>JAYKKR010000022.1:0-683917 GCA_036971615.1 Amyloporia xantha
CCAGAAACTCGAACTCTGGCGCGCACGACGTGCCTTGGGAGGACTACCTGTGATTCAAATAAGACAACAATTGCGATTAGAACAAGACCTCCGGAAATACGGAGGTGTTACCTGGCGAGCCGCGGCTGCCGCTGCCCTTCGCTGTGGAGGCCCTCGAAATCGAATGTGCCTCTTGCCGTGGTGGTGGAGACCGACGCCTTTTCGCTGCGCTAAACGTGCACCCCACTTTGGCCTTCCTACATGCTTCGCAAGGTCGGCCAGGCTCACTCCGCTTGCATACAGATATTCCCTTCCTGACGCACTGTTGGCAACGATCTTCGCCGCGTCCCTGAAGAAGACCCGTCAAGCACTGATGTAATGGCGAAAGAGAGAAAATTCACCTCGGTGGGCTCCTTCCCAGCGACAGCATCATCGTCGGTGTCGGTGGCAGGATCGAAGTCCGGGTCGTGTCGATCAGTTGGCAAGTGGCCAAGAATCGCGGATACGTGTCAGGAAGGTCCTCTTCGCCATCGCTGTAAATCCAGTCGAGTGCCGCGCGCACGATGGGCGGAGTAACGTCGCCTTGGAGGTCACACAAGGACTCATACAGGCCCTGCGGCTACCCAAGTGCCAAGTCAGTGGGAATGCCGGGCCATTATAACAACAGAAACGGACACAAAGCATGGCATGAATTTCCTCCACTGCCACCCAAGAATAACATTCATCCAGGATGACGGACCAGAGCAAATCAGCAAACTCGGTTAGCTTCGCTGTATCCCAGTATTCCGCTGTGTACTGATATCGTAATCCAAGGGGCGGTTCGCCAAAAAATCGTCTGCAGTCTTCATCTCAGGAGCTGTGGAAGGAGGAGCCATGATGCTACAAAGACCCGGGTGAGAGGCGTAAAGAGAGATATCACGATAATCAGAGCTAGATATACTCTCACGTCGTGAAGTCGAAGGAAAGGCGGGTGTCCGAAGGGCCCCCGATAAAGCTCCGACGCATTTGGCAGGTAAATGCGGACCGGATTGAACAGAAAGGACACGAGGTCGTTCTCACATGGAGCTCGTGACGCTGCGGTACGCACGCTCAGTACACACCTGAAATAGTCATCGATAGCTTTTAATAATAACCAATCATATCATACGATTGAGTTTCCAGTATGACAGCTCTATATCTAACCAGCAGTCAATCCTCTGGGTATTTGAGCCCTAAGAGGCAGAAAGAACATATTGATCGGGCTGCGCACTAAGGACACTAGCGGCATTGGAACAACGGTGCTAATGCCGCCCCAACGAGGAGGTCTCAAATCATGCATAGAGTGGCACAGACCAGTGTTCGCAAAGACCCGTCTAGACGGGTTTTATACCGGCGTCAGTCTAGACGGGGTTTATACCGGCATCAGTCTAGACGACGACGAAGGGGTCTACGGCAGTCACCGTGGCTGTCGGACGAGAGTCGTGACCGTCCCTCGGCCCGCTCATCACGTGATGGAAATGATCTGCGCGCCAGCAGATTTATATCACGTGCATTGACCCCGTCTCATAGACCCTGTCTTTGGCCTTGGGGTCTACACGGTCAAGGCCTATTGACCCGAACTTTCGTTCACTGGCACAGACTGTCCAGCATTCATATGTAATTCACCTTCAATGGGTACGACAAATCTTGTAACCCTGCGGCATTGCTACTCATGTGCAAATGCCGCATCCACAAATAATTCGAGGAGACACAATTAGGAAGGGTTCCACACTTAACAGCATGAGCCGTTTGCTGTTGGGGGGAAATACCGCAGATAATGTCAAACCAAACTCAATGTTAAGGCGGATATAGACAATACCAAGTGAGCGCAAAGAACGCGCCACCAGCTATTTGAAGATATCCAAAAGCGTTGCTAAATTACTAACGCAAGCAGGGGCGCTCTCTCCTGAATATACACCGCAAACATATAGTTCATATATCCTTCACATACACGACATATATATGAGGAGACATTGCAGAGACGGCATATGGAAGGCATGGGATTATCAACCGACAGCATTGCGAGAGGGGTGGAAACAACTGCGTAAGGTCCGCTGTACATGCTGGAAGACATTCGCAAAGACAAAGAGATAGCTGCAGCGAGCGATCAAGATCACACCTCAGAGATGTTAGTGTTCTCGTCCCCAAAGTCGCAAGGTGCGGAGTGACCGAGCTGCTGCTGCAGGCCCTGTTGTGTCTGCGGGCCCACTCATCTGTGTCATGGGTTGGGCAAACTCCGCGCTCTGGGCCAGACCGGACTGAGGGAGAGGCGATGCCAGCGGCTGTGAGATCTCTTCGTCATCGCGCTGCTTCTTGCGGTCAGCTGCGGTCACAAAGTAGTGGGAGGCATCACGGATGAGCGAGTGATCCAAAACAAAACAAGGAATGGGAGCTTACGAGACAACCCGGGTGGCGCAAGAGGAGCCGGCCTCTTCAACGAAGGTCGGGAGCATGCTGAAGCCAGTTAGCCATCGCTCAGAACAAGGGAACACACAGATCATAACAGGAATGCTTACGAGATAAATTGCCCGGAGACTGCGGGCATGCTACGTGGGGGTGCAAGGCCTTGCGACGCTGCCCAAGGCAAGGGTGGCACATGAAGCTGCACAGTCGCTGTTCATACGGAAACAAGACACATAGGTGGTTAGAGCTGTAGCAAATACAGAAACAAGTGCGACGCATACGAGCTGGATCTGCTGGAAGTGGAGGCGGTGGCAATGAAGGCTGTGGAGGGCATACCGCATCTAAACATAATGAAAGCGTCAAAATTCTGCGGCATTGCAACCTCTGAGGCGGTGCCGCACATACCAGCTGGGTGTGCGGAACAGGGCACAGTGCTGAATGGATCTTCTCCATCATGCAGACCCAGACCATCCACGTCCATAGCCGCCTCCCTGTTCTGTGCCTGCTGCTCCACTCCCTCATTCACGGGATGAATGTCCTTGCCATCGTGGCTGCCCGCCCGCGGAATCAGTACTCTTCCTCATTCTCCTCGTCGACGAACTCCTTCTCGGGGCGCGACGTCTTCCGGACAGCGTCAGCTTGAGACCGCGACAGGTCGCTCCATTCGGGGTCCCATCCGAGATCGTCTTGTGCCACAAGACGGAAAGCCTGCATCAATCAGCGCACGACTCAGTGAGAATGCTGATCATGATCGAGACAGCTCGCACTCACCAGAGGTTCACTCGGGGTGTCTGAATCAACCACAGTTGGCATGCGTTTCATTTCCGGGGGCCGAACAGTATCAGGCTCGAACTGAGCATCCGACGCTCCGACCTGCTGGCGGTAGCGCTTCCGGGCAGCATTAACAGACAGGGCCTATGGGAATAAGACGGAAAGGGGTGAGGAAATGATATAATGAATGCAACGCTACTCACATATACCAGGGCGGTTGTGGCAACGGCCACATCATGATCGACTCGACGATCCTCAACGGAGATCTTCTCGCCGAAATGGACCTGTGCGATCGCCCCGACTTTCGATATGCCGGACGAGGGCCTGGATTTCCTTGTTGTCCGCGTGCGTGGCAAGGTGTTCACACAAGAGTGTTTCCGACTCTTCGATATTCTCCGCCCGTCCGTCGTCCCATCTCTCGGTCTTGCGCTCGATGCCCAGTTCCTGAAGCCTGCCAGAGTTGACAGGATCCCACCATTGGTATTCGTGGACCTCCGTCTCTCTCCCGTTTTCGTCCACGTTAGTCTTCGGGTGAGTGCAGCCCTTGATCTTGCTCCATAGACCATGTCGAAAAGTGAAGATCGGACCATGAGACAAGAGATCCGCGCGAATCTCCTGGGCGACGATGTCCTCGAACCAGGCGGCGGCGAGCATCCAGCCGTTGCGCTCAAGCTTCTTCACGCGTCCCTCGCGGTGGTCAGTCGCGAAGAGATCGATCACGCTCAAGCGAAGACCTCTTCCGGCACCGGTGGTCGATGGGATATCTGAAGTCTTCGTGACTGTGTCTCGATCGATCGACTTGAACACCTTGAGTAGCTCTTTGACAATGCCAGGCCGGGAGGGCATCTCCTCGTCGAGGAAGCGTTGGGCTGCCTCCAATGGGCCCTTCTCGTTCACGGCCTCTTGCGGTTCGTCGTCGTCGTCGTTACCTTTCTTTGACTTCTTCCCTGCCGCCTTCTGCACTTTCTGGACGTCCTGAGGGGGAATGAAGTCTCCGCGATCCATAGCTGCCTTGATGTCAGCGGCGATCCTCTTTCGTGCCATCGCCGTGAAGCCTACATATATGTGCTTCGACGGGCGGGAAATCGAATGTCTCGCAAGGATGGCTTCCATCCGCGGCAACACAGCCTCTCGCGCGCACATGAGATGCTCGACGACCTGGAAACAAAGTCAATCATCATTCATGTACCTATGTATGACAATTCGCTTGATAGGCTTGGACTGCTTACCGTCTTGACGACGCGCTCCTCATTCATGTTGGGGTTGAGTCGAAGATTCATCAACATCGCAGTGGTAGCGTCAGCATACTTTTGCGACTGGATGTACCCCGTCTTCAATACCGGGGCCAACACCTCGACCCACGTAGAGACCTGAACACCAATTAATTATAGCATCAGTACTGGGGATAACAAAGCCACAACGATGAATGGCGGTGTGCGGCATCGGAGCAAACGTAGTGATGCCGCACGCAGAGCCAACACGCCAGACGCATCCCTGCGGCATCGCAGCGCCTGCTCTGATGCCGCAGCGAGCATGCCCAGATCATATTGCAAGGGAAACAACGACTGACCGTGCGGAGGGCTGCCGGAATGCGTGACAGCTGATGGTGCAGCACCAGAAATGTCTTGATAGTGGGCAGCGGAAATGGCCGCGTGCGGGCACGGGCTTGGGTGCGGAAGAGGAAGTACAGCCGTGCCCTGACCTGATCATTCGAAAGATCTTCCCGGCGCCCGTCTGTCTGCTCGGGGCCACAATCTGCAAGACGGTCTTGCTGTATTGGCTCATGGCCGTCTCGTATTCTCGCATGCGAAACCCAATCATCCATTCGACGGGGGCAATGTGATCCTCGAAAGCGGTGTCGCACTGTTTCAGGACGTTGGTGGTCCACAGCGCCGCCGCGTCCTCTCGAGAGGCTTTTAAATGCGAAAAGCGCACAGCTAAATCATCGATGGCATGCTTGCGGGGATCATTGTCGTAGGCAGCGACCAAGACCAGCCGCTGCTCTGGGGTAGCGTCAGGGGGGACGGCGTGTTCCTCTGCTGCGTCGGCGAGAGCGTCGAAGAGGGCCTTCGTGTCGGCGAGCGATGGGAACTGCGTTCCCTTGGCTGCAACACGTCGCATGTCTTGCAGCAGGAACAACATATGTGATGCCAGCAACTGTTGGATATCCTCAACGAGTCAGTCACCCAATCAGAATGAATAACGGGTGTAAGGGACACTCACGCCAGCATGGTCGCCCACTATCGAGGCTAGAGCGTCCACAGTCATGACCTGACTGTGCCGATAGTATTCCGGATATGTGGTCATTTCAACCAACATTTCCACCAGAGGCAGGCATTGTGCCACCTTCGACTCCGAAGGACGCGTGGTCTTTGGCAGGCTCAATTTGTCCAACTCTGCCTTGATCGACGTGGCGCCTACATAGCCATCGATCCGATCCCACAACTTGTCGGACGAGCTCACTTTGTAGACGTGATCTGTCTCATTTCTTGAGAGATACGTCGCAAGCTCGTGCGTCACTTTGTCTAATAAAAAGAATGTTTGAAGTCGAAGTGAGTGAAACGCAAGTTGCCGCGAAGGATGCCCAAATCGCCCCGTGAATATGACACAAGTTCCAGTACCATGAACCGCAACAATTGCGAAGCGGCATCGAGACAAGTGTGACAATGCCGCGAGCAGATGAACAGAAGGCAACCTACCGGCGTCGTAAACCCTGCAGCCCCACTTCACGAAACGCAGGCCCTGCTCCTTGATCGCATTGACCTCCTGAGTGAGTTCAGCTTTCAATTTCTCCTGTTTTGCATTCTGCAGACGCTTCTCTTTTGCAGCGAGTTTCGACGTCGCATTGCGATACAGGATCTCAGCCGCACCCTGTCGATGCTGGCCCCCGAGAGTGACGACAGGGTACCTTTCATTCGTGTTGTCCACAATGGTAAGTTCGGGCAGTCCCGTCCCGGCGCTCGCATTCTGTGAGGGCATGACCTTCAACATCGACGGCTTGATCATGATGGGTAGGAACGTCTGAGGCTGGAACTGCTTGAATCCGTCTGTGTTCACCGACTTTACTATTTTCTGGACCTCTTGCTGCCGCTTTCGCCCGCTTGTTGTAATGACCAAACGACAAGCTGTACCTCTCGGTCCCGAGAATGTGCAGCTGGCAGTAGCCCAGGAACGCAGCATCAGCCTCGCGCATCAAACGGAGGTCGCGCTCAGTGTCCGCAATGTCGTCCATCTGTACAAGACACCTGAGTAAATGGTTCAAGTTACAAACCGGGACCTTACAGAGGGTGGGACGGCCGATGATCCCTGCCCCGTACTATCCTCGTCATCGCTCTGACGAGTCGAGCTGATTCGTGTCTTGCTGGAGCTCGCTTTGGGGGACATGTTGCGTATACTGAGCGATGGAGAGATTGGTGGTTGGGAGAAGAGAGAACTGATGAAATGCACTCTCAAGGCCACTCATACGTGGCCTCGTGCGTCCGTGAGCACCCTTCCCCGCGCATCCCGTTTACCAGTTCCTCGGGTCAATCAATCTTATCGCATCTAATCACCAAGATTTCAGCTCTTCAGACAGCATGCGGCATTGGAACAGCTGTCTCAATGCCGCCTCCTGCCTTACACATTCTTCATGCAACAACCGTGCCGTGTTGGGCCACAAGAGACATTACCATGGTGGCTCATTGTGCTCTCCGCACATCTTCAACCTGTGCGTCGCATACCCCGCACCAGGGTGCTTGAGTGCGGCATTAGCGTCATGGCGTTGATGCCGCAACAATGTTTCTGAAGTTGTTTCATGTGGTCTGGCAGACTGTTCCCTCTCACTGGCATTGAATGCCTGTCAGAGCCGTATTTCATTCTTCCATAGAACCCGTCACGTTTCACCCCCCATATCAGAAATCGGCCATCCTCAAGGCATCATGGAGTCGCCCTGCGAGCTCACTAAGAAGACGAAGCCATACACTCGCAGTACCTAGCAGATATTTATGAGACCCTTGTTTGTCCGTAAGTCTGTGGCCGTACCTCATCGACGGTTGATATTGGGCGATTGAGAGCAGCTGACTTTGGGCTGGTTGGGAGTGGGAACACATTATTATAAGTGCAATGTTGACTTTTCTGTACTGCCATCATGTCCGGGTATCAGAGGCTCTGAGTCACTCACTATCGATTCATCTGCCAACCGAGGAGATCTTGAGCGATGAGCATGCGAGCTCGAGATTGAATGCCCAGTCGCTTTCTGAGACTTCGACAAGGTAGGATATTCAGCTTTTGCTTCCACGTTGGTACCCACCGAAGGTGGTCATGAGCATCCTCTTGATGAGCGCTGACACTCCCGCCCTTGCCGGGGATGGGTTGACTCTGCGGAGATTGATCTTCCGCTGGAAGGGGTGATTGAGACCACCCTTTGGCTTAGGATCGCACTACCGTTGAGGTATCGTTGGGAGACTGCGCCTGAAAGGCATCCATGTGACTTGACCTAACAGGCTTTAGTGCTACATCCATCTGCCACCACATATGTGAGAACACTCAAAATAGGGTCGGCATGCGCGTTTGTCCAAGTGCGCAGTGATGCCCGTAAGGGCAATCGTGAAAGCTAGGTACATCGCGAACGACCCAATATATATACTACGGGGGCCTGCAGCCCCGGCTATCATCACGCCACAGCTCGTCCTCGCCCATATGTTCCAACACCGCGTACCTCAGTGTCAAATTCGTCACCCACTCGTTACAGGTCCTCATTCCCTCAGCGCCCCACGATGAGTCGCTCTTTTTTCATTTATTTACCATCTCAGAGAATCCCGTCCACGCACCTGCTCACCCTACATGAGCCAGATGTGTCCATTACGTACAGCATCATGAGCCGTTCAGTAGTTTCCGCCTGCACCTGTACCCGCGATTGCGTATTGTGTACAAGAGCTTCCACAGCCGTGACCTTTTCCTCTGCCATGGACTGGCGTCTTTGCCTTGAAATGACCGAGTTATTTCGAGCGAAAACTCGAGCTGCTTCGGGAGGAATGACCACGTGTCTGATGATAGTGCGTGTGGGGTCACGGTGTCCCAGGTGTTGCCCGCGGTTTCATTGTGAACAGACAGTACCACGATGTCACAGCAACACATTATGCCTCGTTCCCAGTGGCCAAGTAGCTCATCCACGCCGTGTATGCAAAGATGGCTCGTAGCTGATAACGAGCACGGCATTGAGCCACAGGTGTTGATACCGCACCTTTTCTCGGTTGACTCAATTGAAGAATTGCTGGGATATAAGAGGATTCATGCGCCAAACATATGTGTGACTGAGAACTAGCACATGTGGGAGCATATATTATTGTCTCATTTTGGTCGCTATGCGTGTGATTCAAATACAAGACATGCAACACATATATTACTTCAACGTAAGACCTACCCTCTATCGGACATCAGGTACAGATACGAATAAGCACCGCTGTTTGAGCAGGGCAGCTACCTGCTCTCAAGCCCTGTAGATCAATCCATATCGTCTTCAGGCTGGTACATATTGTCATCTTTTGCGCGCTTCGAAGGAGGAGCTGAGGCAGAAAGGCAAGTAGCCATGAGTGACATGCACATCTGCTATATATGTATATCGAGCGTCAATACTCACGAGATATTGCGCTCATGCTGGGAGCTCGAGCGCGCTTCACAGCTGCCATTCCGTGATTATCTATTAGATGATTATAGAACCATCATTGTTAGTGATTATCTCACTCGTTGCCACAACCCGTGCCGTACAACTCACATAGTATCATTGCTTGAGATGATTGGAGTGTGGGAGAAATGATCATTTCTTGGGACCCATCCTTTTCTTGCATGGGCAGCGGTGAAGAAGCCGCAGCTGTCTCAGGCGGACCAGTGCCACCCTCAGATGATTCATTCAGAGGAACATCATCTGGTATCCCTTGCAAATCATGCGGCATTGGCCCATCTAGGCCAATGCCGTCATCTGGTGCAGATTGGGCTTCATAGACGGTCTTCCTCAATGCAGCTCCTCGAGGAGATTGTGGTCCTGGATATGCGGAAGCCTGTGCAGTCAAATACGGGAGAGGCCCTTTAGCATATTTGGCCACACAGTCTACCGCCGTGGACGTCACCTTGGGATCTTCCTGCCCTGTGGCTGTGTTTTGGGCCACCTCGGGCACTGATTGCGCATGCTCCAAATCACTCTCGGTGATCAAGCGGAACGTCTTGACCCCTTGTCAGCAACAGAGAAAGGTATTAATAGACAAACAGGCGCACCGCAGGCAATGTTGTCTCCAAGTCTTCTCTGTCACGCATACGCGTCAAACGTGGCACGTCCAACGCCGAAGCGTCATAATGGGCACTGTCACTGCCTAAGGCCTCGCGGTGCCGCTTGCGCGAGGTATTCACTCATGATAGCCTGGTGGGCACACCAGTGAGTCAACAATTCCACCTTCAGAAGTAGTGAACTTACATTTACCAGTGCTGAGATCGCAACAGAGCACCCCAAATCAATACGTTTATCATCTCTGCCAACCTTCTCACCGGCAAGATGCTGCTGGACCAAAGGGCGACTCTCGATGTACTTGACTAACGCCTGCAGATCGTACACATCCGTAGAGCCTTGCAGATGCTGTACGAGCATCTCTTCAGCTGTTCGGATGTTGGTCTCGCTGGGAACGTCCCACAGCTCTTCTGAGATCTCCGTACCCTCTCGGTCCAGTTGGGTCGTAGTGACCCCATCCCACCAGGACCAGATTCGATGCTCCTCGGTTTGATTTGTTTTACGATTGAAGATTCGCGTCTCTCCTACGCATCTTTTTATCGTGGTGAAGAGGTGGTGGCGAAAATCAAAGATGGGGCTGGAGGCGTATATCTGACTGCGGAGCTCACGGGCAAGCGCTGATTCCACCCATGCAGCACAGATCATCCAACCATTCCGATCGAGCTTCTTAGCCTTGCCTTCCTTGTTATCCGATAGTAACATGTCGAGAGCACTGGTGCGGAGACCATAGGCAGCAGGGGTTGTTTCGGTATAGTCGCCTGTGACCTGACCTTGTCGACTGATGCTATCTTCTCATACAGCAAGCTGAGCTCTTCTAGCGGGTCCTCGATGACTGTGAATGACTCCTCCAGAAATTGCGCAGCAGCTTCCTCATCGCCCTTGCTGTGAACAAATTGCGGTCCGTTGCCGGATTTGGCCTTACCTTTACCCTGTGCTTTCTGCGGGATGTATACACCTGCGTCGCCTTGACGTGCCTGAAATTTCTGCTTTGCGAGCTTCTTGAGAGCAAGGGTTTGCATCCCGACCAAGACATCCCTCCTGGGACGCTGTATGTCGTGGATGGCCAATGCGACTTCCATACGAGGGATCACAATCTCCATCTCATGCATGAGACTTTCGACAACCTTCAAAAGCAAACAAGTTAATGACACTCGTGGCCCCATGCATGACTGTGATTTACCCTCTTAACCACCAAGGCCTGATCCATGTTGGGTGCTGCGCGTAGGCATGCAAACATGGCAGTTGTAGCATCGGCATGATGAAGCGACTGTACGTAACCTTGGCCCATATACCTTGCGAGGATTTCAACCCATGTCGATATCTATGTCGTGGGGCAACAACGGTGTCAAAAGTGACGATGCATGCGCGGCATTGACACAAATGTGGCGATGCCGCCACAATGAGAAAAGACAAAAAGCAACGTACAGTGCACAGTGCGCGAGGAACGCGGGAAAGATTCTTGTCTAGCCCCAGCAACATGCTCATGGTTGGTAGCGGGAATGGACAGGTGTCCTCGTCAGGATGCTGTGAGAAAATGTAGCAAAGCCGTGCTTGGACCTGGTCCACGCTCGCATTTGGCAAGTCGTCTGCTGTGTCAACAGGCACACTTTCCAACACGAGCGCAGTGACTTCGGAGGCATATTCGGCCAAACACTTCTTGTAGGCATCGACCTGCAGACCCATTCTGGTCTCAAACGGCTCAATGAACTTATCATACTTCTCGTTCACGGCGTGTAGCAGCTCCGGCGTCCAAAAGTCCCGTGCCTTACTTGGGGTAGCCCTCAGCTCATTGAACTGTGCGTTCATGTCGCTAAAAGCCAACGTGCGATGGTCAGCTGCTAGCTTCGACCGCTTTGTACCGGTTTCGTCGGGCGTATCGTGCGGTAGGATGGTGTACTCCTCTACCGCCTCAGCGAACTGCGAGAACCGATGTTGTGTCTCTTCCAAGGAGAGGAAACCATCACCAGGTGCTGCAACCTGACGCATCGCGTGTAGGAGGCTCGACATCAACTCGGCCATGAGCTGCGAAAATATCTCTCGTTAGGGTGTTGGTCCAATGTAAATACCAGGAATCCGACACTCACTCCGGCATGCACTGAGATCATGCTTGCCAAGGACTCTGCCGTCATCATGGTGTTTGCACGGTAATGCTTCTCGTACAGTAGCATCTCGATAAGCATCTTGACCATGGGGCGACACTGAAGAACTTTGGACTCGGATGGCCGAAGCTTGTTCGCCTTCGGCTCCATCTCCGCGAACTGCTCTTCAAATGTGCCTTCTTCCTCGGCTTTGGCCAGTCTTTCAAGCTTTTCATACATCTTGTCAGAAGCATTGGCTTTGTAGGTGTGCGTCTCCTCGTTCTGGGACAAGAACCGAGATGTTTCCTCAGTGATTTTCGCTGTGGAAATGTATACGTTTGTGTGTCAGAAATCAAACATCTGCCCTCAATCGTGGAGGTTGTATCTGCGGCATACACGTCTGTGCTCCAATGCCGCCATATTGACAAAAAGGGCTCATTGTGGCGGCATTGGAGCCTGTGCGTCGATGCCGCAGCTATCCTCACCCTACACATCGAGCCTGGTGGATACTTACTTGCGTCATAGACTCGACAGCCCCATTTTCTGAAAGGAAGGCCTTGGGATTTCACGTCCTGGATCTTCTGTTCTGTTTCATCGAGGCCTTTCCCTGTTCCAGACGACCGCAATTTCGTCAACTTCGAATCCAGTTTTGCCAAAGGTTTTGTCGCATCTTTGTATAGGATCTCGGCTGCACCCTGGCGGTGCTGTCCACCGAACGCGATCACTTGAACTGGCTGAGCAAGGGTCGGGAGAAACTTCAGCTCTGGGAGAGTCGTAGCAGCATTCTGGTCTGAGATCGGCGCATTCACCAGATGTGCTGGGTCCACCGTGATGTTGAGGAAAGTGTCCGGAGTATACTGTTCGTATTTGAGACGTGCGGACCTCACAATCTTGGTCACCTCGAGTTCTCTTTTGGCCCGCGTGTTGTAGGTCCCGAATTTTAACCTGTACTCCTCCGCCTGCAGAATATCCAGCTGAGCAAAGCCTACAAAGACTTTCTCGGCCTCGCGCCTCATCGTCAATGCCTTCTTCGCCTCGGATGATAGGGTCACTCGCACACTGCTCTGTGAGGAGATTGCCACAGCATCCTGATCCTGTATGCTCATCAGCCCGTCCCGCCGATTCATTCTCTGAATACCTATAATGCTCACCTGATCCATCACAACGACCTCGTCGTCATCATCTGCTGGCAATGTTTCCATTGCCTCATCTCTCGTAGACAGCCTACGGCTGGCTGCGTTGTTTTTTGGGTTTCCATACTTTCTCGTCGGGACACTCATCGTGATAATGGCAGAGAAGAGTGTGGTTGAGAGTAAAGGGATATCGCTGATGGCGTTGGGCCGCCAAGGGTTTGACAGCTGCCTTTTTGCCCCGGCCGCCATCAATTCTGCCGACGCTGAGTCAATCAATGGGATGTAGTCGCCGAATGAACATCTGATCGCCTCTTCATAATAATGCGGCATCTGCGAGTTGCGCGCTGCGGCATCGAAATAGCCGACGCAATGCCGTCACAAGACGATTTCTTGCCTATATTCCCGTTTCGTCTCAGGCAACCAGAAGCATATTCGACATGTGATGTGTGTAATAGAATCAAACACGAGTGCGGTGGATAATGGCCGCCCCGCCACTTCATGTTTTTCAATTTGGCTTGATGTTGTTTTGTCGACTGAGATATATCATATATTACCCCTACTTGACTGACCTCATTACTAATCCTCACGGTGAGCGTCAACAGCAGATTATTCCCATTTAATTCCATTGTCCACCGAGATACCCGATGTAGGGCAAAAGTGGTTCACCGCCTTACCTTGTGGCGTCAGCTCCTCTAAATTGGTTCAAAGTTTCTCAATAACGAAAGACACTAATTATATATCACAGTAGAAATGCACCATTGCTGTTCCATACATGTATAACATTTTGACAGACTGTGCTTAAAGCTCTAAATCCGAAGCACACAAGTTAACTTGCCGGTAGTGTTGGCTTTAGCATGGTCTGTACAAGGGAAAAGAGTGCACTCTTCCGGCAGAATTCTAGTCAGAGATGCCAGAGATGTGTGGGTATGTGTAATACGGCCTGCAAGTTGTTGCGACAAGGCACCATTTCTAGATCACTATGACTACCAGGAATGTACAGCACATCCGACGTTTACGCCATGATTAGGCCATTATGAACACTTTCCCAACGTCTGTTAGCCTGATGCTTCTTGATGATGGGAAGTTGACATGAACCAGTTCAACGACATTCAGACTGTCAACAAAGTAAATATGTCTGACTGGTGTACCAGCCATCCGTGATAACAGATATTAATCATCATCATGACAAGAGATTGATGCCAGGAGCACGGTGTATCTACGTGCTCTGAGTGTTGATGATGTTCCCCTACATGCGACATTGGCACATATGTGATAATGCTGCGATTGCAATGAACAGATTGGTCGAAGAATGCGGCATTGACACTCATCCCTAAATGCCGGTCCATCCGGATTGAAGATTAGTATTCAGTGAATGAACCAGAATATGACAACTAGCAATTGACGACAAGTGCTAATCGATGTGAAAGAGAGCATAAGGGGACGTGGAAATTGCGATGCATGAAGTGTCCAGTTTCCATCACTCTACCATGTAGCTATTGCGGTCATCGTCCACTGAAGACCCACGTGCACGCTTCCCGCTATCTTCTTCATCTTCATCGTCTACACTGTACCCACGAGAACGCTTCTGGAGAGACGTAGATGACCCGGGCACTGGGGGAATGGCCCCAAGACCGGGGGGAATAGGAAGTCCACCGCCAGAACGAGCCAGTTTGATGGTCAAGGGCTGGCCGAGTATTCGTACGCATGCCCGAAAAGGGCCATGGGGATGGTCGTTGAAAGATGACTTAATATCTTCGTAAAGCTGGGTGAGGTGGTCCCCGCCGTAGAAACGCCAGTCTGTCCCATATATTGCTCCCTTCAATATCTTAGATCCTTGAGCCTCCGCGAGGCCGAGTCGCACCATGTTAAAAGGGGCTATGGTCTTGCTCCCATGTTTCCTGGTCCATGCTGGTCCTAGACTTCCCTTGTGTTGACCCATCCACACTAAGAGGGGGGAGTTGGGATCGATGAAGGCAATGATATATACTGCGACCATCGTAATGAAAGGGCGTGGATCGGTGAAACCCTTCCTTGACGCTGATGTAGCCTGCTTCTGCCATGTGCAGTTGCGAACCGCTGTCGTCGTCGCTTCCCAATCGTGTCTCGTAAGCTGTCCCTGAAGATCTGTTGGATTGTAACCAACATCAGGCGGAATCTTACAATATGTCATCGCAATCAAGAGGGCGAGGTGATGAAGAGGGTTGGAAAAGGAAAATTCCCGATCGACCCATGTGTAGACGAAGCTGACAATGTTACTGCCCGTCATCTTAACGTTGAGAGACGGCAATCTATCCACGTTCGCGACGGAAATGATGTCGAACTCTAGAGGCATGGTGTGTCGGCAGAGCACAGTGCCGAAGTCTTTAATATCAGTACGAAGGGCACTCCAAGCGGCCTGAGCGTGGTCCACCTGAGCTCTACGTGCGCCACCTTGTGCAGCGACGCGCTGTACCACCTCACTCCGTCGCTCAACTGTAATGCCGGATGACCTGATACGATCCATGTCATCCTCAGATGCGGGTTGGCCAAGTGATGTCCATGACAGGTGGGAAACAGTCCTCTTCGGAGCACCGCGGCCTTGAGATGGGAGACGATTCGGAATGTGATTAATCTGGAGATGCTTCATGGCAAGAACAAACGCAGCAATGACGAATTCCTTGATGAATTCACGGTTCTTTTTGTTTTGAGCGACGCTGGGTGTACGCTCTTGGTATGCATTTGGTGAATATCTGATGATATATCCAATGCTGACGTTGAGGAGCATGGCAAAAGCCCCGTTGTGGATGATGGGAGGTGTGACTGGCTTCGGATTGTGAGGGTTTCCTATATCGTACAGCAGCTCCGCAAAATCCTGGAGACTCCATGTTTGATTGAGAGGATCAGGGAGCCCATCACCGAGGTGCTCCGGATCGGCAGTGATCGCCTGGGCCAAATGGCTATAAGCGTTGTCGTTAAAACCTAAAGGTGTCTCGCTAGCTTTCCAGGTTTTAAGGCAGCGGCCACGACCAGCAAGGAATGACGTGAGATTTGCTTCACTTCCCGGTCGGCGATCTGCAGGAGGCTCGGCTTCCATTCTTGCAATGTCAACGTTCACAGCACGGCTGACTAGCTCCTTGACATCGTTAATGTAGGTCCGGAGAGCAAGCTCTGCACAAACTATCGCTTGCCTCGATCGCGTGTCACGAGAATACTGGCTCCCGTACTCTGGGCTCTGAACCGAGACGACATCCAGGTGGAAGCCCAGCAGGTAGCCCTGAAGATGGAGAGTGTGTAATGTAAGCAAATGATGGAACACAGCCAAAGGAGTCATCGGCATTCCACGCGGCATTCAGCCATTGGAGGCAATGCCGCAGTGATTCCACATCATCACTGCGGCATTTGATCATGTGTGCGAATGCCGCATGCCTGTGATGTACATTGTCTCAAGGCAGATCGTACTCACCATAAAATGAGGCATTCCATACGTAAGCTGTTGAGCCCGCTTCGATGCGACCTCCGGTGTCGACATAGGAGGATGTGTGGGCCAGCAGCGCAACTCAATATGGAACGAGTTGTTGATTCCTCCCAGTTTGATGTCCGGTGAGAATGTGGGAATACCATGTATGAGCAAACTGCGCACAATCCAGAGGGGGGACATTAGAGCGGTAGCAAGACATTTGGTGTTGCCAGTTTGTTCAAATGCCAAGGTATGCTCTATACAAGCGACAAATTCCACAGTTTTCGGTAGAGGAAGCATGAGCAGATCGCGGCATGGGCTGTTCAGGGTCCGAATATGGATCAGCTTGGGTAGATGCTCCTGATAGATATTCTCCAGCAAAGATCCCAATGGGTACATCATCCATGCCAGAAGTGCAGGGTAAGCCTGCAAGCGACAATGGTCCACTTTAATATGATTCATCCTACAGAGAGCTTGGGATGGAAGAGACTCACCTTGGGTCTGAACACTTGCAGGTGCTGCTTCAGCTGGGAAAATATAACACCATGTCGCCATGCTTTGGCCAAAGGTGATATAATATCAATTAGGATGGTGCTGCAAAATGAGAGACAACATCAGCCGAATCTAACCCTAACCAACAACTGTATAGAACTAACCGGCCATTACGATGGGTGTCAGAGAGCCGATCCAAATCCACATAATACACGTTTTCCATACGAAAGTCGCGCGGAACATCGGGGGCGTGTACCTTTTGATCAAACGTCTGATGAGGCATTCCATTTTGACAGCGGTCGAAAGCGGTGTTGAATTTTCCATGATTTTTCTGACTCTGTGCCCATGCACCTGCAAAAACCTGCGTAACCTGACCCTGGGTGATGTCATGGAGACCCGAACGAGGGCGCAAACGATGGCTGAGCTCGCTGTATCCCTGGCAACCCACGCCGACAACGGCGGGACCGTCGTCCATAAGCCCGTTGACCTCACCATCTTCATCATCTGAGAACGAGTAATCGTCATCATCACCATCACCCACATTCACTCTATGTCTGTTAGCTGCCGCAGCCGGTCCACTGCGCCGCGCTGGCTGGAGTTGCTTATTGATGCGGTCTAGAATGGGCTCAAAGTGGGGAGGGATCATATCACACTGAATATTGCCAAACTTGTGTGTGAACCCTTGGGGGTACCCTCGCAAGCAGGGTTCTGCTCTGTGATATTGAAGGCGCTGGCTGGTGTGGCCGTGATTGCCAGGTGCTCGTGCATGGCGTGATGGTCGAGGATCATCGTCTTCATCATTTTCGCTCCACTCTTGCGCATCGTTGAAGTCTGTATCTGGCATCTGATCAGGGTTCGGTTCCCAGAACTGACGCACAGTGGAAAGATTCAGAAGTAGGCCGCAGGGATGGCGTGTACTGGGTATCAAGCCTTGTAGTCGCGGAACTCGAAACCCGTCGGTGGTAAATATAGGGCGCTCAGTGACCCCATCAGGCAAATAGAGCGGGAATCGAGAGAGGTCAGGAATGCGTTCACGAGATGCAGCATGGGGTGCGTCCCACAGTTGACGGTTCTCGAGCAAGATTTCATCGACTGCCACTGGCTCCCACTCGTCGACTTTGATGCAGCTGATGTCGGTAGCGATGGCGAATGACAGATAGCGCACCTCCTTGTAGTTGCGCTCTCGTTTCCAATCCTCGGCCTCGACCTCAGCATTTTGACCCAGATCAATGGGCTGATTCTGTCCATAGCGACAGATGACGCAGATAGGTTCGTGGCCCTGAAGAAAGCCATCCTCACGCCAGGATTGCGGAGCTCCTGCGATGTATGGTGCCCACTCGTCTTTGATTGCCTTGCTGAGAGCGATAGTATCTTTCTTCCTTAATTCGATAGGCTGCGGAAAGTCACTGCATCGACATGACGATTGAAAACAGGATGGGACATTGATCATTGATGATGAGCACGGCAGCGACGTGGGGCGTTCGTTAAGAGGGGCAGAGAGGAAACGGCGGCAGTAGCGGCATCGGATGAAGTGAGCGAATGCCGGAGATACAGAGCAGCGAGTGAGATGATTGATACACGCGGCATTGGGGAGAATGCGCCAATGCCGCGAGAAACACGAATGGGGGAGAGTGTGATAAAGAGCAGAACTATGGTGAGCGGTCGACAGCTATGATTTAGATGGGTGACTCACTACATGTTTGTGCAATGCTTTATCTTGAGGTCATCGAGTGAGCAAGCATCACCCCACCCATACAGGTGAGATACTTGATAAGACAAGTCTTGCAGCGTAGCAAGACGGCTGAAGAGGAACATCTGCAGCGCACGCTGGTGCGTGGTCTTTAAACAAGTGTTGATCTTCTTGCCTCCACTGCGCGACGATGCACGAGCAGCACCACTGTTGGTACCCAACCCACCCTCTTCGTCGCCATCATCACTTTCGCAGGGCCGCATTCCAATCCAGACTTCGTTATTGCCGTGACGGCCGCAATAGAACATGCGGTGCTCTGGATCAAACCCGAGCTTACCATACTTTGCACTAAACCGACGATAGGGCCTGTGCAGATCCAAATTGAAACAAAATGTGTGGTCGGTTGGGGTGTTCGGAATTAGAGGACCTAATCCACGGTAGCGACCGACAACAAGAATGAAATCCAGGAAGTGTCGGTCTACCTCCCACAACAGGTGTGGATCATCGGAGTCGAGAACGTACTCGTCATCGATGATGAGATTTACCCGCCTGCCGAGTGTTCGGATGGCTTCGATACGACGCTTCCTTTTGTAATTATAATGGTAATCCGAGAGGTTGACGGACACAGGGGCCATCTGGTCGAATGCGGGCAGAGTATACCTGGTGTGGTTAACAAACAGGTTCTCGTATACCTCATCCTGGTCCGGGTGATCATCTGCATACATGACGTCGGGAACCTCATCAACATCGAATGGAGTTTGACGTCCTTCGACCATGAGCGTTGCATCAGGTTCCAGGTTGAGCCTGAAACAATTGTTATTTGTGTGACCCACCAACACGAAAGTCGCAGTACATACTCTTCTTCGTTGCTGAGTTGCTCGACAGCCTGCGTGGGCGGTAATAAATCCACCTCATCGTCATCTTTATCATCTTTATCCCATTCTCCTTGATCAGGACTCGGGCTCCTGGTGGAGAGGAAAGAATTTTTCAAGTAAGTGAGACAGCCATATATTATTATTATTTTATGCACGACAATGCTAACAACAAATTGAAAAGACTGTCAGTACTGACCAGGCATCCACATCTATCACGCCTTCTTCTAGTATTGATGATGCTGGTTGTTGTTGTTGATGATGATGATGATGATTCCGAGAAGATATTAATGGCAATGAAGAAGAAGACGATGCCATTTTGTGTTGATGTCGCCGTAGTCAGATCTTTGGGGGTTCAGGCAGAGTGGTGTCAGGGCAAGCCTAGGGTAAGGAAAGGGGCGGCGAAAAAGCCAACAAATCGAAGCAATAATAGGGGTTCCCACTTGAAATTCCACACCCGACGGCGGCATTCAAACGAAGCCCAATTGGTTGGGTCCATTGATGCGAAACACGACACACAGCTCGGCCCGGCTCCATGAACTGTTTGAAGCTTGGCTGAATGGGGCAGCGGTCCGGAGGAAAATTCCTAATTAGTTCAATATCGGGGATTTGCAGCCACCACTACGACATTTCTATGACAGTCAGTGATCAAAGTGCGCGTTTCTCTTGCTCTGCATCAAAACTGCATGGCATTGTTACGAAACGTCTGAATGATATACACGAATCATTGTGTGCACTAGTTGGATAACATGGAGAAGCGTCCAATATCTATGCCGTGGGCGTCTGACCACATATTCTACTTTATTTTTCTTCGGGACAGACGGCTTGGGCGCAGAGCGCGTAGTTGAGGATGATGATGATGGCCCCGGCGTGCCGCAATTTGGCCCAGGGAATTTCTTGCCCGAGGTGCGGCTTGAGGATGGCCAACTAGCGAGCGGTGTGAATGAATCATAGGCAGAGTCGACATCGTCAAATGACATTCGCGTCTGGGAGGAAGCCGTCTGAATGGGATCGTCGAGCAGGTGTTCCCAAGCTGGATCATCCTCTTGATCCTTTGCCTTTTTGCGATGTGCTACGACAGACTCAATGAATTGACAAGAAGCACAAGGATCTATTAGACACTTACGAGAGTCTCCGGATGGGACCGGAGTCCGAGGACGTTTGGATGTGGATTTGACTGATAGCGGCTTGGACGATAAGGTCAAGGAGTCTGGTGATTGAATCAGGGTCAAATTAGCAATCACGTGTGATTTAGTATTGAACATACCGGAGATGCGCAACTTCTGGACGTTGGAATTGGCCGCATGAACATGATCATCTGGCACACAATCCGAGGAGAACATTAACATGTGTATATGCGGGATGGCTCGAAAGGCTACCTTCTTCGTCCAGAAAGCTGCCTGGAGCATGTGCCACGAATGGTTTTTCGTGCCCTTTGGCGGGAGCACGAGGCATCAGGGTGTGCGGCATTGGATGATCCAGGTCAATGCCGCAAATACCTTGCTTATTATTCCTATCATCATTGACATGGACGCGTTTCATCTGAATAGTGCTGTTGCTATCAGCGGGGCCTTGACCGCATTGTTAGTTGGCTGCATTGGGACATCAGTGCCGATGCCGCACGTACCTGGGGCATGCTCCTTCAATGATGTATGGCCCTTTGCTGAGGATCTGTGCATTAGACCTAGGCTTCCTCCGTCGTCGGAGGACGTGCTCAAGTCCTTCTGAGACCCTTCCAAGTCATCGCCAGAGAATGATGGCTTCTCACTTGTCTCCACCTGGAACTGGACATCCCCGTCTTCTGAAGCCTCCACATCGTCATCGTCATTAAAAGAGGTTCTCCTCGCGGAGGATGCAGAATATTATCTGCAATAAAGCTGAGAAGGGTATCAATTGATACAGGAGGGCCTACCGACTTTGGGATCATCCGTGTTGCTGTCCTCATGTGATGGCATTCGAGGAACGATAGATATCATGGTAGAATCACCGACAAAGCGGGCCTCAGGGCCTTTGCGGAGCACGAAAGCGACGTCGTGAACCATTGAGTGATGCAGCCTGTTGAATTAGCACTATGTTAGCCTGGGACACTGAATGTCACGCTGAAAATCCCTGTACATTAATCAATGCGGTGATTGCTGCTGCGCATTCCGACGACATTTGTGGGTGGCCGCTGGATGCAGGCGAACTAGGGCTGTGGAGCACAGAAAAAGCCTCCAACTTGGCAACCATATTCTGAATGTCCTTGTCATCCCGACGGAACTGTATCATATCCTCGCATTCTTCAATGTCCGACTTCGTTTCATGATGCCAAGGAGGAGCGATGATCGGGATCCCAGAGCGTGTCAGTTCTTCCCGTCCGATATTCTCCCAACTTGCCCACGCATTGTTTGAGCGGAAAACTGAACTGCATATCATCGCACGGAGGTCGAGAAATGGACCACAGGCGAGAGGCCTGCGGAGTGCTAGTGCAAAGCGGGACTCCATCCATGAAGCCATAAACATCCAGGCATTGCGCTGCCACAGGGAAGCCTTTGTGGAAATGTTCGACATAGCCCCATAAGGATCGTAAAAGGAGGCTTTTACTGCACGGACACCGATGATTTCATCATTCATTTGATCCACCTGCTTATGGACCAAGGATCGTGCCTCTCTCACAAAGGCAGTCAGATCATCCATAGGATCTACCGTCGAATCATCACAGAATTGGGCAAGGAGCTCATTTGCGATGTCCTCCTCGTCTGATGTATACGATAGCTTTGGTTCCCTGTGTTCGATATTGCCTAAGTATTCGGGGAGTCCTGTCGCGAGATCAGGCCATGGATTCGCATTGTATTGTTCAAACATCCTCCGCATGCCGAATGCTGCCAGCGCGAAAAGGGCACCCTTGGGGAGACAACGGGCATCGTATTCATGAAGGTGACTTTCCATGCGCGGCAACACCACTGCAGTCGCACGAAGCAAGTGCCGTACAATCTGTGTTGCGGGGTAAATTAGATCCAGGAAAGGGGTGTAGCGGTAAGATGCTCACGTATTTCGCTTCGCTCTTCTTCTTTCCGGCTCTGGCAATCCGCTCGATGGCAAGTATCATATTGGTTGTGATGTCGGCATACTTCACAGATTCTTCGGGGAGCACTCTTGCTAAAGGCTCTATCCATGTCGATATCTGAGGTAGATGACACAATAGTTAGTAGTGCGGCATTGAGGTGGGTGCGCGGATGCCGCAGGTGAAAATACGGTTACGGTCCCTCTCATGCAATAAAACGCCCTCCCAATAAGCAGCAGTGTTCGTACTTATGGGATCTCAACCAGGGATTGAGGGGAGACATGAAGGACTCACATAAGACAAGGCACGTGGAAACCTGGCAAAGCTGTCATCCAATGCAGACACTACACTTCGAGTCGGCAGCGGCATTGGGGCACACTTGGTGCGCGATGCAAAGAAGAATTCCAGACGAGCACGAACTGTCTTCTTGTTCGGTACCCCGTCTAAACTAGCTGCCGAATTACAGAGAATGTCCTTGACCTTGTTTGTATACACCACCCATTCGGCCAAATAGTGTTCAGCAACAGTACCGATGAGCAGCGGTGCGGTGATGGTGTTTTTGAACACCGTGTCTATTTGGTTAAGGACCTCAGTGGTGAAGAGTCTTTGGTCTGGTCGTGTGTCGCTGGCTGTTGGTAGAATAGCTTTCCGAGCTTCCACATGGCGACAAGTGCTGGAGCATCATTGGTAGGCTTTGTTTCCTCGTCAGAACTGGGCCAGGTCGCATTGTTGTTGTCAAGCGACAAACTCCACGCATTGACTATACGCCTGGTCTGTTTGACCGAGGGGAAGTCGTCTCTCGGAGCGGCAATCAGTGACATTGCCTTCATGCCATCCATGATGGCTGCTGACCACACCTATGTGAAGGCGGTGAGTAATGCTCAGAAATGGGTGATTGGAGATAGACCTTACCCCAGCGTGCACATCAATAATTTTATTCAACTTCTCCCAATCCGAGGTTAGGTTGAAAAGATAATGCTCGTCGAACATGCGCATCTTCATCAGCACCTCGAGAAATGGGCGATTGTGGAGAACCATCATGTGGCACTCCTCTAGCTGTGGGATGCTGCGTGTGAGCTTGGAGTATGATTCCTCAAATTCTCCCGCTTCCAGGGCCTTTATCAAGTCATCAACTCTGCATTGCAGCTGTTCCTCTAGAGGTGGATCGCGCGGTACATTCCACCCATCTACCACAGCCTTCGTCAACTGGGGTGTCATTCTATCTGCGATGAGAACATGTGGTGTCAGTATGGTCTGGTCGCTACAGTAAGGTGGCTGTGTGCGGCATTAGCACAGATGCACCAATGTCGCGCAGCGCTTGTCGCACACATGCAGGTGGTCACTCAAGCAGCAGCACACGAGTGCGGCATTCGATCCCTTGGCCCAATGCCGCACATTTATGATGCCGCCATGACACACCGAACATCATATGTTATTATTACTCAATGACTGTCGTTATCATGACTCACTCCTGTCAAACACATGACACCCCCACTTGGAATACCTTGCGATGTTCGCAACATGGAGCTGACAGTCCTGATGGTAGAGTGTTGTCTCCTCGCATGTTGGCCTCGGTAGAGCTTCATGATTCCTCTGCATATCTTGGAGAGTCTTCACTTCGTCTTCCACTAAGGCAGTGAGTGCCGCAACGCGATCTCGCCCAGTAAGCACGAGCACCGTATTGTCACGGCCCATTTTTGGCGTGGGGGCCTCCTCGATCAAGATTTCACGATCCTCTGTTGTAGTCCACGAAAGGGTAGTCAGCAGCAAAGATGGGTCAATGGCGATGCTAATGGATTGTTCAGGAGAGAGCGAGATGGGGGCCCAGTTCTCTCGCATTGATCTCATCATTTCCTGCACCTCTACATCATTGCGGGTGATTTGGCGGTCCGTCTGCCATCTCTCCGGAGATTGGATGATGTTCAGCAGGCCGTATCCAATGTACGAACGGTTACTGTCATCCAACAATATCACACCCTGTCGTTGCAGTCAGTACGAAGGAATAAGGTTTAGTTTTTGTTCGTGTGTTTCCCCACCTCTCGTGTGCCATAGATGTGATCGTCCCGCGCATGGGGCGCATCCTGTGAAGGTGAGAGTCCTGACTGTCCCACTCCCTCCATTATCCCCTCGTTAGTGTGAACGGGGTCGTGTTCAGGAGGTGGCGGAGCCTCTACCGAGTTCGACAATGATGGAGGTTTTGCAGATGGCTCAAGAACACTGGTCGATGATGACAATATGACCATGGGCGTCGGGGTGGCTCTGATGGGCTGCTTCGGGTCGGATTTGGCTTCGGATACTGGAGCGGGTTCCGCATCGTGTTGAGGCACTAGATTTGCATGCTGCTCTGCGGCGAGCTCTGGAGTTGCCTTTGCGATGGGCCGCGAAATGCGCCTGGGTTTGGGCCTCGCGGTAGGCGTAGGGATGGATGGTAACTTTGGTGCCCTGAGTAAGCGTTCCATGGCCTCGTCGATGTCCTGCTGCTCATCGATGTCTGGAGGTTCGTATTCATTGTCATCGTCCTCTTCATAGCGTTGCCGTGCTTGCTTCCTCTTTGCCGATGTTGCTGCTTGCTGATTCGACATTGCGGTAGACGGCAAGAACAGTACCAGGGAGGATGGTGGTTTGAGAATGAAAATGTTTCGGTGGACAATCCAGATTGCCGGTCTCTGGGGGAAATTAATACCTTATCTTGTCTCAATTGATATGCCCATGGCATCAATAAAATCCAACATTTCTATTATTTACCTTTTTCTCCTTATCTGGTCTTTATGTCTCATGTAAGGAAATGGCGGCAATTGCTAATGCCGAGTGTGTCTTGCTCCAATGCGATCCACACTCTTTTGGTGTCTTGGTTTCTTTTTTTGGACGACAAAGATAATAGTAAAACAGGTTGGTTTTACTGATGTGGTGCGTACCTAGTACAGAATGATTAAAGGTTCCAGGCGCGGCACTGATACATAGAAGCTGATCTGCATGTATAACGCATGGTGAGCTGATGATGCCTACCAGCATCGGCAGGCGTGTGCGTATACAGCATGGCTAACTTAATTGTCACCGGAACAAGATGCAGGTTACACGTGTGATATACGTTGATGCAGCTTCTTTGATGGAACTTGCCATTGGTCATGGGATGCAGCCAGCCATAAATGCTCATTGTGTCGGATGATGTCAACCATAGAGAAACAACACAAAGGAACAATATATCGTTGCGGGAAAACTGTCATTGCAATTTTGTACTACAGGAGGGGGAAATGATGACATGTGGATGATGCATTGTCTATAGACCCGCACGAGGACCACCAGTTCATGATGAATACAACTGACCAGAAGATGAGGTACTTGAAGACGACGACAGGTGATTTCTAACAGGGTACCCATTAGCGTTTCTGTATCCGCTCCTGTTGTTCCCTGTGATGTTTTCGAGCTTGCCCAGCTTTGCGGGTGTTCATTGCGGGTCTTCCATATTGAGTGAGTCCTGTGTCAAACATGCGTGTCTCATCAACGGCAGGAGCCTCGTTATCGTCATCCAGCTGCATGGCTTCAGGACTGCCGCGATCCTTGGATTTCTTACGGAGGGCTGTTGTATATGAGTACTTATAGAGTAACCAGCCGACTGTCTGTCACAGAAACTCACGTGAGGCACCTGGAAGAACCGGCGAGCGCGCTCGTTTCGCCGGGAGGGACTCATCTATGTCCATGGGCTCTGCTGTGGCGGGGCCAAATTGCGGCATCAAAGCAGACGGCACATTGCCGGTAAATCCAACATTGTCTATGTGTCCGTGCGCAGGTGGGGGTTAGACAAACAGCGGCATCGGGGCAGAGGTGGCAATGCCGCTCTTACCATCGTCATCACTGTCCAGCTCACCTCGCATGTCGTCATCTGTGTTCTGCTCGTCTTGCGCCTTGCTGGCACGAAGGTCTGGGTCGAGATCACCTTGAGTGATGATACGGAAGGCCTGCAGAGTGGATCAGTGACGTGAACACACACGATGGAAAAACAACATACGGTGGGCAGAAGAGTTGCGGAATCAGCGATCGAAGCACTTCGGACCAGTTGCGGCTTGACCATCCCACTGCCGTCAAAGAAAGCAGACGCGTCTTCTTCCTCAGTCTCTCGGAAACGCTTCCGTTTCGCGTTGAGGGCTGCAGCCTGGATGTTGTTATATATGGTATAAGGTCAGCGAAGTAGAACACACGCAGCTCATATGCTTACGTTCACGAGCGCGGTGATGGCGACTGCGCATTCAGAGGCAATGTACCGCCCGCCTCTACCCGGCCTGCCCGCGGTTGACGCCTGCATGATGGGCCGGTTCTCCAAGTATTTCACAATCGCTTGGAGCTCTGCGTGATCTTGGACTTCCTGAAGGTGCTCTGACAAGATGCGCTCGGACTGCGTAATGCCCTCGTTGTCTATCTCATTCCACTCTTCTTCGTCAATTGGGATGTCGCTGAAGGTGTCCTTTGTGACCTTATCCCACCACGTCCATGCGACTGTCTGACGCTCTTTGCCTGTTTTAGGGTCGGTGGAGGTGACGGTGGGCTCAACCGAGTCACGAATGGCGAAGTATAATTCCCATCGGAAGGCAATAATGGGCCGGACGGCGAGATGCTCGCGTAGTTCGCGTGCCATCAGCGACTCGATCCAACTCCCCACGACCATCCAAATGTTCCGGATCGCCAGGGGCATCTTTCCTGTCTTATCCTTTTCCTTCTTGTGGAAGGGGTCCATGATAGACAAGTGAATGCCCATTGCGCCCGGTATCGAGGCCGGAATGTCCGTCTTCTTCTTCACGGCAGGATCTTCGATCGCGACCAAGAGATCGACTAGCTCTCGAATGGGATTGTCGACAGCTTTGAACTGTCGGAGGAATTGTTTCGCCTCTGCGATATGCCCTACATTGAATGGCGCCGGTTGTGCATCGGTGGCCTTCGCCTTCCCCTTACCTTTACTCGTCGACTTCTTCTTGCCTTTGCCAGTGTCATAGTCACCGTCACTGTCCACGGCATACTGCCCCTTATGCAGGCCTTCATCTGTCATGATGGTCCAGGCCATGGCAGCCAGGCCTATCAAGGTAGATTTCGGCGGGCGCACAATCTCGTGCCTTGCAAGCAAAACCTCCATGCGGGGCAAGATATTGGCTCTTGCCAACATGATGCATTCGACGACCTGGCAAACAGTCAATGGTCAATTGTCGATCCGTATTCAGACGACTCACTGCTGGGACGACGCGCAGAGCGTCGACCTTTTTGATCCTGGAGATGTTGCTGAACATCGCCTGCGTGGCGTCTGCATTGCGAAAGGATTGCACTGTCGGTGGGCGCATCCATTGTGCGAGCACCTCGACCCAGGTGGAGAGCTGTGTGTGACATGACGGTCGTCAATAGTAATAAATAAACATGATAGAATATTCGTGCAGTCAAGGATGATAATGATGTCCCCTGAATAGTGACCATCCACAGGGCACGGATGCAAGGGAGTTGGCGGCGGCATTGGCACACAGGGGTGAATGCCGCGCTCACGCGTCACCTCGATGAGTGCGGCATTCATGCCTGAGTGCGGATGCCGCACGCTCAATAAATGACGCATGATGTCAGTTGATCCTTACCTGATTGATGGCCCGGGGAAAGCGACGCAAGCTCTCGTGCATCGCGATGATGACGCTACAGTCGGGAGCGGGTATGGGCCCATCGTCTCCGTGAAGCGCACTCGAAAGCAATACGCCAGGCGCGACTTCACCTGGTCGAGAGTCGGGGACTCACTGCCCCTCTTCGTGACCTCCTTGACGATAATGTCTGTGACCGCGTCCCGATATTCGTTGAACTCTTGCAGGTATTTGGCCGACCTAATGCCTACATGCATCCGTGATGTCACGATGTGTGTCTGGAACGCAGCGTCGATCGCGTCCAGCATATCGGCCGTCCAAAACGATTTCAACTGATCGCGCGACGAGTCGAGATCGTTGAACATTTCATCGAGCTCGTCCGCTTCCACCCTGCGTGGATCCTCCTGCCGCTTGATTTCCTTCGCATGCGCGGTCTTCTTATCTTCGCCTTCCAATTCCTCGGTTTCTTCTGCGAGAAGGGCCAAGGCATCTAGGATCTTGCTCGTATCCGCCAGGGATGCGAATTTGTTTTCCGGTGCCGCTATTCTGCGCGGTACGTGCAGCTCCATTAAGAGGTGCATCGCAAGTAACTGTAGTAGATAGAAGCTTCCATTAGATCGCAGACCACACACATCCAATTGCGCTTGCTGCAAATGACCTACCCCGCCATGATCCCCAATCACGCTCCCCGGCGACGTGTTGCAGAAGAACTCCGCACCCATATGAGGACTGCCACGGTAGTGACGATCGTAGATGCTGAGTTCTACCAACATCTGCACCATAGGACGGCATTGCAGGAACCTGGATTCTTGAGGTCGAAGATTGCCCGACCCCTTTGGCGCGGTTAGAATGGTCATGAGTGTCGTGTCGAAGTCCCCGCTCTCATCTGCCTGTAAGAGTTGCTCGATGCGCGAATACAATCTGTCTGTCGCATTCGCCTTGAAGACGTACTTCGAGTCGTTGGTTGACAGATAGGCCGCCACATCGTCCTTCACCTTACCTGTGAGAGGGTAATCAATCAGCTTATCTGGATGCAGTGGCTTCAACGCGGCATTCGCTCCACTGCGTCAATGCCGCACACAAACGCCCTCTCGCATGCCACTTACTCTGGTCGTATACTCGACAGCCCCACATCCTCCATCTCCGTGCTGCGGCTTCTGCCTCTTTCACCTGCGCTTCTTTCTTCGGCGTGTTCTTCTTCTTCTCGAGTGCAAGCACGGGCTTGTGGTCGGCCTCCCACAGACTCCTCGCAGCTGCTTGACGATGCTGACCGCCCAACGCCGTGACCTCGACCGGCGTTTTGACTGTCTGCTTGAAGCGTAGGACCGGCAGACGGACCCCTAACCCGTCATTATTCTCTAGCTGTCGTCTCTACATCCTCGACATTGACGAGGATGTCGAGGAACGTCGTCGGATCGTACTGATTATAATTTGCTCGCAGAGATTTTATGAGGTGTTTTGTCTGTGCTTGGTCGCGAGCACGCTTGTTGTACTTCCCAAACTTGAGCACGTACTTGGAGTCTTCCAAAATGTCAAGCTGGCCATATCCGATGAGCGCCTCACGCGCTTGCTTCATCATGGCCAGGTCTCTGGCCGCCGTCTCGTTCACCTTCACATTGATCTATTGAACAGATGACGGTTAGCCCGTACTTCAACACCGCTATATCGCTCACAATCCCATCCTTCCCCATATCACCGCCAGTCTCGCTGCCAGGCCCCTCGTCTTCATTCTCGTCCTCAGCATCACGCCGTTGCCGTACCTTCGTCGCTGCTTTACTGGTGCTGGCGACCTTCATGCGTCAGGACGATATGTTATGGTGATGGTGGCAGGATGGGAGGAGCATATATCTCACTAGCCAATTGTGCTGTCATCATGTTCGCAGATCATCATGCCTTCAATTGGATGATCATCTGATAGTCACGGTATGTGAGGTAAGGACGATATTCATCACTTGGGTGAATTGTTTCCATTCCGCCGATCACAGTCATTTATGTGCTAATACCAGCTCCCGGCACTGCTGCGAGAGTGCCAATGCCGCACGACGCCCACCATACATGCGGTCTTGTTTCGTTCATGACGGTGCGGCAACAGTGCCTCTGTGTCAATGCCGCACATCTCTGTGCATGGTTTGCGTAGATTTATCTTACCGTACTCAAGGATGCGCCCAAATCTTGTGATTCTTGCATTCGCCTGATTGATCAACGTATCGACAATCATGGCGCAAGTCACAGTGTACCATTGTGACATGCAGCTCTACATGTCGGCAGCAATGAATTTGTGCATGTGTCATATATCAACCACATGATCGCGGTAGCATCTAATGCGAAATGGCTTTTCAACATTATTTATTCATTCCTTCATCGCCCGTCAGCAACAGTTTCAAAAGCATAGTCACTGATAGTGGCCCACTCACCATTTTATTCTGTCTGCTGACAACGGTCATCTCGAGAACTTGGCCGTAGAGCAGGTCACAGGCATAGGTAACCATAGAGGTGTATGGTCCTAAACCATCAACCAGTCTTATTCCGTTCTTGCGCAACTCCCCTAACGCCAAAAGGATTGTGTCCTGCGGAAACGAGCATCATTCAGAAGATGTAATTACTCCGTTCGGACATCGAGGTTGCTTACCGCGTAGACAATGACCCGGTCCGCCCACTCTAGCCAGAAAGAAAATGGATATACCATGGGCATCACGGCCGGCCTTCGCTGATATTCAATCTGAAGAGCATTGAATCTCGAATGGATCTTTCTATGCAGCGTATCCGCCCGGGCTGCTGAAAGCATCATGGAGCAAATACTGTTATCACTTGTCATCATCCGGGGCCCACCGTCAGTCTTAAGTATACTTTCAGCTCCTCATGTTTACGTTTGGCATGAGCTCGCGTATCACGTTCAATTGAACGCGTGTGAATAGACTCAACGGGCGATGGATCATTCCCATCAGATGATCGCACTCAAACGCTGGCTCTGCGATCCTTACCATCTCATTGGTCTATATTAGTAGGTCAACTCAGATCCCCGGTCAAAGAAGCACGAGCCTCGTTTCTCAGGGTGTGCTCCACATCCACACACATCCTTCTTTGAAGTTTGGCCAAGTCCATTGACATCTTTATCATCGATTATCCATATAGGTCTTGCTTCTTCCATGAGCATATCTGTGTACACACATTAGGGTGTATTTGCAGAGACCTAGGTCTCGCTTATCAGTCAATCAGATCACGAAAACGTAAGAAAATTTCCTTTTGGCCGTGACCTAGGTCACTGCAAATACACTCTATTAATAGCAGCTAATCAGTGCACATGCATTATACAGGAATGCTCGTAAGCTCGCAGAGTTGCCTGGCACAGCAAACTGGCCAAGCCAGTCGACTTATATTTATTGATCGGCACATCCTAGGTATGGAAAGGTAATAACAAAGTACAGATGTAGTCTCCAGGAGTGGATCCATAGTGGACATTGCCGATCAGAGGAACACAAACCATCGATGACTGAGTTCTTCTTGCGGCATTGAAACATTGGTCCGTATGCCGCACATAGGCAGATGAAGGAGGACCACATGAAACTCATTGTGCCGCATTGCAATAAGCAATTTACTGAAAAGCTCAGATGACAATGGTCCAGGACATGTCTCCTCGTCCCGGCACCATGTCATTGAAGGCTCAATCGTTACAGAATGCGACTAACATATATACAAATCATCATTTCGCAGTATCTATCTGCACCTTCCGACCAGCCACCATATATGGGTGAACCATTCAGGCCACCGGGGCATGCAGCTTGGTTTCGACATAGTATAGTAGGTCTTCCGCGTAATCGATCATTGGTTCATAGCCTCCCATGTCTTCGTCTTCGGTCCATAACAGCCCATGCCGGCGGAACTCAAGCGTGACACTAATGATGAGGTCCTGCGTAAATCAGAGTCATGGTCTGACAAAAGTTATGTCCATTAGTTTACTTACTGCATGGTGGACCACATGACGAGCCCACTGTATCCAGTGTTTGGGCGAGTAGACCACAGGCATAACCTCTGGTCTCTCCTCGTAGGCAATCTGGAGGCCGCGATAGCCTCGTGTCATTGTGAAGGAAAGGGCTGCCACATTGGCAGAGGTGACCGACATGGTGAAATGGAGACTGATGCCATCTATGCTGGTCTGACTTTTAGCGTCTTTTCGTATATTTGTCTGTACTTACGTCTGCGACACGCTCGCGTATCGCCATCAATTATCAATTCAGTCGGTTGTGTGAATACCAATGCAGCATGTTGATCAGAAGCTGATGCGCATTGCCTCATGACGCTAGTCGTGCCAATCACCGCAATCGTATTAGCAGATTATTGTCTGGTGATCACCGATCAGTAAACACGGTCGTTGTTTGCTACGTCTGTGTCATATGTGTCATAACAGTTTGTACTTGTACTCCAAAGAGGATACACGTCGTCAATAACCATGTTCTGTGTACATTCAATTAAATATCTTCCGCGGTTTATTCAGGTATCACTATGATGATGGTCTTCCCTGGGCTCATTGCTTGGGTCACTAATTGCAACTATCACAATATCTCCTGGTGAAAACGAGAGGTACCTGCGATCACCGCTATGACGTAGGCGGTGCGGCATACAGACCGACGCTCCAATGCCGCACAGTCTGAGGCTACTGTAGAACGTGGATCATATGAGTTTTATGTTTGCCAGAGATGATTGGTCTACAAGGTTGATCTCATCAAGGACCATGGTCCGTGTGTTCCTCGGCCGCAGTCACAACGTATGATCGATCGATCTTCACCCCATCGTTACTGTTACATATATACATGGTTCATACGGCAATTCCGTATGGCCATTCCTATTCATGCGTTGATCGGAGATCACCTGTTAATGCACTAATAAAGAGAATGATTGCTGCGGTCGGTGTCTGCAGCAAGACGCATCAGCATATGTTCGATGTGCTGCTTCGATATTCACACGTTCAACTGAATTGATTGTGATGTGCGACCGTGTCGTAACGTAAGTAACGGGATTCAAGAAAGGTACTAAAGATGAGGGTAATGTTGATGGCATGAGTCCACATTTCACTATGTCGGTCGCGTTCGCCAGTCTGGGCACACTTTGTGTGACCATCGCACAAGGCTATTCAGGTCTGCTGCTCGAATATCAAGAGAGACCAGAGGCTATGCCCATCGTCTTTTCGCCTGAGTATTGGACGAAATGGGCTGCTCGTGTGATTTACTATGCAGTAAGTAAGCCAAACCAAGTGATGTTGGGTGGGAACACTTATCTATCCAGGACCTGGTCATCATGGCTACACTGGAATTCCGCCGCCGTGGCTTGTCCACGAAAGAAGACATAGGCGACTACCAACCAATGGTCGATCATGCAATGCAAATATTCTTAGCCGAAAATAAGGGGACTCCGTTGTCTCGTGCTGCAATCCGCAGTATGGTGAGTAGTGGTATCACAGGTGTGCGCTTCCACACGTGCTAATGTTCACTACGAACTGCTTCTGTAGTCCCTACGATCGCGACAGGCGTCCAACAATTTTGATCGCAACTAACTCGATCTGAGGATAGGGTCTCAATATTGAGGAAGTCCACAAAGCAACCCCTATGGCTGTGACGTGGTATTTTGTATTTGGGACTACCCGTTGGGAGTTGTGCTATATACGTATGTACATGTTTGCGGCATACGGACAAAGACTCTAATGCCGCATGAAAATATGGATTTCCTTCAGTTATAATGGATGCCTTGACGCGATATCAATTATTTACGTTATCATTTCAAATGGATTTGAACTTTACCGTCATTGCAGACAGTGATAGCAAATAGCTTGGAAGGAAGTGAACATCAATATCACCAGAATTCTGAGCTGTCTCGTAGAAATCTCATTCCCACGACCTGTCATCAGATAGTTCGCCACGTGATTCTAGCCTGCTACGCGAATGAATCCGGGACGTAAGGTGATGTAGGGTCGCGTAGCTGAAAATACTTATAAGTGGCAGCGACAGGCAACACCTCCACTCAAAACTGACACCGATGACCAGCTCTCAATCTATCACTGAACTGTGCCAAATAGCTACAGACGGCTATGTGGGACTTAGGGTGGAATCTGAAAGGGGACCGGCGGAGATGCCAATGGTATATTCATTGGCACACTGGAAGCAATGGGCAACTCGAGTGCTCTGGTATGCAGTAAGTGATTCAACTCCATTGGATGTATGTTGCCGAGATGTGATGCCATAATTTACAGGCCATGGTGGTTATTACTTCAAGGGTGTTCCGCCGCATTGGGGTGCTGAATGACCCTGGCATTCGATCATATCGGTGGATGATCAAATATGCGAGCGATCTTTTTCTTGCCGCAGAGGAGGAGGAGGCATTGTCCAGTTCCTGAGGAAGTCATCCTTGTGGTCAGTCACATTGTAAGTGAGAATGTTTTCGTAATATACATGTATTAACTAACTGAGATAGATGTGTCACAGTCATAATTTCTGTGTTTGTAAACACATGTATTAGCTCTGATTGCGCCGTATGGAGGTGACGAATATGCATGGCAATCAGGACTTTGGACAGATAACAAGAGTCTCGAGCACGATGTACGGCTTTCAGTCTGATACTGAGCTGATGCTATTAACAGCCTTCTCTCGTAGTAGTAGTAGTAATAGAGTTTCATGCTATAATTGTACTTGCGCTGCATCCGAGCATGGGTCTATATGCCGCAACTCTCAAGGTGTGTTTGTGATGCGGCATTGACACACTTGCGCTGATGCCGGTAGATACGTTCAAACTCGCGTTTTCGCCGTGTATATAAGTACAATAGATGTATGCGAGCCTGTCTATAGCCATTCTAAATGGTGAATGCATAGGTAACGGTTCATCAATACATGTCATCATCGACGTCTTGCATGTCCATGTCCTCATCGTCATCTTGCGTGCCACCACCTAGCCATTCTAAATGGACAATCCATAGGTAATGATTTATCAATATATGTCATCATCGACGTCTTGCATGCCACCCACCGAACACTAAATCCATCCATGGCTCTTCGGCCAAGTCGCTCTCCTTGAGGAGATCCAGTGCAACATCGACAGTCATGTCTAAATGATCTTCGAGCTGCAGTATATCATATCCGTGCCGCTCCATGTCTTGCTGCAGCTCAACCATCAGGAGCTGCTGAAACCATTAGTACATTACCATCATTCTTGTAATGAGTTTCTCTACTAACCGCTTGATACACTACACGAAGTGCCCATTCATCCCAGTAGCTGTGAGAGTAGACAAACGGAGTTGTTCCTGGTCGCTGCTCAAATTCTTCTTGCAGAGCAGTAAAAATAGAACATGTGCGACGGAGGATAAAAATTTGATCCCTCTCACGGTTTGTTCTTGACCTTGAATACTGGCTCATTGTGAATGAGAGACTTTCGATACCCTCAAACTCACATCACCCTGCCTCTTATATACGTTTCTCAGTCTCCCTAATTACGTCCATGTATAACTCATTTGTGAGTGCCGATGCCGCATGTTGATCACCTGGTGATGCGTTGTTGTCCAATCCATCGGGTCCAGCCTCATGATTTGCTGATTGGCACAGTATCTTTATCGGCGATCAAAGAAGCTGGTGGCAATGTGACCATCATTGCAAGGTCCGTTGCAGACCACGCCATGCTGTGTTTCGTTACCGCTTCCCTGCGGATTATCTGCCAAAGATGTATTTCTCAATATAACATAATAGGATGCGCTTCATGAATTCTGGACTAAAGCTCTGGACTGGAGTTCTAACGGCTTTTGTGCATTTGGACTCAATATCATTCTATCTGAACGACGTGTTTGAAAACATAGGCTTGGGTTCTACTCTACTGCTCATGCAAGCACCACAAGTTGTTGTGAGCGGCATCGGAGTATGTGGCTCTATGCCACAGCCTATGTTGCGGCATATGATCACATGGTCCGATGCCGCACTTTCTATTCAATAGTATTGATTACATATTCTATTAGCTGCAATCATCATAACTGTTTGTGGGACGCAATCAATGCACTTACTAATGAGTGTCGTCAGTATCTCGTTGTGGTCACCTTGTATTGAATGGCAGTTTCTCCATGACGTAGATAGCTAATACCTAAGGTCGTAAATATACACAGAGGGTAGCAGGCAATGTTTAAAAATATGATGAGACGTACAAGGCCAATTGGACAATCTTCTGTAATGTGGAAGTCAATTATGAATGTTTCCCACTCATTCGCATAAAAGGCGATTGTGTAGAGAATGCTGTCAAAAGGAGGACGGAATGAATAATTGACGTTCTGCTGTGCCATATATACTGTAATTAGTGTTTTTCAGTATCAAGAAATCGTGAGAATTACATCAGGGCTTGCACCACATCACTCCATGCCGTGGTGGTGTCCAAGCCGCATATGGCATCTAGTGAAGCTCAAAATAACATCGTCATCAGTCTAATATATATCCTAGCAGAAGCACTCTAAAGCTACTCGCCGCTTGTATTTTAAATATTGTGTCATGTCATTCTTATATGTCCCCCATTGTCCGCTGTGCGACACTGCTGCAAGACATCCTGATCACAGAGCAAGTCATATTGTTTGTCTAACAAAGGCAATCATCCATTTGTACCTCCCACAAGATAAATATGATCATGTGACACATTCGTGCAGATGTAGCACTTTATAATGTTTGTGATGCGTGATATCACAGTGGGTAACAGCAGTCCTCCAATCGACCGGTCAACAGCAGATCTATGCTAAACTTCGATATTCTGCATTCAGTAAGCCCAGCGATCAATTACAAGCACACTCAAGACACTCGCAGTAATTTGCGGCATTTCCACCCATGAGTCAATGCCGCACCATATGTCATCAGATTATAAAACCATCTTGGGTACACATGTGTGGATGGATGTCCCACTGCCGAGCGAGAGACAATATAATAGTAATGTAACATGTTGTCATCTATCTCTATGGAAAATGAAGATACCTCAGCTTGTAGTTGAAGCGATATTATATGGTATTCACATTCTCATCCATTTGTGTTATAAAGATACAATCATTTTTGTGTATAGCCTGTGATGAATGCTACGTAGTTATAGTCGTTTTCTTGCCTAGAACTCATAGATTTATGTCGTATTAGACCGTTTCTGCTGCAACATATATTAGCATTTTTCAGCATCAGGAAACTGAGAGAACGACATTCAAGATCTGGCATCATGCCACCTGAAGATGCAGTAGTGTACCGGTTGTGCTTAATATTAAGTATCTTAGTAGTGGACGTGATAATGCACTGTTCAAGCTCACTATGAGGATTGGTGATGAGGTCAATTATCAAGTCAAGTAGCAGCAATAGAATATAATATATGACCTGTCTGGTTTGAAAAATCATGTCAAGCCGACTTGCCAAACATCATCAGATGGAGTTCAAAATAATGTCGTCAGCAATCTTATATATATCCTAGCAGAAACAATCTATTCCACGCAATTATCAATCGCCTCAAATGTACCACACAAAAATCATGCATTGCATGTATATCATTCAAGATTAAATAATGTTTTACAGTTGTTACAGATAAAATGATTCTTTGGTCTACCTGCTTGTGATTGCTCGCCGTGCATGTGGTGAGGTATTGCCCAGGCTGCGAGAATATTATGGTAACGATGCCAATAATATATTGTTGCAGACTGAGTGAGCAGAGGCAAAAACCGTAGGGAGATCTGATGCGGCATCAGGACAGATGTGTCAGTGTCGGACATGGTAAATGGATCCAATCTCACACCATACAGTCACTATAGCCTACTCTATAGGGAGAGATATGGGTGAAATTTTTATTACTTAGTAAGGAGAGCGGACGTCGGCCGACGCCATCGCTATAGCCTGCAGTGCAGGGTCGGCCGAGACGGTATAATATAGCCTGTAGATACGGCGCGGCCGAGTGCGCCATATTTCCCTGGTATATTCTCGCCTTCAAGTAGCGTCGGCCGAGAGGGTATAATATAGCCTTTAGATACGGCGCGGCCGAGTGCGCCATATTTCCGTAGTATATTCTCGCCTTCAAGTAGCGTCGGCCGAGAGGGTATAATATAGCCTGTAGACACGGCGCGGCCGAGTGCGCCATATTTCTGTGGTATATTCTCGCCTGCAAGTAGTGTCGGCCGAGAGGGTATAATATAGCCTTTAGACACGGCGCGGCCGAGTGCGCCATATTTCCGTGGTATATTATCGCCTTCAAGTAGTGTCGGCCGAGAGGGTATAATATAGCCTGTAGACATGGCGCGGCCGAGTGCGCCATATTTCCGTGGTATATTATCGCCTTCAAGTAGTGTCGGCCGAGAGGGTATAATATAGCCTGTAGACATGGCGCGGCCGAGTGCGCCATATTTCCGTGGTATATTATCGCCTTCCAGTAGCGTCGGCCGAGGGCTATAATATAGCCTTTAGACACGGCGCGGCCGAGTGCGCCATATTTCCGTGGTATATTATCGCCTTCCAGTAGCGTCGGCCGAGGGCTATAATATAGCCTTTAGACACGGCGCGGCCGAGTGCGCCATATTTCCGTGGTATATTATCGCCTTCAAGTAGCGTCGGCCGATGGTGGATGCAGTGGTATTCATATCGCGCATCATGGCGCGCCGCGCTTATGGGCCTGGTATGCCCACTGGGATGGTATTTTCATGGCGCGGTATCGGCGCCGCCAGGTCATGTGTTCGCGTATATTGGTAAAGCAACTCAATATTCTGTGACTACATTTTGTCCTTGATGCCAACGACATCGGAGTATATACTGTATAACGAATTATATCTCGCCATTCCACATCATGGCTTCAACCCCAGTGGTCCCGTCCTGCGGTGGCTTGGCTGTGAGCAAGGATTTGATGGGCTGGTGCAGCTTCAAGATTGCGTTGGCGACGTCGATGTCCTCTTCTATACGTCGTAACCTCTCGCTCAGGGATTGCGCTTGAAGGAACATCAAGTTTTCTTCGCTTCCGCGAGGAAAACCTTCTATTGTTTTCTTTAGCGAATGGCAAATTGCGAGCGCAGTGTCATACCGAATTTAATCTCGATGGCGTTCATGGCGCTATTGGGGGAGTGGCCTCTGCCATCATCAAAGTATGGATTCTCCAATTCTTTGCATATTTAAGTATGGTGAAAGGGTGAATTTCGCTGTACTTACTTGAGTCAATGATGTCCTCGTCGTGATCCAGAATGGGAGCCACCTGTGGTATCCAAAGTTGTACAACAATTGCCCAGGTACCTGGGCTTAGCTCTGTGCACAACTTGGCCAGGGTTTTACAAGGCTTGTAATACAACTGGGCCTGCTGATTGACAATCCACAAACCTGCCTAGCCTTTGTACAATGTTAACCTGGTTTGTAAATCCGCATTTTTGACAATTTCAGTTAAATACTGGGCAAGCTTGTAATAAATATAATCATATATTTCTGCTGTACAGGTCATATATCATTATATATCATTAAAATCCGCTTATTTCTGCCAATCCATATATGGTAATATCCAATACAGGATTATTATATATCATTAGAATCCGCTTGAATGGGCCATTCCAAATATGGTAATAGCCAGTATATACACCATTAGAATTCGTTTGAATGGGCCATTCCAAATATGGTAATATTCAATATAGGATTGTTATATATCATTGGGATCCATTTGAATGGGGCAATACAAATATGGAATAAAATGTAGGGTATTATATACCATTAGAAAGCATTTGAATGGGTCATTCCCAATATGGTAATGGTCCATTTGGGGCTGGCACATCAATAATGATGATTTTGGGGGTGGTTATATTTTCATATCGTCGCGTTTGAATCAGTATTTTGCATTTTCTGGCTTAATTGGGCAAGCTAGGGGTCTGGAAAAATTTATCTGGGATCCTTGGATGATGCTCTACGACTTTCATTTCTACCATATATGGCAATATTTCCTTTTTGGAAAGTGTCAGTAGTGCTCATGGGGCTATATAGCAGGTGAATATCAGTGAGAATGTGTATCAGAAGTGGTATAATGTAGTGCAGCATGTGGTGTGAATGGCTAGTGAACAGTCGGAGACGGCTATGTAACACAGATGTTCACACGTCTCATCGCTTTTGCTATTTGACAATCAGCCAGTCGGTGCACACCATGCATTGCTAATGTTTGAGGTAGATAGTATACTGCACACAGTCAATCACTTGACTGATGAGTGTACTCAACAGTCACTCATATCCAGTATTTAGTTACTGGCAGTTGGCAATCAGTCAGTCAATCAGTCAGTCAGTCATAAGTGCGCACTCAGTCACTGTGATCTCAGGTCAAAAGTCACTTATGTTATTGTCCAAGTCATTGTCAATATGTGTGAACAGATGTGTATTTGTGTACAGACTTATGTTTTGAACTTCATCAACCTCATGTCCAGTTGCAGACAAAGTGACTGAGTGCACACTTATGACTGACTGATTGACTGGCTGGCTGGCTGACTGACTGCCAACTGCTAGTGACTAAATACTGGATATGAGTGACTGTTGAGTACACTCATCAGTCAAGTGATTGACTGTGTGCAGTATACTATCTACCTCAAACATTAGCAATGCATGGTGTGCACCGACTGGCTGATTGTCAAATAGCAAAGCGATGAGACGTGTGAACATCTGTGTTACATAGCCGTCTCCGACTGTTCACTAGCCATTCACACCACATGCTGCACTACATTATACCACTTCTGATACACATTCTCACTGATATTCACCTGCTATATAGCCCCATGAGCACTACTGACACTTTCCAAAAAGGAAATATTGCCATATATGGTAGAAATGAAAGTCGTAGAGCATCATCCAAGGATCCCAGATAAATTTTTCCAGACCCCTAGCTTGCCCAATTAAGCCAGAAAATGCAAAATACTGATTCAAACGCTGACGATATGAAAATATAACCACCCCCAAAATCATCATTATTGATGTGCCAGCCCCAAATGGACCATTACCATATTGGGAATGACCCATTCAAATGCTTTCTAATGGTATATAATACCCCTACATTTTATTCCATATTTGTATTGCCCCATTCAAATGGATCCCAATGATATATAACAATCCTATATTGAATATTACCATATTTGGAATGGCCCATTCAAACGAATTCTAATGGTGTATATACTGGCTATTACCATATTTGGAATGGCCCATTCAAGCGGATTCTAATGATATATAATAATCCTGTATTGGATATTACCATATATGGATTGGCAGAAATAAGCGGATTTTAATGATATATAATGATATATGACCTGTACAGCAGAAATATATGATTATATTTATTACAAGCTTGCCCAGTATTTAACTGAAATTGTCAAAAATGCGGATTTACAAACCAGGTTAACATTGTACAAAGGCTAGGCAGGTTTGTGGATTGTCAATCAGCAGGCCCAGTTGTATTACAAGCCTTGTAAAACCCTGGCCAAGTTGTGCACAGAGCTAAGCCCAGGTACCTGGGCAATTGTTGTACAACTTTGGATACCACAGGTGTGGGAGCGAGGGCGAAGGTACGAGGGAGATCCTGGCCACGGTCTCTGAGCCGCTGACGGTGTGCCTCCAAGTCCTGGAGTGGTATCAGCATGACGATGAAGGCGATGGAGGGCTTTCACTTACCAGAGGACCGCGGGGTATGTTGTGCTCGTCCAACACCTCATTTATAATGTCAAGGTACTGTCTATGAGTATTCAAACACAAAGGCAAGAGAAAGCGAGGCAAAATACCTGGCGATTGAGTTGGATGAGGCGCTCATCCGCCATGTCAACATCGCCATCTTGGCTATGCGCAAGGTCGTGATCAAGTGCGCCGTCCATCCCGCCGTCCACGCCGCCGTCCACGCCGCCATCCACGACGCCATCCATAGGCGCGCCTCTATCTTCAATAGTAGAGGAATGGAGTGTCAGTAGGAAATAGGTTTAAAAACATGAGTGTGGACATACCTGGGGATGGAGTGGCCGGGAGATCCAGCTGATCGCGGGAGCTGGAGGACTGGAGACAGCGATGGCGACAAGTCGAGGTGTGCACGATGAGGGACAGGCGACTCGAAGGTAGGCTGGGCGCTGTGCACTCGCTCTGGAGATGCCTCCAGGTCAAGCTGTGGACGGTGCAACGGGGTGTTTACCTGCGATGGCGAAAGGTCCAGGGCGGATCTAAAAGGTGAGGTCTGCATTCGCGATTGCGAGGTGAAATCCAACGGTTGTCTTGATAGCGAGGTATTCGGCGGTGAGGGCGAAATGTTGAGCGATGGACGGAAGAGATCTATATCTTGGGAAGATGCCGACTGCATTGTGGGCCTACGTAGTTGAGGGGACGTTAATTGGGGAAGACGAGGTCCACACGTCTTTTTGAAGTAGGCGCGGACGGCGGTGGCGGCATATCGAGAGGAGTGCTACGTTGTGCAGATCCCCCTGAACATTGGCAAGGTCAGGCGTTGGCGACATAGCAAAGCGAAAGTTGAGCGGCGGCGGGGATGGCGATGGCGATGCGGACAAATCGCCAAGCGTACGCGCTGGTGGCAGAGTGCGTGAAGGCGAAGGCGAAGGCGAAGACACCACATCCAGAATTGGGCGAGAAACATCCCCTCTGATGGGCGAGGAGTCGAAGTCCAGAGTTGGGCGAGGACATCCCCTCTGATGGGCGAGGACTCGAAGTCCAGGGTAGGGCGAGGGGCATCACCTCTGATGGGCGAGGAGTCGAAGTCTAGTATTTGGCGAGCTGAGGGGAGTGAGCGCAGGTTGGCGTGAGGATATCTACATGATGTGCTCACCTAGCTCGTCTGCGTGTTCCGACATGGTTGAAAGCAAGGCGGAAGGAATGCGGAAACGTGCCAAGTTCGTCTAGAGGCATCTAATATACCCATGAGCGCAACACGTGCGGTGCCGATCGAACGGGCGCGGATCTTTCCGCCAGGCGCCCGCCATCAACCAACGCGATGCACCGCGTGGGTCTGACTTCGTCTCTTCTTCTACCACCACCACCACCACCACCACCACCGCCATCACCACAGCTGTCAAATCCCATCTCGCTTTGCTTCTACCACCATGTCCGCCTCCAGCATCAACAGCGACATCATCATCGCCGCAGTGCGCCTGGAAGAGGCGCTGAAGTTTCTGCCCGGGAAGCGCGACGCGAAGTACAAGGTGTTTGAGAGCAACTTCTGGGAGGAAGTGGTAAGTGATTGTAACACAATCAGGCACCTGTGGTATCCAAAGTTGTACAACAATTGCCCAGGTACCTGGGCTTAGCTCTGTGCACAACTTGGCCAGGGTTTTACAAGGCTTGTAATACAACTGGGCCTGCTGATTGACAATCCACAAACCTGCCTAGCCTTTGTACAATGTTAACCTGGTTTGTAAATCCGCATTTTTGACAATTTCAGTTAAATACTGGGCAAGCTTGTAATAAATATAATCATATATTTCTGCTGTACAGGTCATATATCATTATATATCATTAAAATCCGCTTATTTCTGCCAATCCATATATGGTAATATCCAATACAGGATTATTATATATCATTAGAATCCGCTTGAATGGGCCATTCCAAATATGGTAATAGCCAGTATATACACCATTAGAATTCGTTTGAATGGGCCATTCCAAATATGGTAATATTCAATATAGGATTGTTATATATCATTGGGATCCATTTGAATGGGGCAATACAAATATGGAATAAAATGTAGGGGTATTATATACCATTAGAAAGCATTTGAATGGGTCATTCCCAATATGGTAATGGTCCATTTGGGGCTGGCACATCAATAATGATGATTTTGGGGGTGGTTATATTTTCATATCGTCGCGTTTGAATCAGTATTTTGCATTTTCTGGCTTAATTGGGCAAGCTAGGGGTCTGGAAAAATTTATCTGGGATCCTTGGATGATGCTCTACGACTTTCATTTCTACCATATATGGCAATATTTCCTTTTTTGGAAAGTGTCAGTAGTGCTCATGGGGCTATATAGCAGGTGAATATCAGTGAGAATGTGTATCAGAAGTGGTATAATGTAGTGCAGCATGTGGTGTGAATGGCTAGTGAACAGTCGGAGACGGCTATGTAACACAGATGTTCACACGTCTCATCGCTTTTGCTATTTGACAATCAGCCAGTCGGTGCACACCATGCATTGCTAATGTTTGAGGTAGATAGTATACTGCACACAGTCAATCACTTGACTGATGAGTGTACTCAACAGTCACTCATATCCAGTATTTAGTTACTGGCAGTTGGCAATCAGTCAGTCAATCAGTCAGTCAGTCATAAGTGCGCACTCAGTCACTGTGATCTCAGGTCAAAAGTCACTTATGTTATTGTCCAAGTCATTGTCAATATGTGTGAACAGATGTGTATTTGTGTACAGACTTATGTTTTGAACTTCATCAACCTCATGTCCAGTTGCAGACAAAGTGACTGAGTGCACACTTATGACTGACTGATTGACTGGCTGGCTGGCTGACTGACTGCCAACTGCTAGTGACTAAATACTGGATATGAGTGACTGTTGAGTACACTCATCAGTCAAGTGATTGACTGTGTGCAGTATACTATCTACCTCAAACATTAGCAATGCATGGTGTGCACCGACTGGCTGATTGTCAAATAGCAAAAGCGATGAGACGTGTGAACATCTGTGTTACATAGCCGTCTCCGACTGTTCACTAGCCATTCACACCACATGCTGCACTACATTATACCACTTCTGATACACATTCTCACTGATATTCACCTGCTATATAGCCCCATGAGCACTACTGACACTTTCCAAAAAGGAAATATTGCCATATATGGTAGAAATGAAAGTCGTAGAGCATCATCCAAGGATCCCAGATAAATTTTTCCAGACCCCTAGCTTGCCCAATTAAGCCAGAAAATGCAAAATACTGATTCAAACGCGACGATATGAAAATATAACCACCCCCAAAATCATCATTATTGATGTGCCAGCCCCAAATGGACCATTACCATATTGGGAATGACCCATTCAAATGCTTTCTAATGGTATATAATACCCCTACATTTTATTCCATATTTGTATTGCCCCATTCAAATGGATCCCAATGATATATAACAATCCTATATTGAATATTACCATATTTGGAATGGCCCATTCAAACGAATTCTAATGGTGTATATACTGGCTATTACCATATTTGGAATGGCCCATTCAAGCGGATTCTAATGATATATAATAATCCTGTATTGGATATTACCATATATGGATTGGCAGAAATAAGCGGATTTTAATGATATATAATGATATATGACCTGTACAGCAGAAATATATGATTATATTTATTACAAGCTTGCCCAGTATTTAACTGAAATTGTCAAAAATGCGGATTTACAAACCAGGTTAACATTGTACAAAGGCTAGGCAGGTTTGTGGATTGTCAATCAGCAGGCCCAGTTGTATTACAAGCCTTGTAAAACCCTGGCCAAGTTGTGCACAGAGCTAAGCCCAGGTACCTGGGCAATTGTTGTACAACTTTGGATACCACAGGTGCTTTGGCACAGGAAGTGAGGGAGAAGGACCACGATTGGCCTCGCCGTCGCTCTCGTCTTCACTGTCATGATTTTCACGGTCGGAGAAATGAACCTGTAGGCCCCTCATATCTCGAACGGGTGAGAGCTGATTCATCGCAATAGGTGGAGAGGAGGAGAAATCCATACTCCCGCGGCGGACAGTTGCGTCATTGAGCGCGATGGGGGAGGATGGTGGTGCGCGCCTGGCGCCATTGGCGAGGAAGGCGGTGCGCCGTCAATTGATGGCGGTCTCTCTTCTAGTTGTGGACGCGGTCTCATACCCAAGGCGCGCTTAGGTATGGATGGAAAGACCGATCTTCCCGTGGTCATTAGCGGCCTTGCTGGAGGCGGTTTTCCTGTGACTGGAAACGGAAGCGAATGTTTTTGCGTGCCTCGCAGAGGTTCCGGCAACGGCGAGCTGGATTGCTGAGCTACTTGGCCATTATGCGCGTCTCGCGATCGCCTTATCTTAGGGGATGTGAGGATTGGCGCGGCTTCCCTCGCCAATGCCGCTGGCGGGTCAGGCGTACGACGCTCCTGTTCCGCCCGCAGGGTTTGCAAATGGCGAGGCTTCGGGCGGAGTGGGGGAGGTGGACCCTTGTTGAGATTCCCAGTGGGCATCATGGGAGGGCGAGGTGATGGCTTCCCCTGTCTGGGAACGTGGGGCGGTGGTGGACCATATTTCAACGCCGGTGGTGGGGCCTCCAAAGGTGTTGGCTGCGCCGCGGCCGCAGTGCTACTGCGGGTGACAGAGCTACCTTCCATGGATGGCGCGTCGCCTTGCACAGATTGTGCCTGCTTCACCAGCGCGCACAACGATGATACATGCGGGTCGAGCCTCTGGGCAATCACGGCGAAGGGTATGGCGCTCTCGCTGACATGGCGTGGAATGTCCGAAGGCGGGGCGTCGGGATCCTGGAAGGCGAACTGTGCCGCCGTCAGATCGCGGCTTATCATGGCGATCACGAGGAGCACTTGTTCAATCATGCCGACGTCCCCTGTCAGCCTGCCGGACTTGTTCAAATAAGGCTTCGAGTCGAGCCACTTCAGCACTGGATCGAGCCCATGGGCGTGGCGATGAACCATATAGGACAAGTGTCGATGCGGGTTGTGCCAGGTCGCCCAGTCGGCGCCTTCCGGTGCCCGCTTTGTCGTCTTCAGCCCACTCTATCACTCGCAAGGTAAGCCTTAGTTTACGGAGAAAAATGAAGTCACTACCATCATGCGAGGCAGCGCGTCCACGATCACGCGAAATTCTGGCGATGGCGATGCCGCCTCCAGCCATTGCTGACGCCGTCTACGTGAAAGCAGCGCCCAATTGGGGGCGGCGCCTTTGCATCTTCGCTGTCATCATCTTCGTCGGAAGTTGACCCGACGTCGATGTCCAGATTGAAAGTCTCGTGCTCGGTGTCGCCGTCCACGGCGCTATCGTCATCGGTGCTGAGACGTTGCACGCCTTTGCCCTTGCCGCTTTTCACCGCCTTCTTTTTCTTCTTTTTGGGGCCCGCCTTGCCTTTAGCGCCTTTGGGTGCTCTCGCCGCCTCATACACAGCAGGGATTAGCTCCGAATCCTCGTCCCCCCTGCTCTTCAGGTATGCCTTGAAGCGGAACGCGCACTGCCCCTTGTTTGCCTCTTGCGCCGCTCTCCAATGATGCAGGACCGCGATGATGTCCTTCCTGACCATATGCGACGGATCGTCGAATTGGAAGCCGTCTGGCACCATTCCTGCTTCTATAAATTCAGCCCCACGCACTTTGAGCGCGCCAAGGGCACTTCTCTTTGGCGCTTCCTGCAGCCCGTTCTATGGCGCCATCAGCGTCTTTGTGAGCGCCGTGTGGATCAAGACTTACGGTAGTGAGTAGACAGAAAGTCTCTGATCATGGATTTCATCACAGGCAGGGATGGCGCATCCTCGCCATCCATTGGCGGTATCAACGGGAGACCGCCATCGTCGACCAGCAGCTCTCGCCGTGTGCCGTGAGACGTTCCCTCTCCGTTGTCAACGCTCGCCTCGCGATTGCTATCAAATGCCTCTGTGCTGTACTTGGCCCATTTGACCATCGTATCTGCGTGCCAATCGTCCACCTTGGAAAAGGCTTTTCCATTCTCCATCTCATCGTTGAAGTCGTGTCTGTGAAAAGCGGTCAGAGCGGTGAGAGGCGATACAAATTGCCTGCTCACTCCTGAATGATGACTCTCCCATCAGGAGATTTGTAGCTACTCAACGTAAAGATCCTGACACCATGGCGTCACCTGTGGTATCCAAAGTTGTACAACAATTGCCCAGGTACCTGGGCTTAGCTCTGTGCACAACTTGGCCAGGGTTTTACAAGGCTTGTAATACAACTGGGCCTGCTGATTGACAATCCACAAACCTGCCTAGCCTTTGTACAATGTTAACCTGGTTTGTAAATCCGCATTTTTGACAATTTCAGTTAAATACTGGGCAAGCTTGTAATAAATATAATCATACATTTCTGCTGTACAGGTCATATATCATTATATATCATTAAAATCCGCTTATTTCTGCCAATCCATATATGGTAATATCCAATACAGGATTATTATATATCATTAGAATCCGCTTGAATGGGCCATTCCAAATATGGTAATAGCCAGTATATACACCATTAGAATTCGTTTGAATGGGCCATTCCAAATATGGTAATATTCAATATAGGATTGTTATACATCATTGGGATCCATTTGAATGGGGCAATACAAATATGCAATAAAATGTAGGGTATTATATACCATTAGAAAGCACTTGAATGGGTCATTCCCAATATGGTAATGGTCCATTTGGGGCTGGCACATCAATAATGATGATTTCGGGGTGGTTATATTTTCATATCGTCGCGTTTGAATCAGTATTTTGCATTTTCTGGCTTAATCAGGCAAGCTAGGGGTCTGGAAAAATTATCTGGGATCCTTGGATGATGCTCTACGACTTTCATTTCTACCATATATGGTAATATTTCCTTTTTGGAAAGTGTCGGTAGTGCTCATGGGGCTGTACAGCAAGGGAATATCAATGAGAATGTGTATCAGAAGTGGTATAATGTAGTGCAGCATGTGGTGTGAATGGCTAGTGAACAGTCGGAGATGGCTATGTAACACAGATGTTCACACGTCTCATCGCTTTTGCTATTTGACAATCAGCCAGTCAGTGCACACCATGCACTGCTAATGTTTGAGGTAGATAGTATACTGCACACAGTCAATCACTTGACTGATGAGTGTACTCAACAGTCACTCATATCCAGCTAGCAGTTGGCAGTCAGTCAGCCAGCCAGCCAGTCAATCAGTCAGTCAGTCAGTCAGTCACAAGTGCGCACTCAGTCACTTTGTCTGCAACTGAAGATGAACTTGATGATGTTCAAACATAAGTCTGTACACAAATACACATCTGTTCACACATATTGACAATGACTTGGTCAATAACATAAGTGACTTTTGACCTGAGATCACAGTGACTGAGTGCGCACTTGTGACTGACTGACTGACTGATTGACTGGCTGGCTGGCTGACTGACTGCCAACTGCTAGCTGGATATGAGTGACTGTTGAGTACACTCATCAGTCAAGTGATTGACTGTGTGCAGTATACTATCTACCTCAAACATTAGCAGTGCATGGTGTGCACTGACTGGCTGATTGTCAAATAGCAAAAGCGATGAGACGTGTGAACATCTGTGTTACATAGCCATCTCCGACTGTTCACTAGCCATTCACACCACATGCTGCACTACATTATACCACTTCTGATACACATTCTCATTGATATTCCCTTGCTGTACAGCCCCATGAGCACTACCGACACTTTCCAAAAAAGGAAATATTACCATATATGGTAGAAATGAAAGTCGTAGAGCATCATCCAAGGATCCCAGATAATTTTTTCCAGACCCCTAGCTTGCCTGATTAAGCCAGAAAATGCAAAATACTGATTCAAACGCGACGATATGAAAATATAACCACCCCCGAAATCATCATTATTGATGTGCCAGCCCCAAATGGACCATTACCATATTGGGAATGACCCATTCAAGTGCTTTCTAATGGTATATAATTGTGACGGATACGGTTCAGGGTATACTAAAGATATACGCTTCACTATTCCGCGCCACGTTTGGGACGCGCGAGCCGACCCTCTTCTACGCTCGAAGCTTTCGCAGTACTTAGCCTCTTCCATATATGTTCATACCTTGTAACACGTGACTCAGTACTTACTTCGCGCGCATCGCAACGTGGAATGTAACTCTTTTACTACTCCTACTTTTGCGTGACTCTTCGCGCGGCTGGAGTCAGGGTTTCTCTGAGCAGTCTTCACTGCTCTCTTTTCGGTCTCACCGGACTCTCGTCTCGCCTCGAAGGCGATCGCGACGTCCGATTCGTTCTCGCGGCTCGACTACGTGTCACTCGGACGCGTTCCGTCCAGTGACCCTGCCGCTCTCACTACGACGAGCTCCGAAAGAGCTCACCAATTTCGAGCTCAGCGTTCAAGAAGATCCGTCCCTCCCTGAATTAGAGAGTGCCATCTCCGCGACCTCTCACATTGGTGGACATTCAGGGGAGACGGTCCACCTCCTTTCACGCTGTACGCTCCTGCGAATCTTCGCCTATTAATGTCGCCCGGCCTGCCGACGCAACCCCAAAGCGACGAACTGACTAATCCCGTCGAGGACGCTTCCGCCGACACCGCTCGACCTGCGCGTCCTTTGTCGCATCTACGACCTGACGCCGTCGCTGCTTCTCCTCCCTTACTCGCTCCTCACCTCGCGCATCTAGGGAGCGGTTTTCGACCTCTCCCTTCGACCCCGTCTGAAGAGCCTTCGCCAGTCGGGTCTACTCCCGTGCTACTAGGACCTGAAGATCTCTCTGATTCGAACCAGTGGAAGAACAGCGCTGAATCGACCCCCGCACGGTTGGCGGACGACCCCTATCGCTTTCCGCAACAGTCACAAACTCCCTTCTACGTGGCGGGAGATACGGGGGCGAACGCGTTCCGTTCCCCTCATTTCCCTGGAGCTTTTCGTGCGGCCTCTCAGGGACCTAACTTCTCAAGCGAAGTCCTCGAAAGACCTCGCGACTCTAGCGAGGCGACTCCTTTAGGAGCCGCGGGGATTCGAGTGAATCTCCGGAAGCTACGTCACGCACCTCCCCTTAGGCTCTATAGCCGTCATGGAGGAAGGAATCACTGTTTCCCCTCCTCCCGCATCCTCTAACCCGTCTCCAGTGGAGGAAACACCGTGCGCCGCGCCTCCTAACTCCCGGGAGGGAACTCCTCGCTCTCATTCCTCGAACGCTTCTGCGAAGTCCCAGGGAAGTCTTCGTTCCCACGTATCCCGCTCGTCCGTGCGAGCCGCCGCTAACGCCCCGCTCGAGCGTCGAGCGATTCGAGCCCTGTGTGATGCGAACGGGTTCCTGTTAGAGACTCTCCGCGATAAGGAATCCTCCCTCGACATCTTCGCCGATCTAGCTGATCCTGATCGCACCGGCACCTATCGCAGCATAGGAGACGAAACGCATGCATTCCTCCTAGAAGAATTCTCGGAACTCCACGTACACGATGCAGGGAATGCGGTCGGGAAGGAAAAGCGCTACCGGCTCCCTGCTTCGACACTGCGGCGTGTCGAATACTTAACGGACGGACTGGAGAGAGCCGTCAAAGCTATGTTGCAACTCGAATTCGCTGATAAATCTTGGGAATTCGACCATCACGAGAGGCTATTGTCGATCCTGAAAGGGTGCGAGTCCAAGAGCGTCCTTTGCGATGCCTTTCAATTGGTCCAACTGCGCGCCGGCAAAGCTTTCGAAATCATTTGTCAACGAAACGACCTCCACTGTGGCCATCCCATGACCAAATCGATACCATCTACCGCTTCCGATTTCTACAGCGACTCAAGCGGACCGGAGACTTCCGCTCGCCAACGCCTGGATCGATGGTTGACCCGGACTGACGTCGTCGAGTCCCTGACCCCGCAATACCGGCACTTGGTAGAACGACGAGCGCTCCACCACGTAGGTAAAGGCAGACCCGTGCCAGCTGAGCTCAGAGACGTACCTTCCAACCCGGGCTTAAGGTTTCGAAAGACGGGAATCCCCGGGTCAGTGCGAGAATCGATTTCGCGTTTCCGAACGGAATTCTTCTCCGGGATGCTTCTCTGAATGAAGTCGAACAAATGACTCAGATGCTCCCGGAGAACGAGACCATGGCCAGCCAAGAACCGACCCGACCTTCGCCAACTTTATCGAGCGAAAGAGCAGGCCCTTCTGGCGTATCGGCATCGGCCCCTCCTCATGGAGCGCAACCGGCCGATTCGGTATCCGCGCCCTTGGCCCCTGCTTCGGACGCCCTTAGTTACGAAACTCTGCCTCCTTCGGGCCCGCAAGCAGAATCGAATCGCGTCGCTACTCCCCCTATTCTCGAATCGATCCCCCCTGGAGTGACTGTCCGGTCCAGTCTTAATCAACGTTCAAGTTTCGGCAACCCCGAATTTACGCTACCACCGTCAAAGCCTGCTAACCTTACCCACCGTCCGAGAGTTGCCCCAGATGGCCCCTGGCGAAACCTAGGAACTTCACTTTCGGAAGATCCCCCTCGACGAGTCACCTTCGGAGAAGTACGGTCCCGGGACGACTCCCACGTCAGGACGGTGGGGGAACAATCGCAGATTCCTTCCGAAGCGACCCCCGCGATCGACCCCTCGCTAAACTCTCGTCGGAAATCTGGTCCTTTGCCTCGAGGTCTCTCAGCGGCGTTCCCGGCAACTCACGCGTTTGATTCAGTCAGAAACTTGGTCTACCCGCAGGACGAGCGAGAACCTCCTCCTTCGGTCAGTATGGGGCCTTCTAGGACCCCCACGAGAGCGTTCGATGGCCGAACCTCTCAACCTGGATTGCAAGGGCCGACGTTCGCTAACCGAGCTCCGCCTGCGCACTCAGACTCTCCTCCATCTGATCTTCCTCCGCCGGAACGATCGCGAGCTCCCTATTCTTTCGCGGCGCCTCCCTATCGTCAGAATCAAACGGCCACCGGTCCTCAAGTCTACGAGAATTCCAGTCGGAAAGCCAATTCGTACGTGTACGTTCCTCCTTCCCGTCCACCTCCGGCGGATCAAGGAGGGACCGGCGCTCCCCCTAGAGGTCCTCCCATGCGTCCTCACCAGCCTTACCCAGCAGGGTCGCCCTCAGGAGGCGGAGGAGGCCCTCCCCACGGCGGAGGCCCGCCAGGAAGCGGTGGCCCTTCGGGCGGTGGAGGCCCCCAAGTGGTGGAGGTCCCCGGGCGGTGGAGGCCCTCCAGGCGGTGGACCACCTTACGGTTCCTCCGCGTTGGACCCTTCGAACTACCCGACGATAGTGATCAATCACTACCCTTCGCCGCGAGAACAAAACCCCCGTCTCGACCTCAAATACTCGAAGGACTCTGTGCCCGAGTGGGACGGAGAACTGAGTTCCATTCTCACGTACATAAGGGATATGAACGTCCTTGCGGATCTTAGTCCCACTATGCCTCGGGACATCGCGCTCATTGCTCCCACTAGGTTCACCAAAGGAGCTAAGCGTTGGTGGACTCTGCTCGACGCGAGGGTCAGACTGGCTTACTTGACGGACTGGTCCGCTATGCTGGAGGGAATTAGGGTGCACTTCTTCACGTATAATTTCCAACGGAAGCTGCGGTCTATATACGAGGTTCAACGCTTTAGGCAGCCCGGACACCTCCTCGAATCGCCTCTGGACTTCGTGGAGAGACGCTTGCTTTACCATCGACACGTCTCCCCGACGGCGAACGGCGCCCTGGACGAGATAGCAGCTATCCTTCAAAACGCTCCTCCGACCTGGTCCACCGTCCTGACGGCGGACAGTCTCGTCACCATCGCCGCGTTCTTAGCGGAAGTTCAAGACAAGACCGATCAGCTCGTGGCGTTCGCGGCCCTTGACTCGAGTCTCCATTCAGGAGTAAAGGAGCGGGACTTCGAACCGAAGCCACGATCTCGCCCTTTCCGACGCCGAGCCTACGCCGTGGAAGGAGAAGCGGACCCGGAACCGCCGGAAGGGCCGAGCTCCCCGACTTTGTCTTCTTCCTCCCTGGTAGTAGATGATGACGCGGAAGTTCTAGCTATTACCCGCGATCGACCGTCGAAGAAAGCCGAGAATACTTCTCGCCCGAATGCTCGACGACCCCCTCCCGGAGGTTACGCCTATCCAGCTAATAATTCCGTGATAAGCAAGGTGGCCCCTCCTGGTCCATGTCGTGTATGCGGTAGCCCTAACCACTGGGACCGGGAATGCCCTCATTGGAATGAATATCGTTTGCGCAGGTCCGCGAACCTATTAACGGCTGAACATGACACGGACCCCGCTGAAAACAAAGACTATGAAGTAGCTTTTGTAGCTTACGTCCGTAGTCAGAATTCATCTCTTTGGTGCGCGTCGTGGACGGATAGCCGTCAGCTCGAAGGTGAAATTCTACGAGTCGAATCGCAGCTACGAAAATCAGCGTTCCAAGCCCGCTGCGAAGATGGTGATGAGCCGGAATACACTCGAAAAGAAAGTCTTCCTTCTGATAGCCCGCACATTCTCCTGGGCCCGGGAGACGAGGATCCTACGGAAGGGGATGATCTCCTGACTCGACTAGCAGAAGCGTTAGCAGTAGACGGCTCAATCGTACCAGAATCCGACTGTGTTCCCCCTACCGTTTCAGCTGCCTCTGCGGAAACCGTCGCGTCGGGAAATCGCGAGACACCAAGTAAAGATGCAGGTCTCCCTCCTCCCGTTCCGCCCAAAATCGTACCTCTGCGGCGGGTTAGGGATCCTCCTCCGGGACACTCGACGGTGGGGGTCTCGGCGCTCTCGTTCGAAGTTCGATTCGGCCATTTGGACAACCCCAAGATCCTTTGCCGAGCTGACTCGGGCGCTGACATTTCCTTAGTCTCTCGCGAATACTTGGAAAGCCTCCCGGCCGCTTCTCGGCCAGTTATAAGGCAAGGCTTACGGATGAATCTATTCCAACTAACCAACGGGTTCAAAATCACCGGCTACGTACAAGTACCGATTCTGGTGGAAACCCTAGAAGGAGACTTCCTGGAAATGTTAGCTGAATGCTACGTGGTGCCAGGGATGACTTCCTCTCTTTTATTAGGTGAGGATTTTCACGTAAACTACGAACTAAGTGTTTTGCGTAGCGTACAGGAGGGATCCGTTATTCGAGTCGGCCGCACCGGTTATACGATACCTGCCTCGTCTTCCGCTCCAAAAGAACGACCCGACCTCCGTGTATACGGCAGGGGGGCAGAGGCTAGCTATGTGCGAGCGAAGTCCCACCGACGAAATCAGAACAGGAAGCGGCGCGATCGCCTCAAAGCGGAACGACCTTCGGCCCACGCCGCTAGAGACGTGCGCATATCCCCGCACTCTTGCGCGCCCGTTCCGGTCGACGTCTCTTTCGCGAAGAGGACCAATTGGCTCGTAGAAAAGACGGTGCTAGGCCAACCCGACGGCTCCTTCCTCCTCACCACGCCTACTATTATCGACGAGAAACATCCTTTTGTTCCGGTCACCAATCCCACCGACCGACCAGTCATCATTCGGAGGGGCGAAGCCTTGGGTGAACTACAAGTACCGGATGACTGGTTCGAGAAGCCTACGCCCGAGCTGGCTGCGCACGCGCATTCCGTGCAAGCCTATATTCGAGGACAACTCGCCAAGAGTGACTTCGTTCCGGCTCCAGCCTCCGAATCCTCTTCTCCGGAAGCTAGTTCGGAGAACTGGAAGGTCAGAGAGGAAGAGGGCGAGACCCACTGGGGGCCTAACACCGCTGAGACCCCTGATCCCACTATCTTTCCCTCAGACGGCTTCGAACAGACGTTGGACATCGGCCCGGAATGGCCTGCCGAGGAACGTGCCGCGTTAGTAGCAATGCTGAAACGGCGACAAGCTGCCTTCGCTTTCGATGGTCGACTGGGCTGCAACCCCACCGAGGTCACTATCGACGTGGCTGAAGGGACCAGACCGATCTCTCTACCTATGTACTCCGCCTCCCCGGCCAAGAGGGAAGTAATCGACAAACAACACGACTCTTGGTTGGCTCTCGACGTTATCGAGCCGTCTCACAGCCCTTGGGCGGCTCCTGTCCTCATCGCCTACCGTAACGGGAAGCCCCGCCTCTGCGTCGACTACCGCCGCCTCAACGCTGTGTCTATCCCGGACGAGTTCCCTATCCCGCGCCAGTCTGAGATACTTCAAGCTCTGTCGGGAGCGCAAGTACTGACTTCCTTAGACGCTCTTTCGGGATTCACACAGCTCACCGTCGCCGGAAAAGATAGGGAGAAGACAGCCTTTCGCACTCACCGTGGACTCTTCCAGTTCAAGCGTCTTCCCTTTGGGCTTCGTAACGGGCCCTCAGCGTTTCAACGCGTTATGCAAGGCGTCCTGGCCCCCTACTTATGGCTGTTTACTCTCGTTTACATCGACGACATAGTGGTCTTTTCGAAGTCTTGGGAAGAACACGTAGGACATCTAGACCTCGTTCTCCAAGCTGTGATACAATCTGGCATTACCTTATCTCCATCCAAGTGTCATTTCGGTTACACATCCATCCTCTTGCTCGGACAGAAGGTCTCTAGGCTTGGTTTCTCTACGCACGAAGAGAAGGTGGAGGCTATAGTGCAACTGGCTCGCCCCGCTAAAGTATCTGAGTTACAGACGTTTCTGGGAATGGTGGTGTATTTCTCCGCCTACATCCCGTATTTCTCCTTTATCGTCTCCCCCTTATTCGAATTGCTCAGGAAGGATAAAAAATGGGAATGGACCGCGAAGTGCGAAGTGGCTTGGGAACAAGCCAAGATTGCGCTCCAATCCGCGCCCGTTCTCGCCCACGCCGCCGCGGGAGGTATTTACAGACTATATTCGGACGCCTCGGATATCGCGCTAGGCTGTTGCCTGCAACAAGTTCAGACTCTCGCGATCCGAGATCTGACGGGCACGCGGGTCTACGAGAGGTTACGCAAAGCGTTTGATGCCAAACTTCCCGTTCCGAGATTGGTAACTCCTATCTCGTCGAAATTCGACGACTCGGGACCCCTCCCGATATGGGCCGCCGAATTCGACGATACTATCGTGTACGTCGAACGGGTCGTAGCTTATTGGAGCCGATCGTGTAAACCCGCTGAAAGGAACTACTCTGCCACCGAAAGAGAAGCCCTCGCCGCCAAGGAGGGGCTCGTACACTTTCAGCCGTTTATCGAGGGAGAAAGGGTTATACTCATTACGGACCATGCCGCTCTTCAATGGGCACGCACTTACGAGAACGCTAATCGACGATTAGCAGCGTGGGGGGCCGTTTTCGCGGCCTATCTTCCCTGTCTCGACATCGTACACCGAGCGGGACGAGTTCATTCGAACGTCGACCCTTTATCTCGCCTTCCACGACTACCTCCTCCCCATGATTCTCCGCGGGCGGACCGATCCGCCCCTATCGTTACGGACCAAAAGATACCGGCTACGCTCGAAGAACTCGCGTCGAAATCCCCAGCCCGCCGGATGGCTCACTCCGCTAACTCAGTTGCGAACTGGGAGGACGTCCTCGAAGACACCCCGTTCGCGGCCGATATGGACGCCGCCTCCGTTTCCGACGCCTCGCTTGGATCCTCGCGTTGTTACGAAACTGCCGCTACGTCGAATAGTGGAGCGAACGAAGGCCGTTCCTCCTCCCCTGTCGCGGTCTATTCCTGCGCCACCCAAGTTGGAGAGGGAGCGTCTGAGAGCCAGACCTCCCCCGCCTGCGCGTTCGCTACTCCCGCTACACGGGATGACGTCCCAGACGACGGATCGACCACCAAGATCCTTGTACACCTCAGCCGGGATCTCCTCGATCGGTACGTGGAAGGATACAAAAAGGACCCGTTTTTCCGCACGAAATGGAATAACGCTGGGAAGGCCGGGGTTCCTTTCTTCTCTGGTCAATGCTTCTTCCGGGGAGGAGACGACCTCCTATACTTCCGATCGGGGAAAGAAGCTGCGCGACTCTGCGTGCCACGGTCAGAGGTTTTTCCCTTACTAGCCCGAATCCACGATTCTCCCTTCGAATCCGCTCACGAGGGACCCTTCAAACTCGCGCTCCGAATCACCCAGCGGTTCTTTTGGCCCTCTTTGCGGCAGGACGTCCAGTACTACGTGAAATCATGCGACGTTTGCCAGAAAGTCAAAACGGATCACCGAGCGAAGGCCGGGTTACTGAGGCCCAATCCAGTGCCGGACCGACCCTACGAGTGGGTTTCATTCGACCTCATTACGGGCCTCCCCGAATCTGAAGGGTACGACGCCGTATTCGTAACAGTCGACCGCTGCACCAAGCACGCGCAGTTTCTGCCGTGCAAGGGCACTCTTTCGAAAGAAGAATTCGCTAAGCTATTCGTGGACCAGGTTATCTACAAGTTCGGCATTCCCGATCATATCATCGCGGATCGGGACGCGCGGTGGACGTCGGATTTCTGGAGGAATGTTGCGAAGGAATTGGGTATTCACCTTAGCCTCTCTTCCTCTCATCACCCGCAGCACGACGGACAAACAGAAATAGTCAATCAACAACTCGAGACGATGCTCCGCGCCTATACGCAAGGCGATCGCCGGGGTTGGGCGAAATGGCTTTTTCCGCTCGCGCATGCGTACAACTCGTCCGTCCACTCAACTACAGGGTATTCACCTTACTTTCTCCTTTACGGGTTCAATCCTAAGGGAGGAGCCGACTTTCTATCTTCTGAAAACCAGTATGAGCCCCGACCGAGCCTACCCGCAGAATCCGCGAACGACTTCGTCCTCGGAATGGAGTTGCATCGTCGCAAGGCGAGAGATTCCATTACGATGGCTCAGCAACGAGCGGCGGTGCAGTACAACAAGGGAAGGAGAGACGAAACCTTCCCGTAGGTTGCAAAGTGTTACTTAATCCTCATAGCCTCGAACTCGTGGACGTCAAAGGCACTGGGAAAGCTCGTCCAGCGTATGCTGGGTCCCTTCACCGTGCAAGAAAAGATCAATCCTCTGGTTTATCGGCTTTCCATACCCGACACTTACCCGATGCACCCGGTCGTTAATATTCAGCACCTCAGGCGCTACCACGAACCTGACATCGATCGCCAAGGCGAAATTGATCGCCCCATCCTCCCGGATCCTAGGGGTTCGGAATGGAGAGCGTCCGAAGAGTACGAAGTCGATCGAATCGTAGCCTGGAGGAGGAACCGGGCGAAGCGCAACGCCGTGGAATACCTCGTTCGGTGGAAAGGGTATGGGCCCAGTGAGGACACCTGGCAGACCGCGAGAGACCTGCGGAACGCTCACGAGATTCTTCGAGAGTTTCGTAGACTCCACGGGCTACGCTAACTCTAACTTCCTTATCGTATATATTGTTCCATAGTTAATTACTTACTTCCACCGTTCTCCCTGTTGCCTAATCGAGAAAAGCGCGGACACGTGACCGGCCTACGGCCGCCCATCCTCGCCTTTCATGTTCATTTTCTCTTCCTCCTTCTTTCTTCGTAGTCGCTCCTGTACCCTAAACTCCTCCCTCAGTGCTCGACGAGCCGAGCCTGCGAACCTGCTCCACTCTGTTTCCCTCCGTTTACACTCCCCTTCGTCCGCGTCTGCGTTTCCAGACCGGGCTCTGTCCGTTACTATCGGCGACCTCCATGCCCTCCGTCACTTACAGCACCTCGGTGGGGCCGCCGCTCGACCTCGTAAAGACATGCCGGTACGCCTCAAAGCGCGCGACGATTCTTGGCGATTGTTCCTCGGGCACCGAACGGTTCGCTCCTACCTTAAACTCGACGACGGGAGATTCGCCGTATCGCCCAACGCTAATTACGTTCCCGCGTCTCCGCCTACGACCAAAGACGCGATGCAGACCTATGCGGATGGACGGCGGGGCGTATACGAGTGGGCTTTGCACCCTAGGTGGTACGTCGAATCGACTGCCCACCATGCTTACGCATTCGAGCGTCCGCTCCCCCGGGAACAGTAGATCCAGCCCTCGTAACGTTGCAACCCGAAACGACCACGGAAAGCCCGTATCGTTCCACACGCACAGGTGGTCTAGTCGGAAAGGAGCGCCGGAACGTCGATTCTGGGACGCGCTCATGACACTCCTCGACAAGGAACGGCAGCTCGCAGCCGTGGCTTCCATTCAACCGGCTGGTAATTCCGTTCTAAATCTTTACCCATCCGAGATCGAATCCTTGAAGAGTTCAGGGTATCTGTCCCTGTCGCTCTTCCAGCAGCGCGAAGGGTCGCGACCATCCAACGCTTTATTCTCGAATTGCGCGCCTTTTCCTGGTACGAGCACGTTTGGGGAGCTTTCCGATCGGGTCACTTCGCGCAGCCTTTGTCCGTCAACCCCGCTATAGGATGCTGGCTCGCCGTCCCTAACGAAGAAACTCTCAAGCGTTTGGTCTTCTCGGGCGTCCCGGTCTGGTACGTGGTCCAATCCGTTCTACCTCCCCCCCACGCTCGCGCCGTAATGCTTCGCCCTATGCACGAACTCTTATCACTCGAGTATTGGGACGAGTCCGAACACTTCCCGATGCCACGCCACCGTATGACGTCGAAAACCAAGAAAAAACTCGACAAGAAAGAACGAGAGTTAGCTATCTTGCACGAAGACTCGTCGCTGTCCGACTGGGAAGCGGAGGACGAAGGTTGGAAGAATTGCGAACGGCCGACTCCTCAACCGGCCTCCCCCGAGCGTTCGCCTTCTCCCACTTGTGCTACGGACGATCACGACGAAACGACGAGCGTTCCTCTCGCTCACGAACCTCCCGAACCAGCGGAACCGATGGAGCGGACGCGTTCCCGTCCCTCCTCGCCGAACGTACCCGCGCAGGAAACCGCGGGGACCACGGAAGGTACCCGTGAAACGGTTCTCCCCGACTCTCCACGGCGACCGGATTCGCTTATCCCTGAAGGAGAAAAGGAGGCACCTCGAGGGCGTAGCCCGGCCCCGAAACGTCTCGCCGGAGTCGAACCGCGCTCCCCGCGATACGTTCGAACCAGGCCTGAACTCGCCGAACGAATATCAACGCTTCCGCGCCGCCGCTCGCCTATGCCCCTGCAACGGCGTGAGTACCCTCGAAACGACCGTCACTGGTCCCCGGACTCAGGGTACCAATGGCGACGTCCCTTCAACTACCGACTTGATGTCCGACGTTCTCGCTCTCCGCGAAGGTCGGACACCGTCAGGACTGCGGCACCCCGTTTCTACGATAATCGGAGCGGACGAATCGAACCTCGCCCTACGCGTCGATCTCGATCTCCCCCCCGGGCTCGTTCCCCTCGTCACCTAGCTAGTGGGTCGTCGCACGCCTTGCAGCGCACTCCCGAGCGCCGAACATCTCCTCGCGCTCTAGCCGATCGGTTGTCCGACAAAGGGAGCGCCAACCGCGACCCACTCTCGCCGGCTCTTCCCTGGCCAATAGGGACCTCCTCCACCGACTATCGGATCCTCGCGCTTTGATCGATCGAATAAGGACCGCCCCTGCTTCGCTAACTTGGGTGGCCTCATCCCCGGTCCTTCCTCCTGCGAGTGTCCCAACGCCTCCGTCTGCTGCCGTCCCGGCGCCCTCTCCCATGGCGATCCCTGCGCCTCAACCGGCCGTAAATCTAGCAACCTCTACGGACGCGGATGACCCTATGCCTGATGAGATGAGGGATGCTCGTGTAATCATCGACCCCAGGGGTTACCCAGTACGAACTCGGGTACCGGTAAATTCGGGCGACGAACTCAGAGCGTACCTCGACCGCGCCTTCGAACGCGACACCTCCTTACGAGCGGCCCGCGAATTCTTCGAAACGGACTCAGGGCCGGCGCCCAGCTTTCCCCCCATCACGGAGTACGAATTGCCCCCGGGGACGCTCTTTCACCGTCATCTCACCACGGCTTACGAAACGGGGCTGGCCTGGGTCAACAACAAAAGGGAATACCTACTCGAGTTCAACAACTACCTCCCTGGCCAGCGAACCGCGAAGAACGGCCGCGAATGGCGCAGCAAACTCCGGCCTGGCCGAATGACCGTCCAAGCTCTTAAGCTAACTACGGATCGTCGTCTTTCCGAGAGCGAACTGAAAGCACGGAACCTAGTTAACGTCACCGAGGAGGACTTGACTCGCATCGCCTGGGAACTCGATACTTTCCATTTCCGACGGGATTTTGAACGGCTTGCTGCTGCTCGAGACCTCTCCCTACGCGCCGCTTCCTTTCGCAACCGACCGCAAGTATGGGCGGGTATACGGGACAGTATTCGTCGTGCTTGGGGACCGGACCTCAATCTCGTTCCGTCGTATCAGGAACCACGTTTCCTCGACAGTCCAGACGACCTCATTCGATGGCGCCACTGGCGTGCCTTAGGGCGTATTATGCTAACTTGGGACATGGACCATCTTACCCGTGAAGAGCTCCGCCTCACGCTGGGGGGCTCTGTGACGGATACGGTTCAGGGTATACTAAAGATATACGCTTCACTATTCCGCGCCACGTTTGGGACGCGCGAGCCGACCCTCTTCTACGCTCGAAGCTTTCGCAGTACTTAGCCTCTTCCATATATGTTCATACCTTGTAACACGTGACTCAGTACTTACTTCGCGCGCATCGCAACGTGGAATGTAACTCTTTTACTACTCCTACTTTTGCGTGACTCTTCGCGCGGCTGGAGTCAGGGTTTCTCTGAGCAGTCTTCACTGCTCTCTTTTCGGTCTCACCGGACTCTCGTCTCGCCTCGAAGGCGATCGCGACGTCCGATTCGTTCTCGCGGCTCGACTACGTGTCACTCGGACGCGTTCCGTCCAGTGACCCTGCCGCTCTCACTACGACGAGCTCCGAAAGAGCTCACCAATTTCGAGCTCAGCGTTCAAGAAGATCCGTCCCTCCCTGAATTAGAGAGTGCCATCTCCGCGACCTCTCACAATAATACCCCTACATTTTATTGCATATTTGTATTGCCCCATTCAAATGGATCCCAATGATGTATAACAATCCTATATTGAATATTACCATATTTGGAATGGCCCATTCAAACGAATTCTAATGGTGTATATACTGGCTATTACCATATTTGGAATGGCCCATTCAAGCGGATTCTAATGATATATAATAATCCTGTATTGGATATTACCATATATGGATTGGCAGAAATAAGCGGATTTTAATGATATATAATGATATATGACCTGTACAGCAGAAATGTATGATTATATTTATTACAAGCTTGCCCAGTATTTAACTGAAATTGTCAAAAATGCGGATTTACAAACCAGGTTAACATTGTACAAAGGCTAGGCAGGTTTGTGGATTGTCAATCAGCAGGCCCAGTTGTATTACAAGCCTTGTAAAACCCTGGCCAAGTTGTGCACAGAGCTAAGCCCAGGTACCTGGGCAATTGTTGTACAACTTTGGATACCACAGGTGATGGCGTCGGTATGCCTCTCGAGCGTATTTCCTCAGAAACGGAATGAGCTCCTTGTCCGCTTTCCTGCGTCGCCATCAGCTGCCGTTAACTTAGCACAAAGGTCGCGCTCCCACTCACGCCGAAGATCCAGCCTTGACCTCTTTGGCGTCATTGTTGAACGCATCCGCCTTCATCTGGTAGTCCGCCTTTGCGTCCTCATCCAGTTTGCCCCAATACTCGCTCACTACCTTGGTGTATGCGCCTATCTCCTGGTGGGCCAGACCTCGTCCTCCCGTCCTTTCGTTGGCCACCCTTAGCAGCTCTGTTTTGTGCTCCTCTTGATACATATCCCTCGCTGACCGTTTTTCGTTCCAGGGATGGGCACCTGGGGTTCTACGATTCGGTAGTGGTTGCTGAAATAGGTCCCCAGGGACTATAGAAATGTGTGAATGACGAAGATGACAATGCCATGAACTGTTGGTTTGACCTTTTTCAGGCCATTTTTATCTGTCAGCTCTGCGAATTGTTCCATGAGGATATTGACAGCCTCATCGACAATGGGTGCCCTCGCAGTGCCTTTGGTGTTGCGCCATCGCTCTATTTGCTCTGGGATCTTGTCTAGATATGCCTGCAGGATAGCTATTCCCATGGCGAGGACAACAAGCAGACCGAGATGCTCTCAGGATGACAGACACTTGGGCACTCCCAACTGAACATTTGCCCAGACGTGTCTGACCTCCGGTGATACTTTCGTCCTGTTCTAACCCCGCTGATCTCTCTTACACTGCAAGCGTCCATGTCGGGGCAGACCCGACCGGCATCCCTCCGGCGGAGCGCGGCATCTCACAGGCCGAGGCCCCGGCGTAATGGCGCCGTGGTCGAGAATCGCGGTCCACATGCCAATGACGCGCCTCGATCACCGGATCACGCCTTGCCGATCGGCTGGGCCTGATCTTGCCGGCGCTTGCTCAACGATGTGATCGACCAAACAAGTGTGCAAAGCTAATGGACATGCTGTTGCAGCATGGTCAGTAGATGGCAGATTGAGCAATAATGCGAGATGGGCGTGTATCTCCATCCATCTCGTCTGTAAGCCATGATAGCGGGCAGCGGCTTGGAGCTCAGCGACACATTGGCAGCTTGCATGCGCGATATGTTTCAGTTTTGGCTACACAAGCTTCGGAATGCAGCCGGACAACCGAGAAACCCACAGCCTCCCACACATATCCGCGCCGATATCGTCGTCGAATGCAGCCAGATCGCGCACCAGCTCGCAAAGGCATATATCAAACCTGGTGTGTACTCTTGGATGCTGTGGGCATCTACTCATGCTGCGCTGACCGGAAAGTAGTGCGCTTATCCTGGGACATTGACCGGTATTCTGATGCTATAGGCGTGGGCAACACCGGACAGAACGTGAATCTGGAGGCGCAGCTCAAGACTAAATGGCCGCCTCTCCTCCCAGACACCACCGTGGTTCTAGATGAACCCTGCGTGCTCCTCGACCAGCACTCGCGCATCCTAGCATGGGTGCTTCCGGGCGTCCTTCATGTGAATCGCCAGGTGGGCTCATTCATCTTCCGCCATGCACCGTGCTCACTACGCTGTGTCGGCAGAGGGAGATACAATTGGCGACGGCCCACCTATCAACACAACTGATGCGTAAAGCCCCGGGGGTCAGTTGGCGAAACCATGAAGCATATTTCCGCGATCGATCAACCTGCACCACACCTCCGGGGACTGTCAATCTGTCTCCAGGATGGCACGCGCTGGGTCACACGGTACGCTGACGATCCCTTAACTCTGATGACTGGCGAATGACGGCGCATACATCCAGGGCCCATTGGACCCAATGCTGCCTTCGGCGAGCTTACGCGATAAAGATGGCCAGAGTGGATGGCGATGGTTGACCGCCATCCGTGAATCAGCCGCCATCCTATCCGGCATGATGTCCATCATGCATCCCGACCTGTATGCTGCGGGACATACATGCATGGAGTCGCTTCTTGGCGAAGTGGAGTATCCCGCAATAGTAAGCGCTTGGTCTTCGATCTTCAATGGCGTTCAGGTCATCAGCAATCGCGAGACGCCGCTACACCGCGACAAAAACTCGCGCAAGCAGTGGTTCGACCTTCTCACCACGGTAGGGAGCTACGGCGCATTGGAAATGCAGCTGGATGGTCCAAATATCGCTATAGACTACAAGGCGGGTAGCGTAGTTGCGCTTTGCGGAAAGCTTCTGCGCCATGGCGTTCAGAGATGCGATGGAGAGCGCATATGCTACGCTTATTTTATGAGGGACTCAGTGCATGCCGCGATGAATGTCAAGGCACCGCACTGGATGGAGTGGACTTAAGGTTGCATACACAGATCTGTATTTGTGTCAAGTCTATGTTTGTGTATCTAGTAGGGTCGTGAATGGCGAACCATCACACACATGTATTAAAGCGAGAAGCGGCATGCTCCGCCATGCGCGTCCACAGCGAGACCTGACGGCGCGCATAGCATACATGACCTGGAGGCCCATAGAGGCGGGAGCGCCATAGGTTCGCCTTGTTATGGAAGCTCGCCTGCGTCCACGCCATCTCTGCCGTGACCATGACAAACTCCTCCGCCCACCTATCCTTACGTGATTTTGCACGGAACCAGTTGACGCGATGCACTGGCGCGCTGCAGTCAGCATTGCGGGCATTGGATGGACCACAAGCGCACTCACACTCCGTCAACCAGTTGGACTGCGTTGAATCGCCCTCGATGTCTACGGTCCATATCCAGGACAACTTGTCCTGCCGTGTTCCTCGGATGGAGTTGTCCAGCAGCGCGGTGATCGCCTTGAGATCATCATGTTGAATGGCACGGAAGCGCGCTTTGATGGCGTCAGTCGGATTCAGAGCGAGGATGGCGTGGCGGCTTTGACTGTAAATGCGCACGTTCTCTAGCACCGCCCTCTGCGTGGAGATGACCTCGTCCCAGGACCGGAGCTTTTGGCGCTGGCTCTTTGCATGACGAACCGCCGTACGAAACAGCACTGACTTGTAACCAATGGCGAGGCGAATCTGATGAAGGGCGTCATTGGCCTGCCCAATGCGCAAACTCAACTCCTCCGAAGCGATGTCCTCTAAACCGCTGGCCACGACAACATCGTAGCCAAGCTGCGATGGAAGCGAAATGATGGCGCTCTCAGGCTGGATTCCAGAATCGATCTCACCGGTGTAAATCTCATCAAGAGGATTGACATCTTCCTCCAGTGCATCCCATTCAGACCCGTCATAAGCCTCTGAGGCGCCATCCCCATCGGGCTCGGCCACAAGTGGAATGTACGAAGCGGCTTTGGACTCGAATGTCACTATACGCTTCTGAAGGCGCTGACGGCGCTCCTCCAGCGCAAGGCGGTCCGCCACCAGCGGATGCCGGCCCATCTTCCGTTTCAGTTGGCTAATGACCAACCTAAGACCTGTTGTGAGCTTGGCACCCGATGTTCAATGACGCTACCTACTGCAATTCCTGAATCTTCATGCCCGTGGCTATCCATGCAGCTACGCCCTGATGGCGATGTTGCGATGTTTCCGTTTGCGTTAGTTGAAGTTGGATCTGCATCCGGGTGGGTGCTGCGCCACATCATTAATCATGGCCGTACCCTCTAGTGTGCACTCTCACCCTTTCTCATCTGCACGTCAAAGACATCCATCGCGCTGATTTTAGCGTCACGCATGGCGAGCGCCTCGCCCTCAGCGGCTCGCCACTCTCCTAGCTGCTCCTCCGTGCTCGATCTCTCAATGAACTCCAACACATCCCCGCTCTCCGTGGCGCCGGCTTTGGCCTTTCGCCATTTCCTAACAAGGGTGTTCGCTGTTGAAGCCACAGTCAATCAACCTCTCCACCAATGTCAAGGTTGGCCCACCCATCCCGGTCAACTTCTTCCAATTGGAATCATTCATGTGATCGTCAATGACTTCCTTTCTATGTGCTGTGGTCATGCCGCGTGTGCTACCCGAAATGAGATTCAACGGCGCCCAAAGGGTTTCAATCACTTCGCCATCAATCTGACCAGCACCGGGAATGAAGTTGGGTGAGTAGCGAGGAAAGCATGTGTCTTGATGGCCGTGGACATGAAACAGGCCTATTCCGCGCCGTATCTCCACGTTCGGCGGCATGTGCAAATACTCACTCTCCCCAAACCGCTTCATGAGATTGATGCCGTATTGACACATGATGTCGTACATCACCAGCAGCACCTGGATACCCGCCATGGTGGCGAGGACCTCGCTCAGCGCGTAATCCATGTTCATCTGTCTGATGGCGGGTGTAAGTGAACAAAGGAAATAGCAAACCACTTACCTCTCGCCTTTCTGAAATCAACCACCGCATGCGGCATGAAAAACCCATGGCGCGCACAGGCCGCGGCGCCAATCCCCGTGGCTTCAAGGTTATGGCGATCTGCATTCGCCTGGTTGACGGCGCGATGATCGTGACAGAAGGATTTCTACATAGGCTATGAGCGTCCAACGGTTCATCCACTAGGAGTCGATCACGGACCTCTTTATGCTCGATGGCGACAGCGAGATGCTTCTTGTAGGTGTCATCGCCCACCATGAAAGCGTTGCCATCGCTGAGAATTACGTCGTCCTCTGGGCGACGCATCTTGAGATGCTCCGCGCTAAAGTTGCCGTCCATTACGATGCTCCTCATGTACTTCCATCTGCTATCGCGTTACACATGCCGCCCAAAACGTCTTACATGGCTCACTGTACGGGGTCATCACGCCATCCGGAAGCGAGATTCACGCCAGGCTTGGGACATGCCGGGCACCCCAAAGCGAGGCCACCAGCTGGTATCGCGTTGGAGGCGCCATGACCATATCCATGCCATTTGCGGTATTTGAGGTTTCGCCATTGGCGGGACACCCGCAGAAGCTCTCTGTAACGGTTCTAGCCCCTTCTCAACGGCGAAAACAGCTTCATATGCACATAGCGGCTTACCTGCACTGAATGCGGGAACGCGGAGTTTGTGACACGTCGAAGCTTGCTGTAGTAATTCATCCCCGAGGTTTTGCACTCCTTGTTGGTAAGCAAAAAATCATCCAACACCCGAAATGTGAACGCAGTGCGTGGCCGCTTGGTGCTCCCAGGATAGAGGCCCATGTCCAATAGTTGCAGGTCTCGAGTGAGCCTGTTATCGCACCGACACCACACAACGTCCAGGCTATGCATCCCCGTAACATCTACAATGGTCAAAGTGTCAAATGCGTAGTGACTTGGCGCCGTCGAGTCCGCTTTGATTGGCTCTTCATCCTCTTCATTGTCCCCGGCGTCACTCACGTCGTCATCTTCGCCATCGCTATCAGCATCCCCATCCAGCGGCGTGATCGGGGACTCCGCATCCACACATGGTTCGCCATCATGCCCGAGATGCATCCGCACCCCAACCTCCCGAAGCCACGCCGGTTCGAAGAACCCATCCGCCCACTTCTCCACCCGATGCAGCGGCATGCGGCGATGCGTCAACTGCAGGCAGTCCTCGCAATACACGGGGCGCCCAAAGCATTCCAAGCAGCGCCAATCGCCATGCGCATCAGCGCATTTGCTGCATCGTCTCTCACCTGGTGGAGCTTCTAGCTCGATGATGTGGCTTAGATACACATCGCGAAGTGGAAGCCATTCGCGCATAAAGTCGTTCTGCGACTGCCCGCCTTCGGCGTTGACATTGAGCGACCCAAATAAGGCGACGGTACTCACCTTGTGCAGACTCTTCATCGGCATCACATCGTCAAACACCACATGCTCCTGCACGGGTTCGGAATATGCGTCATGAGACGCGGCTTTAGAGGGGATTTCGACGGCGATCTTGATGCGCTTGTCGGCACATGCGCACGCGGTAGCGGTGCTTCCTTGGGAACGTATGTGACGGCGCCTCTTGCAGTTCGCCGTTCTTCGCGACGCACGAACACCGCATCGCCACTGACATGTTGCTTCTTCGTGCGGGCCATGGCCGTATCACTGCGGACAGATGACAATTGGCTTATTGTGATCCATGACAGCTTCCTTTTCATACTGAATGGCGATCTCTCACGCCCCTGCCTCCTGATCCCTTATCAACAACGGATCATATCCACGCGATCACCTTCAGATACTTGGCCGATGCTTATCTCCGACGGATCTTCGCCATGACCTTCCCTCGAGGCGATCACCCGATCCACCATCGACTCCTCAAATTCGCCTTGCATTTCGCCTTGGCCTACCAACCCATTCACCCCACGGCGCAATGGCTCTCGCCTTGAAGAATCGCGAACAGTCCCTCTCCAGCCTCATCGCTATCAACCGCCGACTGATCTCATACTATGCCTGGCGCTGCGAGCAGGCGCTAGCGACCATCATGTCTGTCGCCGCCGGTAGAGACAAGGTGGCTGGCTTCGACATCACCTTGGCGCGGTGGGAGATTGGCCTCCGCATGGAAATGGTAAGCTTCGCCTTCCCCAACGTGTCTGCTCTGACGCTCAGCAGGAAGCCCTTCGCGACTGCCTTGGCCGCCTCGCCCTCGTCGGCATCACCGACGTCGAGCTCCCCGACGTCGTCCGCAAGATCAGCGACGCCACCGTCTTTGGGGCCGTCCCACAGATCCACGTCCTCGAGATACAGCCGTTCACGCCGCTCGCCTCGCCGCCATCCTTGCAGCTACAGAAGCTGCACACAGAAACCGAGCCCGCGTGGTGGACTTGGCCAGACGACCCTCCCAGTCACCTTCCAGCATGGTGGAAGTATCCACTGCATGACAGAGTAAGTCGCCACCCCGCTCCCACCTTTTCAACACATTCATTCACATAAATTGCATCGATTGCCGCATAGCGTCGCGGAGACACCTATCAAGTCAACTACCGCGATATGAGAGCGGTCAGCCATCGATTGGATGACGTCGAACGCCTGGTCACCCGCTTCGCCGAGAGCCGCCATCGCGATGCCGGCGACCTCACAAGGATGTTGGACGCCTTCAAAGAGGTGCTGTTGCCAGATGAGGAGTGAGACCGGGTCTCTGCGCGCCATGTCGTAGGTGGATCTCGCCGTCGTCTGTATGTATTTCTTGTCGCTGCCTTTATGAGCACGAGTGCATGACGTCCCCAGCGTCTCCCATTTGTTCAATGGACCTTGTATTTAAGCGGCTGAATCACATTACCATCCAATCATGTGGATGGCGATGCGATTCAGACGGCTTAACTTCGGGGTAGCATTGACGAATGGCCGAGCTCGAGGACGCCAGCAAATCATGCTCTTTGGACATCGCGCCATGTCAAAGGTGGGTGTTTTCAGGTGGCGTATGTATCCGTTTCGTCTGCGCGGTGAGTGCATAAATGCATGACGTCCTTCTGCGCCAGCCAATTCTTCAATGGCCTTGGTATTCAAGCAGCTGAATCGGATGGCCATCCAACAATGGTTGGATGGCGATTCGATTCATCCAGGGTAGCATTGAGGAATCATGCAGGTCGAGAACGCCAGCACATCACGCCGGCTGCGCACCATGTGCCTCGCCTGCGCGCGCCATGCACGGCGCCATCGGATGGCGCATATTGCCGCTGAACGAGGCGGCTTCATCTATGACCTTCGGAGCCACAGGTATGCGGCTCTGAAGAGCATAGATGAAGGCGCCCTGTCTGGCGAGCCATAGCGCCATCTCCCAACAGTGAGCATGAGCGCGCCATGCACGGCGCCATCGGATGGCGCATATAGCCGCTGAACGAGGCCCCTTCTTCTATGACCTTCGGAGCCACAGGTAAGCGGCTCTGAAGAGCATAGATGAAGGCGCCCTGTCTGGCGAGCCATAGCGCCATCTCCCAACAGTGAGCATAAGCGCGCCATGCACGGCGCCATCAGATGGCGCCCGTCGCCGCCGGACAGCGCAACTTCAGTCTGTGGCCCTCAGAGCCACAGGTATGCGGCTCTGAAGACCATAGATGAAGGCGCCCTGTCAGGCGAGCCATAGCGCCATCTCCCAACAGCGAGCATGAGCGCGCATGCACTTCGCCATCAGATGGCGCCCGTCGCCGCCGGACAAGGCCCATTTGACTTATGTCCTTCTGAGCCACAGGTATGCGGCTCGGAGGAACATAAGTCAAGTCTTCCTGTCTGGAGTCTGACTCATTCATGCAAGGCGCTGTTGGATTAACCCATTAACTCCTTGCTCTCTACGTTCACCAGTGGAATCGAGTTGCCCTCAGCGCCATGAGTACTCCGGATGCAGCTGATTTGTCCATCAGCATCAGGGGTACTCTCAAAACGTGGACGGCGATTCGATTCCTCTGGCTGACCCAGGGCAGCAAGGATGAAATGGCCCAGTCCAACAGCGCCAGCACATCATAACACCTGCTGGCGCCCGTCGCCGCCGGACAAGGCCCATTTGACTTATGTCCTTCTGAGCCACAGGTATGCGGCTCGGAGGAACATAAGTCAAGTCTTCCTGTCTGGAGTCTGACTCATTCATGCAAGGCGCTGTTGGATAAACCCATTAACTCCTTGCTCTCTACGTTCACCAGTGGAATCGAGTTGCCTTCCGCGCCATGAGTACTCCGGATGCAGCTGATTTGTCCATCAGCATCAGGGGTACTCTCAAAACGTGGACGGTGATTCGATTCCTCTGGGTGACCCAGGGTAGCAAGGATGAAATGGCCCCGTCCAACAGCGCCAGCACATCATAACACCTGCGTGCCATACGCCTCACAATGTGGCAGGCAAGGTACGTGGCGCATGGTTGCATAGCGCGTCTGGACATGGTGGCGCCATGATTCCATAGCGCATGCTGCCGCTGGAGATGGCCATTGGATCTGTGTCCCGCAGAGGGTCCAGACAGCTGGATCCTTTGAAGGACACATATCAGATGGCCCAGTCTCTGCGCGTGTCTTGGGTTGGGCGAGAATATGTATTAGATGCTGGTAGGTGGGTAGATCCAGTTCAAATGACCTTAGCGTACATGAAATATGTATAGCGGTAGAATATAGCGCAATGCTGCCGCTTGAGATGGCCATTGGATCTGTGTCCCACAAAGGGTCCACACAGCTGGATCCTTTGAAGGACACATGTAAGATGGCCCTGTCTCTGCGCGTGTCTTGGGTGGGGTGTATGGAGCCGTCGGAAATGGCCAATCAGTCCTTGCGCTTTGAATTGTAGTCACACCACTGACCTGACCACACACGAAACGTCGTGATGAATGACAGATTGCAAAGCCTAATGGATGGCGAGGCATTATTATTATTATACATACAGCATGAGATTTATTGAAATGCATATAATTAAAGCGTAGAAAAGGAAACAATAGGGCGGAATATACTACTTCAAGGCGAGAATATACCACGATAATATGGCGCAGTCGGCCGCGCCGTGTCTACAGGCTATATTATAGCCCTCGGCCGACACTACTTCAAGGCGAGAATAGACCACGATAATATGGCGCAGTCGGCCGCGCCGTGTCTACAGGCTATATTATAGCCCTCGGCCGACACTACTTGCAGGCGAGAATATACCACAGAAATATGGCGCAGTCGGCCGCGCCGTATCTAAAGGCTATATTATAGCCCTCGGCCGACACTACTTGCAGGCGAGAATATACCACGATAATATGGCGCAGTCGGCCGCGCCGTGTCTACAGGCTATATTATAGCCCTCGGCCGACACTACTTGCAGGCGAGAATATACCACAGAAATATGGCGCAGTCGGCCGCGCCGTATCTAAAGGCTATATTATAGCCCTCGGCCGACACTACTTGCAGGCGAGAATATACCACGATAATATGGCGCAGTCGGCCGCGCCGTGTCTACAGGCTATATTATAGCCCTCGGCCGACACTACTTGCAGGCGAGAATATACCACAGAAATATGGCGCAGTCGGCCGCGCCGTATCTAAAGGCTATATTATAGCCCTCGGCCGACACTACTTGCAGGCGAGAATATACCACGATAATATGGCGCAGTCGGCCGCGCCGTGTCTACAGGCTATATTATAGCCCTCGGCCGACACTACTTGCAGGCGAGAATATACCACAGAAATATGGCGCAGTCGGCCGCGCCGTATCTAAAGGCTATATTATAGCCCTCGGCCGACACTACTTCAAGGCGAGAATAGACCACGATAATATGGCGCACTCGGCCGCGCCGTATCTAAAGGCTATATTATAGCCCTGGGCCGACACTACTTGAAGGCGAGAATATACTACGGAAATATGGCGCACTCGGCCGCGCCGTATCTACAGGCTATATTATACCCTCTCGGCCGACCCTGCACTGCAGGCTATAGCGATGGCGTCGGCCGACGTCCGCTCTCCTTACTAAGTAATAAAAATTTCACCCATATCTCTCCCTATAGAGTAGGCTATAATGACTGAATGGGCTCCCAATCTGCACAAAGAGTGAGGAGCGATGATGATTGCTCAGGTCCAAGGAGGTAAGATTTGTGTGCGGCAACGGAACATGTGTGTGGGTGCAGGAGATAGAAATTCTCAGGATCACAGACAGAAGATAGATGCAGCCTGTGAGCGACTGAGGAGAGGATGGAGCCAGGCTCTCACAGGCTCTGTCTTTTGTCTGTGATCCTGAGAATTTCTATCTCCTGCACCCACACACATGTTCCGTTGCCGCACACAAATCTTACCTCCTTGGACCTGAGCAATCATCATCATCGCTCCTCACTCTTTGTGCAGATTGGATCCATTTACCATGTCCGACACTGACACATCTGTCCTGATGCCGCATCAGATCTCCCTACGGTTTTTGCCTCTGCTCACTCAGTCTGCAACAATATATTATTGGCATCGTTACCATAATATTCTCGCAGCCTGGGCAATACCTCACCACATGCACGGCGAGCAGGCATAATAACCTAATTAACATAGTAATAATAACAACGAGGACAATTCTGTTTCAAGATTGAAACAGTTACATCAAGCTATCAATCAAATCTTCTAGATTGCGAATATTTATTGTGAAGTATTCGCATACTGGTTCGCAATGTAATGCATGGTGAACCCAATACCAACCCTCACCTATATAGAAAATACTATATAATTAGCGCCGGGGTAACGTGACATAGTCACGTGACATGGGGCGTCTAATATACGCGCTCGATGATGTCATGTTCCAGGCCCGCCTGGGCCATGACGTCAGGGGTGGCACATGTGATTGCATGAATCACATGCACCGGCTCGGCTACTTCGGTGACTTATCGGACCGGCGGAACTCCGTCGGAATGACGTCACTCCTAATAATAGGAGACAGGTCTAGACAATGACATCATAGTCCGAGTCCACCCGATAGCGGGATAATGCTATTGGCTCGGTCTCGTCGGCAACTATTAATAAGATATTATGCCGTCGTACGATTCTCAAAGTCGTACGATGCGAGGTATTTCTCGCTTACCAAGATAGAGGGCCTGATGAGTCTATAAAAGACGAAATGGGTCGGTGTTGGATCCCCAGCACCTCATTGCCTTGCTCTGTCTCCCGCTCCTCAGCAACTTCCTCCGCTAAGGTCGCCTTCGGCTGAAGACCCACGCGGGAATTGTAAGTTATGTGTAATGCGGGTGGCTCCTGCTTTCCGCCTCTGTGACGGGGGGGTCCCTTACTGCTCTAATAGCATGGGGTGGTAAGGTGCCGGGTTTTCGTCTGGCTTACTCCCTCCTTGAACATGTGGGTTACACCTCTGTCGATGCATCCGCTTCAGGTACGTGGGTCATTTGGCCGTGTGCGGTGGTCTGTCACACAGACAGTCAGGGACTCCGGTCCTTGGCTTATCTCCCGTGCAAGTCAGCGCAGCAGCTGGCGACATGTCCAAACTGTTCTGGAAAGCCCTAAAGGCTTAGGTACCGCCACTAGGGCGTAAGCCCTAGCGTGTAGACGCCTCTTACTCTGTCCCCAGTAGCCTGTCGAAGCGGTCTTAGGACCTGCGGGGCGAAACGGCGGTTAAAGCGCGCACTTTGATGGCACCGGTGGGAACCGGGTACGGTAATAATCCTAAGTATGAGCGATGGCGCGCCTTCTGGGTGTATACCCTGGGACGTTCGAAGCGAAATGGGTAATCAGCAGCCAACCAGCTTGGCGCGTTTATTCGCGTCGAGGTGAGGGGTTCAACGACTAGATGGATGTGGGCGGACCTCTGATTCTTGCCTCTGTGACGGGGATGGTATTCCTGGGGCGGCGTTTCCCGGGCAGCTGGCCTTAGTCCCGCAAGGGGCGACGGTTCGGCTCGAACTCCTCCCTTGAACAAGTAAGCAAGTCCGCTTAAGATATAGTCTATATAGCAGCGAAAGCTGTGGTAGTACGCTAAACACGATAAAACGGTGGTGTTGTAAGCGACGACGCATCACCGGGGGCTGTCTGCTTATGGGGTTCCTGCCCTGTCCCCTCGTGCCTGAACGACTACGCTGTATAAAGCCGGACGGAGGCTCACTGTTTTGGGTAAATCCGAAACATGTCTTCGTTCGCCGGTAGTAGCTTGTGGTGTAACAGCCCTTTGCGAACCCGTGTCCACGTGACGAAAAGGCGGTGGCCCCTTAGCGAAGGGTCTTAAATGGGAAGTGTCCCAGCACAGCCGAAGTAGGTCCGTAAAACCCTTGTTGGTCTCCCCTTAGTGAAGGGAGTTCGCAGTGACACTAGTCGCGCCAGCAGTTGTGGCCCCTTAGTGAAGGGTCTTAAACCGGCAGTAGCTGGGCAACCTTGTGGGTGGGATTTCCTGAGTTGTATGCGCTCAGAATACACGGAGATGACTTGTACAGTAACCGCGGCATGCCTAACTTCTCAACTGTGACCCGCCTGTGAAAGCAGGTGGTGAGGATGGAGTAAAGCCGTTATCCTTGCCCATAGCTCCGTCGTCGCTTCGTCGCTCCACCACCTAACCATACCACCAACGACGCGCCCCCCGTTAAGTTCTTACATTTCTCACAATGTCTTCGTTCAACTTCTCTGTTGGAACCCCAGCCTTCCTCCGCGCCGTCTCTCCCCTTGCAGAAGCTTCTCGCATCAGCAACGTGGCGGCGCAGTCAGGCGAGGAGAGTAACACCTCCTTGCTATACGGCCGTCACACGGCGATTCTCGCGGCCAACACGGTCGATGAAGTCGTCTCCATGGTGTCTCCAGACTACCGTGACGTTCTCCGCGGCCCGCTCCTTGAGCTCGCCAAAACCGTCAGCAAGTGCTGTTCGGCGCGGTCCACTCTAGCAAAGTGGGAGCACCACAAGAGTGCCGGAACGTACCCTCAGCACCTCCGCGTCGCAAAGCCCGACCTTCAGCTCACGAAGGAGTACTCGGATTCGACGGGTGCCGCCGCGCACAAGAAGAAAATCTCGGATGACTGGGATAAGTACTTGAGCGGTACTTTGGAGGAGTCGATCCGGGCCAAGCGGGACGACGTAGCTCATTTAGAGGGACTTTTGGGTCGAGATGTGTTGTTCCAGCAGCTCGACAATATCGTTAAGCATCGGTGGCAGGTGGTGAAGACACAGGCCCTTGTACCGAAGCTCGTTGCTGCGCCCAACGACCCGAACGAGACAGTCGTCGACGGCTGGGAGGTGTCCCCTGTAGCGGTCGCCGCCTATCACGCCTGTCGAGAAGACTTGTCGGTCTTCGTCTTGCGCATCCAACGGCTCGTCGAGAGTCGTGATGCTGCGTCTCGCCTTAAGCAGGACGCCAAGAAGGAGATCGCTGCTGCCGCCGACGTCGAAATGGTCGATGTCTCTGACAACGCCGTCGCTGGTCCCGGGCCCTCTACTATGGCCCTGATCAACAAAGCAGTCGATGCGCGGTATCACAAGCTCGCGGACAAACTCTCGAAGGAGTATGCGGCTAAGCAGAAGGTAAGTCCAGGCCCATCGCTTGGCACCAAAGCTTACACGCTAATGTCGTACCTAGAAGAATGGCGGGTCGACTCAGTCCAAGGGCAAAGGGAAGGAACTCCCTCGTCCCCCGGAGGTAAAAAGGTACATTCCTCCTCCTCCCCGCAGTCGTCAAAGAAGCGCGACTCAGGGATCTCTCAGCAGAAAGGCCAAGGCTATTCGCGCGGCGGGAGGGGTAAAGGCTCATCAGAAGAAGGAGCAGGCGAAGGAAAAGAAGGGGCGGGGAGGAAAGAAGGGTGGCAAGTAAGCGCGTACTATAACGATAACACATCGTTTACGCCGTTGTCAGAGGGTGAGGCTTTGTCTCGGACTTTTTCGTATCAATATGGACGTCCCTCTTCTCTCCCGGACTGGCTGCTTTCGGTCCCGCATCCTGTGGCTGTATCTTGTGTACTTTTAAATACTCCAGTTGATGTTCTGCGAGCGTCCCAATTTAAAAGTTACGTTCATCTGTCCACCGGTGTCTCTGTCCCCCGTGAGATACAATATCAGTTAAGTATAGGCATGAAATTCATGTTCTATTCGCCTTACAATCGTGAACTCATACGCGATGCATGGCGAGAGTTTAATCGTCGCATTCATTGGCGACTGTTTTTCCACTTGACCGATCAAAATCAGTGGTTTGATCCTGAGTATGAGGTGAAATCTGAGCATCTTGCGAAAAGAGTACCTCAGCTACCGCACTATATCGAACAAGGACTTCTCAAAGGCAGGCTGTTCGTTAACAAAACGCTAGCCAATATGCCAGAGTCGCTGGAGTCGGAAGACCACCTTAAGCCGCTCGGTCCGAATCTCCGCCAAGTTCGAGACTTCTTGAAGGCTCACGACTATATTGTGACGCCTACAGACAAGAATCTGGGAATTGCGGTGTCAGAGCGCACCTGGATCATCTCTCAAACCTTGGAGGTGCTGTCAAATGCTAAGGATTATCGACGCCTTAACAGATTAGCAGCCAACGAAATCCTTCGAGTAAAATGTGCAGAAATGAATGCGCTGGCAGACTTAACTGAGGTCTACCTTGCGCTTGAGGAGCCGTCTAACCTGTCAGACTTTTTGCGGTCTAAGATAACACCGGCAGGTTCGAGTAACCATCATATACCTATATTTTACGGTATACCTAAAATTCACAAATACCCTGTGAAGTTTAGGCCGATAATTCCATGTCACTCGGCCATTCAAAATCCTGCGGCTAAATTCGTTTCTAAAAAACTCAAACCGATTGTCGAATCGGCGCCAACCATTCTTCATGGTACCAAACACTTGGCGATAAAATTGAGTCAGTTGAAGTTGCGTCGAGACCGTCGCTGGTACATCGTTACTGGTGACGTCGTCGCGTTCTACCCAAACATTCCTTTGGACAAATGTCTGAATATTGTCAACGAGCTTTATCTCGAACATTATTGGAGTGTGGATCCGGAACGCGGCGGAGCTGATCATGCAGCGAAGGTTCGAGAGATCTTTCGTCGCTGTCTCGAAGTCGGCAACACTAGACTGCTTACACAGTTTCAAGGTGTTCTATATGAACAATTGCGCGGCCTAGCAATGGGCGTAGCGGACTCACCGGATCTAGCTAATCTGTATGGTTGGTGGTTCGAGCGCAAATGTGATATAATGAATAACGACTTAGTCCCTTTCTACGGTCGTTACATCGATGATTGTCTCGCAATTGTCTACGCTTCTAGTGAACAAGAGGCGCTTGATATTATCTCGTACAATATTCACTTCGATGGCTGTGTTATTGAGTGGAATGTGTCGCATCGGTCTCAGGTGTTCCTGGACATGACGCTCTACAAAGATGAATTTGATAGACTGCAGCACATGCCATACCGCAAAGCGGCATCCCACCAAGAAAGGATTCCATGGATATCTCATCACCCACTCGACGTAAAGAGGGGTACCTTTATAGGGGAGATGTCACGGCTTGCCACCCTGAGTAGTACTAAGCATACTTACTTACAGGCCATGCAGGGCTTGGTCGCCCTGTACATGTGCAGGGGGTATCCCGAACAACTCGTGACTCATTGGCTGAAGAATAACATCTCAGAACGATGGGAAAAACGGCTCAGTGTACCGCGTGACGGCGGTGAGCCTAAGGCGTCGCAAGGCGTTCTTGTACTGAAGTCTGAGTTTAACGAGGCATGGAACTACTTTCAAGCGAAAGAGCTTGGAGACGTCATCACTGGATATTGGCGTGAGTGGTGCACACGTGCCGCCACAGGGGACTGGTCACCAGAATACCCGTACGAAGATGACAGATCGGGCAGAGCCTCGTTCGACTCGGCGTTGAAATTCCGTAGTTGGCATGTAGGCGAGGAAACCCAGTTTGTTGATATTCGTAAGACTGATATCCTTGACCGTCGCTGGTTAGTGTCTCGTAAAAGAACACGAAACCTAGCCGACATCGCAAGTGTCTGGAAAAAGATGATTCTCGAAAAGCTGGACGAGCGTGTCGTCAACGAACAATCTGCGGAAAGTTCGTCAATGGCGGCACCTAGTGTTCAAGGCGGCTCGCAGTTGCCCTTCACTCAGCCAGAGGAAGTCTCTGGGGTTTCTGATGAAGATACCATATATCTGCACCGTCACTCGCCGGACCCATTTGGGTGGGCGCATTAGTACCTGCGTTGGTGAAAACTGTAGCCAGCGTGTGGGAAAGTGTGTCTGCTAGCGAGTCAGCCAGCATGTGGCTTTTATTTGTTATACTCTGGAGACTATTCTGTTCGCCCGTTGGCGGCCTCCTTTACATTCTCAGAAGTGTGGAAGGCGCATAACTGGGCCTGTGCCTCTCAGGGGAGGTGCCGCGAAAACGGAGTTGCCTCTGATGCATGGGGGGAGGGTACTACGACTACTCTTATGGATGAACTGACCCTGCGCGGCAGTCCTGCGACCGTTGTATAACTGATAATTTCATGTGCTGTAGCTGGCAGCCCGCGATTCGAATGGTAGTTCCTCACGAGCTCTCACTCAGTGTCTTTCAGCTGTTTGGGAAGGGGGGAGATCAGCAACTCTTTCGCACCTCACTTGCAATATCTTGTAAGTACTACGGTTTCTGTGTACACCGCAGACGGTATTAACCGAGGCGTTTTACCTAATTTAACCTAACCAGAACCTAACCTAACCGTATGTACATTCCTTAATCGGAAATACAATATTGCTGACTAATTGATGTCATATCAAAATAGTAACCTAACCGAACCTAACCTAACGGACCTAACGGTCCGGGCAAGGTGCGTAGTCCTTAATGCAATTAGCGCCGGGGTAACGTGACATAGTCACGTGACATGGGGCGTCTAATATACGCGCTCGATGATGTCATGTTCCAGGCCCGCCTGGGCCATGACGTCAGGGGTGGCACATGTGATTGCATGAATCACATGCACCGGCTCGGCTACTTCGGTGACTTATCGGACCGGCGGAACTCCGTCGGAATGACGTCACTCCTAATAATAGGAGACAGGTCTAGACAATGACATCATAGTCCGAGTCCACCCGATAGCGGGATAATGCTATTGGCTCGGTCTCGTCGGCAACTATTAATAAGATATTATGCCGTCGTACGATTCTCAAAGTCGTACGATGCGAGGTATTTCTCGCTTACCAAGATAGAGGGCCTGATGAGTCTATAAAAGACGAAATGGGTCGGTGTTGGATCCCCAGCACCTCATTGCCTTGCTCTGTCTCCCGCTCCTCAGCAACTTCCTCCGCTAAGGTCGCCTTCGGCTCCCATAGCTCCGTCGTCGCTTCGTCGCTCCACCACCTAACCCTAACTTCTCCGAGATCGCGATCTGGATCATGTTCCCCGCTAGCAGCCCACCGTGCTCGACGTTCAACTCCGCCAGCAGCCGAGTCGCCTCCATCTTGTTGATCGGCCGATCGTTCCACTGGTGCGGAACGAACACCATCCCCAACTCCTTCGCGAGGAAGTCCAGCAACGGCACCCGCACATGCCCGTACAGCGCCTCCGAAATCTTCGCCTCCAGCTTCGCCACCTCCTCCCCGCGTTCCTTCGAGTCGTCCGTCAGCCCGATCGCGGTCGTCATCTTCCGCAACGCATTCTAGATCCCCGTGCGATCGAACGTCAATATCACATCCAGCCCGATCATGTTAATCTTACGTACCTCCGATCTCTCCGCTTCCCTTTCCGCCTTCGTCTGCTCGTCTTCCTCCTCCGCGGCCTCCTCCTCCCCGTCCCCCTCCCCACTCTCCCCGTCCCCGTCGCTCACCTCCTGCGCCTTCTCCTTCCCCTTCCCCTTCCCCTTCGCCTTACCTTTCGCCTTCGCCTTACCTTTCTTCTTCCCCTTCGCCACAGGAACAACCTCCTCCTCCACCACCACATCATCCTCGTCCTCGTCCTCGTCGATGACTGCACCGACTTTCGACGGCCCAGCGATCGTCGCCTGCTTCACAGGCGGCGCAGCAGGCTTCGACTGCCGACGTGGCGGCGCATACCCCTGCGGCACCCCAGCACGCTGACCGCGCAGCGTGATCGGCCGACTCAGCTGTGTCACAGCCGGCACTGTCCACAGCGTTATCCATGCACACTCTCATAGGTATATGCTACTCACCTTCTCCTCCTCCTTCTCCTTCTCCAGAGCTGCTATCAATCTCCTCTATCTCAGGAGGATCCGGTTGCTTGCGGCGGCGGCCTCCTCCGGTTGTCGTTGCTTTCTTTGGAGGCATGGTACAGGTACGTCTCAGTCTCTGTGGAAGTCGAGGCGTATCGAACGACCAACGCAAACCAGCGCCCAGTCGATCGATACGATCACTCGACTCTCACAGTCACATGCATCGCCCGCACGTGCCTTCTTCGCGCATCCGCATGACCGAACGGATGCGCGATATCGAGGGTATTTTCGTGGTCTACACAAGTGCGCAGATCGCGCTTCCGTTCGCTCGTGCGGATGCGCGTTCGACGCGGTAAATATATCCCCAAATGTATAGCCCCAAAGGGCAAAAAACGCGCTTCCGTTCAATCGTGCCGATGCGCGTTTTTTGCACTTTGACACTACACATATTTACCCCATCGATCGCGCTTCCGTTCGATCGTGCGGATGCGCGTTCGACGAGGTATATGCGTATAGTACCCGAGTGCGTCGAACGCGCATCCGCACGAGCAAACAGAAGCGCGTTCGTGCATATATTTCACTTCTGTACATTCAGTACTCCGTTCGCGCTTCAGCACGCTCTATCCGAAGCGCGTTCTTGTCTCTCAACTCATATATTCACGGTATAGTACCCTACTGTACAGGGTTTCGCTACGTAAATGTACCTCCCCCATCCTAATCGGACCTACCCAAACCCAGAAGGGGGGTAAGTGTACCCCAACCCAGTTACGAAAACCCTATATAATGTCCCCCACTCGGACGAAAGGAAACTCACCTTGCTATTTATACCAAGAAGCACCGCCCCAGTGGTATGCGGAATCCCCTTAGCTTCGATATACTATATGAACTAATGCAGTCAAACATTCTAATTAAGAATGTCAACCTGACGATAGTTTCGCAATGTCGCCATGGCGTGCCCCAAGCACAGTCACGGTCAACTCTGGCCAAAGACACCCCGACGGCGACCCCATTGCCTCCAACTGGTCGCGAGAATGTGCAAACAGGGCACAAGAGGGTCCACGATGATTCCCAGGTACCGCGAAAGAGACAAAAAAATGATCACGAAAATTCGAAGATTAAACCGGAGCCGGCACGCGATACTATACCAGTGCACGCTGGTCCCTCTACGACCACGAGCCACGCTGAGCTTTGTGACGATGATTCTGTCACAGAGTCTGAGTCCGAGGAGGAGCTGGATCTTCCTGAATGGCTTTTCGAGAAATTGGTAAGTATAACTATTTAGTCATTGGAAGTTCCGTGCTCATGGAGGGATTACTAGGCTCGGCAACTGGAGAAGAGGAGAATAGCAGGATCGTATCAATGAAGACAGACGAGGAACGGGATTATGGGGCAGCTGGACCATCGCCGTGTCAATACCAGTACTTGAATCGCAGAGTACAGTGACACAGTTTAGCACATAGAGCCCGATATGTAGTATGCAATTGAACCGCATATATTCATCATGAATAGTGCGCATTCGTCAGCAACTTGAACGTCTGCTATGAAAGCTTCCATAAGGCGTCGAAATGGCGGACGTCTGCCGGGCGCACGTCCGAGTCCGAGTCCGAGGCTGGTGAAGCTCAGCCTGAGAGTAGTAGTGCCAGTGCCAGTGAGGCTGGCCGCCGCGAGCGCAAAGTCGACTCAGATGGGAGAGCGTTGCCAGCCAATCGTGAGTGTATCATAATAGAGAGTCTAGTAGCCGTACTCAGGATGCGATTGTGAGCTGCTTGGTGGCCGCTTGCAAGCGCGACTATTCTCGTATCCACTTGCGCGACGCGTGGCAGGCGTCTGATTCTCCCCTGCCTCATAAGGAACTCCCGACGCGTCTAGGAGACTATTGTACATTGTTTGTACTCCACGTGATACTAGCGCGTCTTACAACTTGGCCGCGCTTTTTGTGATGTCTACTTGCTTAAAACTACTTGCTCCAACTCACGCCCAGTGCGGAGCTTCTGCAAGACGAGCAGCACCGCTGCTAGAGTCTCGTTCGAGATCGCCTCGAACGAGCCTTCACGCCTTCGACCGGTCGACTTTCGTATCCGACCTCTGACGTGTCGTCAAGCAACAGCCGCTCGACGACGACTCCCTCAACGATTTGGGGCTCCTGCAGAGCCCACCAATCCTCGATCTCTGCGCATAGAAGACCTGCGGCTCCTATTTCGAGAGCTCACTACGCCGATCTCTCACAAGGCGCTGACCTAGGAGCACACCAGGTGCCGACCTACGCAATAAGCGCCTCTCTAGGTGCACGCTAGGCGCTGACCTAGGCATTAAGCGCCTGCCTAGGATTCCGGTCCTAGCTCAGCCTAGGAGGTCTCATAACCCTTATCGCAATGCTCGCCTTCGCATTTCTGTCTTTCACTCGGCTGTCGCGACGTTCTATGCACCGAGTGATCTTTCAGGTACTGGTGGTATGCGCCGCGAATGGATCCGCGCAACTCCGTCCTGGCGCTCAGGTGCTAGTCGGTACAACACAGTTCTTGTCAGCAAAGACCCAACACAAGAAGGCTTCCGCGCGTTCTACGTAGCGCGGGTGCGACTTTTCTTCTCCTTCTTCTATAATCAAACATTATATCCCTGTGCATTAGTGGAATGGTTCTTGCCTGTTGGAGATGAGCCGGATGACGACACTGCTATGTGGATTGTCGAGCTGGAATTTGATGCAGATGGGCGCAGACCTTGTGAAGTCATCCACCTGGATACTATCGTACGCGGAGCTCATCTTATTGGCATATATGGTGAGGGTATGCTACCCCCGAAGTTTAAACATTCAGATTCATTGGATGCCTTTCGTGCATTCTATGTAAATAAGTTCGCTGATTATCACTTGCACGAAACTGTATTCTAATAGCATGTTAGCGTAATGTGTATATATTATCCAGTGCGAGTTGAATGTATGATACTCTGAACGACTGGGCGGTCTGACTACAACGAAGGTATGCTAACTTGGAAGCTACTAGTCAGACGGATCAGGTCCTTCAGGCAAATTCCAGGCTCGTCAGACGATTTCAGGCGCATCAGGGTAACTCAGGCTCTGCGCCACTTTGCTGATGGAGAGAGACGAATGAGCCTGGCTAGCAGGCAGGGGGAGCCGGAACGAGCGTGCTGGGAGTGTGAGTATATGTAGTAGGAGAGCAGCGAGGACAGTGAGTGGCAGTGGGCATTTGATGCGAGTAACGGAGGAGGCCGGTGGTCTTGCATTGAGGCTAGCGCAATGAGGAGGCGTCGGAAAATGGTCAAAAAGACCACACTACAAGCGGGTTTTCATATTGGCGAAGGTTGCGTCATAGCGAAGGACAAGGAGTAGCAGCAGGGGCCAGATAGCGGACGCGCACGCAGACGTGATCGGGATTTCACAAGGCATAGCACAACGAGGGCACCGAAAATAAGCCAGCCCATCGAGATGCAAATTAGTCTTCACCTGCCTCACGGTGGTCGCGTTTGCACCGAGGATGAGAGCCAGCGCAATTGACTAGACAAGAGCCGAACAGATCAAGGTCAGGGTTGTAATTTCGAGGCTACAAAACCAGAAGGATTGAAGCGACCTCGGAATTTTTCAACGAGAGATGTCCAGCGTGACTAGTCTGACCGGTCGCACCGCCGTTTGATGCAGAGGATTGTCGTCGTGCAGGAAAAATCAACCAAGGAGATTGTTGCAGATGCGAGGTCAAGCCGAAAGAGGGGAGCCGCCAGACGACCCGCATCGAAGCGACCTCGGAGAACTCGATATCAGGGGGTAGATGGGACTTGCGTGGATCGATTGAGATGGTCGCCGAGGTGGTGGAACACTAGACGGCCGAATCGCGTCGGGAGAGTTAAAGACGAGTAAATGCGCATTTATCCCAGCCACCTAACACAGGCTCTAGCGAAAGGGTCCTGCCCGTAAGCTTCTGCCCACCGTGCATGCCATGCCTAACCCCCGAATTCAACGCATAATAAAGCACCTTGCTTCCTGCTATCTCAAGGCTCAACACATCCATACCACCTGCCTATTGACCTGCAGACGATAGTGACGCCCTCTCATCTGCTCTCACACAACCAGTAATTATTAGCACAAATTGGGTCCATAACGTCAGATGGGATACTGTCTGGATCAATAAGCTCGAGCAATCGAAGTACTAGTTCACAAGCACTACGATAACAAGGGACGCATGAAAAGTGACGTTAACAACATACACAACATACAACAGTGCGCAAGCAATACAACATTACGAATGACCACGTCTTTTATCCCGTAATCTATCGCTCAGCGCGCACCCTCGACAACTGCCGGTTGATTCTCCTCTTGGATACCAACGGGTGGTGCTTGTGGTGTTCTCGACATAGCTGCACCAAGAGCCTGCGTGCGAAACGCGAGCCCGCGTGTCTTTTCTATAACAGATTGGTATACGGGAAGTGGTGGCCGATTGATCTCAATTACGTTCTGCAGGCCGAACGATCAGTACTGACGGCATGAAAATAGAAGAAGAGTACCTTTTCGAGATCAATCTTCGCGTCAGCACCCATGCGGGTCTCCCGAATGAGATTGACTATCCACTTTTCGCCTTCATCCTTGGACAGGTTCAGGCGTTCAGAAAGGTCGCTATGATACGATAGCGTTAGCGAAGTCAATATAGCAGAGTGCAAGCATACCTGATATCAATCCGCTGGTGGATTCGACAATATGCCTCGCTGATCAAATAGCGAGCATTGTCCATAAATTCTTCCCTGAACTCGCCGAGGAAGAAGTCGTTTGCGACCACGCGCTCCGCTAGCCCCAGCTCACGCTGAGCCGCCTCAAAATCGAACTCGACATACAGTTCCTTCAAGAACGCAGTAATTGGGTCCTGGTACTGGTATTCTTCCATCTGAATGACCTTTACGATCTCGCGAATCGAATGTCGTACACGCGAAGACGGCGCGCCAGACGCAGACTTGCGCGAGAGAATTGCGGCAGTTGCAAGGTAGCGTAAGATCCAAGGGGAGGAAGTTTGAATGGTGTTGAGGTATGTGGGCGACAGGAATGTCTCGAGAAGAAGGGTGCGACCCTGAGGATGGTTGAAATAGACAAAGAGTGACCAATGCAAGAGCCAAGTACGCGAATGTAATTGGGCGAGTGCCGGGTCTGTGGTTGATGAAGAAGGTGCTGATGCGAAGGCGGGAACCGAAGGTGCACGTGAATCAATGGTTTCTCGCAGTGTGTTCAACTCCTCCAGGGCGACGTCCCACTTTCCGGTAAGAATGTCGGAGGCAAGCTTGCCCCAGTGAGCAGATATGGTCAGGTCAGGATCGGTAGACAGCACGCGGAAGTGATAAAGGTAATCGGCAGCCCCACTATAGTTGCCGTATGTGTACTGAAATTGACCAAAATTGTAGAGGGCATTGATTTGCTCCAGGGTCACCTATTAGTAGCGATCATGAGTGTTCATAGGAGTAATATTTGGACGAAAACAAACATTGTAATGCTCTTTGAGGTACTGCAAGTTTTGATTTTTGTCCTGGCGCAACGATTGTGCGACCTCAGGATTCTCGATAACATTAAGGACAGCTTGTGCTTCCTGTTGTAGGCGTTCATTCGTCGATAGGGCATTATCCCGCTTTCCAGCGAACTCTGTCGAGAGATGAGCACATTCACTTGTTTCAGAGTGTGTTCCCACCTTCTGGTACCTCTTCGTCAGGATGCAGCTGTTCAAACAAGCTCACTGTATAGTCGACCATGTTTGTCTCCTTCGCGAGCTCATACTGGGCCGCCTGCACTTGTTCGACCGGAAATAGATCACCATCAGCCAGATGAGCAAGGAGAGGAAAGACAAGGTGACGATCGCAATGAGGGATGATGGTTTTGGTGAGATCGTATTCCGCCATTTTGAATGCTGAAACGAAGCAGTCAGACTTAGGAGCAGGTCCTTGAGCAGGTCGTCGATTGGTCGTCGATGAAGACAGAAATTTCCGACTTCCTAAACGGGCATGCCATCTGCACGTGGCCGACACGTCCATCGTCCTCCCGCGACAGCCCCGCGTTCCTGTACAGACCACGACTGCCTCCTCACCAACATGACTGCTATCACTCAAAATCTTCCCTGGTTCATTAGAGACCTGGGTGTCTCTATTGTTGGTCAGGTATAAGACATCGCCGTGGCTTGTAAGCTGTGGTTCACTCACGCTGTCGGCTCCAGAAATGCTATGATTCCCTGGTCAAAAATCTCAATGTGCACGACATAGAGTGTATCAAGTACTCAATCTCTAAGGGTCTAGGCGTGGGCATAGTTGTTGGGGGCTCAATTATGAAAGTGCCGCAATTATTATTGAGTAAGTCACCTATCATCCCGTACTGCCTGTGCTAATTGTTTCTAGTCGTATCCGCGCGGTCTGCGCGTGGCCTCTCGCTACCTGCATACGTGCTCGAGACACTCTCATATGCAATTACGCTTGCCTACTCCTATAGGAACGAATTTCCCTTCTCTACTTATGGCGAGAACCTGTTCCTCGCTGCGCAGAACGCTGTCATCACCCTCCTCATTATTTCCTACAATCCTACACGACAGCTCACTCTTGCAAACCCGAGCAGTTCACGTGTGGCAATTGCAGTGGCCATTATGCTTGTTTCCAGCGTGGCCCTAATTGCTCTTCCAGGTCCAGCACTCGCGCCTCTTCAGTTAGCGACCCTTCCGCTGTCGCTCTTCTCCAAGCTTCCCCAAATCCGACAGAATCATCGAGCAAAGAGCACAGGTCAGCTGTCTGCTTTTGCAACGATTGCTCAGATTGGTGGCTGTCTGGCTCGCTTATTCACTACCGCCACGGAGGTTGGCGACCCTATCGTTAGTGCTGGATTTGCCCTGGCTTTGATACTCAACTGCGTCCTCGGCGCGCAGATGTGGATGTATTGGGGTATGGACGAGAAGGAAGAGCTCGGAAGGGTACCCGTCATGGCTACCGAAACCAAGCAGACCGCGCCGTGGCAGCCCGAGAGTCCGAAGTTCGAGGTAGTGGTACCACCACAATCACCTACGCCCAGATCACCGGCTGGCAGGAAGTGGGCCAGAAAAGTCGAGTAGTGCTGCCCACTAGGAGACAGTAATATTTAGTTGGTCGTCGTAATCAGTATAATTATTAGCGTCAAATATCTCTTTCCGCACTTCGATAGGAGTGGAAGATGGTCTCATAATGTGGCAGAAGGGCTGTCATGTTCGTTGGAATGAAGTTGGTCTAAGATTACACGCGAACTGGAGGCGAGACAGCAGCAACGACGTCCGTATCTGCTTGGAATGTTGACAGCAACTCCTTCTAATCGGACCTATTGTCAAGGGAGGACACCTCACTAGCTCGGCGAATATAACGTGTCTAAAGTCCATGTCGTCAGGTTAACGCTAGGTATTATTTCACTACTCACAAACTCGTAGGTCTTCACAGCGTCTTCGTAGGAGCTCAAGATGTCGGAGCGTGCTTGTGGTTTCCGAACTGCATCGATCATGGTCGATAACTCCGTGAAGAACGGGTCATCCTGGAAGTATACCGGTTGTTAGGTGATGATATTGGCTATGCGTAAGAATGCGACTCACATTGGTGAATGTTGTTATTTCTATTGGTGCAGTTCATGATGCCAGACACATGAGTCAGGACGGATGCAGATAGCCTCACATCAACAGACCTTCGGTGCTCAGACCTGGCCTTCGCACAGAAAGAACGGGAGTATTGTAGAGATCGATTAATTTCAGTCGATAACCATCGGCATACACTTCAAACTCCGTATCGTATGTCGTTCCTGAGCGACTCAGTGTTCATTTGTGAGCCCCATGGAGATGTGAAGTGATGGTCTAACCATGAAGCGCGATGACGTGTGTCAGAGCGCCAACAGCGCCGTTTGTGTATTTCCAGGTCGCACTTGTCAAACGAGGAATGCGGTTCTCAGGTAGTATGTTCTCTTCCTCGAAGCGTTTTGCCGACAAGTGACCAGGAGCCTCGAAGTGCTCAACTGTATGAGCTGCGATTGAACGAAGAGACACGTCGCCAGCAAAATAGCGCGAAAGATCGCCTATGACATTGCCCAAGTTCAGACATAGGGCGCATAGCAAGCGAGGTGATTTAGCCCACAAAAATGAGTAGCTTGTTCCACAATGGCTGCCAAGAAGCGATTAGGGTGAACAGATCTGAGCAGGCGACCATTCCGAGTACGTACGACCGCCCGAGGATGTCTTGTCCCACCACAACTGAAGATAATGGGCTCGGTATTTGCATAAAGAGTTACAACTCGCACTTACAGACTTTCTTGCGTACTCGCTGTAGGGAATAGGTCGCCAGTGATCAGACAAGGCTCTGACGACACGCACTTACTATGCCATGACGTATCTTGCATTCGTCCCCATCACGATTAAGTTGTTCTCATCAATGATCGCCCTGCATATCAATATTCACTCTGAATACGCGACAACAATCGTTCTGAGCACCTACTTCATGGCTCGCACAGCTTCGATCGTGCGAAGGATGGAGCACTTAGGCAAATAAGCCTCCAGGAATGTCAAGCACGACTAGCTAACCTGCGGAATAGCGGAGCATGTAACCAACGGATACCAGAGTACGTCTTCTCTCGAGTTCTGCGGCGATGCGCCAACAAGCGTCTTCAGGGCCACTGCTGACCGGCTTTTCGACGAAGATAGCGCAACCCGGGTACGCGTTGACAAGCTGCAGTTCGAGATCCTGATCGGGAAAATCTGTACCTCGGAAAGCGGGTGGAGTGCCTAGAATTGCAAGTCTTAATGGACTGTGTTCAGAGCCACGGTCTCGCTTGTCGTACTTATTCAGACGTACTGAGGTGATGCATTTTCTGACAATGCCTGTGCAGCGACACGAACAGTGGAAAATATTCTGCAATCCTTGTAAGCTGATGCAGCATCGGTAACAAGTTTGGATTCGAGGGCTGCTGTCGCGCGGCCAGTATCTGGGTCAATCAGACCGACGACTCTGAGTCCAGCCCCAAGCTTTCTATAACGAGTAAGGCCCGACATTATTATGGATGAGTCTTCGATGACATACTGTTCAAGGCGCAGGGTCTGGAGGAAAAATTTCAGTTGAGACGTAAATTGGATGGCAGAACTGAATATACATGGTTCCATGGACCCTCGGGTGATCCTACCACGTTATCTCGATTACTTGGCCTCCAGAATCAAAACGAACGAACAGACCAAAATTGATCTCGCCTGCTCCAATGAGTAAGACGTTCATATCAGCTTGGGTTGACATGTCTACTAGTAGTGAGTCAGAGTGAACGAACTTCAAGTTGAAAGCAAAGGTTATGGCCGTCACAATCAAAGGAGATCGTTGGCACGTGTCGTGTACATCTTGCGATCGGAACTCAGGAATTGAGACTATACTTTCCTTCCATATCAATTATTTTGGCGACGTACATGATTTCACCGCTACTACAATAACTCCCAATAATGAGTATCCAACACAATATGACATTTGTCGTCACAGTGTATTGCCATATGTTGGGCCGGGCATCATCTACGCATACAGAACGCCAGATCAACTGGCATTATTTAATGTTCTACTTTATTTTCATAGGTTATAAAAGGTACAGTGTAGCGGCGTTCCTTTTCACACCACCGTTCCTTTCTACACCACCGTTCCTTTTCACACCAACGGATAAACTCCGTAAATTATGTTGGATTTCCCTGAAACTTTGCATATATACTCTTGTAGTGCTAAGCTATAATTGTACCAATTTTGAGAGTGGTCCGTTGAGTTGAATTGAACGGGCAGTGTTTTTAAGGTCGAAAATCAGGTGAGATCAAGTACAGATCACTTTTACGATAGCTTTCGTTCTTAATCTCTTGATATTGAAACAATTTTGTACACATTACTTGGAACTATATATCCATGGGTGCAAACTCCTCTCACAGACTAAGAGAATCAGACATGATATGACAGAGATATTCAAGATATTTACCCGAGAAAGTGTGACAGACGCGCGACTATCTTTCGGCATGTCGTGTGTCACGCTACCTGCTAAACTCACCGCGCGGCAGGCAACTGTCACACCTAGTCACGCTGTGAAAAGGAGTGCTTTTGCGTGACTCCAAACCGCTGCGAACGTTTTCAGGTCGAAAGTGAGATAGGCATTGAATACTCAGAAAGTATTGACACAGAAAGTATGTTTAGTCAATTCTGAATTGATCTGTCTCTTCAGAATTTTGTCGAATCTGGTTTTAGGCTAGCGAGACTGAAATTTCACTTTGGTGTGAAAAGGAACGCCACTAGTACACTGTAGACGATCTGCGACCGCTTTAGATTTCCTGACGATATATTGGAACAGACGTATCTTGCAAGTCATTTACCTTGCGGTGATCTGGTCTCACTTTTGAATTGATACATACATTGGTCACCGACCAACATAAAGCGTTATGACTCATCTCGTGGTTTGGGGATGGCAGCACTTCAATAATGTTAACATAAAGCTCCTATGTGAGCAACAATAACCTGTATGCTGTCTCCCTTAGCCTTTACCAAAAGGCCCCGTCTTAAAAAGCCCTCGCACGTTCATGCCCATGAGAATTGAAGCTGAGAGGAATTCGGGAACCATGTGGAAGATATAGAACGTCATTTTGGAGGACGTGCTGTTCAATGAGCAGGGTGCCGTAGATTCCAAGGCGTATGTCTGACACCGCATGACTGTAAGCCGATACACGGCTATGATTGACTGGGAACAAATTGTAAAATTCAGGTTCATGAAAAAGCCCGCACACTTATACACCTCAATGCTCACCAGCAGGCAGGTAACCAGACAAATAAAAAGTGCTCTGTTGCGTGCAATGCGTGGGTTCGTCATCCATGATGTGAATGCTGTGATGTTTGTGGCTTGTAGGAGAATCAGGGCCAGTGCACTGCTCACATATCTAAATTATTCGACATCAATTACCATAGGCGACACCTGGAAAGACCTCAGAAAACAAGCGTACCTCAAGTGTTGAACTGATTGGGCCTTATCGGGATCTGTCGTCGCCTTATAATAGGAATTTCCGGCGATAAGGCCGAGAAGTAGCGCGATGAAGAAGGGGATTCTCATGACTCCGCATATTTGCTGAATCCGACGCCGACGATTTGGATCGTCTACTGCAGTTCGAATGAAGAGCGAAGTAGATGAGGTGGCGGCAAATGGATTCCTTTCTACGTCATTTGCTGCAAACTGCTGGACGTCTACGGCTTTGTTCTCATTCACCAAGGCATTGCCTTCCGTTGGTTTTTGAAGCTCCATGTCATCGGTGTTGCCTGTACTGGCATTGAAGGTAGGAGTGCCTTGCGTCGCGTTAACGAGCAAACACCGTAGGACTTCGAAGATGCTGTGACTCATGCCAATGAAACCGGCGGCATACGAGCCCTGAAGGTATTTAATAAGAAATGATGAGGTTCGATCACTTGGAACACGAGCTTCTTGCGCTCTTATGGCAGAGTCTACCATCCTAAACAACATGGCACGACCGGGATGGGTGAATGAGCGTAAGAAGATATCATGATGCAGACGGACACACCGCTGTACACCAAAAATCATGGTCCCCGCCAGGATAATGGTACGCGACTTGCGAGAAATGCCACGGTACACGATGAGTGGAACGAGACAAGCATATAACAAAGCGAAGGCTATAGAGGGAGCCAAATCAATATGAAAAGGGACGCCGCCTACAGGAGAAGGGAAGAAATATTTGGCCGAAGACATCGAGAGAGTATGGACGCCTTGGGTTTGGATCAGTGTATATATACACATCAATTGCGCGGTTGGAAATTCTCCCGTGCTGCGAAAACGTTAGAAGCCGTCCCTTGAACAGCCTTGAACATGGTGATCGCGGTGATGCAACAACGTTTGACAACGATCTACGGCGAAGGAGTTGTGTCAATGATGATGCTTGGAATAGCCGGACTGTTACCGGTGCAAACGACGTTGTCGCAGAGAACTAAAGCGATGCTACTCCATTTCGAACTGTGCCACGCTTGACTGGTCACGAGTACTCTGGTCGTCAAAAAACCTCTTCCATTGAACCTTGAATCATGTCATCAGCGTAAGCCGTACCTGGAGCCGTTCATACTCGTCCGCCTGTGCCCGAGTGTCCCCCGGGTAGACGGCAGTTGAACGTAGGCCCCGAAGACGGGAGTACCACAAACCTATCGGCTATAGACTGATTTGCTATCGATGCTCCAAATAATAGTCCTAAAGAAGAGAAATTAGCAACCGCAAGTGCCCCTAGGCTATCGCCAAGTGGCTATAGCTGTACGCGCTACACTCCCGATCATGTGATGACTCATAAGCATTTGGTAAAGCGCGTACTGACGATCGGGACGCTCAAGGGCAAGGATCCGCAGGCCCCGTAGGACTCGGGTCACCGGCATCCATCTCTACTTGTGGTCATTATTCAAAACAAGTGAGGTAGCTAGGGGGCCGTGCCAGAATGCCGCGGCCGCAGTCCCGGTAACCTGCAAAACAATCACAGGTGACAGGTCAGCCTCGGAAGTAGCGAAGACTTGAACTTACTTGAACACAAAGGGAATGTCTTCGAAGTTCGTCCGCACGACAGATATTCATCTATCTGGTCATTCGGGTGGCCCTAGGGCGAGTAGCTACCACAGGCTCTACGATAAGCATCACCAGATCATCTCTACGCGCAGGAGCGTCACCGATCGTTGAAAATAATCTCATCATTTCCAACGTCTCGTACTCAGCGCCAGACCATATCGCTATATTCTGCGCATCAGCGAGCTGTTAGAACGTCAATACATCATAAACTCAGGAGACGTGCGTACACCACAACTTGGTGAAGAGTCGGCTGAGCTGAGCACTATTCAAATATCGGGTCTATCGCTGTGTATTCTCCAGTCATAGAATTGAACTGCCCGATTTCAAGTTGCCCGGATGAGAAAGATGTTCGAATTGTCAAGCTACCACCAGCCACACCTGTTCTGGACGCTTATCACATGATCTTGGTCGTCGCAGGAATCCCTCTTGGTCTTATGGTTCTCCTCGTGCACATGAACTTCCACTGACACACGTCACTGGGGCTGGTAAAGAGGAATATTTGGCTATTATTTGATAGTAGCGCTTCGACGAACAATACATGCAACTCAACCTACCCAATACACCTGGATATAGACGACTACAAACTTGAACTGAACTCTATCGTACACCACCTTCGGACTCATGTCCTACGTTATCTCCCCTCATGCTTGACTGCTCAAGGATTTCGGACCTTGTAATCTCTGCCAACTGCGTCAGCTCCCTTGATCGCATGCAAAACGATATCCTCCGTGATAATCCTGTCCATATTCCAAATCGTCTCATTCGGTGCACACGCAAGTGCCGCGACGCGACGCAGCTCCTCGTCACTCGCTTCACCAATTCCAAGATCTGCGAGCGTTGTCGGCAAACCCACAGAGACCATCAATGAAAGGTAGCGGTCCAATTCTGCGGCCGATGCGCCGTCGAGTATAAGCTGGCATATTGTACCGAAGGCGACTGATGGCGAAGCACGATCAGCGCAAAGGTTCTACCCAACTTAACGTGAGTTACAGACCCTTTTCTCCGTGCATCATGGTGTGCAATTTGTGGTTGTCAATCGCCGTCATCCCGTTGTGGATCTGCAGACCCCATCAGCATGACAGGTGAGCCAAAAAAAAGACGATCAATGCACTGACAGCATGTGCGGCGGCCAGACCCCCAGACTCGAAGCCTAAACCAGACAACAGGGTGTTTGCCTCCACGACTGCCTCGAAAGCAGGTGTCACCGCCTTTGCCTTGTTAGCTTCGACAGCCTGGCGCCCATATTTGAACAAGATCTCCTCGCACTTCGCCCCGATCGCAGCAGAGACCTCCGTGGGCAGCCCTCCGCCGAAGTTTGGACTGTTTCGCGCCGAGCGTGCCTCGAGGTTCGTTGCGAGCGCATCGCCGATGCCGGCTACGAGGAAGCGTGGAGGTGCATTTACGACGACGCTCGTGTCGACGAGCACAATAGTCGGGTTCTTGGAATAGAAGCGGTAGTTTTCGAACTCGCCGTTCGGGCGGTAAAGCACGGAGAGTGCGGAGCAAGGTGCGTCGGTTGATGCGGTTGTGGGGAGCACAGCGACTTGCAGGCCGAGATCGTCGGCGATGGCCTTTGCAGTGTCGATGGTCTTGCCACCTCCGAGCGCGACGATGAAGTCCACCGAGTTCTCCTTGCTCATGCTTGTGAGGCGCTGGATCTCGTCCTTGGAAGCCTCCCCGCCGAAGATACCCCTAGTCACTTTGAACTTGGCGGCTTCGAGGGTCGCAGTCAGGTCCTTACCGGCTATACAACATTGAACGAATGAGCAACCGGCGACTCTCCGCCGACTGTGAGATCACGCACCGATCCCATACACCAGCTCATCTGAAAGTAGAAGCGGAGCCTTGCCGAATGAAGAGAGATAGTGGGCAGCGTTGTGGATTGCCGCGGGGCCTTGGATATACTTGGAGGGTGACTGGAAAAGTCTCTCGGTGATGGCTTTCGGGTTAGGCATGTCGGTGTGAGCGGGTGATTTCTGGGCTGCAGCGCAAGAGGGACAAGATATATGATACGCCCTGGGTAAATGCGACGTCTAGACGGGCCGGGTCAGCTGCAGTCACCAGGAGGAAGGACGTATTACCGATGGGGCGTAGGGGCCCCTTGAGCTCCGGCCAATGGCCGACGACGTTGAATGGTATCTGGGCCGAGTGAGAATGCGACCTGGAGCAGTCCAGTTTCTGGAAGCCCGAACAAACGACATCGCGAGTGTTCTGAGATGTCTAAGGTCTGTTCAAATGTATGCAGATTCTGGGCACTGTGGGCTGGACTTGCAGCTGAGCGTACAGCAGTAGTGACTAGTGAAGGCTGGACTCTCTGGCGGAAGAATGGCTGCGAACCCGTGTCTCATAAGTACCCACCCATCGACGTCATATGTACAATTGAGTTGATCCTTCACGTCAGATTCGAGAGACGCATGGTACGCAACTGACTCGTGCAGAAAGCCCTCAGGGTCTCAGTTACTTCACGGCTTGATGGCACTGTGGCCACTTGGTATCCCTTAGTCTGTGGAGCGTGCAACCCGTCACCATCTCATGGTGGCATACATTTGGCATACATACTAACCCTGTGATGGGCCGTGCAGACGTCCTGGCTAACCTGCCGCTTCGGACGGGGTGCTACCCCACGCAACAAGATATCCAAGCTGCAGGCAGTCAGATTGCTCACTCTGACGTCGACAGAGTGCACGCCGATATCGTCGCTCGCGGTTGGTGACTCTTCCTAGCTGCAGCTGCAGCTGACACAGCCTCCATTATATTGTCGAGTGGTTACAGAATCAATGAAAGGTGTCACTCTTCGTAGGTCCTAGAAGACAGGTGAAAGGCTGACCCGTTGGAGGTCTTCACCAGCCCTGCAGTTGCTGGTAGGTAGCGCGCCTCCACACACATCGAAGTTTGTCGCGAAACAGGAAATGACGCAGCTTGTCCATTCCAATGTTGTCACTGATGACGGCCCGCCGCGACCGGCACGCAAGTTGTTCCTTCTATTAGTTTCATTTGTAACGGTCCGCTGCGAACCATGCATGAACGTGGATGAACACCTGTTACCACTATCATGCTACCAATCGACTAACGAAAACAGAATTCGAAGCGAGAAAACTAGTGATGCGCTCGGATGGTGTTTTTGCAGGTCTGGCAGGGTAGTTGACTTCGCAATTCGCTCTGGGAGGCGGGGTTCTCATCGCTGCAGGAGCAGTTTGATAGGGTCGCGAGGCTGTTGCATAAATTGCAGAGGAGAGGCCAAAAATTCGAGGCGGTTTCTGAATACGTGGAGACAGAGTCCAAATCGAATGCTAAGTCTTAGTTCTCAGTACAGCATCCGAAAAGTAACATCAGACCTCTCCTCGACCTGGACAAGCTGGTCGGATTGCGGTGATAGGCCGAACATGATTTCACTGGGAGATGAATGGGGGCACTGATCCCTAGTGGGGTCTTCGTTTTCATTCAAACACGAAACGAGAGGATGCATGGCTGAGAATAAAATTTCTCAGAGGATCAGAATGCAACCGCGCCACATCGGCGGGTTACTCTGATCCTGACTCCTGAGTGGCACAATCAACCAGTGAATGGGACTCCATCTGAACCTGTCGAAAGGCCTAAGCTGATTGTTTCTCTGTAAGCCGAGTAATAGTCATCGACGTGCTTATACATACACATCGGACGACCGGATCCAAACAGATGCGTCCGTCGAGCCCTCCTAATCTGGAGCTCAGACGGTAATAGGTGCACAGGCATACCATACATTTCAGGGAGCCATGAACCAGTAATGAGCCTGACATTATACGCCATGCTCATGGCCATGTCCCACGAGACCACCCACCGCAAGCGGAACGAACATTCCCCAGACGGTAAGTAATATTCGCAACTTGTCATCAACATCTTCTGCCGGACCATGCCCGGACACCGGTCGGAGGACTGTGGCGACGTACAAGAAGGTACCGCCCTGAGCGTCGGAGAACACCGGGAGCTGTCAGTGCTCTCGAGTTTGATGTTGGTTTGACAGAACGCACCGAAATGAGGAGCGCAACGCCCGGCCAGTGACCTCCGCCGCTCGTGCCGAAGAAAGACAGGAGCGAATAAGACACAAGAGCACCGATAGGAGTAGACGCACTGAACACAGCAATGTGCCTTTTGCAATCAGGCCGCGGGAGGGATGTGGTTAGAAGTGATGTGGTTAGGGCCAGGGCCGTAGGGGCTGCATCAGGCCGCAAGTCACAAATGAGAAAAATATCAACATGAAACATCACCAACGCGACGCGGGAGTGCCTGTATCAGCGCTCATGGACGAGCGTGCGGGAGCGAGTGGCAAACTGACCTTTGTGAATGACTAACGTGAAAAAGACGACAAGGGACAAGCTCGAAGGCAGTGCAGATGCCGGGATGGACGGATCCGAGTTGGGCTTGGAGAGGGCGGAGGAGCCCAGTGCGAGACCGTCTGCGAGTGCATGCATGACGAGACCGAGCGTCAGGGGGAGTGCACGTGCCCTACCCTCTGCATCTTGGGTTTGCGGGTGCACGTTTGCGCTCGCACGAGGATCAGTTGCCTCAATTCCCTCGGTACGCTCAAGTTCTCCCAGCTCTACATCGAACTCTACAGCTGCTGCTGTTGAAGAAGGTTGAGACACATGGGCAGTGGATGACACATGTTGAGACGACGGTCCAACGTGCGAGTGCGGGGACAATAGCTGCTCGACAATGAGCATGAAGGAGAAACCCGTGAGTAGGGAGAGTGATATTGCGATTGTAGGCAGCTCTGATGAGCCATAGCCAGAGGCAAGTGTTTCAACACCCCTTCTGAAACGTCATCCTCCATTCCGCAGGTAGAACTGCTGACATACATACTCGGGAATAATCACACCCAGTGCTGCGCCGAGCAATAGCCCGGAGCCAAAGGCAGACAACTTTGCTAGAGAGGATTCTAACCACATAGAGTGAGCTGCGCCCACGGCTTGACACAGCTTGTTGAGACACTTACTTGAAAAAGTAAACGAAAGCGGAAGAATTCCGACGCCAAAGGAGGCTACGCCAAGGAGGGCGGACATGAACAATACGCTAAAGAATGCCATTGTGACAGTATTTCCAATCCGACGAGGTTTGACTGGACTAGGAGCTTTCAGAGGTGCCCTCCGTTGCAGGCACCTAGTGTCGTAGATGGTACAGACAACGAGAGACGACTCGGTTGTGGTACATTTTCAAGCTAACACCGAGTCGCGCTACTCAAGCTGTGCATGTGAGGACCCGGGCGTGGGTGTCACATGAAATGCTGACTCAGCAATAATTTCCGCGAGTAAGCGCCCGACTCGTCATAAGGATGCAAGGATGGCCCGTGCAGTGCAGCGTGGAAGCGGCTACAACTCTCCTCGGTATGAAGCACAGCCTACCTTTCTACGAATATGGCAGAATCATCTCGAACAATGGTGCAAGTCGTGCATGAAGGCCGCCATGGGAATACTGGTGCCCAGGTGGCTCCAAATGAATCCGGAGATACTCTCGACAAGGGAGTGAAGCCCATCTCTAACCCTGACGAGCATTGGTGCATAGCCACAGGCCTCTGTCGACTTCAGGCTAGAGGGTTGCGCGCAAGACCCGCCCTCGGCCAGTCATGACCGCTCGCGTCTATTCTCCGAGCCGGTGATTTATACGTAAGTGACACCTTCGGTGGTCGGCAGAAATGATGGTTCGGCCGCTCACCCACATCTGATGACCGCGGTTACGCGGTACCTGGAGTCCTCTGGAGTTCTATAAATTGGCACTCGCTTGAGTCGACAAATTCCCCAATCCCACCGCACCTCCCAATAACCTCACCATACCCAACTTTAAAATCTACCGCCTCCATAATCCTCATCATGTTCTCTTCACTTAAGTCGCTCTTCGTCGTCGGCTGCCTTGCCGCTGCTGCCCTCGCGCAGGAAATTAACATCGCTCTGCCAACCCAGTCGGCGACCATGAGTCCGGGAAGCAATATAACCGTCCAGGTCGAGAGGGGTGTACGTTCCTCCACTGCTGTGTAGCCATGCACGTTGACTGACGCACATGCTACATAGGACACGCTCACTGGCTCTACTGAAGTCGGCATTGCTATTTGTTTGGCATCCTGTGGCGGAAGCTGCGCCAACTTTGACGTGTCACAGCGACTCGGTGATATCCTCTATGTTGGAGGATTTGACCCCGAGTTCGGCACCGGAGCATGGTATCCGTTCCAGAACTTTACTGTGCAGGTACCCTCGTCCTTCTCGTCCGGTGAGGCGGCGCTTTCAGTGACCCAGCTTTCCCTCGTTGGAGTAAGTGATATCTCTTCGCTTTACAATTTAGGTATTGACTGGGCTGTTGCAGGCTGGTCCCTATCCCTACACTCAGACCGTCAACACCACGGTGGTCATCTCATAAAGCAATGCGTTCTGCAGACTCAGGGCTTTCGATGTCTCGCACTCCAAAACTAATGCCCCTGGACTGTCTTGCGCAGACTTTTCATGAACATTTGGAACTTTGCCGCGTGCATGGACTGGTTGTTTTGGATAGTTTTCTCATGGACTTCGCTATCTACTCGAACTGCACTTACTATACCTCGATTCACCTAATTCCTTACTAGCGTTTGTCGTGTAATTCATGGTACCTTCTAGCTTTTACGGGTAGTCTCGCGTAGACTAACGATGGTTCAACGGAAAACATGCTTTTTTGGTTTGTGACTATTGTTCTGAATGGAAGGCGACAACTGCCTTTGCGTAATGGCGAATTCAAAGCACATGTCAATGTGAAGCCGTGTGCCGTTCCAGTTTGTTTTACTACGATTCCTGGGAGCAGCTACTTACATGATAGTTACATCCATTACGGACACTAGACGAAGGTTAACCGCATCAAGAGTGCGGGTTGTTGCCGGACCTAGACCCCAGAGTCTCATTGGTTGCTCCCACTCAAACGGCCGTTTGCGATCAATACGATGGTCACGTCATGCCATGGGCAATGCTGTTCTGATCCTGTCACTCCCTCCCCTCCGACTGGTCAAAGACAGCCTGTTTTCGCCCGGCACCTGAGCGCTGAAGATGTTACGTACTCCCGTGCTACATAAATACCCTTTCTTCTCTGCGTTTCAAAACCGCCCGAGACCGTCGCGAAATTCTTGATTTCTCACACTACCTTCTCCGAGCGACAACGCGACCGCTCGAGGGTGTATTATAGTCACCTGTACGTCCTCAAAGGAGACTCGGCGAAGACAATATTTTCTATGCTCGAAGAGTACGGCCAGAGTTTCCAGTCATAATGTGCTCCGAGTGAATGGAAACGTCCCCTGTGACTTCTGACTGCCCTACTACTTGTGAAAGGATCCGCACAGACGTTTTAGGTTATTATCACAGAATAAAAGGTTTGGCGTCGCCGATCGTCAATTCGTGGAACAGTGCTTGCAGAGCCGCATGCAGATTTAGCAGGGTGTCTTTACTTGTGCCCAGTAATACTCGATCCGAATGTATGCGAGGTCGATTTGCATACATTGTGATCATATGTCCGGGATACGATAACCAGGTATGCTGAAGTTCGTTCGTCATACCGCACGTGAGTGAATCGAATTTGCTACAATTGTTAGTGATGAAGAGCGGATATTAGCAATTTGCAGCAGAGGCACGGGGTCACCTAAAGATAATCTATCCGTAGCGTAAGTCTGGTCATTCTTTGATGTCGTAATGTCAGCCGAATTCAATTTTATGACACCAAATGCTGTAGACGCCAGCTAGACTCAATGCCGCGCGTGCTGTGAATGGAAGACCAAGGCTTGTCTCAGAACCTCGATTCAGTCGATGGTGGTTGTTTATCTATATTATCTTGGTAAGTATTACCATTCATTTCTCGAAGTTACAGGGCGCGCGTTGTGGAGAAAGCCACGCTGTGCGTAGATTCTGAGAAAAATTCAGCATTGTGTCAAGAAAGAAGGATCATTTTGGGCATCTTCATATGTACGTATGTTGCCGCGTTGCTTCTTCTTGGTTCCGTTTTATGGAGAGTTGGACTACCTTATCCCAATCTGTACCAAGACTGACCACGGCATATTCGCCCAGCCCAACTACAAATAGCGCCACTACTTGGCCTATGTAGGTAGCGGACCATGCGTGAACAAAGAGCAAGGTTTGAGGAAGACGTGAATCACAGACCTATCCACAAGCCTTGCAGTCCGAGGTTTGTCCGTGGATGAAAGGCGAGAGCCATTCCCATGGGCAGCGCCAGTACATAATATGCCACAAGGTTGAACATTGCGCCGAGACGTTGACGGCCTGACATGAATTAGCCAAATGCCAAATGAATGGCCAAATTGAGCATGCACATGGGCTGAAGGCAAGACGCAACGTGAACTTACCCTGTCCACGGAGAACACCTCCACAAGACCCAGCAAGACCATCCCAGATCTAGGCGGACCGACGATGAGTACACATGGTGCACAGTCAGGCTTATTGCATACCTGGAAGGACGCTACAAGTGGCATGACATTGCTCACTAATGCGATGACATTTTCATCATCGCTGAAGATATGACCGAAGCTCTGCATGACAGAACATCAGTAAGCCGGATCATCCACAACACCCATTTGCTATACGCACTTTCCTTATTGCCATCAGAACACCCATGATCATTACGCCTACCGCGATGCTCAGTAATGCTGAAGCATGGCTGGCGTGCTTCGCCGCTCGTGCAGCACCAGCGCCGATGAGGTTTCCGATACGTGTAGAAGCAGCCACACCTAGTAGACATAAGCTCATCAAAATGCTCTCATATGATACGACGTGGCGATTACCGATTCCAAAAGGTATCGTGTTGAGAACTATGTATCACGTCAATATATATTTAACCAGTCAAAAAATTTAAACAGCTCACTCTGATCAGCAGTCATAATTGCAGACTGCGCAGCAAGAGGAAGAGAGCCCAAGTGACCTGCGGCTAATGCTACGATTTCAAATGCAGCCCTGAATGTCTGTCAGAAAACTTCACATTTGTATCGAGTTGACATACCATTCCGTGCCGACCATAAAAATACCAGGTATCGCTAAACTGAGAAACTCCATACAACTCTTGACATTCAACACCGTGACTAGACGGAGTTCGGTCCACGTCTCATTATGTCGATGGTCAGGTGAGAAGCAAGCGAATCCTGCGAGGAGTAAGAAGCAATGCCAAAATGTAAGGGAGATCGCAGCCGGAGATCCAAGTAAGCCGAGGGGCGTGTAATGCACAAAATAGACGTTCAGCGCCAGATTGATAGGAGCGACTGCTATAAGCACATATGTGGATGCTCGCATAATTCCTTGAAACCTTGTTCAGATTCAACATTTTGAAAAGATGTGAGATATCACCTTGACATTGCAGGTACTTCTTGAGACTTTCGAAACCAATGTATCCCGGCGCTCCGCAGATAAGCACACGCAAGAAGCTCTGAACATCACGGCTCAATTTTTCTTCCTGTCCTAAAATGAGTAAGATAGGCTCGATGAAAGCCCAGACCAAGGCGACGGGGATAAACAAGATCCATAAGAGGACCACACAACGCTGGAACTGGATCGAAAGAGATAAACGATTGCCGCTTGTGAAAGCCTGTGATCCTAAAGTGTCCAGGGCAGTTGTTCCGCCTAATGCGATGCACCATCCTAACACGTCGATCGGCATTAATCGCGGGAGACTTATAGAAGTTGGTACGAACCAAGAATACACACCTAACATAGCTAGCATGAAGGAGAAGGCGGTGACAGACAACTCGTGGGGACCGAGACGCCCTGTGACCAGAACTGAAACCGTCTGGATGGAATTTAGTAGTATATATGATAACGCCACTGTGGAAGTAAATGAGTTCGTGCTGAAGAAGCTAGCGAACGACTTTATGATTACCTGGGATTGAGTCTACAAATAGAGACAAGAAAAGAGGCCAGAATGTAAGGCTCGTCTTCCCTGCCACGTCTGAGACCACGGTAATACAGGCGATCGATGGGCAAGGCGAGACTCCATCTTCATTATTGGTGTGGAGGTGGGTCAACAACGGTTGCCTCTCGTTCAATGAGTTTGCTACAGAAGGAGAGGTCATTGCAAATACGAATACGGCCGCGGAGAGTACATTCGAGGGGGGATTTCTCTTCTGTATCTCGGACAAATGGGCTGTGTTCTCTAAAACTCGACAAGGGTCTAGGCTATGGCGGCAGTCAAACAAGTCCAGGCCATAAAACCCGCAATATGGGTGACAAATCACCGATCATGTATAAGATTTACCGGCAGTGAATGTCCGTCGTTGATGCATCATTGGGAACTATACCCCGATCAATCGTCGATTGACTTAAGCCCAGTCGCTCGTAAAAGGACTTAGATTCGATGAGCGCAATAGTGTGCCTCTAGAGGGACAGGAATAGAATAGATATTCTCCTATGAGTACAATAATGCTACTCAGCAGAGTTACACAACATTTTCTCCTCACCTTCGAACATGAAGACGCCTCCAGGAAGAAATAAACGCTCGCTCGCTGATCGGGCGTTTAATATCAATACTCGGAGCGCCGAAGCAGTCGCCCAAAGTACAGAAATAGGGGATGTGAAATGAAAGCCACCTCAAATAACGTCCTTTTGGTCTCGAATGCATGTAGTTTCGTATGCCCGCACCTGGGCCACATCCCGTTATCGGAGACATTGAGGGCGTCACTGCAAATGGACCGGTGTTTCGCGGCTAGGGTCGGAGTTCTTTGTGTTCAGGTAAGAGCAGCGTCAGAATCTCACCGTGCCACCCGAGTTCGATCACTTCGAGGTCAGTCATTCCACTAGAACGATTCGAGAGCTCCCTGTCAATTAGCTAAAGAAAGGGGGACATGAGCCATACAGAAGGTAGCTATGGTCTATCATTACAGGTGTGCGTACATCACTGATCGTTTTCTACAGGTGACATAAGTAAATAACTCATCTGCATAAGTGTTGGCATCGTGGACATGGAGGTAATTTGCCTGATGCCAGCTGAACGTTTGCTATTGATACAGTGGGAACTCTCGCACGTATTGCGATTATTATCCTTCATGCAATCGACGTCGCTTTGCTTCCACTTCATTTCGCTCGATGCTGCGCTGCACCTCCTTATCCCAATCAGTGCCTAGCCACACGACAACATACTCGCCGAAAGCAATGAGGAACAGAGCCACGTCTTGTCCTGAGTTATAGAAGAGCGGTCATGATATATCAGGCTGTTTTGACGTGAGACAAGGCCGACGCACCTAGCCACAAGCCTTGTAGTCCCATGTGCGTCCGTGGATGAAACGCGACAGTAATACCCAGGGGTAGTGCCAGTATATAATACGCCACGAGGTTGAATATCGCTCCGAGGTGCTGGCGACCTACCACGCGGTCAAGTCGTGTCAATAACAGCTGACTGGTGTGTACGGCAACAAGTCACTTGCCCTGGCCCCGAAGGACACCACCGCACGAACCAGCGAGAGCATCCGCTATCTGTGCGAGCGATTTATTCAGACGCTGTAATCTGCGTCGAATCGGACGAGTATGCATGACGTACCTGGAAAGACGCTACGAATGGCATCACTTTGCTCACAAGCCCGACGACAGCTTCGTCGTCGCTAAAGAGATAACCAAATACCTGAGAGGGCTTCTGGTTCAGATAAACTCGCATTTGCGAGGGCGCAGACGACTTACGTCCTTGGTAAGCAACATAACGGTCATGACGACCGTGCCGACTAGGATACTGAGGAGGGCAGACACATGACTAGCTTGCTTCGCTGCTCGCGGTGCTCGGGCACCGATCAGGTTGCCGACGCGAGTGGATGCCGCAACACCTAGGGCCGTCGGACGTAAACATCCACATCAGTCGGTCGCCTGCAAAGCTTACTCACTGATACCGAAAGGAATGGTGTTGAGAACTTGTGACCATCTCAATATATAATTACACATATCGAGACGTAAAAGTGGACTAACTTTGATCTGTGGTCATGATCACTGATTGAGCGGCAAGAGGGAGGGAGCCTAGACGTCCAGCCGCTAACGCTACGATCTCGAAAGCAGCCCTGAGTGACTGGAGTAAATCAAACAAGCTCATTGACAGATTTGAAAACGTCGATCAACGAACCACTCTGTCCCCACCATGAGAATTCCGGGGATAGCAAGCTTGAGAAAATCCACGCAGCTCCGGAAGTCTAAAACAGTTGCGAGACGAAATCGGGTCCAGGTCTGATTGCGGCGATGAGCGGGAGACAGATAGGTGAACAGAATGAGAAGGAGAAAACACAGCCAGTAAGTTATCGAGATAGCTGTAGGAGATCCGAGCAAGCCAAGACCCGTGTAGTGCACAAAGAATATGTTTAGCGCCAGATTAACGGGGGCGACCATCAGGAGGACATAAGTTGACGCTCGCATTATTCCTGACATCATAATATTGGAAATGAGGAAATGACATGCGCGCGAAAGCGGCTGCATACCTTGGCACTGGAGGTACTTCTTCACGCTCTCAAACCCAATGTAGCCAGGCGCCCCGACTATCAGGACGCGCAAAAAGCTTTGAACATCGTGACTCAGCCTCTTCTCTTGCCCAAGGAAGAGCAGCACCGGTTCAATAAAGGCCCAAAGGAGTGCGACAGGAATAAAGAGCAGCCATAGGAGGATTAGGCAGCGCTGGAGATGAATAGATACGGAGGGCCGGTCACCACCGGTGAACGCTTGTGATCCAAAGGTGTCAAGAGCGGTGGTCCCCCCTAGCGCCACACACCATCCTTTCGTACGGGAGAAAATAGATGGTTAAGGGATAGTTCATGATCAGGATTACGGCAGGCTGCAGACGCACCCACCATGGCCAACATGAGGGCGAAAGCTGCGGCCGATAGCTCGTCTGGACCGAGACGTCCTGCGACGAGGACGGCGATGGCTTGAATGGAGTTTTGGAGGACATACGAGAGGATGACTGTGTGGAATATGAGAGAGAGACGACGCGGGCGAAGATGAGCGTACTGACCTGGGATAGAGTCGACGAGGAGAGAGGAGATGAGGGTACCGAGACCGTGGGAAGCAATTTCTGAATCGGGGAGGTCTGCAGCAGAGGTAGTGGGAGAGGCGCCGAAGACGGTTGAGTTGTCCAACGACGACGACCGTCCATCGTCGTGCTCGTCGCCCAGCAGCGGCTGTCTCTCGTCTGTCTTGGGTAGAGCAGATACAGCGACCATCTTGCACAAGCCAAAGGATAGGGGGGACGCTATCTCATCTTGGCGTGCTTTTCTAGTCCGAGCTTCATCATAAACCCAGCCTCAGCTCCTAACGCTGGGTGCAATAAACTTGTGGCTTGTGCCACTTGCCGCGTGCATGTTTGTCCTTAATGATCAGCTCTCGTAAGTTTTCGTCCGACCGCCCAGTGCCTGGAAATCCGTACGTCTGACAACATCGATCTTCTCTCGGAATTTCAAGCCAACTTGCACTGACGAATGCAATGCACCGTGCCTGCTGGAATACATTTTCCGCATTCGTGATAAGGCGTCCGGATGACTTTCCATACGCTTCCGAAGGGCCATACCGTAAACCCTTCCGTTTGCATGTTTGTTTTCCCAATCTATTTCACGATAGCGCGCACATGCAATGGTGTCACCGGTCATGGGGCAAAACATGCGTTATCTCGAGCGTCCTCCTGAGTCACTTTCAGCCTCGTTGCCCCTCTACAATTTAAAGCTGCTCGTTTTCTTCGACCGAGTCCTGTATCTCGCGCTGACCCACCTTGACCATACACGTCACAGCCTCACCGCCATGAACCCATTTATTTCCCTCCTCGCTCTTGCTTCACTAGCGGTCACAGTGCTCGCGCACGAGGGCCATGATGATCATGACACCCAGATGCCTCTTGACTACGTCAGGTTCCCCTACGAAGCTGTCTACCCCGGTGATAATGAAGGTCTGTCTTTTGAGCACTCAAGATGGTCGCCAATACCCCTCTCACATGGCCTACCTTTACATACAGTGACCGCGGACTCTATCTTCTCCGGTATAACCACTTTTGCCAAGCTGCCTTGGGTTCAGTGCCTCGGCAAGGACAGGAACGTGCCCTTTGATATTGCTTTCATCGGAGCGCCGTTCGTGCGTACTATCTTCTCCTCCAGTGACGCCTGTCTGACCAGACTTGCAGGATACCGGTACTTCCTATCGACCGGGTGCTCGGTTCGGACCTGCGGGCATTCGAGCCGGATCGCGTCGTCTTACGCTATATGGCGGCTACAACGTCCCTCTTGAAGTGAACCCTTTCCTGGCAGGCCTCAAGCTCGTTGATTGTGGAGACATTCCGGTGACGCCTTACGACAACAAGTACGCCATCAAACAGATTGAAGACGGGCACAAGGCGCTTCTGCATCGTCCGACATTCTCCCCGCTTGGTAACGACTCTGTCACCGGTCAGCCTCTAGTGCCCATCTCCGCGGATGGGAAGCATCACCCTCGTATCATTACTCTTGGCGGAGACCACACTATCGTCCTTCCGCTTTTGCGGTCGATATATAGTGCTTACGGTGCCATCTCTGTGATTCACTTCGACAGCCACCTAGACACTTGGAAGCCGCAGGTCTTCGGTGGTGCGCCCTCAGATCAAGCGGCTATCAACCATGGAACGTACTTCTACTGGGCGAGCCAGGAAGGGTTGATAAGAAACGGCTCATCCATTGCAAGTATCATTTTCTCCAGTCATGATAGCCCCGCACGGTTTCTTCTATATTCTTTGTGCGATACATTTGATCCTAGTTGAAGGCTTCTTCTTACAGCACGGCGCTATTCGGACGACGCTCTCCGGCCCGGCAGACTACACAAATGACGATGCATCTGGTTTCCAGCGTATCGAGGCCCGCGAAATTGATACGATAGGAACGTGCTTTGAATTGTTTGCCCAGATCGCAGAGCTCAAACATTTGGTATACAGGTACCGCCGGCATCATCAAAAAGATCCGCGACACCGTGGGCGATATGCCCGTGTATCTGTCCATCGATGTCAGTCTTTTCCCCAGACCCATTTCGGATCTGAATACTGAGTTTCCATGTCCAGATCGACTCCATCGATCCCGCGTTCGCACCTGCCACCGGTACCCCCGAGACAGGAGGATGGTCGACACGTGAACTGCGTACCATCCTGAGAGGTCTTGACGGTTTGCATATCGTTTCAGCAGATATTGTCGAAGTCGCTCCTGCGTACGACACTAACGCCGAATTGACGACCATGGCAGCAGCCGATGTGAGTTCCTGATAGCCCCGTCATTGGCGTACCGCCGCTGATTATCGTCAATACATAGGTTTTGTACGAAGTCATGAGTGTCATGGCTAAGACGCCTCTAGGTAAGGTCTCGGCCTAAGGACCGGCAGATATCGCATGTTTCAGCTAGCCTGCGCTCTCGCTGTTTGTTTCATGCGGCATTGGCAATCCTGTACAATCTTAGCACGAATCATACAATTTGGGTTGTTTGTTGTGACACGTGTGGTGCTATCTGGGAGCGTCCTTGCCTTGTAAATTCGCAGACGCCCGCATGAGCTCGCAATGTTCCCGACCATTCCAAAAGAGTTGTTCGTTGAGAAGTGTGGCTCGGAAGCGTTTCTCGGAATAGAGGACCAGTTGGGTAGTGCTGATCCGACAGGTCGCTTTATTACGAAGGCAGCGTGGGTCGCGGACGGCCCGTGCAGGGTCGGGGAGCATTTCTACCGCGTAATCGCCCTGCATTGGCTGAAAGGTCAGCGCCAAGATTATATACGACTTGACGTTGATCTTGATGCGCTTCTCATGTGCAAATGGTGCGCTTCTTAAAACTCTGTTCTTACTGAACTTCCTTTTACGCTCACCCTTGGACAAACCATGTGCGCTTCCACCCAGCAGCTCTGTGAGGCGCCATAGTTTTTGCTTCCGGCGCATAACCTCGTCCACTCTGTTCCATTCCGCTCAAGCAGCCAGGCTTGACCAGAACAAGCAGCAATTCTGATACTGTGCGCAGGGTGGCTCTCACGTTTGCCGTCTGCCTCGAGGCCGATAGCATGAACCGAGGAGAGGCGGTGAGCATTAACATGTCTATTGTAGAATGAGACCGAACGGTCATTCCCACATTGGTCGGCCTTACGGAATTGAACGAAGGATGCCGCAGACTACGGTAAAGGGAACGAGCGGGCTGCATTCAGTTGGTATGGTATCTCCGGTCTACACACATACGCGCTTGACCTCGTTCTCATTCAAGGACTCAGACCGGCAGGAAATGATTATTCCCACTGGCTATCACACGCGTCTCTCATTCGCCATGATGAATCGCCTCGAGGCAGTGGGTGCCTTCCCCAATTCGCCAGCACTTTGGGTTATGTATCTTCTCATCTCTCATGACGGAGGCCGTGGAAAGTTCTGATCGACCACTTGACCAGCTCGCGTAAGTGTCTTCTCAGGAATTGCTAAGCTATTGACACATGCGTTATACGGCCGTGACAGTACCACTCATGCTACTACTGCATCTGGTCAGTGTTCGGAACGGGCTCGAAACTTACTCTCATTCAGTCTGCATATCTCTATTGACTGCGCTGAGCCATATTGTTGAGCGCGGACCCACTCAATTGTGTACTCAAAATGTACCAATTCTCGCACATTGCGGGTGAGCCCGTGTACTGATTGAATAAGATGGTTTAGTACGGCACTCACATGTTCTTTGCGTCGAATCGAGTTTAGGAACTTCCTCGTATCAAGGCCGATATCACACTGGAGTCCTCGGGAACGCCATGTCCACCGTGCGTCGACTGATTGCAATCGGAGCCATGCCTGTCCCGGTCAAGTAAACTGATGCTAACTTAGCTACAGGATGGCCATTACAAGCAGCGCAGCAGAAGGTGCCGGGTATCTGGCCAGCGGTGGACTCCACTGACCACAACAACCGCCAGTTCGGCCCTGCTTGCCACCGGCGATACCGACGTGCAGCCTAGTATGACAGCGATGATGAGCACATTCGAGTTCTCCCCGTGAGTTTCGCCTTGCTCGTAGATTACTGAGTCGGGTGTTCCGCCTTGAGATACGATGTCTGATGATGTTATCTCTTACCAGCTGCCATCGTGGGTATGCCTCATGGCGAAGAACCAAAGTCTTCCTCGTGGGACCAACCGCCAGACCACCTCGTCTGCGGTCTTATTCGTGTGCTGAGACCAATCACGGACCTGTGCGTTTATCTTTGCCTCAAACTTTTCGACTTTGTTCCCGTATCACGGAGCATACTATTACTCTGCGCTAACGGCTGAGAACTTGGCATCCTGGTCTTGCCTGACAGTTCTGTCATTTCAAAATTATCACATATTCATTCCGAGAACCTTCGTAATCCCGAGCTACACCTTACAAGCGTGGGGATCGATGCAGCTCTCCGAAGACCGTCTATGACCCCTCTATGTCCGGCCACATGTCCATGAGCGGTGTTCCTAAACTTCTGTGCTTCGTCTCTTCAAACCTCTTGAAATTTTATGACAGGATTAGCATCCTCATTGTCAATTATTTCACCGAAGCTTTGAGCGCACCCTCTCTCTTATGCTAATTCTAAGACTTGCTTCCAGAGTCAAGGTCATGAATGGGCATTGAACAACGCCATGACAAGTACGAGGTTGCCAATATCTCAGCACTACTTGTGGAGTAGCCGCAACGACTGGGGAGGTGCGTGGCGTCTTTCTGTGCTTATATCTCATGTCTCATGATGTGTCTCTAGCTTATCTCTCGTGCGCTCCGTTGGATGTCCAAGCTAGTGGGCGCCCTTCATTATCAGTATGTGTATACCGAGCGACATGGTCCGTGTATTCTCTGGTATTTTTGCAGCCTACGTCGCAGTGGAGACAACCCCTGGCTTTCATCAAATCCGAAGATACCGCGTAGTATCTCCAAAGCCTGGTTTGCGACGATTTTGAATCCGGATTGACGAAGTTGAATAACAGTCGTACTAATCCTGAGTTATGGCGTGATATTCGAGAGAGCCTCTCCGCGTGGGCTGATTACTTCTTACCGGAAAAAAAGAGGTATAACTAACCGTGTATCATACGGGCGGACCGTCGCGGTCCCTCACAGGTGACTCGGAGGCAGACCTTACGAGAGAAGGAGGAAGGGCAACTGTTTAACAGGCCTGGCGGTGATGTGCACACCATCGATACAGGGTCATCTGCTGTGTCTTTTGGATGTACTATCAAGAGTGTCATAAGAATATATTCCAAGGCTATTCGCACCGATGGTCAGCTCCTAATTGGGTGGACGATCCGAATTGCCATTATAATACGGTCTTCCGTCGTCCGAAGGGTAGTGGTCTCGGAGGTCCACTCGCAATAATCAGGTCGTTGTAGAAGGAAGTCTACTCGCTTCATAACCGACAAGGCTAACCTGAGTCTGATATCGCCTCTGATCTTGGAAGCGAGCGCTGTATATAGTGTAGTGTTTTACTCAGATTCCGTGAAGGAAAACAGAAATCGTGATACCAAGTTTACATAACTACTTTGGCAGTAACAACTCACAGCAACATGGCGCAGCTGGAAGCGCGCGGGGCTCATAACCCCGAGGTCACTCGATCGAAACGAGTTGTTGCTATTGTGTGACTTTTTGTTATTCCTACATAGATCCCACTGAAAAATTTTGCGACTCATGAAGAGGACTCGAGGCAAATTGAAGCCGAATGACCCTATTTTTGCATGACGCGAAATGTAGGGATCATTTCGCACGACGTCCACAGGCTATAATTCACAACAATACTACAACATGCACTTTTATACAACATTGCTACAGCCATGGAACGGGACTCATGACAGATCGAAACCTGCATTAGAATTGATCGCTTGCAAAAGTTTCTCGCGGAGGATGTTTTCGCTTCGGTAGCGCGGTAACTGCAATATAAAAAACGTGAATTCCAACACACCATTTAGAGACTGGCCATGAACACTTACCTTCAACAGGTTCACGCACGTACTTGCCGTAGGTAAACGGTTTTCGTCCGACCCAGCATCTCGAATCGCAAAGTTCGGCACTAGTTCCTTAAAGCCACTACGGTATGCGATTAGACAGAAGTAGCTACCGGATGATCATACTGAAGACTCACAGTAAAGGCGGACGGCTACAGCTAGTTGCGAATCGTAAGAGAGAACGTCGTTGTTCCTGATCAAACGAATTGACGACCTATAATACTGTCAGCATCCACACACATCAACAAAACGACTTAAATAATGACTAACTTTCCAGAACATCTGGATGGTGGTTTCGTGATCGTCATAAAGTCCGCCATAATTCGTATGCTGCCGTAAGTCGTCAAGGTCAACCGGAGCATTCACTCCTCCAAGGAGGATCTGCAGTTCCTGTTGATTGAACATCCTACAAAAGAATGTAAGTAGCTAGCGATTGCCTCACGTATCAGATTACTTACCGAAGCCATTTCGGATCAATCATGTCTGAAAGACCCTCAAAGAAGGCTTCACTCTGTCGCTTGATCTGCTTATTTAAGCGATAGTGCGAAACGAGGTAAATGTATTGCAGCCGGTTCTCCTTGGTCACGGCAATATTGCTACCATTTGGAATGAGTTCGATGGTTCTGGTCACGCCGAATTCTAAGGTGATATAAATAACGACAAATTGGTAGACAGGGCACTGTGACCTACCTTCTTCTGCAACAGTGAAGTTCAAGGACAGCTCCTCAGGATCGTCTTCGGAGTGTTTGAGGAAAATCAAGCCTTGATAAAGATCTGGATCGAGAGAGGCTAAATCGTCGAGGAAGCTCTGTTTCCCAAGCCACTGGAGACCCGCACGTCAATATGGGAAAGAGGAGAATGATTATCGACGAACCTTGGCAAGGAAGAAGCCTGCAAATGCGATGTCTACTAGGATACCGTCATACAATGCCTTGCCCAGAATACGACCAATGAACCGATACCAATTCAAACTATGGGCTACACAAACGATCCTACACGTTAAGAATCAAATCGCGGAGAACAGGATTGAGGGAACTCACGCTCGGTCGCATATGAATGTGGATTGGGATAGAGCTCATTCTTCTTGTTCGCCAACCAGAGACCGCGATTGGTATCGAAAACCTCTCTACAGAGCGATGTCAGGAACTCTTTAAACACGCCTCCTCCATCTATTCCGGCTCTGTAATGGGGTGGTCAATTTCAGCCTTTCCGAGTTCCGCTTCAATGATAACACTCACTCTTCGTTTCCGAACTGATCTATAAACGTGATGGCGATAGGTGCATGCAAATCTACCTCTCCTAGCTTGTCGAACCCGTCCTCCGCGACATATGCACGCCGCACTGTGACTCGCACCCGGTCACGGTGTCCATAGACATCAAGGCCCCTCGTCATTATATCGTTCGCGACGAAGTGTCGATAAATGGACACGCGGACTTCGAACGGCATAGCGAACGGGATGTTATGCAGGACACCCAAGCGTGGCGACATGTAGGCTACCTGACGCTTGCTCAACATGCGGGTTCCTTCAGGTTGAGCGAGATTCCGCTCCTCGAGGCTACAAAGATGAGGAGTCATTAGAGGTAGAGTAACCAAGTTCATTCATACGCACACTGCGGCTTGGATAAAGGTAGCCATATCGACTTGCGATGTCACTAACCAGTGGTCAGGAGGCGTGAAAGGTCTTCGAGAGCTGAGCACCTTTGCGTCAGAAGGCAATTGGATCAAGGAGAGGCACATGAGCCACTCACTCTCTTGCATGAATGGCTTGCAGACATTTCGTGAGCTTCTCTCGGACGCTCTCCCACTTCAGATTGCCCAGACCAGGAACGCCGCCTTGCTGTATGTTTGATGGATCTTCACGCCAGTACAGAGTGAACGCAATATTGAGGAGCTTCCGCGAAAACGTCGTCAGCTCGTCAAGCGTCAATGGGTTCCGTGGGGTGCTGGCATTGACAGAGGTAGAAAAGAACTCATCGTCGCCCATCGTGAGAAGCGCCTGTGTATAAAGATCCACCAGAAACAGTAGCGGTGGCCATGTTTCTGCGTAATCCGGATCTATGAGAGCATTCATCAGAGCTCAATATCAGATGATTGGTATCGGTCGACATGAGGCACCCACCCATGACTGCGCCTGGCTGATCATCACGGCCCAATGGCGAGCTTCTAACGTAAAGACGATATATCTCGCGTACAAGGCCTCCTCTGTTGAAGGCGACGACGGTGCTAAGGACTTTATCCCTCCTCGTCGGCCAAACAGTAGTCAACGCAAAGCAGAACGAGATGAGGCTAAGCCGCGATGGATGGTGCTGAGCAGCAGACAGCAGTGTGTTCATATGCTGCACCGACGGGAACGTCAGCAGGCGTGATAGAGTACGCTTATCGAGTTGCGGAAGCGGCGGCGGGCTGTGTTTAGGCTCGAAAGAGGTAACGACAGTGACTTGCGGTGCAGCATCGTCATCAGAATCCTCATCATCTGCCCAATTTCGCGCCAGATCGCGCTTGTTCTCGGGTGGTTCAAGCGCATGCGTAGGAAGCAAGTTCATCAGCGCCGCAGTAAGTTGAAGATAGGCGTCGAACGCGCCCGCAGGCAGCTTGGAATACCGTGGCGGTGTGAAAACGACCAGATTCGCTAGTAAATGGACCTTCGCTTCGGGTGAAGATAATGCCGGGCTGTCAACGATGCCGGGAATCGAAGAGGAGATGACAGTCAAGGAAGACAATGGTAGGCGCGATGACAACAGCGTCAGCGACTCAAGCGGCAGTCGGTTCGGTAAAAGAGGGATGCTAAGAATATGTAGCACTAGGTCCTGGAGGCATTTCTGCAACAGTTCCGATTTCGACAAGGGCATCGTTAGCAGTGACACTAGTGGTGGAAGGCTTTGAGATGTCTTGGATTCAACAGGCTAATAAGAATGATTAGTGATTGGGTATGTTTGTTGGTAGTCGGACCCACGATTCGCAGCAATGCTTGTCCAAGCAGCTCGTAAAATCCATGCCTGAGTAAATATTCAGTATATTCAGGTGCGGCTGGGGTACTATATGAGAGGAGATTGAGGACCGCAAGATGCGCCAGAGCATATTGAGATCTGCGACCATGTGAAAACAGATAATGAGGCACTATGAATCAGAGCTTACTGTGGTTCAGTCGCGAGAGATTGCAAAAGCGACAGGGCAGTCCGGCGCAGCAGGACAATCCAACTCTCCTCGGCATGCAGCAAGATATCTGTGGATAATTGTATAGACACTCTAGCACGTGGATCGACACACGTACCTTGCGCTCCGTTGGCAACTGTGGTAGACCAGAGACCCAATGCATCCTGGTCTCGACCGAGGAGCACAAGACACCTAAGTCCGACTAGACCTGTTACATCCTGTTCAAAGGCGCGTCGGAGATCTTGCCGCACGGATCGTGACTGTAGAGTACCCCTCCACCATGCCTGTATTTTGACTGCGCTATCTTGTCTGCGCTTCAAATCGTGGCGTCTGGAGCGCTGAGCCTTGGCTTCATTCAGGATCTCAGCGTAGTTGGAGGTGGCGCGAGTGCCTCCCAGGTTGATCTCTTTGCGTCGTCTAGAGATGTCGTCTCCACCAAATAGTGGTCTCATTCTAGCAGAAATAAGATAAGAGTGTGATAGGGATTTTATATGAGAAGGCCGGTCGTGGTTGTAGAGGTGAGACAGTAAGCAGACGACTTGCAGACGAAGCGTCGTAATTATGAGCCTGGTCGCGGCAATTTGCTGACGTAATATCCCATCAAATCTCACCTGATCTTACCGACCGATCGAATTGTCGACGACTGATGGCCAGCCATCCTGTTCACCTCAGCCACTACACTGGTACCATTCTTCTCCTAACAACCAGTTATTGTGAGTAGGTATTGACTGTACATGGACCTCTCATGGGCAGAGCAGACCGCGGTCGGTAGATACCAGTATGAGCATCGAGCATCGGTAATTGCACTGACACCGTGGGTCATCGCTCCTCTGTATTGCTATAAACCAGAAACATTACAGTGAACGTGTTTATGCACCCATCTGCATCGAGCACTTCTAGCCACGCGGCACCCATTCGCACCCAGGGTACGAGATACTAATGTGCCCACGGAACATCAGCGAAGCCCACTTCCGAGTCCAACCGCTCGATCCAGGTCATAACTGTCCATTCATCTCATTAGCTTTAGGAGCAGCCCCGGAATACAGTGCGTCTTGTTCTGTCGCGCAGAACAACAACCGCTGGGCAAGGAACAGTACCGTTCAACATCGCTCAGAGGCTAAAGGGACGCCGCTTCATGTGCGACACTGGCGTTCCGGTTCAAATCCGACTTGATGTTTCCTATGCACGGACACCCGGATGGCTAGGTCCACGATACACCATCCTACATGGATTGCCGGCAATAAGGCCGTATAATCTAGCTAGCTCGTCCGCGAACACCAAGGTGGCCTGTAGGCACGCGATGGTCAAGACGACAAGTAAATCACACATTTGCTCATCTGATACCGCTCCTGCTGTCTCACGTTGGCCTTCGTGGGACCGTCGCGGGAGGCATCGAAGTCCAGCGGGATGAAAGCTTGTCCAGGCGAAGAGGTGCTCACGACGCATACTTTCTGGTCGACTCGGCGGTCACTAGAAGCGTTGGCAGTAGGAGTTTCGAGAAGTGGAAGTGGCTTGATGGTAATCATTTCTTGTGACGCAGGTGAAGGTTATAAAATTTGCAATCTAATCAAGAACGTTGACTCCGAACTGTATATCATATCCGTGTTCGGTAAGGTCCTCGGTGCGATGTATCATGACACCGCTGAGAGCAAGCAGTCAGGGTTGACTACGGGCGACCGCACTGTTCTTGCCCATTCATGAACAGAACATGTAGTTCCAACTTTTTCACATAGCAGTCAAGGAATGATCTTGTTCATGACGAACGGTCATTTTGGGCACAACTCTGGTTCTGACGTGGCTCCCTCGATCGAGTGCACTGCGGCCAAGTCGAGCCCCAAAAGTATCGTGTCCTTACCCGTCTGCGTCCTCAGCTCCGCAATGGTCCGTTCGCTCTATCTCTGCTCCGAGACGCCATATAAACTCTGGCATTGTGCTGCAGCAATGCCAGATGAGTTCTCACCTCCCGCAACAATTCATGCGCCCATACTCCCATACCTTGACAGTCTCATTCCCTATCCCGCTGTTCCCACGGATGATGATTATCACCGAGTCCGACAGATACAGACTGTCCTTCGCATGCCACTTTGACCTCGGAGGGAACGACTGGCTAAATTTGACGGCTTCAAGGGAGCTGAGAATTTTCTAAAGATGAAGTTACGAAGGACGTATGTATTGTATATACAATCCCTCCCTATATTGTTACCGACTTTCCGTCCTCCCCTCCCTCGGTAAGGTAACAATTTCAGAGTCTGCCTACGGGAGACAAACAAAATCCCTCCAGATGTTGAGTGTTACAGTCGTGACAAGAAAGGCATCGTAATCCCGACGCGGGCGGCATATCGAGCTCGAGCGCATATACCTCGAGTGCGCTCCGGCATCAAGCGAATGCCGCCACCCACCGCAGCGACGCCAGCATGAGCCATGTGAATGCGACTCCCCTGCAATTCGAAGGGTGACGTCTGTCAACTAGATGCCATGTAGTGTTCATTCCCACAGGCCAAGCGGGTGGCAAAACTAAAAGTTTCGACCCTAGGTACCCTAAAGTTCAGATAGGACCCCAGAACGAGTTTCGAATACTCGAATACTCGATACGTAGCTGGCATATAACGACAAGAAGTACTAAACTCACGACATGACTCTGGATCGAACCCCCGTCCTGCGTGCGCCATGCTAAAAAAGCACTTCAACAAACCGCTTGGCCAAACTGACAACATATGTATGTAAATTGTATTCTATATATTGTCCTTACGCTGGCTCGCGAGTTCTCGCCGCAACTTTCTGCTGACCACTGGCCCCTTCCCGGGCGGCTAGTATTCATGAGCAGAAAATCAAGTAGCTATGGTTCCTCGGGACTAGGGAAGACCATTCTTTGGTCTCATTGTCACCTTTTATGTATTTCCAAACAAGCCTGTGAAATACATAGTGAAATGGTGGTCTGTGTCAGGAAGTTCATCGGCCTGGTCAGAAAGTTTGGATGCCAGGACCCCAGGCCCCAAATGGTATTGAATATGGGGGGTACGTAGGGTCAAGATCTGGAATCTTGCCACCCGCTTGCCACAGGCCCATTGGACATTCGTGGTCACCAATATTCGCCATCTCGAAACACAAAAAAGAAACAATTAGAAGGAAAATTTCTCCTCCTTGTTAGACCTCATACGAAACGGCAAACCGACGCTCGCCACTCAGGGCTGCAAATTAATGATATCCGATCGGATTTATTCAGGAAATAGACGGCCGTGAGGCTTGAGCGCAAGCGCTACAAATACTACGTACTATGGTCCAAGAGTGTTAAAAAGGGAAGACGGACGGACTGACATTACGACGACGTGAGGGATAACGTATGATTAACGTACAAGCATCGTCAAGCTATACGGGTGCAACGTGAATGATGATGATATGATGGGCATAACATGGCACTTTTTTGCTTCTGCGAAATGCGGCGGCTAGGCGGTCAGAGCAATGAGTGGCGAGGGGCGTGAAAGCAAATAAGAGAGATTCTTCATAGTCCAGATACCGATGTCGCTCTAGCGAGCAGCGTCTAAAGTCCTGCCGCCACACGTCAACACGATCGCGTTAGGGGATAATGAACAATGTGCCAACCTTCGTGTCCATCTCAACGTATCAGTGATCTCTGGGGATCTGGTCGTACCGAGGGGGCACTTCGTTCTGGATGTGCTCCTCCTCGGGCGTCGCATCTAATCGACCGCCATCCTGGTGCTGCACAATTTGAGACGGATCGCCCTGATTCACGACCTGCATACCCGAGCGCCGCGCCATCGCCTCGCGCTCTTTCGCAGACGGGAGCGCCCCCGAACCGGAGTTCGGCCCACTCGAGCTTGTCATCGCCAGCGAAGGGCCAGGCGACGGCTGCCGGAAGTCGGACGGGTACCCACCAGCACCGGGGGCCCCTGCATACTCTTGCGGGTGCGCGTAGCTATTGTACGCCGCGTAGTCGGGATACTGGTCCGATGAGGACGGCGTGTAGTGTGACTGAGACTGCGACTGCGAGTAGTGTGACGGCGCCGAGGTCACCGGCGGGCTGGTCGCACGAGCGGCACCCGCGCCAGCCAGACCACCCGCGAGGAAGGCGGGGACATTGCCGTGCTGTCGCATATCTTCGCCCGGGTGCGACGCACCGTTTGGCTGATACGTGTACGGCTCGACCTCGTCCGCGCCTGCGAGGTCTACGTGCGGGAGCGTTGCCCCATCCCGCCCAGACACTCCAACCACACGATCAGGGTCGAAGTTCCCGTCAAAGTCATCGCGTCGGCGGCGGCGGCACAGAAGGAAGAGCACCACCATCAGCACCGCGAACCCGCCCACACCACCGACGACACCACCGACGATTGCGCCCGTGTGGTTCTTGGACGTGGTCGCGTCCGAATTGCTGCTGGGCAAGAGCGTCGTCGTCGACGTCTCGGTCGCAATGAGTGTCGTGGTGTAGCTAGATCCGGCTGCGTTGGTCATGCTGCGGAGCGATAAGATGATGTAGCACAAAGACAAGAGTAAGAGCTCGACTCACACAGCGACGCTAGTATGGGTGAACGTGGACGTTGAATACGAAGTGGACATCACTGAAGACGTGGAAGTAGACGTCGAGGACGAATGAGAGGCCCGAGCTGGCAGCCGTCGCGGATCCGCTACTTGTGCCTGCATTGGTCGAAGACGAGGTATCGGACGGCGAGCTGGGTGGGCTTGAGCTGCTTGTCGGGGGTGTGGAGGAAGAGGCTGGAGGAGGAGGACTGGACGTAGAAGGAGGGGGCGTGGGGGTCGGAGTTGAGCTGGCGCTCGTCGGGGGCGGTGAGGAGGAGGATGGAGGAGGAGTCGAAGATGAGGAGGATGGGGTGGTCGACGAGCTTGCTGGCGAGGACGAAGAAGAACCTGAGGAGGACGGAGGGTCAGAACCGGTGGAGATGGAGGACGATGCGGGCGCGGTGGACGAGGCGGGAGGCATCGAGAGAGAGGAAGCGTCTGAGGACATACTGGGCGCCGGGGGAGACGACGTGGGGGATGGGAGAGGCAACGGGGACGACAAGGACATGGCCGTCGAGAGGAAGAAAAGAGGCCATGAGGAGGAGAGATTACTCTGTTTCGCTGAGCTTCTGGCGTTGTGTCATGCCATACACGCTGCCTCGGCCATCGCTCCGCAATCTCGAATACACGCTTATACTGAAGTACTCACTATCTACTGCGCTAGCGCTGTTCGCCAGCACCGGGGTCGACAACGCACTCGACATCGTTCAGACAATGAAAACGGGGAGCAAACTTCCTCCGTCCGGTGCTGCGCGTGCTCTATATACCACTTCGGTCACATGCTTTTTTCTCTCCTTTCTGCAACGGCCGATCCAGCCTTCCCACTGCCTCGCCCCTGCCGTCAGAGCTCTCACCCTCAATTCTATCACCGTACGCATGTCGTATGACCTCGAGCAGTTACAACAGGTCGTTGGAACCGCTCACTGGCGCTACAGTCTTGAAAGCTTGGAACAGATCGCCGGGTCCAGTTACCCCTAGAAGCCCCTATTCAGCTTGTCTTTTTATTTGGCTGGGGCCAGTTCGACGGCGTTCTATGGCTCATTGTTGAAGTCTTGGAGGCTGCAGCAATGTGTTATCTTGCAAGTCGCTTCCTGTTCATCTCCGTGCGCTAACCCGGGTCCCGGCATATACCGTCGCGGATCGAAGCCAACAACTCTACGTATAAGAGCCAACTCGCTGAGGAGAGCTTCTCCCACTGTGGCATTCCCCAACTCGCAATGTACAACAATTGACCTTCGCGGCACGAGCCTATCACGTCTATTTCAGAAATGGGACCGTTATGTCACTACCAGCCAAGCTGCTTAGCAGCCGTCGAGCATCTCGAACAGTCAAGAAATAGGCACACCACCCGATTTGACTACCTCTGTCTCTATCTTTGGCTTTGCTCAGCATCGGATATGCACGGAAGTTAGGATTTGTGCGACATTTTGCCACTCTCCGTGCCGTGCGAGTCTTCCAGGTGGGGTCTCATCTCGGTTCCCACAGTCCTGCTGCGGCGCTGAGGGGAGCTCGAGATCACCATCCGTGCAGTGTCGGACCTACCATGGCACTTTGACGTTGTGCTGGCGTCCCGCATTTGTAATGATACTGAAACTGCTTGGCAAACTATTGCTCATGGACATTCATAGTCGTATTTCGAACGCCCAGCTCGTATCTGCATCACAGCATTCCGGGAGCGCGACCGTCAAACCTGTCGCTCTATAGTTCACACAGATCCACATGCGCATGCACTTAGGTGTACGTATGGAATTCACGGGCAATCGCCCATATTATTCCAAGAGATTGAGCATCTAGAGACTAGTGATAATCCTTCGAGAGGCTGAAAAGTGAGCGCTCGAAATGTAACTTTAGCAGTCCACTGCGAACAACCTCGACAGCGGTTCGAGAGTCAAGATATAGAAGTCAGTACTAATGGTAGTAAGATGCAGAGTCCGTAGGCAAATGGTACGTGCTTGAGAGTGCAAGTCCTCGCGGGTATGGTACAAGGGGGAAGTGGATAATGTAGCAAATGATCCAGGAGTAAGGTGCATGGACGACACTATAAAAATGAGACAGCTGTACAATATATAAAGCAGCAATGAATCCAATCCGTCCAGAGTCCACGATGCAGGGAGGGCGGTGTACGATCTTGTCTCAGGGGTGGACACACCACTAGAGGGCCTCCCCCATGGGGTATGTTTCCGCGTCATCAGCTGATGCTGTCCCCGGGTGCGATGGCCCAAGCCTACTCCGGGCTCCAGGCGGAGGGCTAGCCGCCGTTCGAACAGATGCCGTCTCCGTCCCCATATTAGTGACGAAAAGCGGGCTCTGCCACGAAGGCGACCGCGGCGAATCGGGCGACCTAGGTATCAGCGTAGTCTGCGACGTCGCCCGAGTGTGCATCCCCAAGCCCCCACGGGGATCAGACTCGTCTGCGACCGCTCGAGGACTTGGACCTCCACTAGAAGCAGGTCCCATGACGTCGTCCACGATCCGATGAAGGTCGTCCGACGACGCTGCGAGGAGTGGATCGATGAACGCCGATTTTGGCGGTGGCCATACCGCCTCCTGGAACATGGAGCCCGATTCCGACGTGCGCATGCCCATGAGGTGTGGCGACGGGGAATAACGAGACTGCATGATCGCGTCGTGGGACATGTTGGGAGGAAGAGGATGGCCGGCCAGCGACCCTGCGTTGTAGGACGTACTACGAGAAGCGGCCGAGCTCGACGCAGGGAAATCCTGGTAGCTCTGCATGGAAGGGCCGTGAAGATCATAGTCGTCCATATCTTCGCCAGCGAGGAGCATGCTGCGTGGTTTCGCCTGCTTGCGACTGAAGAAGTTGAGCTTTTTGTTCTGGTGGCGCCTGTAGAACACGATCATGGCCAATGCCAGAGCGAGGAAGGCGGCTACACCGACGACACTGCCTGCTATGATTGATTTATTCGTCGCGTCTGACGTTGTTGATGTGGGTGCACTCAGAGTTGTCGTAAATGGCACCAAGGTCTGTCGATGTGGATCAGCTCGCGTTGATGGCATGGCCTGTTAGTGAGACATACCGTAGTCGGGTGCCCGTTGACCGTTTCAACAATGGTCTTCGTGCCGGTCGATGTAGATACACCACTGCCATTGCTGGAGAGAGAAGTAGTCGTTGAAGATGAAGGTGTTGATGTAGTTAAAGAGCTTGTGGAAGAGGTTTGACTTGATGAGGATGTCGATGCCGCAGATGAAGATGAAGATGAGATAAGTGATGAAGACGAGACTGAGGAAGCGGTTGAGGAAGAAGACGAAGTCGTAGCTTGGGTGGAGGAAGTCAATGAAGTCGACGAGGTAGGAGAAGACGATGATGTCGGAGGTAACGAACTCGAACTTGATGCACTAGATACTGATGTGGAATCTGCACTGCTGCTGCTGCTCCTGTATGACAATGTGAGCAATAGACGAAAATCTGAGGTTCATGTACCGGGACCAATTACGCAAGGGTTATTGACATGTTGTTAACAGGAGGCAATGGCTCTGAGATCAGTTTCTAGCGTCGACTAATATCAAGAAAGAACCGATCTACGCGTCTAGACAGCGACGATGGGAGTTTATCGTACGGAATAGACCCAACAGGCCGCCAAGAGCCTTTCATCAGCACGGACGGACACTACCAGAGCCAGAATACAGCTCATGTCAAAGATCATATGCCGACTGACATGGCCCTTTGAGGCTCAAATGATGGTATCAATGACGTTTAACAACAAGTCAATAGCCCCCCAATCAATGACCGAACACTGCCAGAACGTACTGAATTATACGTACGATGTGGACGATGGCGTGGAAGACGGTGTACTAGAAGAGACACTCGTCGAAACCGATGGGGAGCTCGACGTTTCTGTCGACGGGGGATCCGAAGACGAGCTTGAAGCGTCACTCTGGGAGCCGCCGGTATCAGACGGAAGAGGAGGAACCTCAGAGTGAGACTGAGATATTCCAGGTGTATTTGTGCCGCTAGGGACTCCACTCGAGCTACCACCGCCTGCCGACTGAGATGCTTGCCTTTCCAGAAGGCGACGCTGCCGACGCGTACCAGAGTATGTTGAGCTACTGTAGGGTGAAAGAACGTGGACAGTACTACGCACCTGTCCTACATCGGTTGCAGCGCTAGAAGGCACGACCGCGAGCATTCGTAGGGACATTGCGACCTTTATTACAGGCTTGAATCCGGTGAGTCCAGCAATTAGAACTATGGGTATTGCACTATGCAGGATATCAATGCATCAGGAGAAGAGATAAAGTATGCAGCGGGTGCACCGCCGCCGGTCGCCATTGGCCGGGTGTACGCTGAAACGACGTACATTGACATCACGTGCGGCGTCGCGTCGACTTGCAATAAATCATGCATAACTTCACTCGACTGCAGCAGACTTGTCAGGCGTTGCTTATGTCGAGACGACACAATCCGTGGTCTACAGAAGATGAGGCGGCACTCATTGCCTTTTTGTCTGAACACAAGGCCGAGCCAGGGGCCAAGCTCGCTTTCAATCGCCAGGTCTGGCGAGACGCCAGCGCGATGATGGCCAAACGCGCGAGTGCGAAAACGGAGAAGGCACTGAGGTCTAAATGGCAACGCGTAGGTCATCCTGTCTTCACTCGCGTCTCTCAAGCTAAGGATCTCACAAACAGCTCATAAAAGTGTACAACATCGTTAACGCACTCTCTGAGCAAACAAGTTTTACTTGGGACTCTCAGCAAGGTCTCATCATGGACGAGAGCTCTCGGAGCTCGTGGAAGAATTATGTGAAGGTTAGGGGTCAGCGCTTCAGCCACTAAAATTATACCTCAGTGACCAAGTCCTGTTACGACATATTAGGCGCACCCCGAAGCAGCTCCATTTTGTCACGAGGGGTGGGAGCACTACGATACCATGAAGCTGCTTATACCTCCCACGACGAGGACTGCCCATGAATTAAGGCTAAGGGAGCATACCGCGGAAAGCGCCACCCCGCAGTCAGACTTATCGTTCTCAGATGAATTCGACTCGGACATCGACTCGGAGGAACTGGCCTTCACAGTAGCAGCAGCTGCGGCAGCCGTTGTACTCGTGGCGGTCAAGAAACTCGTTCCACCTGAACGATTCCGACGAGGTGTACCTCATTCCGTGGCAGAAGACACGATCCAAAAGGCTATTGCTCGCGCTACAAAGGAGGAGAACTTAGACCCCGATCGTCTCACCGCCCTTAGCGACCTATTCAGGATGGACTACAACGCTGCGCATGTCTATATGTGCCTCAATCGCAAAGGCACCCGCAAGGCATGGATTCAGCGTAAACTGCCGCACTTCCCGTGGGACAATGATTAACTGGTCTTCGGTCTCGACGTTCCAGCCGAAAAGAATGTGACTATTCGATGGCCCGCCTATCTATATTCACTCATGTCCGTCTTCACATCAGGTATCGTATTTCTCTAGCTTTATATTGGTGCCGATCGAAGATATCGGGCGGATCCGTCAAGCGTCACTTCTGCTGGCCTCAAATGAACGATATGTACTGCTTGGATAATTGGCGCTATTTGCTATTTGACTTCAATCTGACTGGTGGGCGTTCGTTGGAGATGGTCCATTATATATTCCCCTTTCGCGAAGGCCACCTACCGCAGAACGAGGAATGTTTGTCTGGTGCCTCGACGATCAATATCACTCCCTCATTATCCAGGATCAGACGTTACCATTGTCATCCTTGACGCTATATTGTGTCATATGAGACAAGTGGAAGAGACTTCGTATTCCACTGGCAGGTAATTTGGCCAGTAGCATGGTAATCTGACGGTTTTATTACTCGCTGAAGAGGCAATTCTTGTGCTGGAAAGACCATTCTGCCACAAAATCCTCGCAAAATCAAGAGTTTCTCCAAGACTTGATATAATTTGCCGCAGGTCGCTTACCTGAATGATGTTTAGGTATCCCCTCAACAAAATGCACGATCGAAAGTGCGCGATCGGCATATATGTCCCGTTCTCGGAGATTCGTGCTAACAGGCTCGCTGTGGATATCATCTCTGTCATATCCCGATATCGGGTTATTACAAAGCAGTGCTTCTTTGGTTGGGCTATATATGATAAAATAAGATGCTGAGTGCTCACGTCGTCCCCATTCTCACTGCTAATGGCTCTTCCAATCACTGGTCGCGAATACCGTCTTCTAAAGGTAAACATGCAACCGTCGATGCCCGAATTGAGTTTCTGGAACCATGATAGACCGATGGGACACACAATCTCACCCTCACAGAGGGGACTGTCTCTCCTCCGAAAACGTTAGAGGTCCTCGTCAAGGTTCACGCGGTCTCTCTCAATGTGAGTGCCAGCAGTCGATCATCGTACCGTAGTTCATACCTCTTACATGTTTGGTGCAGTATCGAGACGCGGTCATGATCACTGGTCAGTATCCGCTCGATACAAAACCAAACGTCATTCCGTGCTGTGACATGGCAGGAGAGATCATCGCCGTAGGCAATGAGGTGACAGGATGGAATCTGGGTGATCGCGTCTGCTCTCATGTCGCATTTGATTACTTGTTCGGTGACATGTCTGAGAAAGACCTGGATTTCGTGCTTGGAAGCACTGTTGACGGCACCCTAGCTGAGTACAAGATCTTTCCCGCAAAGGTAGGTTCCGCTTGTTTACTCGTTCTCTTGCATGCGGGATCTTATATGTCGATCTTTCGTACAATTTTTCGTAGTGCTTGGTGCGTATCCCGGAGAGCCTCTCTTATGAAGAAGCTTCAACCCTGCCGTGCGTAATGTGTGAACTACGAACGCATACTCAGCTGATAGCTCTCCCAGATGTGCAGGTGTAACAGCCTTTAGCTCATTCATGGGACCAGTTCCTCTGAAGGGCGGTGATATCGTGCTCGTCCAAGGCACAGGAGGCGTGTCTATCTTTGCGCTGCAGTTCGCTGTTGCATCCGGCGCTACTGTGATCGTGACCTCGTCGTCAGACAGAAAACTTGAGATTGCAGCGAAGCTTGGCGCTAAGCACCTGATCAACTATAAGACCACACCGGACTGGGAAGAAGAAGTCCTGAAGATTGTGAGTACTTACCGCCGCACGGAGTCACGAAATATGATCTGCATCTCCGCGATCTAGACGGCTGGTAGGGGCGTGGACCACATCATCGAAGTCGGTGGCCCTGGTACGCTCGTGAAGTCAATCAAATGTGTGCGCTTCTGCGGCTGGATCCATGTCATAGGTTTCGTTTCCGCGGTACGCTACATGCTCTTTGCACAATATCGATTTAGCTGACCGCTCCTTCGTTCAGATTGGCGACGTGAGCAGTGTGCCGGTCAGTCTCCTCACCAAGGGTGTCATATTGCGAGGCATCCTCGCCGGGCCACGGACGCAGTGAGTCTCATCGGTCTATGAATATAGCATTTTGTAACATTTTTGCAGATTTGAGGCTATGAATCGTCTCATCGAGGCGAACAATATAAAGCCCGTTGTCGACAAGGTCTTTGCTTTTGAAGAAGCTCAAGCGGCGTACAAGTATCTGGCGAGTCAGCAGCACTTTGGCAAGATTGTCATCAAAGTTTCGAAGGATTGAGTGTCGAGGATGTTTGTAGACGACCTGGCTTCTTGTTTATGACAGACTACTGCCAGTACTGTTGTTCTGTGGTAATCGCTTTGGTGTGTCTCGAGTAAACATCACTCACTAGACGAGCTGCATAACGATCTATAATGTCACAACCCTACAACTTGATCATGTACAGAACAAACTTAGTGCTGTGACTGCTGCCCAGAATTAGGCACCTGAGACGAGGCGAACTTAAAAGCAACGACATGCAATTTCAAATGCACCTCGCTGAGGCTCGCTCTCGTGACGAATTTTGGAGCACGCATGCAGTCGATCCTACTGCGACGGTAGCATGTTTAGACGCAATAGAAGGTCTTGCCCGTATGTGAGTCGGCTTCCATCTGTATGTGAATATTTTTAATAATCATCGCTCATTCCCCGTATTATTTCGGTGGTAGTAGTCCAACTGCTGGTGCAAGTTCCTCGTCATTTCTCGTACGAGCAGACTTCGACTTCGCCGTGAGTTGGAGGTTACTGTCGACCTACTTCACAGCATAGAATGTCTGCAGACGTGCAGCTGTCGGAGGTTGAATGGGCCTGTACCGCTCCGAGTCAAGGTGGCCAATACCGTTCTCGTGCAAGGTACGGTCGAAGTTGGCTCAATTTTTGATGGCGGTTGCTACTCGTGGTGCAACCGTTGTTGAGCCTGTCATCAACTAGAGACAGACCTTGGGTATCAGGAATGTTGTAAGCAATGATACTGCCTTGTGCAAGGCTGGGAAGCCATGGCTTTGCCGACCGGTTTAGGCGGATCACAGAGGGTCTTGCAGTGAAACAGGAGTACGGATTCTTTTCCCCTGTAGGTCCTAGAGAACGTTGCTACGCTCCAAGGCTTTCAATTGAATTGCATGCCCAGAAGGCATTGGGTTTCATGCTCATGATTTCTGATAGTATTATCTGTCTGCTTCGAACATATGAACGTTTTTTGTCACTGTAATTAATGTAAGACACATCATCAACGGAATGTTCGAATTTGAAAGACCCACGCGGCTTAAGAATACTTGAAAAGCCAGCAGCATACATTGGTAGTACGGTTCATGCCATTCAAATACTTGCATTGTATATATAACAATGATTAAAAAGTAAATGCGGAAGAGGAGCGAAACGACACGGAAGGTTGACCCACCTGGAGCGAGCAAACGATGCAGACTACACGATTACATGTTTTTGAATTTGTACAGGGATTTGCGATGCGGAACGCTGAAATCACGCCTTTGGCGACGGACGGTTGGTGGGAAAAGCTAGCGATGCGAAATCCATTCATGCGCACAGCGCAAGAACGCCAGGCTTTGGCACACTGGGAGTTGACATGTGTTCCCTAACCCTCAGTACTCGAGCAGTTGTCAAGCAAGCAATGTTTAGTTTCTACATATGGAGTATATCACCGGGTACATACAGTGATTTGCCCGCTCTCGTACTTCTGGAAATGATCTTCTTTGCACGCCTTTTCGAACTTCTAGTACCTCGATCAGGAATCACCAATCTCGTCGACAGGCCGTTTGCAGGCACTCCCCATTGGCAGGACGCGTATAAATGGCTGCATACCCAAGGCTAGCATTCAAGACCCCATCGATGACTCTGTACTTGTCCCACTCAGAGACCCTTCTCGTACCTCTATTTGCTAGCCTTTACGCACAGGGCAGCGGCATGCACTCAGCTCAGCTTTCACTGCCGCCTTTCCGTGAAGAATGTCTCGATCTGGAAGTAGCCCTTGACTTGTGAAAAGCTCCACCCTGAACCACGGCCCAACCAAGTCTACAGCCTAGCTGGTTCGAAATAAGGGAGTGTTGCGCTCTTTTATCCAAACGTGAGTACATTCACCTTAACTTTGACCCAATGTCCAAGTTCAGCTTAATAGCCATAGCGGCGACCAGACGACCGTAACATTTCCTGCATATACCAACTGAGCATTTTAGGAAGTGCAGTTCCTTAGGTTTAGAAAGTATTTCATATGCACAGCTAGCAGTGAAGACCTTGAAGCGACACAATCCTTCGAAGACACAATGATGTCCTCCGGGGTGTCACCTACCGCAACCTATATTGAAAGAGCGATACCCTTCTCAGCTCGTAGCAAGATGTCTTCTCCGGAAAGATCGACTGCGAGGATCTGGCCTTGGACCAGATTCGCTGATCGTGTCAGAGTAGGAGGATATCAGGCCGCTCTGACACGCTCAGAACGTTCGGTCTAGTCATGGTGGGGCATTTTCGCGAGTCCGTGTAACCATGAAACGAGATCAAGAGTCATGCGTACCAATGCCGTATTCAGATGAATTGCCTCGACTTTCCGTGGCGGAAAAATCCTGCGTCCTCGAGGATTAAATATGCCAAAATGCACAGGCCTTACTGTGTGCGCGAAGGTGGAGAAGGAAAGCAGGCTCGAGTCAGGGTGTCCAATTACTTTTTGAATAGATCCCGGCCATTTCCGATAGGCGCCTACCTCTGTCCGCTCCGCCAGGCAACGCATGTTATCCTAAGACACAGTGAACATCAACCGCAAGTTCGGTCCACTGGCACTCTGAGTCGTCCTTGCATGTGCTGCTCACTGCTTGTTTGTGTCATCTCCGGTTAACAGGTTTCATCTACGTCGCCTCCTTGGGGACCCTTACATGGGACTCCGGGAGAGGTCTCCGCCCAGTCCTGGACCACTATTAGGACTGCGACGTAACTGAAGCATCGGGTTATTGGCTGAGTACGTACATATCGTCGATCTAGGGGTTATGTTTCCATCGCCTGGCCCGCACGGTCTCACAGCGGCGGGAGACTGAGTACAGTAACCTCCGGCCTCGGCGACGCACGTTGCATCCTAGACTCGGTGGTGTGTGATCTAATCTACCGAGATTGTCACCGTTTCCGTAGGATAGCGGGTGGCGATAATGAAGGTGTCCTCCAAGCTAGTCCTTGGCCTTCTTAGCATCCGACAATGGCATCAGTTTGCGCTGCAGTCTTATGTTTACGTCAGAGAACACTGAATTTCTGCCACGCTCGATGTTTCAGATGCTTTGCCCAAGGATTGCCCCCGTGATCTAACACATCGTCCACAGTGATTTCTCCGCTCAGTTGGATATGGCCTCCGTTGTTCGCCACGCAAGCGGTGCCATCCTTCCCGACATACCGGCGACTTTGGGCCACACTCGTTCCATAGTGCTCCAGCAGAACAACGATATAAAAGCCGAGCTTCGAAGACCACCACTGTATCTTACCACTGACAGCGCACTCATACTACTGTTGATCATATCAAGTCCCGTTGACTTCCTATAATTCACTATGAAATATCTTGCTGTCCTTGCCTCCCTCGTCACGACATGCTTTGCACAGGGCTTAACTATTCAAACCTCCCTACTGAACAATACTGTAACGCCTGGCCAGAACTTCACCGTCGAAGTGACCAAGATTGTAAGCTTCCGTATGTTACTCGAAACGCGTATCTTACCATCGCTATGTTCTCCAGGTCCCGCCCACTCCTTCGATTGAGGTAGCGATTGTCATCGGCATGGTCACATGTCCCGATAATAATTGCTCTTCCGGAAGCCTCAATATCTCGCAGGACATCGGAGCCGCCCTCTACTACGGGCTATACAACCCTCAATACGACCATATTGTCCCGCCGGATCACAAGCCGCCTTATCAGAACTTTACGGTTCAAGCTCCTTCAAACATCGCGTCCGGCGACGCTGTCGCGCTCAGTGTAACGCGTCTGGCCCTAGCGGAGGTAGGCCTATCCTCCGATGACTAAAAGGCGGTGTTAATGTGAATTTACGCAGATGGCGGATGGCGATTCGGTTATATTGGAGATACCGTGGATTCCCCTCCAGGTGGAGTGATGTGCCTCCTCTGATTTGTGTACCCGCGCGTTTGTTCGATGACAGGTTTATGGAGTCTCGTCTTAACATATTACTGCATTGAGTCACTCTTGTGCGCTGTGCACGTTAACTCTAGAATGAATAATGATTTGTTTTCGGCACCCTTGAATAAGTTTGTCGTCACGTCCCAGGGAAGACACTGCTCATTGGAAGGGTCTGGCCGCTCAAGGTGATGCATACGTCTTTAATTGCAGTCTGGATGGTGACGAGATTCATAGATTCTCCGTTTTTTCTAGAAGTTGCAGGCGTGATGTTTTCTTCGCATGTGTACACGCAGCATGACGTTGAATCTGACAAGAGCACAGCCATCAAGCACGCTTAGGCCGAGAGGTCTCGTCCAATGTGGTGTAATTGTAATGAGGTATGGTATAGGTATCGCGACCACATCATTTCATCTCCGAGAGGGCTATACTCTAGAGAGGTCGTTTGATAGCCATAATTGCATCTCCTCATCCAAATGCACGATGGTCTAGAAGAAAACCTGTAACCACCACGCGTAGAGGTCTTATTTGTGGTCTTGAGAATCACTGCCATTGCAAGAGCAGCACAAATGCGGTATGACCGGCCATCCATTTGATGCATGCACGAGGTTTCCGCGCGTTGGAGTGGCCGGCGTTGTACCGCATGCACAACGGTCAACCACTTTGCCATGTGCTAACGGGCGTGCAGCCCAAAAAGTCGTATCATCGGCAAAGTATAGTCTCTTCGCTGTAGCAATATCCCCGGACCGCTCGGAACGGCAAGCACTGGCGTCAGCATTCAAATTAAGCGACATGTACTCGTAAGGCGTAAGGATTCCCAATTACGGGATGCTTGTCGTAAGTCTAGGGCCGAAGAAAGGCACCGTCACGTCGAAGTGCGTTGTTTTTTCCATTTCGATTCTGACACCCTATCGCGAAAGTGCGACAGTGTAGCTCCACCAATCATTCATGAGTTACGAGGACAGTCAATAGAGACCGGAGAATCAATAAGTAATAATACCTTCAATCCTCCGGTGAACCTCCGTGGTTGTCAGGTTACATCCATTTTTTCCTGCAGGGGGTGGTAATGCTTCGATGAATGTCCGGAAAGATCGCATCGTCCTAAAGAAGAATTTGTAGTCGTCCACCTCCAGTTTCATTTTGCTCTGACGAGTGCAAAAGACCACGTTTACAAGAGAACATGGTGTCTTATTAGCAGCGCAGCGACACATGCAGGTAAGTAGGGAGTTCTGAAGTAAAGTTCGTGTTTCATCCGAGTGGTGACTTTTGTCTATGACCCTCCGCATGAAATAGCTGACCATTTCGGAATGCTGGAGGAAACGAGTAATGATGTGGCAGTGTGGCAGTGTGGCAGCCGAAAGGCACGATGTAACATACTCACCATCGCCAGACAAGTCAGAAATGAGCCAATCATGGTGCTGCTGAGAAATGCACCTACTTCAACGTGGGTGTAGGGCGTAGAACATTGGTCGGCGAACGATGCCTCGATTGACTCCGCGATATCATGTCGATCATCATGATCGGCTGCATCGAGCGAATTTTGCTGCCTTCGGACCGCTCGTTCTTGTACCATTCTAAAGATCCACAGCGTCAGCATTCAGCGCTGGGATCTCTGAGACGGTCAGAGAAAATAGCCAATCTCCACCACCCGGTCTAGTCTTTCTGTGAGCTTTCCCCGTTTCAATATTATGTCACTGATTATTATGAAGGTCACGCAGGCCGCAGTATGAGCATCGTCATTATATCGAAATTATCTGATTATTGGGGACTGCCCCACTGTGTGCCAGTGTCTAATACCATTCCCACCATCGTTTGTTTGGCGAGGGCAGTTAGGGAACGTTTCAGCCTCCTGCTTATCTGTTGCAGGACATAGGCACCGGAATGGCGTTACATCCTTGTGGATGTCCGGTATATAAGGGCTCTGGTTTGTCCTGAACCGACCAACCCAAAACTCAAACGAACGCCCTCTATTCAACAGTGAGGCCTCCTGTCTTCCAGGAAATGCGCACATAGTCATCTCATATCTAGCAGATACCCTTATTAGACATGGCGACAGCAGACAACCTTCAGCACGACTGCGCAGAATGCCTCTGGGCCACACGCCCCTGTGGTCTTGAACTAGACGATACCAGTGCTGCTAGCATTGTCGGGCATCTTAAAGCACACCATATCAATGGCTACCATGCTAGAGACCGTGGCATTTGCGAATGGCAGAAGGACGACGGAGGTATCTGTGGAACGGAGTTGTACAACGGCAATCTCGGCAAACACATTGCATCCGTCCATCTGCGATTGATGGAGTGTTCGTGCCCCACATGTGGCGACAAGTTCTCAAGGGCCGATGCCCTGGCCCGCCATAGAAACGCCTATTGCAGAGGCCAACCGGATGGAGGCAACTGAGTGCATTTTCTGATTTTATTTTATCACGCAGTGCGGGGACCGGTCTACTTTAGCTTATGGGTTTTTATTTAATCATGATGGACCATTGTACCTCTATTTCTCCTAATTTATGCTATTTTGTTTGTTTTTGGACCTGGGCCCGAATGCGAGTAGTTAGCATCCAGTTGAAATATATACTTGATCCTGTAGATTACCTGTCTATTCGAGGTGTCCTCGTCTATCGTACTATGCATGTGGTCGTCACGATCTCTGCAAAAAACGTGTCTGGTAGGCTCATTCGTATATTGTTTGGGATGATGAAAGTGGCTTAATTCCGCAAGTCAGTACTGGGGATTATGGCTTTCATGTAGTATGAGGCCGTAAAGTAAGCAATGAGTGTAGATTCTAATCTCGGCTGTTACCGATGTTTGCGTGAGGAGTGGCTGCATCACGCTCGTCGGCGTCGTCCTGCGTTGTCGCATCGATATCCTTGTGCAGGCCTTACATTTATAGCTAGCGTCTGCGGCAATTATTGACAAAAGACAAATATGTCCACTCGTTGCCTTGTGGTAGACTGACTTTGCTGCAAATATATCTCACGACCCTTATCCCTCGCTCGCCTCCAATTTTGCTTTCTTCATTTCAAGTCTTATGATGGGCGCGTTCGAGACTTCGAGTCGTCCGCTATCATTGAATGGACAGATTCTCAAGAACGTCATTTAACCCGATCAAGCTTCGGGTGTCCTTGATCGCGGGAGATAGTTGAGGTCTAGCCTTATGAAAGGACCTTTACCACACTACTATGGGCTCGATTCACCTTGGGTTTTGTGCGCTCTACTAGTACCTCGCGTGCTATGCGCTCCCTTTGTAAATTTTGCACATATAGACCACTTTGGATGGCTGAGGGATGGTTGGTGCATTACTTTCATCAAAAGAATAAACGCTCATGGAGACCGAGAACGCTCTCTAGCTCTTTTCAAATAGCCACTGCTGCTGACTACTTGCGTCTTCCAGATACGGCAAACGGCAAGTCTTTGTCTTCCAAGGTGAATGTGTGTTAGTGGATGACTAATCTCGCTCTCAGCTAGTTACAAAGCCAGGAATGTGCCGCCGGTATCGGCGGATTTCATCCCAGCCAGTTCGATGTGGTTTCAAATTATATCGTTAACCTGTCAGTGTCGCATGATTTCTCACTGGCTTAAGCTTTTCACCCTGGTAGGCCGGTGATTGAACCAGGTATGATCATTGTTACTGCCCAGGAGAATGCCTTTCTGAGAGCTGGCGTATTTCCAAATTTTCAGGGTCCTCCTGCTCATTGATCGATTGCGTCCATGCTGTTAAGCATTCTAACGCACAGTAAAAACCGTTGTGTATCATATCCCAGCGTTTGAATTGACGTTGTCTGGTTCTTTGCCGATATCCATGCGTCCGCTGTTGTGGAAAGTGCTTCATAGCTCTTATACGACGTATCCTCCACCCCGTAGTCTTGCACCGGATCAGACCACACTAGACAGCGCTGGAATGACCCTCTACGTTGACAGTCTGCAGACAGGGTGTCTCAGGGTACGGCGTGTGTTAATAGAACACGGTCAGTGCTGTCAACGAAATTAGATCCGTGGGCTTCTTCCACAAGCACCGCCGACCTACCTGTGTGTCTGAACCTTTAGATGACAGATGACAAGATCCGAGTTGAGCTCTGATTGCGCCTTCTGCAAACAGGATTCTGACTGGAGAGGTCGTACTCTCGGTTAGCAAGCAAGTTCCGCGTAAATCACACTGGGATAGCGACCAGAACGCTGACCGTTTCGACTTTCTGTTTACCGTACAGTCTGGCCGGAACGGACGTGGTGCATGAACGTCGTGTTCCTCAAATAGCAACGCGCGCGCAGATCACGTTACCCATGCACGGTGCGCGTAGCGCTACTGGGCGCTTGGTGCTAAGTAGAACCGTCACTGCAACAAGCGATCAACTTCCGAAGACTGGTGAGATGACCCAGGTACGCAATTGGGAGATGTCTCTTACTCTTATGAAGCGTCAACCCCTGTCCGATGCGCTGTGAAGACAAGAAGAACTATTCGAACACGACACCACAGTAAACTGGACCACAACTGCACAACGTCCGTGATCAATCAAGCCAGAGGCTGACGGTGTCGACAGTTCCTCACTGGCACTAAGCGGCGTCGGATCTGAGGCCAGAGGTTCACGGGCCTACGTGGCACTCTGCATAATGTGGAACGGGAATCCTAAGCAAGATGCTATGCCGATGGCTTTCGTAGATCCTGGGTCTCGGATGCACATATAATTTAACATTCTCGCATCATGGCCTTCCCTTCTCCTTATGGTCACCCTCCATGAAGAAGGGCCCGAGTAGGTGGGGTACCATAGAAGCAGGCGACCTACACATTCCGCGTGGCCCACGTCGATGTCAAGTTTCGCACGAAAGTATCTGTGTCCCGGATCAGTCCGAGCGCAGTACGGGCGTAGCAGCGATCAATTTTCAAACGATCACGACCAGACTTACTACTTTGAGTACTACTCGAACTCCTTCACGCCATTTGCGCAGCATTCGTATGATGAATAACGGGCGCCTTTCGTCCACAATCAGACAGATCGACTCGGGGGCTAGCGCAGACCGACTTAACAACATGCGCCAAAAGAATTTATCCACCTCATGGAGTCAATGATCACGGCTGTTTTGAAGCTTGAAGGATACTATAACCATTGGATTGGACGCGATGTGAGTCCCAGCGCTTGGAGCCTATATGTCATCTTTCTTCGTTGGACACTATGCTCGACTTAAAGAAGGGTGATGGCCAGCATCATGCCAATGTATCACGCCATACATGTATGCTAGTCGCTTCACTTTTAACGGCGTCCTGTGTCCAAAGGTAATCCACTTCATAAGCGCGCCGACGTCTGTCTATGTCGTTCACCCTATCTGACACTCCGAGTCGGGTTTTGTGCAACAATGGCAATGATACCTGGCGCCTCCTTGACACCTTCGTCCCTTGGCGAACGCGACCACAAAGACGACATTCTGCATCTACGATAATTCGCATCTGCAGCTCGCTACCTGCTGCTGACCACCTTCTATCACGGCGTGCGCGATATGTACGACATGATATGCACAGGTCAGATTGATATATATACTCTGTACGTCGTATCACGGCCCTCAGTTTGAAACCCTGTACTCGTCGTGTTATATCATACAGTGAGTCTTCCACTTAATGCGCTTTGTAGGTGCATTGATCATAAAATCGGCACACGTCCACTTGTAGCTTCTTTGGATCGCAATGGAACCCGTCCGATGCAACTGGGGGCCCCGCCCCTGCAACATGCTCTTGGACGATGTCACCCCTGCCGGAATAAATCGGCACCTAAAGGAACATCACTTGGCGGCGTGGCATAACAGAGACCGCGGCTACTGCCAATGGACAGTGCCGAATGGTCAATGCAACGGAGGGGAACTGTTCTACGAAAACTTCGGAAAACATGTCGCAGCCGTGCACCTGCACGCTCTGCAGGAAGTCTGCCCTGGATGCGGGGGCTTCTTCTCAAGGGCAGATGCGCTTCATCGTCACAGAGCGGCCTACTGCAATGGATCGTCAGGCTAGTTGTCGTCGAATGTTGACGGGCTGAAGTTTTTCGGTGAGTGACTCATTCCTGTTTCTGTCGAATAAATACTGATTCTGCATCACAGCCAATGGACTGTTCTGATCTGCATGATTCCGGAGATTTATGTCTTTGAGATCCCTCCTTCCCCTTTCCCTATTTTGCTTGCTAAGATACACGAGCGTTTTGAATATTTCTTCCTTCCGTCACATCCCGATTTAGTGATCTGTGTGCATTGTCAGTTAATACTCGCTCTGCAGGCAGATGGGACTGCTAGCTGCGAATGTTGCAAGATCGCGTCGAGTCGATGTATTTACATGAGTGTTGTAGGTTTGCTAGTCGGTTTGTGTATTGTCAAATGTAACGGAATTTCCGGCAAGTCTCATTTAGGAGTCAAACTTTCAGCAGAATACATGGCATGTCGCCACTAGTAATAATAATGCCTCAAGAAAACGGACGACAGTATTTGTCCGAGACATGGTCGGTGGGTATGGGGCGTGCAAGTCCATAAAGAATGTCCTCCAGTACACTTTCGCTTCGACAAGCTCAAGAAAGCACAAGCTCAGGTTGTTGAGCACAGGAAGGAATAAGTGTCTCGCGTGTGTGACTTACCCACTCGCACAATCGTCGATCCTACCATAAAGATGTGTTGGAGCACGCGGTCGTGGTGAGCTCGCAAGCTTGGCCGCGATAGTACCTGACCAGAAATGGATAGGGGGGGTATATAAAGTATCGATTTTCATGCATGTACCTCACGCGATTGCCCTTCGGGCATCGCCTACGCCCGGGACACTCGCGCTCTCGGTTACCGATTTTCGTTTGTTCTCACAAGATGGACCTCGGAGTAGCCAGTCGGGATTGAAAAGCAATGGCCGATGGTCCATATATGGAGTTCTGCTTGATTAGTCTGCTCAAATCGAGAATTGTCGGCCTTCTCCCATGAATGAATGCCCCATTTTTTCTTTCCAAATTCTCATTGACTTCCTTTACCAGAGCTGGCGGTGAAATATTAAGTGTCTAAATGCGCTTGATCTGTAAAGGCCCGGAGTTGCAGAAACAGCACCAAGAACGTTGGATCCAATACTTTGAGATAAGGATAGGCATACAATCCGGAGCGATTCAGCACTGAATAGAGTCATGGACGCAATGTTAAGCATGATATTAACACATAATCACTATAGTACGGGGTAACTAATGAGGTGCTCATGGTCATGTCCGAGGTCGAGGTGGTGGACATGACAGGTCAATCATGTGAACGCTTATCACCGGAAATAAATGAATGACAAAATACAGGAAGCCGTATGAGTGACAATTAAATATGAATCATGGTGCATACGTGTGGAACTGTAGGCATAAAACGGTATTCATGCAGAAGTCCAGCCTCAATCATAAGCAGTCCATGAATTTGATAGCTCTCAACTGAAATCGAAGTCAGCCTTTTGAATTCAGCCAAGATCGAAACAAGCTCACCTCAGAAACCAAAGTACACCGAAGTCGAGCAAATACTCAGTTGCCTGCAACGGGCGGACCCTGGCAATAAAGGTTCATGTGACGAGTAAGTGCATCTCGCCTTGCGAATCGCTTCATGCAAGCATTGCACTGCTGCCTCATAGCACCTAGATGCACACATCTGATATGTTTGCCAAAGTTGCCATAGAACATCTCAGATCCACAGGTATCGCCGTCATCGTCCTGCCACTGGCATTCACCACGTGATCTGTTGTGCCAATCATCGACATGAAATTCCGCGAGATGGCGGTTGATGCCAGCAGCGGATGTATCGTCCAAGTCGATACCGCAGGGCATCGTACCCCAGCGACATTCTACTTGTGCTTGCATTGGCAGTTGCAATAACAGAGTCCCCTAAACATTCCCATATTGAATATTCCGTTATCCAATTGTCTGGAAAAGACGAAAACTCACTGTTGACTAGGGGTACCTGGCTTGAGCTGTGGGCTGGGTGAGTCGGATGGCATGTGAGATGATTTATACCAGTAGGTCCTTCCGCCGCAACAACAGGAGGTGGACGCGGCCGGGCGTATCCAATAAATCATTCGAGTGGTATGAGGAGGCAAGAAAACGTTTAATAACTTGTGGACATAAAGAAACGCCATCCGACCGCCCGCGCGAAGCAAACGATGGAGACAGGACTGCGCCTGACACCCACACATAGTCGCGAAGTGTTCAACAATTGGATAGTTAAGACACTGTATTACCAGTTTACGCAGTACTCATGCGGGAAAGCAGTGAAGACCACTGGCGGCAAGAAGAAGCCTAGAGAGTTCAGCAAGGATAGAACAAATTATTATACGAGTTGCAGAGCGTCTGCAACCCTCGTCTTCGTACGAGGATTAGTAGTGTGTGCCCTCTTTTGGACACCGAGACGGACGTGAAGTAATGAGGAGGTTGAAACGTCGTCTGAGGGCATGGTGGCTGTTAGTAGAGGTGTTATTGCCATTATTCGCAACATGGGGGCCGATCACTGATGGCGATCGATTTATTTCGCATCAACATATCTCAAACAACTAGGACGCCGAGCGATGTCTTGCGTCACTGTATTAGTCTTCTGAAAGAGGTTCTTACATCTCGTCTGCACGGCTAGTCGACTAAGCTATGATATGTCTGTTACAACATGTATCTTTGGAAATTTCCTCATCGACACGTTGCGACAAACAATCAAAGCAGGTTTTGGATCGGCTTTGACACCTCATCGTGACCTCGCTAGCGAACGTCGTGCTCGACATTATTATACTTACTGTACTGCAGTGTATCCCACAGAAATCATACGTACATAAGTTATAACAAATCGATTACCGAGACGCCAGGAATCTCTGCTATTCTTGTTTCTTCCGCCGAAATTGAGTGGTTAAGGAGGACACCATCCTTTTTGCATCACGTTACATCTTTGTCAAATTTCGCTGGATCCGTGTGTATCCTTAGCTCCGTCCAAGAGGCACGAGGATGTGGCATGGCAAGTGCAAATTCAGGGTTGTATCTTGTGCATCACCGACGGATCTCGACTTGATTAGAGCGTGGTTCCTGATTGACCGACTATTGACCAAGCCTCATTAATCTATGTCGCACTTCATCGGACGGGATTGAGGTGTAAATCAGACAATTCAATCAGTGTTACACGAACTGCAGTCAAACGGAAACCTCCTCACGAACACGTTCGTAATCATGCGCGCGCCGCGCGGGTCGAGTGAAATCGTATTCAGAGTGCTTCCATCAACTGTGCCCCTGGAGTACACGGATATGGAAAGGCCTTTCCTTCGCAGAGGGTGAAAAATTCCATTAACATATCTGTAAAAATGCCCGGAAACCCATTACATCCAAGACATTTCTGGTGGATGCTTTACGTCTCGGTATTCAGGATCATCCAGACAACGCTACCTTGTACTGAGATTATACGCTGATACATATTGAAACATGGCCCTAGCGCGCATCCTTGAGTTGAGATGATTACCGGCAGCAGGCGGTGTGGAGAACGGGAGGCACCCGCATGTTCGACGGTTTAGGCATGACTAGTACTCAATCGTACAAGCATGTGCAGATGACGCATGACGTCGAACACATAGCACAATGCCTACCAGCTCTGGAGCGCAAAATTCGTGATCGGACTTACTATTTCCACCGTCATGATTGTGCTGAAGGTCTTGTAAGTGCCCGTGATCTGCGGAGGCAAAGTGCTTTCCAATGAACGGACCATTCGCTCACGTCTGGTTATAGAGTCTATCGTCCGTAGAATGCTGGGACAATTTCAACGAACCTCTCAGCATGGTTATGACCGCATGATTCGGACCACCCTAGGGCTTGACTTGACAAAGGTGTCATAGAGCACATGGGCGGGTGTATAGATCACAGAGATACATCCACCATTCCACCTGGATGGATACCCGTCGTACTTAGAGAAAACTCAGTTCCCCAGCCGCTATCTGAGGGAAGGACACGTCCAGGTAGAGCTACATTGCTCTCGATGTCCAAAGGAGGGTTAACAATGGAGTCCTTCAACGGAAATGCCGCAATTTTGTAAATTGGCTTTCCGTTTCATATGCGGTGTCATGAGAGAACGCCAACACGTGCTGAAGAACAGAACCAGAACCATCTGGATCAAAACAATTAAGATTATTTTCGATCTGTTAGGTACCTGACTCGGGAAAATGACCTACTTCGCCGATTTCTGGGGAGACACATTGATAAGAAAACAGGGACTACAATAGTTAGGGTCAAGACCCGTTTCCGTAGAACCGTCCTGTTATCCGACGGTGAAAATAAGAAGCTATGCAAGTGAGGTTGAAAATACCTCGTTTGGTGGACCATGAGACGCGTAAAAGTTCTTGTATCCACACTTGACAGCGGCAAAGAAATAGAATTAGGGGTGTCGAAGACTGACCTAACGTGGACTGAGTGTGAAACACCTCGTGATAATGTCAATTGCAGCGGTATTCCAGTCCAGACAGCCACCAATTGCACCAATGGCGATTGCATGAACTGCACAATTTCCGCTTATTGCCTCTATCACATACCTGCGTGCTCATTCGCATGATCTGGGCCAGTTAGATCATGTCTACGAACACAATTGAGGACGTCACCAGGTACAACGCTCTTTGACCCTAGTCGACTGTGGACAGTCGCAAAGCGACGCGATCTATACAGCATACAGCTTCGTACAATCCAAGGGAGGGTTCGTCACATCAGGGAGGTCAAAGGTCGAATCATTGATGGGAGCTTCAATCAGTACAAAAATAAACACGTGGAAAGGAAGAAATGCCACTGCTCTTCGGTGATCCGAAACATCAGACGACCGCAATTGGTCGAGGAACATTCACCACCTCGGCATTGCTTCCGGCCTTAGACAACTCCTCCAACCTAAGCTTCTCCTCTTCCAACATCTTCTGCTGCAACAGAACCCTCCTCGGCGTGACGCGTCTCCTCTCCATAGTCGGCTTGAACTCGAGCCTGTCCACTCCAAGAGCCTTGAGTGTCTTCAACTCAACCAGACTATATTCGTTAGGGTCGTCCCGTGCAAAGTTGAACGGTTCTCGCAACGATACAGGAGGATTCGTGATGACCCGCGCCTCACGCAGGTGGTTCTTCGACGCCGAGTGCAGCATGAGCGGGTGCATAAGCACTACATCGCCAATCTCGCCCGTGACCTCTACGAAGCGCGAGCAGCGCTTAATCTCTTTGAGATGCGACCAGTATTCTGGGTCGTCCTTTGGCTCTGACGCAGTACTCGTAGAGGGGGTGAACGACAGCCCGGTGGGAAGCACACCTTCCGGGTGTGCAGCAAGGTATGGGGCGATGATATCGATGCCGTCGGGCGAAATGAATGTTCCTCCGCCGCGAGGCTTAATGTCAGAGAAAAGCGGAATTACGAGCATAGCTTGCTCGGGCGAGTCCAGGAAGTGCACGAAGAAGTCGCCATCCACGTGCCAGTTGTCAAGATCCTTCGGGTCAACGTGTTTGTCAGGGCCCTCGAGTTCGGGCGTGCCGAGGTTCACGATAAAGCTATCACCCCAAGAACTGCTCTGGTCGTCGATTCGCTCTTCCCCGCCCAGCAGATCCTTCATCGCATCCCATGCCTAGCCGTAGGTCGATATCAGATCGATGAGCAATGCAGGTGAGAATCAACAAACCTTTGGGGCGAAAGAAGATACCGCCTCGCGTTTATGCCAAGGCATATGAATACGCTCACGATCCCAGGTCGACTTGTCGTTCGGGTTAAGTCCGAGCCGCACCCACATGTTCTTCGTCCACTCAGCCGACTTCTCCTTCGAAAAGGCCTGCTTGATTACGATGTAGCCATTCTGCATGAAGAAGTCGACGTCCTCCTCTGCGTATACCATGATAATACACTGTCATCAAACTACCGAAAGCCGTACGCCAATGAGAGAGAAGGTTGACTTACGCGTGAGATACCTATATTCTTTCACCATTTCGACTGCTCGTCCCAAGACCGATGGACAGGAGTTACGATTGAGCAACAGAACTGGGCTGTTCCCGCTATGTGGAAGGTGAGCGCCATTTTATCTTCCTAGGTGCGGGGAATATTCGGCGCAGCCGCGCTGGACTAAGGTCATATGCCCTCGTTCCCCTTTCTCCTAAAACGCCACAGTCGAGACCTGGGACGTCCTCGAAGGCCTCGTGGACAAAATGTGCAAAGAACGAGACTTTTGAGGTCATGAGCCACAGCGATCGCAGAATTGTCGACGAGTAATGAATGGAGAGGTAACACATGTGCTCCTGGGCACACCTAAGCATGTGTTCCGCGTGGGCCCCCGTGCTGGGAAGAACTAGAGCAGAGATATATATCCCTGAACCAATTGAGAGAGGAACACGATCTATCTTTTCCACTAGAATATATCTCGGAGCATTCACTAATATTCGGTCAGCAGTACCTGTTTTTGTACTCATGTTGTTTACCTGCAATGCAGGTAGGCTCAGCTTTGGAGTGGCTATGATCTGTAGGGAGAACCGGAGTAAGCAGAATTAGCACAAAAGAGCACTACCGTGTGTCCTAATAACTTGCACTGTTGTTCAACCTCCTGATCACACATCACGTATTCGCGTGTTGCCTCTCCCATCGGGCATCTCTTGCGCACCTGATGGACCCTGCAGGCATAGCAAGTCATGCGGCCCGGCGGTGCTGAACAGAATGCTGTATCGATCAGACAATGATCAGCAAGCCAGGGAAGAAGACGTGTAGTCTACCTCTTCTGTACTGGATTTATATCTGAGACATGTAGCTGTTGCACTGGCGTGGCACGTCCGTCAGATATGGGGTAATTCGGTGCAAGGAGTTGTCAAGGTTGTCGAGCTCCTAACCATCAAGTATACGATGTGAGTAGTCACCGATTCAATACAAGACCATATGCTGTTCGTGCATGGATATCTGGTGGCCAAATCGAAAGGATGGCTAGACATCGCAGGGTGTTTCCGGAGTGGAATGCCACTACTTGAGCTGGTAACCCTTGACCAGATACAATGACAGCTATATGTCAACCTCTGATCGGGTGGCAGTATACACACTCCAACTTAGTAAACGGCGCTGATTGTATAGGGTGATGGTAGTACAGATCGATGACAGAAAACCTGGACACTGCAGTCCTGAAATGATAGCTACACTGCTACAAATAATGTTAGGCATATCGGTGACAACGATCAAGTCATATAACGTACTTACACAACCCAACTGACGGTCTAGAAGGAAGTCGGTTGACACTAGATACAAATCGATGTTACTGGCGCTCCACACGTCAGTTAACGGTCTTCATCGCTGCATCATCGAAGGGATCCCCAAATTCTGGTATTGAATACAAAAGCGTCAGAATGAAAGAGGTACCGCACAAAGACGAACAACGCACGCCCACGCAATTGCTCGACAAAGTGCGGGTCAACCAACTCATCCTTCGTTCTCGAGATTGGTTCCCTCGGTTCCCATGCGCCAAAACCAGGCCGTCTCGGAAACTCGTCTCTCCTTCTACTCTTCATCTCGCGAGCACCGGGGTTTCCATTGAACCCACTGCGGCGCTTGCTGCCAGGGGACGTGAGTATGCTGACAGCATCGGTGAGCGCAAATCTCATGCTAGAGCGTTCCTCTGGAGGGGGTGTCCCCGAATCTGAGGACGACGATGAGTTCGCTTCCATGGGCGAGTACATTGGTCGATAGACACCAGGGTGTTGAATCAAGCTAGACAGAGCTAGACGCGTGGTTAAGCGCCTATATACGGGCTGTGAATATATGGCGTCTCCGACTAGCGCCCACTGCACAGATGCGTCATATAATCTCATATTAAAGACCTCCTTTGAATTCCTTTAATCTCTGGTAGTTTTCTCAATGCTGTAGCTTGTGACCTGGTTCAGAATAACTCATAGACGTGCGGAAATGTCGCTCATACAAGGCGCAAAACATGGAGTGCGCATCATCGCGCTGCCACTCACGACGCCTGCCCCGCGTGCGAAACCGACTCACAAGTCCTCGGAGCACCTCGTTTATTATCACTTTGTCACGCCGCCACCTCTTCCGAGCAAGACAAACAGCTGGGGCAACTGGATCACGACGAAGGCAGCAGACCTATGGGCCGGACTCGGGAAGGCGCCAGAAGGTACCTGGAAGGTATGTCTCATGCATACGCTCAACCGTTTCATCGCCTGCAGAGCTCCCAGTATCGCGTTCAATTATCTCGCATCGCATGTTTCTAAGATATACGCATGGTCTACGTACGCTGCTATAGTTTCTTTGCTGACGCGTCTGTATAATTAGCATCGGGCGTTCGTGTACGGTGAACGGCTGATCGACCGCCTCGACTTCGAGGAACTTGCCCTCAAGTCCTTTGATACCTCGCTTGGCCCCAAGCTCATTCCGACCGGACGCACGAACAAATCAAAGCCTGAGGATCATCCAACGGTCAGTAGACCGTACTCTGCACTCTGAGTCATTTCCAATCCGTTGACGCAGCGTCCTCATTGACCTTCAATATCTTCCTCCTTTCCAATGAACCGAATGGGCTGTCTCATTTTCATGTTACATATTACAACTAATGTATAGATCCATCTCATCTATCCGCCTTCAGCATGTACGTCCCCCCTCCCGCACCTCCGCACTCTGCTTGAGAAGCGCACCCCACGCCACCGCAATGGCTGTATCATGTGGGTTGCCATCTCCCCGCTGACCGCACCATTGAAGTTGATCCGTACGTAAACGTTGTGTCCTTTCCCACTGAACGTAGGCTCAATCGGTGGTCGTAATACTCACAGCAATCATCCCCAACTTTCCCTTCTTCTTTTGTGCATGGCGTGCATGGTCGCACTACCGAGGTATGTCGAGAGCCCGCTCTGTCTGCCCTATCTACTTCTCGTACGTACTCTTACGCCTCGCTAACGCTCCTCCCCGGCTCCACCAGCATTCAAAGCCTCCCAGTACCTCCAGACCTTCCTTTCCCAGGGCGCCATCCACCCACAGAAAAGCGTAGAACTCGACGCGATCTATGCCCGGTACGCGCCTCCAGACCCCGCCTCTGCGTCCTCCCATCAAAAGTCGAGCCCCCCAGTGGATCTTGATCCCGACACATTCGTCACGCTCCAATTCCCTGGCTCGCCTATCCCCTCCGCGTCCGTATCCTCTTCGTCCTCGACAGACGACCACACACACCCGCCCAAATCAGCGCTTAGCCCGAGCTCCAGCTCCACGGATCGGTCGCGCCCGCGCCTGCTGCTCACGCGCGAGGCCGTCCCGGCGTTGGAGCGCCTCCTGGAGCTCCCGCCCGGGTCGAGCTTCGCGGCGGATGTGTACCGCGCGCTGGATCAGGTACGGATTCGGCTAGCGGGCGCACAGCGGTAGGTCGGCGGGCGTGGATAGAACGAGGGCTGGGGCGCGCCGAAGAAAGCAAGATGTGGGCTGTAAGCCCAAACAATCACCACTCTTTGATCATGCGTTGCTGCCTTGTACATACTATAGAGTATAGAGCATCCCAGCTCAAGTATACCCTATTTGTTCCGATCGAGTTAGGAGCTCATATGTCTACCAGCAGTTCAGCGGATGGACCCTCTTTCGGAGCATCATTGATGGCGATTGACTCGGACAGGGTCATACCCCGCTATCACGAATCAAACCATCGAGAAGCATACAATAATTTATATACAAGAATAGAGATACCGATATCCCATCCCGGTCCAAGTGAGAACAGAGTGAATGCAACGCGATCGAGTAGGGACATGGAAGCACATCCTCACTCGGATCCAGAGCATTCCTCTAGACCCGAAACTGAGGATGGCGATGAGTTTGCGTCCATGAGTTATGCATTGGTCGATGAACGCACTGCAACGCAGGAATCAAGCCAGACGTATTAAGCGCCCATCTGCTGGATCACGTGCGAATACGTCGTCTCCGACGCGCTCCTCTCCACAGACGCGTTGCGGCCGGCGCAGACGCTCTCCTTTCTGAGTCGTTTGTTGTCTGGTTTTCCCTGAATACTGTGGTTTTCTGTTCGCAACATAATCGTTCACAGTCGCGCGATAATGTCGTTTACACACGGCGCAAAACGTGGTGTGCGCATCATCGCGCTTCCACTCGCGACACCTGCCCCGCGCACGACACCAACGCACAAGCCTTTGGAACACCTCACTTATTATCATTTCGTCACACCACCACCTTCTCCAAGCAAGGCGAACAGCTGGGGAAACTGGATCACGACGAAGGCAGCAGACCTATGGGCAGGTCTCGGGAAGGCGCCAGAAGGTAACTGGAAGGTATGTCTAATGGCCGCAACTCTTGGTTTCCATCATCTTACATCGTACACTCTCAATACACTTACCTTCTACGCTGCTATGCTGTATTCACTAACGCCCCTCTTAGCGGCGGGCCTTTGTGTACGGTGAACGACTGGTCGACCGCCTCGACTTCGAGGAGCTCGCCCTCAAATCATTCGACACTTCGCTCGGGCCAAAGCTCATCCCGACTGGACGCACGGAAAAAGTGAAGCCAAAGGATCATCCAACGGTCAGTTGACCGCCATTTATCCTCCGAGTCATTGCCAATCCGTTGACGCAGCGTCCTCGCTGACCTTTAAACACTTCCTCCTTCCCCATGAACCTACCATGACAATGGACGCCATTCTGTTTTCATGATTACCGCGACGGCCGTGCATAGATCCACCTCATTTATCCGCCTTCAGCATGTACGTCGCCCGTTCCGCACCTCCGCTCTCTGCTTGAGAAGCGCACGCCACGCCACCGCAACGGCTGTATTATGTGGATCGCTATCTCCCCACTGACCGCGCCGTTCATGCTGATCCGTATGTACAACGCCGCATCCTCTCTGGTTGAAAGTAAGCTCACTCGTGTGCATGTATAGCGATCATCCCCAACTTCCCATTCTTCTTCTGCGCATGGCGCGCATGGTCACACTATCAAGGTATGTCGAAGGCTCCACTCCACTCCGTCCATCCTATCTACTGCTCGCGCATACGCGTACGCAACGCTGACGCCCGTCCACCAGCATTCAAAGCGTCGCAATACCTCCAGGCGTTCCTCTCCCAGGGTGCCATCCTCCCACAGGAGAGCGCAGACCTCGATGCGATCTACGCCCAATACGTCCCTCCAGACCTCGCCTCTTCCCCCCAAAAGTCTGGCCCCCAAGTGGATCTCGACTCCGACGCCTCCGCCACGCCTCAGTCACCCGACTCTGCCACGCCTGCCGCCTCCGCCTCCTCTTCCTCGTCCCCGTCCTCTCCGGCACTCAAATCAGCACCCGGCTGCAGCTCTGCAGACCCGTCGCGCGCGCGCCTGCTGCTCACGCGCGAGGCTATTCCGGCGCTGGAGCGCCTCCTGGACCTCCCGCCGGGGTCGGGCTTCGCAGCGGACGTGTACCGCGCGCTGGAGCAGGCGCGGATCCGCTTGGAGGGCGCGCAGCGATAGGTGGGTGTCCGTAGATAGACGAGAACTGGGGCGCGCCGAAGAAAGTAGCAGGCGGGACGTACGCCAGACTCTAGATTCAAACCATCACCGCTCTTCCGCATCGCATACGTTACCGGGTATAGAGAATATTGACAATGATAGCCCCCCCCTCAGCTCATGTGCACCTAACATATTGTGTTGCCCCCGATCGGGTGACGAGCGCGTACGTCCACCATGCAACGGATGGACCCTCTTTGGGGGCATAATCGACGATGATTAACTCGGACGGGGGACGAGTCGAATTACCGGGACGTGTACATTTTACATACAAGAACAGAGATGCCGGTGATTCCATGCCAGTGTGCGTACAACATGATAAGAACGGGATGAATGGTGTGACGTGATGGTGTGCTCATCATGGGGTGCTCATCATGGGGTGCAACGCGATCGAGGTGTAGTGTACGTAAGGATGGGGATAGGGATGGGGAAGGGGACGGACGAGAGCACGGGTGTATATGGTGGACAGGTGGATATGCAGAGCAAGGTCGAACAGAGCATGACTGAGGGGTGAATGAGGTTAAGGAAAATAATCGAACGGCGGCGACAAGCCGTGGACGGGGATGAAGACGGGGGCACTGTACGTGTGCGTGTATGAGCGGTGCTTACCACGGAGAGAGAGCAAGTCTGGGGAACGTACGGAGGGAAGAGACACGATGTCAAAACGCCGCACACCGTCCGCTACCGATACCCATATGCGTACCCATTCCCATTCCTGCTCCCATCCACCGCGCGCGAGCCCTCAGAATCCGACGACCCGGAGAAGAAGGCCTCACCGTCATCTGTCCCCTCTCCCTCGCCCTCTTCCGGCTCGTCCTCCCCCTCGCCAACGACGCTGTCCATCTCGCCGTCCTCGTCCTCGTCCTCATCCTCGTCCCGGAACCACTCCATCTTCTCTCCCTCCTCGTCCTCTCCCTCGTTCCTGCCGCCCCTCGCGTCCATCTCCGCCTTCATCGCCTCCGCGTCCCTATCTCGACAGCTCTCGTGCACGTACCACCGGCGGATCGGCCGCCCTCGTTCCCGTCTGTACCGCGCCAAGGCAGCAAGCGCCGCGCCCGATACGCCTGACACACGCAGCGTGTGCAGCGCAGGGAGAAGGAGGGCATCACACACACCATTCGCATCCTCGCGTCCCTTCCCTTTCCCGCCTCTCTCCCCGCCCGCCTCCTCCGCCGCAAGACTCAATGCGCCCAACCCACGCACGGGCTCGTGCGGCGCAGCCCACAGCACGTCGAACGCGCCCACGCCCATCGCGCCAAAGTCCGCCTCCAGCGTGCGCAGCGTGCCCATCCGTCCCAGCGCGCGGGCCCACGCGTCCGGCCCTCCCTCTGCGAGCGCTGCGATCGAGAGCGTCTCCAGCGCGGGGAACATCGGTGGCCCGCTCGCCGAGTGCGGTGCGGCGGGCGGGACGTACGCCAGCGTGGGGTCGACGGTGTCCGCATCCGCGTCGGGCGGCGGGTGCGCGAGGAGGTGCGCGAGCGGCGAAAAGTCCTGCACCGCGTCCATGTCCCCCAGCTCCAGGTGCAGGTGCCGCAGCCCGGGCGCCCGCAGCGTCCGGAGCAGCGCACACACGTACGGCGCGTCCAGGTCGACCAGCCGCAGCTCGCTGAGCGCCGGCAGCACCACGGGCCCGTCCTCGCCCAGCCGCCAGGGCCCCGTCTGTGCGCGCGGGCCGGAGTAGTGCAGCGACAGCCGGCGCAGGCGCGGGCTGGCTGCGAGCATCGCGCGCCACCGGTCGAACGGGATCCGCACGTCGTCCGAGTGCACCCCGAGCTCCACGTCCGTCAGCGCGCGCAGGAACGGCGACGCGGACGCCGCCCACTGGATGTTCACCCCGATCAGCGACAGCCGGCAGAGCGCAGGGAGTGTGCCCGCGAACACGACGACGGGCGGGGGGCCGATGGCCGTGTACAGGCGCTCGGGCGAGCCCCAGTCCTCGATGTGCCAGAGGTCGAGCGCGGCGAGGCGCGGCGCGGGGCCGCAGGTGGAGAGCACGGCGCGGGCGTGCGCCTTGCATGTGAGGTCGCGCACGCGGAGCACGAGCGCGGCCCAGCGGGCGATGTGCGGCGTCAGCGGGGCAAACGCGGGCAGGAACGACTCGCGGAACAGCAGCGCCGGGTTCGCGGCGTGCTCGGGCTCGGACGCAGAGTCGACGAGCAGGTGCAGCGGATGGCGGGTCGAGCGCGCGAGGTAGGCGCGTGCGCGCGGGATGTGGTGCACCGTAGCGAGCGCGATGTGGGTCCAGAGGGCGGGCGTGCGGAGGGCGACGGCCCGCCAGTGCGCGCAGACGTGCGATGCGAGCACCTCGAACGGCGGGTCGGGCGGGAACGGGTCGGTGCTGGACATGGGCGGGGCGTCGAGCATGCCGAGCATGAAGACGCGGGCGAGCAGCTCGACGGGCAGGGCGTGGATGGAGGCCATACGGGGCAGCGGGCGAGAGGAGGAGCAGACGACGACGGCAGACGGGAGGAGGGAGGAGATATGCACATGCATGGTCGTTCGCTGTCAGCCCTCGCTGCCGTAACAGGCAGCCTTCTAGCGTCGTCCGTCCCAGCCAGACACCCAACGCCCTCGGCCCTTGCCGTGCTCCCGATTAGGACATCCACCTGCCTGATCGGTGCACCCTCCTCTCGCTGCTCTTCGCATCCCGTGTACGCCGCCCCCTGCGTGACTAGCCCCAGCAGAGCCCTCCCCACAGGCAGCCTCGCCTCTGTCCCGTCGCCTGCCCGTCCGCCTCGCCTCTGCCCCCCCTCTGACGCCTGCTCTTCGACGACCATAGCGCCCTGACTCACCGATAATGACACCCCTCCCGGGAGCTGCCATATTAAATGATATCTCTACCGATCGTCCTGGGCGTTGTTGCTCTGCACCCGGATCTTGCCTGTGCTAAGCCCCCCTCCCAGCGCTCCGACTCCCCGTCCAGACCCCTCGCACACCTCCACCACGCTAGCTGCTCTCGCAAGGCGCCCTGCTGTGTTCGCCTCTACGCTCTCGGGCGGTATGTATGGGCTAGTGCGGGCCGTGTTCACTCTCTTCCATGCATGAAGCTAGACGACATGCCTCTTTGTCAGCAAACATATCCGTCGCTCAACGTCGATACCCGCTATGCGTCCCTACAACCTCACCCTTACCGACGCCCGCGCCCTCGCCCAATGGGGTGCTAACACTCTCCTCAACGCGCTCCTCAATGCGAGGGCATCGAGCTGCCTGATCCGTGCATAAGCTTCCTGCCCTCGCTACTGCTTGCATCCCGTTCCCCGTCTACGCAGCCGGGCCGGGCAACTCGTCTCCTCTCCAGCTAGCTCAGCCCGCGTGCCCTTCTCCGATCGCCCTCCTGCCCAAGTACTACTGACGCCTACGTTCGATGACCACACCGCCCTGACTCACCCATAACGACTCCCCCAGCGGTCCGAGTGTCCCTTCAGACGCCTCGCAACTCTCCGCTACCAGTTAGCCTCAGATCTGAGCGCTGGGCGCGCTACTGTAGTCTCGCGACACGCCCGGCGCTCGGAGCGTCCAAGCTCCCCCCCTAAATGGCGCGCCACATACGGCACCAGACATGTCGTCGTCGTATTGTGTTGAGTCTGCTGCCTGTGCGCGTCAGTAGCAACATCAGGCAGAAAGGGCGGTACTCCGAATGGCAACGATCGCAGGGGATTCCGATGGATTTTGAGTATCAATCCGTTTATCCGTTGCGTCCTTGCATCCATGACCCGTTCAAGGACATTCATAAACCGGCGATAGTATGCTTATGGTGCCCATCATCCCATCGAAGTCAAAGTCAACCCTCCCACCCAGAGGAACATGGTCGCATTGCCGTCCGGCGTCCGTATGCCCAGACGCCCTTCTCAAAACAACTGAGGGCTTGGAACTCTACTCTGTACGTCCGAGGGCGCTCAGAGCGTTGATATTGTATGTTACGACACTATCATCACGCTGACAGGCCGCAGGCGCACTGCGTCCCTGACTGCCACCAGCTGATTTCATCCACTCGCCTTCAGGTTCACACCAAACTTTCGTCGCTTCTGATAAGCTTCCACCGGAAATATGTCCCTCGAGTCTGGCGCTGGCATATCATGCCGTGCCGTGGCACGCCGCAGCAGCAAATGCGGACAGGGGTATCGCAGCGGAACGGGGTCAGAAGGGACTCGAAGTCGGACAGCCGGGCAAAGGTGGGACAGGTGCCTTTTTGTCGTGCATGGGAATCTGAGTCGCACCAAGGTCATCTTCGATAGGCCCGGGGTATGCACGGTAGCATCCCACTTCAGCTTATTTGACAGCGGTCTTCGCGGCTTGTGCGCGCGGTTTCTGCTTTGGTATGGTGCCACAGCTGCAGCGGTCTCGCCTGGTATGTTCCGAGTGATGTCTTCACGGACAAACATTTGATGATATTTCCTAGTCTACAATTGATCAGGCGACTGCATGCATGCGGCTTGATGCCTCTATGCAATCAGATTGCCCCGGACATGGATCACAGACTGTTCCGATATAATAATATCATGACGGCGCAGAGGGGGGACGCAAAACCCCTGTCGCAACAGCGCTGCTTTCTTTTCTGCAGACTGGCGTCAGGCTGGCCAGTTGATCCAGTTGCAGGGCTGGACGCATTGACGATACTTCTCTCGATGAATGCTTAGTTTTCCGCAGACTAGCGCCCTGGCTGGTGACCCCCTTGCAGAGCTAGACTCATCGACCGCTCTTCTCTTGATGGGATGCCCATTCGCGTTGTCCCTTTCTGCCCCGACCATTCCGGCGTTCCGACGTTTGTCGACTTACTTCGTTCTCAGTACAGCTCGAGATCCTAGCAGGACCTGACTTATGTACCTCAGTGTCGTGCACAAAGTACCCGAATACATCCATCATTATTGTCAGGGTCTGATCAGCTCTCTCAATAGCCTGGCCCGAGTAGGTTAATTCAAGATACTGTGACTGACTGCGTACGACAATCGCTTCAGAATATCAGAAGAATTGCATAAATGTGGGAGGACAGGATCTAAACCGATTACTGCATAACACAGAAATGCCTTTAGTGCACGGAACTCCAACACAGCTTGCTGACTTGGCCTTTATAGCGACCGTCCCTCCCCAATCCCTCCCTCACTCTCAAAGGGCGCTATTTTAGGTCTGCCTACGGGAGACAATGACTTTGGCACATGCAAGAACCTTGTCTGATAGTTAGTAGAAAGTGCGTCTTGCGACAGGGAGTTTCCCAATAGCGATACAGCGCCAAAGCCATGTTGTCGCGAGCTCAAGTTCACAGCGAAAGACTGTCATCAATCTCCTACGACGGCTACTGCAAATAGCGATGCGATCCGTCAAATTATACATAACATGTCCGCGATGCAACATCGATGGTTCTATTCGTAGGTGAGACTGAGCGGTTAGGTAGGTAGGCAAGTAAGTACTAGGTACACAAGAGTGTCGCAGGGTATGCTCATCCGAAGGTAAAGTCAAAAAATGGGAAGACAACAAACTCGATATAGAACAAGAAAGCACTCAAGAATGGACGAACGTCAGCGAGTAAGAGAGGCAAAGTCAGCGTCAGGAGCTCGGACAGACAGCAACGAGGAACTCGAGCTGATGCAGTCCGACCTTCTGGGGTGATTAAACGTGCAGGGGTATCCACGCGATGAACGTGCCAAGGGTTAGGAGGACATGGGGACCATCACAGCAACACGGGGGGACTCCGGGGATGCGATAAATAAGCATGAGGAAGGGCGTAACGAATGGACGGGAGGCGGGTCGCTAGGCGCAACACCAGTCCCAACGGGCACACCATGTGCCCGGGGTGTTCATTCTAGCGTGCGGTTGACATGGCTGCGCCGATGCCGGGCGTGCGACCGCGGCAGGGCTCGGACAGCATGCGCACCGTCGCCAGACTCAGAGAGTGCCTGGACAGCAGGGATTATAGGCAACGGTCCGGAGGTTGGGATGACGTCGTCGAGCACACCATCACGGCGGGCGACTGTGTTGGTCGGGGAGACGTGCAAGTAAGTCGAAGTGCCCGTACTGCCGGCGCCGCCAGCTGGTGAAGACGACACCCCACCCATTTCATCCGCGCTACCGCCGATGGCGGTGACGGGGGACGAGGTGGCGGAAGAAGTCGAGTGTTGTGACCTGTACACGCCGAAGGCAATAGCCGCAATGATGATCTAGGGGGGAAATTAATGAGATTGACGGAAGCTTGTTAGACCCGATAACTTACGATCAGGAGAAACATGCCGGAAATCCACACCACACGAGAATGGCGATTTGTGCCGTTCATGGTCTTCTTCAGCCATGTGCTGTACGAATCATCTCAGTATGTTGTTGTGAGAGACCACCGTCCAGACACACTGACCTCTGCTTGTTCTTGGCGGGTGTCCTAATATCATCCCTGGCTACCATACTGAAGCGCCGCCAGAAGTCCTCACCCTGGCCGCGCTTTAACAAAAGCGTCTCTTCCTTCTCCCCACGCATAATGGGCTGCGTCGGCGAGAACTTGACGTCGCGCGACGAGCTGGCGGCGCTCGACGGGCGGATGAACGCGGGGGCGATGGGCGTCATGGGCGGTTGGAGCTGGTGCGGGGTGTGCGGGAAGTTGGCCGAGTTGGGAGAGGCCTGGCGGGTGACGAGGGTGAGCGGCTTCGGGTAGGCCTGCGACATCTCGGGCGACAGGGGCGTCGCCGGGGAGGGCTGGCGGCCCTCAGGCGTTGCCGCGCGAGAGGGTCGCGAGAGGTTGAGCGCCGCGACGGGGGAGGCATAGCCAGGCTGAGGGGCCGCGAGCGGGATGGGTTGCGGCTTGATCTGTTTGCTGTCGTCGAATGGGTTCTCGGCGCGGGGGGCACCGGATCCGTCTAGGTACTGGTCATACCTGGAAGGCGGTTCAGTACTGTGCGTTTCGACACAATTACAGTGATGCGGGTGACGCGTCCAGACATTGCAACAGACATAGCGTCTATCGACGATAAAATGTATATGGCAAGAAAGACGCACATGTTATAGGCAGAAGTCCTCTCGTTTGGGTTGGGAGGAGGAGGCTGTCTCATTCTGCGTGTTGGGCTAGGCTGTCGTTGGTAGACCGAGTCTGGCTCGTCGGTTGCGTAGGGCGGTCGTCCGGCGAGAGGCGTGCGATAGATGACTGGCTGGGCCATGGCTCAAATGGCAGGATGTAAAAAGAGCGACGAAATAAAAGAGCGAAAGACGAAAGTGAATGTATGCCTCAGGAATCCAAGGCGATGTGTTTTAATGTTGTGGTGGCGGGGGACGAGCAGTCGGAGTGGCAGGAAAGAACGGCGTGCGACTCTTTCTTCTCACCCATGCAGAGGTTCGGCTATGGTTTGCCGAACATGTATGTTGCTTTCGGGCATTTCTCTCATTCGTAGCCTACACAGATACCTCGAGCTCGTACTCGCACAGATCAATGCATGCTGCTACGTGTGTTCTTATTGCATTGGAAATAATCAATGGGTCTTTAGAAGTCAATCTACCGAACCTGTCCTGACCTGTCTTCATCCCGAAAATCCTCTTGGCGGCAAGATCTTCCAAATGCGGATGCATGTTTGTCGACGCCTCCGACGCGGCTCTCTTGTCCAAGATGCCAGGGAGACAAGGAACGCGACGATATGCCCTGTCGTAGACCATTCCAGACGATATAACTAAGTCGTTTGTTGTATGCCAGTTCATGCATCATGGGCCGCAAAATTAGTTCTGACCTTAGTGGGCGCACCTAGGCTTGTGTTGCTCAAAATACTCATTCTTTTTTCTAGGTCACATTTCCACCGGTCGGTTGGCAATGACCTCGTCTACCAGTACTCGAACACGGTCTTGCTCGCGTTGACAATGGCAAGTGCATGAGACCATTCCCGGCCGAGGCGAGTATATGCCACTAGATTGACGGCGTGATATAACCCTTGCACTGCGACCACTATTGTCTCGAGATATTGACTACCCGGATAGACGAGAGACGGTTAAATGGGCGTGATTATATCCGCTCCTGGAGTCCGGACTGGGTGAGGGGGTCCACACTAAAAATTTTGCATATGATCATGAAAGCAGGTCGGATAAGGCATGCAGAATTCCACAGCCCGTACTGTACAATGAGCTACGACAGCGATCATAAAGCTTCACTTGGAACGTGTCGTACTCGACAATGGTAATCACCCGATTGTAAAATTACACAATGTGAATGCAGCCCCAAGTCCACATACTGCGCGGTTTGCGCAGGTCTCGTTCTGGTGGATAAATCTTCAACGCTCGTCCATGAGTTCTTTTCCTTCGCCCTTGTGCATCTGCAGCTGAGTTCGCCAAGGCTCCCATGCCTTACCATACTTCTTCAACAGCCTGCTCAGCTCGCCTCTTTGTTCCTTCTACAAGTAGTTAGAACATCGTGCTAACTGATGGAACCAACGGTGACACTCACGATAGTCCACGGCTCCTCGCCCCCATACACTTCCTCGAACATCTCCCCTACTTCCGGTTTTGGTAGTGCCTCTGCTCGCCTAAAGGCATCAAGGACCTCATCCTTGAGTCGTGCCTTCAGCACATCCTCCTCGCTGGTAGACCACCACCCGCGCTCCTCGAGGAAGAGCCGGAAGCGAGCGATTGGGTTGTCCAGCCGCTTACGATCTTCGACCTCCTGTCGCGGGCGATAGGCGAAGGAATCATCTGATGTGGAGTGGTGGCCAACTCTGCGCTCGATGATGTTCAAAAACCGCTTAGTTGATCTTTACCATACTAGGCTTACCGATACGTCATGGCTTCAAGGAGTACACCCCGTCCTTCCTCAATACAAAGCCTTCTCGCCTCCTTGGTCGCGTTATACATAGCCAGAACGTCGTTTCCGTCCACCCGGATAGTATGAACACCATAACCGGGTCCCCGCGATGCAATACCATCGCCGTAGTATTGTTCGGATGCAGGGGTCGAGATCGCAAATCCATTATTGCGTGCAATGAACAACGTAGGCGAGGGAATTGTCGATGCTAAAATACCAGAGTGAGACATCTACGGACACAGACAGTGATATTGCTTACCGAACAGCATGCCGGCATGGAAATCACCCTCAGATGCTGCTCCTTCACCGAAATACACAGCGGCACAGTTGCGACCTCGTCGTGAAGGATCACGTTTGATTGCATAGCCGACTCCTGCTGCTTGAGGAATTTGTGTGGCGAGTGGTGAGGATATCATGTGGAAATGATGGGCACGCGAGCCAAAGTGCTAGAATGGGGTGCCCTGAGTAAGTGAGCACTGATGCATTCAGTTCATGACCTACCATAGGCATCTGCTTGCCTCGTGAACAAGGATCCTCGCAATTACCGAAGCACGAGTTCATCATGTCATCGAGGCTGAAGTTGCGCCATAGAAGAACACCCAGCTCGCGGTATTGGCCTAGCGTTGATTATGACGAGACTTGCCTACCTGTCTCGAGAGCAAACTCACCAAGTACCCTCGGGTTTCACTTAAATTAGCCGAAAACAGCGCTATATGATCGCCGACTTACTCGTCATCCAGGGCCAGGGCAGCAGCTGAGCCTATTAACGTAGCTTCTTCGCCATACTTTCGCGTTATTCAGATCTATGCTTACTAGTCTGAGGACCCATATCGACCTACATGTGTCATCTGGCTCACGCAATCAAGTAGCCGGGAATGCTGTAAACGTAAAAAAACTCACATAGAATGCCAGTTTGCCTTGTCTTTGTACGTTATACATAAGGGTGTCAATGATCGGCAATCGCACCATGTTCTCATACCTAAAATAGAGTCAAATAGCGCATCGTACATAATAACCCGGACCTACATTCTTCTCGCCATCGTTTCATCAATCTGTATAGATAAGTTGTTGTCGGAAACATATGATAATCATGGTGATACATACATCTGGTACATCAGCACCCTCGATAGGCTTTCCTACCCCGTCAAGGACTCTGTATGTAGGTATCTGTGTCCCTTCTGGCGTCACAGAGTTGAAGAACTTGAGCTCTGACGTGATGGGGGATTGGGACGAGGGCAGATGCCCGTGAGGTTCTGTTAAGAATGGAGATACTGCACTGGCTATGCTGCGACATTTCCTATGAATGCGATGGGTATAACGGAAACCACGCGCTGCAGCATGTAGCATCGTTCAAGAGTATTCCAAGGTCGACAAGGATTCGAAGACGCTCATAAGAGCGCGTATTCATCTCCGCGACACTCGTGACCGTAAACGCTGCCGCCGGCTTAGACTGTTCTGTGTTCACCCTTCTCCCGAGTCCACAATCTCTGTTACTCCGTAATGCTTTCAGGACTTTCTACAGCCTGAAGGCCTGAAGCTTGAAGCTTGAAGTCTGAACAGGTTTCTCAACAACGGCTGTGATATGGACAACAAAGAGCACCTCTCAGACGACTCCGAACTCGACGCCCACCGCCCCGCAAAGCGCCTTCGCCGAACACCCCCGCCTTCTGTACCACATCCGTCTACTTCGTCTTCCAGCTACAACACCATGAGCAACGGCAACAGCAATGGATTTGGACGCAGCCCGTCTAATCTTCCACCTCTCTCGCTGTCTATCCTTGGAGTCGAGCCCTTGGATGAGTTCATACGTGAGGTCGCAGACTTCATACACCACATGATCGGCAAACGGCCTGAAGGTGCGGGCCAGGTCGAGGTGGAAGGCAAAAATCGGGGTGTTGCGGGATAAAACGAGTGGACAGCGGTTGCAGCTTCCAGTATTGGTCGAGACGAGTGCGTGTGCCCCCTCACTTCGCAGCGTGTCATGGGTTTCACGTCCTTCTCAACTCGATTCTATACTGTCTTCTACCATGTCTCTGTGCATAGTACTCATGCCAAATTCAATTGATTGTCGATTCGAGTCGAATATGTCACCAGTACGATCCTTCTGCCAGTCTTTCACCGCTTATACCCAACCTGGCTTCCGACTCTGCAGGTGCAACATAAACATTTCAACACGCTTCTGAATAACCTCAAGACGACCTCTTCTACACCATCTCCCATGACCTATTCACATCTACGATTGGTCGACTCGTTCTACACACCTGATGGTCGCGGCGAACGCGTGCGGGTCACGCGAGACGAAAAGACCGGCGCCGTGCACGCCTGTGTCCAGAAGGTGCGCCTGGGTAACATCGACGTATATAGTCCCAAACGGGCAGCGGATTGGCGGATAAGCGTCAATGTGGAAATCCCAGGTGAGTGGGTCAAGCGATCAATGCGCCTATGTCATGAATTGACGATGCGCGTGTATATCTGGGTATTTAGTGCCGCAACCGATAGGCACAGCGATACTGACACGGAGAAAAGGACCGGTTGAGCTACTCACATGAGGAATTCGTCATTGATTTGACACAGGTCACCTCATCTTCCGGTCCCTCATCAAAGGTACCATTGGCTCTAGCGCTCACCTTTCATTTAAGATGAACTCATTAGTGTCTCCCTCCGCTAGCCCGAAGTGCTGCACGAGCTTGAAGTCGAGCTCGCGCGTCCCGATTTTCTCCTCTCGACAGCCGCAAAACGAGGTGACCCAGGGGTCTCAGAGCAGGAACGCGGGGCATTTGACGAGCTCATCCGCGCATTTGTTAACAATGCTAGAATACTGGTTCGTAATGCTGGCGATGGCTGGCAATAGCAGGAGAATGAATGAAGGGATGGTGCTAATACATATATTTTGCGATATGCATTGCGGAGGAGACGTTTGGTTGAACTTGGTGTATTACTATGTGTAGAATCACATTGGTGCGTTCCGTCTAGGCGTATATAACACAGCATAATTTGGTCATGGACCGTGCTGTCGCGCGGCAGCCTGACGACTTATCTCTCATGCTTTCGTGCCAAAGGCTTTGTGCGCATACCAAATTATTCAAATTGGAAAGGCTGCCATTGTTGCTGCGCGCGCAATTGGTGACGAGAAGATTCGGGTATTCCGAGGTTTGTGGCACTGATGGGATCTCTGGTCTTGCGATCGTGGTATGGCGTGTGATTCATCCTGTTTTTTTTTGACTGGCCGAGATTTTTTGGGCTCGGATCATTTGCGTGCCCTTGCTCGAAACGTGCATCAACAAATCACCTACTATACTGTCAAGAACGGGAACCAGCTATGTTTGAATAGATGGTTGTGTCACGATTACACTTTGTCCCAGAGCTTCCTGCTGAAGCGCAGACGAATGGGAACAAGGAGCAAGGAAGCCAACACGGGAACAAGTGCACACCAGATGATGAGGAACCTATACGCCCTGCCCGAATCCTCTCTGATCCCATACTTGGAAGCCGTGTCTGCAATGATTCTCGATCCAATAGGTACCGCAAATATAGGAGGTATAACGTTCATCAAGAACTGTATAGCAACGGCAGACCCGAGTTTCTCCATTCCTAGGGGAGACAAAAGGACCAGTGACACTGAGATCAACATTCGGCAGACGCGGTGTGTGACATGATAACATTGTCGCACTTACCAACAATCTTGGCCGTCGTGGGCACAGATAAGGGCCAGTATGCTGAAAACGGGTATCGTCAGTATAAGGCTATATAGATATCCACCGGTCAGCAACGATGTACTCACGTCCGCTGAACAGGCCCCAAAAAATCGCGAAAACCATCATGACACCAATGGTCTCCGCGAAGAGCCATATAAAAATGCACATCAGCCCGGTGAGAAAGTGAAGAACGATGAGCACATTAATTGGCCCAACCCTGTCGGCTATGAAGCCGGCGAATGATTCGGCCGATTGCGTTGAGCGCCGTAGTCACTGAAAGAACACCCGAAGCTTGTGTAGCAGACAAGCCTATGGCCGTGCAGTAGCCTGAACAGCTGAGCGGTCAGGCATTGTACAGCACTGGATACAGCAGATAAAACTTACTTGGTATATAGAAAAGCGGGGTGACATAACCGAAGAATTGGAGAAAGCAGAATGCGAGATAGAGCCCATAGCCTGGAATCTTGAACACATCCAAGTCGAAGACTCGATACTGGATTTGCTTTTGGGCAATTCCACGTTGCCTCACGAGAACAACAGCGATGGCACCAATTACGAGGCCCAAGAAGCCGAGGAACCGCAGCGCCCACTGTACGGACGTGCGGTCAATTAGCACTTGGGAGATGGGCGAAAGGACCACAGCGCCAATACTGGTTCCTGACTGACGACGCGGATCGATGATGAGTCTACCCGTTCAGCAACAAGTGGGTCTATAAAATAGACTCACGCTGGCGATTCCGGAGGCCAGACTGCGTCTTTTCTTGAACCATTGCGAGGGAAGTGCGATGGATGGAATCCAGGACAAGGATATTCCAAGACTGTAACCGACGAACGTAAGTGTTGTGGTCAATGTGCAAGTCTCGCTTACGCCCTTCTCTACACAAAGATGCTCACCCAAACAAAATGCCCTGGGACAACAGAAGTTCCCAATACTTGTGTGATATTGAAGCCAATTCAAAGGACAGAACAATCATGAATACCCCAAGGCAAATGGGGGCCCGAATGCCCAGTTTCGCAATGAGAACATTGGAAAATGGGCCAAGACAGAAACTAAAGCCCATGGCGCATCCTCCTACAAAGCCAAGCTTGAATACGCCGATGTTACGGAAGGAAGAGCTTGATTGTATCATGTATGCGTCTTGGAAGACACCCCAAATAGAGGCGATCCCGAAACCGATGAAGCTGACCAGCCATGTTGCGGCCACCGTCATCCACGCATGTAGGCCGCCGTCTGGAGGCTCGTCGAGAGATGAAGGCAGCTGTATGTCTCCATCAGTCCCTATGTTCTTTTGCTCTGCTTCGAAGGAGGATGGCTTCTCCGTTACAGGAACAGTGGTCATGGCAGAATGCATTGGTGTAAATGTAGCAAATAACAAGGATACACTACCGAATTGCGAAGATCGCTACGTTTTTGTATCCCTTGATGAGACATCTCGTGCGGAGTATACAAACGCTTGCAAAGCGGAGGAGACGGTCAGGTGTTGATTTGAGAGCACATTCGTAACGCCGTTAGCATTCTGAAATGGCCAACCACATATCGTGGCGACCGAGCGGCAGCCAGCTTGGAGTGTTTCAGAAGCAGTGTAGCCTGTATAGGTCAGCGCTAATCAGATGGCGCAGTGACCAGCGGCATGTGTTTATTAATAACGCCACTCAACACATCCGATGGGCCGAAAACCTATCCTCCCTATACAGTATTTAGTGCATCGCAGAGCTCAATCAAGCCATACTCACGATGTAGCTACCAGATTGGCACAAAACAAAGCGGTTAGATAACTTCCGACATCGTCCTTTACAATTCGTTGCGAACAGCTGAATCGTATCCCCGAACATTGTGGAGATTGGCCACGCGACAATTGAACAAGAGACGTTCTCCGACATCGGGTTAGAAGGCTGTGCGCGTTTGGAGACGAGAAGCTTTCGGATATTCGGAATACAAGTGAACTGGCGATTCATAATAGGGATTCCTATCGTACGAAAGGCCGAAACTGCTGCATGAGTTCGGACAAGAGGGGCGTACCTCTAGGATCGGACCCCGCTCTATATGCGATGTGAAATCCTACCACTCCGTGGCCTCGTTATCGGCATGCGGAATCGACCAACCACCAGCAGCTTGGTCATCACAGTGCACCTCATGGCAACGGTTGAGAGAGAAATGTGTGACGCAGCATCTCTGAAAGGACCAAACTTTAGCGGTCGAAATGGAGCTGTACATGTCTCGACATACCTTGACCAAAGGCGATTGTAGTGACCGTATTACCGATTCATAGTTCATAACTCCTGTATAGCAACCCGGGGATAGTGCTGTGAAAAGGCGCGAGAATGAAATACTGTGATCGTCAGTATACACAAAAACATCCTGCTAAGTGAAGTCACGCGCTATAATTTATAAAATTACATATACATACGAACCAGCCATGGCTGAACAGGCCTCCAGATGCTGGGCCATGCCATAAAAGAATATATGTTATAGCGAACATGATATAGACGACAGCTGCGAATAACGAAATCAGCAAACGGTGGTATGAACTGTACAATGTATATTATGCATCTTGGCCACAGGACGGCGTAAATTGCAATTGCCGGTGAAATATGACCGGCTTGCTCGACCTACATTGACTGACAGAAACGCTGGGCGAGTCTCGCTCCATTCTCCTTCCGATTTGAGGAGGGAGAATAACGCGAACAACAGGCAAGACGCTCCATCTGTTCTTGTGACGCCATATATATGAAGGCAGTCATAATTTCAGTAACCGTTGCCCAATCTTCATTCTTCGAAGGGTAAGATGTCGATGAGGGACTTGAAATGAACAGATATCACATTGTCCATCAGAAGCCATAACGTCAATTTCATAGCTTGTGTAGCGTATGAAGCTAAAGTAAAGATGAGATTTCCTGTAAAGGGCGGATTCCATCATGAAACTATGGGAGAGTATAGTCACGTGCGTGCACTTTCCGGCGCTTGCGGCTAGTGGCGAGGAGCGTCCTCATCTGCTAACTTCGCGTCTTGAGCTCTTGGGCCCTTGCATTCTCTGGACCTGAGGCCTGAAAGTTCGAACCTGCATAAAGTAGTGCTCTTAGTCAACAGCTACTATGGATGAAGCTGATGCCCTCGAAGCGTTGTCCGACGTTCTAAATCGCCTAACTGACAACCCATACGACCTATCTCTCTATGGCGAGAACGTCCGTCTGGCCCGTAAAACTGGAATGGGCGATCAAATTGAGTCGGCCCTTGATATGGTGACAGCATTCTGGGCAGTGGGGGACTACATCTGGCTTCCTCTGATCGACCACAACCTGCAGTCGAGCAGTTTGGATTCCCCACTGGATATACAGGGAATCTTGGACCTGTATGAGCGTGCAGAGCAGGACTATTTATGTATGTGATGTCTCGATTCTCAGCAGCTCAATTGTGACTTCCATGAAGCTTTGTCACTCTTGCAGAAGCACCTTGAATTTCTAATCGACAGATATGAATACTTTAGTTCATTGGAGACCAAGCCAGAGGATCTGGGAGACCTCTTCTCTCCGGAATGGACGAGCGGTGCCATATCTTCTGTCGTGTCGAAAGGAGTTGGACATTTGACAAAGGTAAGTATACACATCTGAAGGGAGTGCTAAAACCGTGTAACCACCCTCTTATAGAGTCATTTATTATGGGATACACGGCGCGATTGGGAACTTGAAAGGCTGCAGAATTCTTCCGGGACAGAAAAGTGGCAATATATTCATTATCATAGCACTCGGAATTGTCCTGACCGAATCCCTTCCACAGGGAGACGTTGAGTGGTCAGGTTGAATTCATGTTACTTGAACGTCTGCAACAACCTCACTCCAGTATGCCATCCTTGCACTGGAATCCGCAGGCAGTCCTAATATTTTCGTTGGTCAGACCATGACGAGACATTCCAAGCGTACTCAAGTTTCACAACAAACTATAGACCGCCAGACCAGTACGAGTCGCTCCTTGTTGGTGCATCCAAACTGCGATCACCAGCCGTCAAAGCCTATGAGAAACGCGAGGGATACGAAACATCTCTTGTGTGTTCCATCGTTGTCCGATTTACATTCTGACACTCATGAATCTGGTTCCTAAAGGCGCAGTCTGGATTCTCACTCGAGGGATACGCATATTACATCGCTGCCGAACGCCGAAAGGGTATCCCAGATCTTTTTATCCTCCAAACCTTGTACGAGCGCGCGATCGCGGAAGCGGACAAACGACGTTGGGCTGCAGAAACCGGCGCAGAGGAAGCACTGCGATCCTTTTGGACAGGCTACATTGATTTTCTCGTACGTCATTTATCATTATTATTATGCCTATTCACGTACCTTGTCTTACGTGGGCAGCGATTACAAGATGTCGACGAGGACACACAGATAGTGACATTCAGGCGGGCTCTGAGGAGCGTCCCGGCGTCGGGTGAGGTGTGGGCTCGCTACATGCGTTTCCTGGTAAGCAGCGCGCCCGTAGTGATAGTCTCCAGTTCTGATTTTACTCGCGACGTGCAGGAAAGGGTATCAGATTCGGGCGCGGATATAGGAGTTCGCGGTGCGTATGTTAGTTCTCTGTCGTTCGTGTATAAGTGAACTCTCCTTAGAGGCCTACGAAAGAACCAAAAACATCTCCCCGCTCCAAGCTGACGTGGAGCAACTTGTGCCGGTAGTTCTAGCTCGGGCGGGCTTTGAACAAACGGCAGGTGGAAGCTAGCTCGACTGGTGTGTTCGTTTCATTTGTCACGCGCACCGTTAGTGCTTCATGGATCTGCTTTAGGTGAAGAAGGCTTCAACGATTTGGTGGAGGTTTTATTGGATGGTATCAGCAGAATTAGAAAAGGTACGATTCTCCAGATTGGACGGCGTCTATTTTCCATAAATATAAATGTACAGCTTCCGTGGCCGGCGATCCAAGGTTGAGGATCGAGAAATACTTTTCGGCTATTGTGAGTGTCCACTTTGGGGACATGGTAGGTTTACACAGCTGATCAACTTTCTCTAGTGTACCAAACTAGCAGGCTTGTCCGAGCATGCACTCATTTTATGGGAAGATGCCACGAAACATTACAAAACTAGTTATCTTGCTTGGACATCTTATGCCGAGGTTCTGATGTATGCCTATCATTCACTTGTTCATGTCTCATTTTTCTCAACAATGACCTTCGTGGCAGAAAACAAGGTCTCTATGATGACGCCCGTAAACTATTTAGGGATATTTCCATGAAGAATCTTGACTGGCCGGAAGCTATTTGGGACGCGTGGCTCAACTTCGAACAGCTCTATGGCTCTGTAGAAGAAATCGAAGATTGTCTCGACCGAATCGAGCGCGCACAGGTACAGACTGCCGCTAGGCGTGCCAAGGTGAGTCTTTGCATTTGAAATGTCCAGCCCACAGACTAAAGTTATGTGCTCTGTCGAAGGAGGTGGAAAAAGCGGAACGTGCTGCAATGCAGCTTATCGCTGAGCAACAAGCCAACGCCGTCTCAGTTGCTGACGTTGTACCTGCAACGACAGCGAACAGCAATGTTGGACCTGTGGCTATGGACGTTGATTCCGATCAACCTCTGGGAGGCGGTAATAAACGGAAAGCTGAGGACGAGGTACTTCCCGATGACAGCAAGAAGCCGCGGATGGGTGAGATTAGTTGCCTGTTTCCTTTTCTCCATTTCTTAGTGTATGTTTTATCGCAGAGCAAAAGCCACCACAGCTTAAAAGGTGACGCCGCTGTAGTGGTTGGTTTCTGTGCATAGCATTGACTTCCTGGGTGCGATAGGGATCGTGAAAACTGTACTGTCTTTGTGGCGGATCTTCCAGCAGGCGCTAAGGATGAGGACCTTGCGTCATTGTTCAAAGATGTCAGTTCGCTTTACCTCATCTAGGCAATTTCCTTGACCTTTTTGATTAGTGTGGAGCCATCCGCGAAATCAAGTTGACACAATTGCCGAACTCCCTCGTTGCTACTGTGGAGTTTATGGAACGGGTAGGCAGCTGTGATTCGTAATCGCCTCACCAGCCACAACTCACACCCATGTTGTCATAAGGATAGCGTGCCGGCTGCATTAACCAAGGATAAGAGGCGTATCCAAGGAGAAGAGATCGCAGTCCATCTTGCATGGAAATCCACTCTATATGTTACAAACTTCCCTGAGAAGGCGGATGACGCATTTATCCGGAACTTGTTTACGAAAGTACGCTCACTTTCGAATTTTCAAATGCACAAGCAGTCATAACAAAGTCACAGTATGGTACTATCTTCGATGTGCGCTGGCCCAGCAAGAAGTTCAAAAGTACCAGACGCTTCTGCTATGTGCAGTACACCTCCCCTGTATGTATTCATTCCGGCATAACATCGATCCTGCTGATGTTGTGAGCCATTTCTTCAGTCATCAGCTCAAGCCGCTTTGGAGCTCCACGGGCAAGAGCTGGAGCCGGACCTTCCATTGAACGTGTTTGTTTCAAATCCAGAGCGCAGGAAGGAACGTACCGACAACGATGCCAACGACAGGGAGATTTATGTCGCCGGTTTGAGCAGGTTTGTCACCAAAGAAGACCTAGAGAATCTCTTCAAGACAGTACGTGTATCTTTTGTTTATCGTGCTGATTGCTATATGATGTACTGTTCACGTACAGTACGGAACTGTCAAAGAAGTGAGGTTGGCCTTGGACAACAATGGCAGGCCGAAGGGATTTGCTTTTGTTGAGTTTGAGCAGGAGGCAAGTTCCACAAGCTGATCAGTCATATTGGATTCATATTGACCGATATGTTAATACAGCAAGATGCTATCGCTGCTCTGAGTGCGAACAACTACGAGCTGAAGAAGCGTCGTATGGCAGTGACACTCGCTGATACTCGTAATCGCGCCCGGAATAGGTCTGTCGTTAAATATCCTGAAGGGTCGTGGTCTCTGACCGTAGTCTTCAGAGATCCAAATCATCGCGCCGATATCCGCAATCGTTCAGTGCGCCTCCGTAATTTACCATCCAATACGCAAGAAGGTCTATTACAACAGTTCCTTGAGAAGGTAGCGCCGGTCAGGCGAGTGGAAGTGTTTGCAGAAAAGAACGAAGCCGACGTGGAGTTTGAGAATGCAGCAGTAAATCATTCACGATTGCATCGCGTCGAGATACAACCTGACCGTTGATGCCACTCAGGACGCGGGAAAACTTCTGTTGCGATCAGAGTCTCTGGTTTTCAATGGTGCCACTCTTGAGCTGTCGGCAGAGACTTCTGCCGGTTCCTCTGCATCTCGCTCTGCGGCACCTCCTCCAACAGCGGGTGGTCTTTTTGTTCCGCGCACAGCAGCGTCAAGGCCGAGAGCCGGACTGGGTAGTAAGAGGCGTGTAGCGCCCATCACGGCTTCTGGATCTTCAGCATCCCTTACGCAAGCCCCACAAGGCTCTCAGTCATCGCAAGGAAAAGGACAAGATGACTTCCGGAAGATGTTAGGTGGTGCGTAAAAGTAGCGGACTGACGTCCTCATTGTTCATATCAATAAATCTACATGACATGCATAATCGATTTTCGTGTACATCCCCACTGTTTTCTACTCGTGTGATCTATAGAAACTAGTACATGCACACTGCATACAATGCTCTGAAGAAGAGGCAAATTAGGTCGCAACGCACGTGATCTTACCCCGCACGATGATCAGTTCAACTCCTGAGAAATCCTGAGAAACTCGAATAGCCTCCTCCACTGCACAGTACATTCTAGGTCCTATAGCTAGGACTTTTGAGTCCAGTCAATAGCACTACCACTCACGACATCGGGGCACTCCCGTTCAATCATCTGAGCAATATCCATCTTTGACAGGAAGTAGTAGGGTGGAGCATGGACGCCTCAACCGTGGAATACCTTGAGAGCACGACAATCAAATTCGAGTGGACTCTTCGCGGTCTCAAGAATTTATTTGACTCCAGGTTTGTAGAATATTCAGTTCTTTAAGAAGAAAGGTCGTTCATTCAGAGCGCAGCAAAGGGGACTCGAAGTCCAAAGTGACCAAATCCATGAGGTTTGGCGGCGTCCGTTGGCAGGTAAGGCCCTTCGGGCTGAGTATTAGGTTATTTGAGTCGGTCTACTATGTCCAATAGATCTTGTTCTACGCCAATTCCGGGAATTCTAATTCCGAGGGCCAATCATTCGTAAGCTTGTATCTATCCTGTGAGGTCAGTCAGATTGCCTGCTATTTTGTCTGGACTTCGTATCTGTAACATCACATAGCCAACCACAGAGGAAAAGGATAATTCGGTCAACGGAAAGTGAGTGCAAAAAAGCTTACACTTTCTGCGTCGATCATGTTCAATGAAATGCCATCAGATGGGTTCGCGAGGGTCTCTTCAAATTTGGATTCGAGCTTCGCAAGTACATAATTTCATCTCTCTATTTCAAAAAGAGCCGACTGTTTCTCGTTACAGCCTGGAGAAAACGGTGTTGTTTAACAATAAGGAGGCCCACGATCATTCGTTTTCTTACCGGGTACGCAAGTATTCCGTGTGAGATTTAACTGGGTTCACATCAGAACCGTAGACCCAGAACTGGGGATGGGCTCAATTCGCCCGCAGAGATTCTGTTTACTATCAAGCTCCGATTGTGAAACAGCAAGATGCTTTCCTCATAATTTGCACCATCACGTCTTCCCCAGTGCCAGCTGTTGCACCCCCGACCGCGCCTCGTACCCTGGTGCCAAAGGATCTGTTGGATGCTATGGGTGGACTTCTTGACGAGTATGTCCCCTTCTTTACTTATCTGCAGGATCCGTAGTGAACGCTCTAGTACTCAACGTTAACACTGGGGGCGATAAAAGATATTCGTGCTCCGGAAAGGCATGTAAACATGGGTGGAGCAGGTTTAATTATCGGCCAAAAATGCATTGTGAATAGAACTCGTTGATTGGCTGCAAACCCAGGAGCATCGTTTATTTTCGTAGCATGTCCGGCGCTCAGCACATTTCACCAGCTCGGATCGTATTCGATGGATACGCGGAGTCCGAACATTCATTCCTGGCCCCAGTGCAAGTAATTAAATCCTCATGAGGTAATAGTGTCCAATTCATCATATTATACTGCACTCAAGCGCCACATGTAAATTAACCGGACATAAAACGGCCTACGCTGCCGCTGAATGTGAATGGAAACCTGTACTAGTTCGCGGCTGAAATTAGCGTACGGCAGCATGCAACAGATCCCTTCTGCACACCAGAACATCACAACTGAATAATGCCATTTTTTAACCTTAGCCTGCACTGCGAGCATCATAGCATTCGCAGGTAATCAGCCGCGTAAATACAAGGATTTATACAACGTGCAAGTCATCGTCCTTGATTGTTACAATACACCCAGAGTAAGCTCTATTCTTCGTACACACCACGGATGACGGTCTTCCCTTGCAAATTCTTCATCGGACAGATGGGTTCACGGAGGTATACCCCCCGTCAATGATAATCTCCTGGCCATTCGTATAGCATCCCGCAGGCGACACAAGATAAATGACGGTCCCCGCCATTTCCTGAGCCCTGAAAGATAAGCAGTGAGCCACGCAGAGACTCTGACCGTTAGCAAGGCGCGGCACGTACGTCCCCGGCCTGTTCTCCGGAACAGGAATAAGACCCTTGCCAACGACGTTCACTTTGTCGGGCGTGATCTTGTCGTACGTCATCTCAGACTCATACACACCGGGCGCAACACTGCAGACGCGCACGGGGATCTTCTTCAGCGCCAGCTCCGTCGCGAGCATCTTGGTCAAGTGCGTCGCCGCCGCCTTCGAGCTGTTGTATCCGAACTGTCACGTCGCATCATTCAGCCTAATCCAGTAAAACTACGAGGGACAGGCGATAAAACTATGCACTGACATGATTCTGCGCGAGCTTAATATTCCCGCTGATGCTCGTGATGTTGATCACGCTCGATGTATACCCCGGCACGTCGCCGCTGCCTTTTGCCAGTAGCCCGAGGAATGCGACCGTCACGAAGTAGACAGAAAACGTGTTTGCACTGTACACCCCTGCCCATTCCTCGGCCGTCTCGCTGTTGAACATCGCGCGCCCAAGCGTTTCGGCGTCCTTGTGTTCCGGTCCCTGTGTGTTCTCGAAGAAGGGCGACACAGGTCCTGTCTTCCCTGCGCTGAAGTCTCCCAGCACGCATGAGCAGTGGGTCATGAGCACGGCTTGAATTGCGGAAGAAGATATAGCGGATCTCACTTGTTGACTAGGATATGCAGCTTGCCCTCGGCGGATGCGACGACCTCTTGACCAGCCAGTATACTCGCCCGATCGGTCACATCCATAACCAAGCTAGAGGGGGTTCCGTAAATATTGCTTCATGCCATTATTAATATTTCCCAAGTACTTACGGGATGATCGAGCCCTTTCCCTTGTTCTCCTGATCAAACGAGACCGCCTTGCTCTCCAGCACTTCCTTGCGCCGGCCGGTAATATAGACCTTAGCCCCGTTCACCGCAAGGCCCTGTGCAATCATCCAGCCGATCCCGGTGCCGCCACCGGTGACGAGGGCGACGCGGCCTTGCAGGCTGAACAGCTTGTCGAGAGACAGCGAAGAGGACATTCTTGTGTTGCACTTGAGGAGATTCAAGACGAGGAGAACGAGCCTGAACACGAACTCCTTGGGACATCGGCTCTCCTTGAGGACGGACGACCGGGCCGTCAATAGAACGCTGATTGATGAATAGCTACCATCCCTCAGCTTGTAGAGTCTGTCTGTTGCCAGGTAGTGCTATGGGCAGCATTGCAGCGATGGCACTACATTGTCCACGATAGCAGGGAGCTGGCTACCTAAGTATGGTTGAACATTTCAAGACGTCGTGCGCCCTGTCGAAATTACACCATTGATGACCAGGCCATCACCAGGCTCTGCCCTAGACGGGCATAGGAAAAGTGCCGCACGCGGACGTCAGAGGGACGCCGGCTGTGAGAGGACCCCGGCGAATTCCCCAAGAGCCTCGATCCCAAATCGTCCTTCGTTCGGACCTCGCCTGACGCCCAATTCGGACTTTGGGCACATAACCTCGCGGCAAAAGGCCTGATTTCGGCCCCAAATGGGATCGAACCTCTTAAAATCGCTAAAGCCTCGCAAAAAAGGCCGATCTGCTCATCGGGCGGTGCTGGAATTGTTCGGCGCCGTCTGCACGCCATCTGGATCACGGAAGAGCATTCGGCAGGGGACCGAAGAGGCGTCTGAGGAGATGCCCGTCGGCTTGACCGGCCTGTCCATTTCCGCGCCAGGACTGGCCGGATTTCGGCCCTGATAGGATCGGACATGCGGGCTGAGAGGTACATTTCGGACCGTTATGGCACCGAACATTTCGACCCACGCCCCCCAAATTCGGCCCTTTGGATCGAACATTTTCGAAATTTTGGCCGATTTTCGGACCAAATGGGATCGAGGCTCTTGGGGGATTCGCCGGGGTCCTGCTGTGAGACGCCTGCGAGACGCCTTCGAGACGCCTGTGCCACACTGTGCCACACAGCTTGGCGCTTAGGAGACGCGTCCCAGACGTTCAACTTAGACACCTGAGCGACGCACTTGCCTGGCTCGCCGCTTCGCCATCCCAAGGTGTATTCCTCACGTAGTCTTCTGTAATGTTTTGCTATCATATTTCCTGGACATCAGCTCCTATATACTAGCACTGTAGGCCCCAGTGTCGCTTCGGCGGGCGTCGGTTACTCACACTCCTGGCTTCATCCGAAATGGCTCAGGTTGTGATTCAGGCAAAAGTATCTTGGTGGCTCTGAGTTTCATTTCTGTAGTTTGTGTTAAGATCAGTGACCTCTTCATGGTCATGGTGAGTTTGTATTTCTGCACCGTCTCCCCTGCGTCTCGCTTGCGTCTCTGTGTCCCCCTTGCGTCTCCCGTGCGTCGCGTTTGTGTCTCTCGGGCGTCGCCCTTGCGTCTCTCGGGTGTCGCGCTTGCGCCTCCCGTGCGTTGTGTTTGCGTCTCACCTACGTCTCTTGCGTTGCACCTGCGTCTTGCTTACGCCCTCTGCGCGTCTGGCAGACGGCAAGGATACTTCCACTGCCACGGAGCGTTGCTCTGGCGTCTAGGGCGCGTCGCCTTCCTGATTGGCTGTGCGTCGCCCTTGCGTCTCGCGCCTATAGGCTATTGATCATCCCCATCTACATATCACTTGAGAACAACTTAGCTAGACCGTTAGCCACCTATTGACCGAGCTACCCCCTCTGAATTGCATTTTGGACATATCCTTCACCCAATGTACAGATCTATAACCTATGCATTTATTTGCCCATATTGGAGCCTGAGCACCATTTTATGTGAGGCTAAGTTCCGACCAATTTTAGCTATGCATTACATTGACAGCAAAGAAATTGAAACTGTGCGAGCCTTTGAACCACGCAACGTGCCATCAAATCTGCTGTATGGTTTTATCATTATTGCGAAGTGAAACATCGGGGGAGAGGTGTCAATTTCAACGGAGTTAATGGTGCACATATGCCGAGATTCATGATCCGCCCAAGACTGGCCAGACGGCAACTTATACTGCAAACACAGGATTCTCATCGTGCGCAATTACTACTCATACATTCTGTCTTACTGCGCTCGTATTGCGTCTATGTTGCGTCTGTGCTACGTCTGTGCTGCGTCTGTGTTGCGTCTCTGCCGCGTCTGAGTGGCGTCGGGGACGCGTCGCGCAAGCGCCGCAGAGGCGTCCGCTGACGGCAATTTCCCCAGGCCCGCCCTAGACTGCATACAGCTGCAAGCCGATGGCAACTTCGCGAATTCGCTTTGCTCATAGAATATCTTACATTCCAGTTTCATTTCATTGCGAACTTGGCTCTTCGAACGTAAGCACCTACACTGCGCTAGAGTCCGATGTAAGCCATATCTTGGTATCCCAAGCGTCTGACACAACCTCGCAGTATCTCATGACCCTCCGAGGCAAATCTCATCCGTGAACCGTGCACAGATTCACCTGTCCACGATCCACTGCATATTTAGCTCTGTCTTGCCCTCACCCTGCTTATTCTGGCAATGGCCCGTTCTTTTGATTGTATCGTTGTGGGCTCCGGCCATGCCGGGAGCTGTGCAGCCTTATCTGCTGTCGAGGCGGGCTGCCGACGCGTTTTAATTGTGGAGAAAGGGCCCAAAGAGTGGGCAGGCGGCAATGGCTACTTCACCGCAGGTGCCATCCGCACTGTGCACGGCGGGCTGCACGATCTGCTGCCTGTGGTGCGGGATGTAACCCCGGAGATCGCAGCTTCCATCGACATGAACGCCTACTCTGCTGAGGACTTCACAAGGGATATCATGCGATTAGGAGACGGCAAGTCCCATCCGGAGACAGTCAAGGCCGTCGTGGACGGATCGAGAGACGCGGTGACGTGGCTCGCGGAGCGCGTGCGGGTCCCCTTCGAGTTTTCCTTCCACCGCCAGGCATACCTGGTGAATGGCCGACAAAAGTTCTGGGGCGGGATGGTGCTCACTGTAGACGATGGAGGGAAGGGACTGATTGCTGCGCATCAGCAGGCATTGGACCAGGCCGGGGTAGAGGTGTGGTTCGAGGCACCAGCAGTCGAGCTGACCCTCGACGAGGCGCGGATCACTGGATTAGTGGTCCTTCGGAATGGCGAACGCGTGCAGCTTACGGCCCCTAGTGTCGTACTGGCCTGCGGAGGCTTCGAATCTAGCCCCGAGCTACGGGCGAAGTATCTAGGAGCAGAATGGTCCCGAGCTAAGGCAAGAGAATCCGTCCAATTATGACTTCCTGGAATGAACACTTGGTTCAGGTACGCGGTACGCCTCACAATAACGGCGACGGGCTTGATCTCGCGCTCTCCGTCGGGGGCAGATTGACCGGTGACTTCGCGCATTGTCATTCTACATGCTGGGACGCGAATGCCCCGTCAGACTGCGGTGATCGCGAGCTGACCAACCAGTTCACCAAGTCTGGGTATCCTCTCGGACTCATGCTCAACGCCCGCGGGGAACGCTTCGTCGACGAGGGGCTCGACTTTCGTAACTACACCTACGCCAAGTTCGGCCGAGAGATTCTGCGCCAGCCTGGTGGGTACGCATTTCAGGTCTGGGACTCTAGGATGGCAGACTGGTTGCGCAAGGAGGAGTATGGGGATGAGGTCGTGGTGAAGATCTGGGCGCAAAGCATTCTGGAGCTCGCGGACAAACTCAAGTTGCATGGATTAGAGGACGGTGAGGCCTTTGTTGCGACTGTCACGTCGTATAACAACGCGGTGCAGGCGTTTCAGCAGGAACACCCGTCTAAACAGTGGGACCCTGCCGTCAAGGATGGTCTGTCCACCCAATCTACCCACCTATCGCTTGATCTGCCAAAGTCGAATTGGGCACTAGCACTCGACCAACCGCCTTTCCTGGCAGTCAAGGTAACTTGTGGCATAACGTTCACCTTTGGCGGACTTGCGATTGATCCTGATACGGCGAGTGTACTCTCCGAGAGCACAGGGAAACCAATACCAGGCCTTTTCTGCACGGGCGAACTGGTCGGCGGAGTTTTCTATGGTAATTATCCAGGGGGGAGCGGCTTGACAGCAGGCGCAGTGTTCGGGCGCAAGGCTGGCTGTGAAGCGGCGAAGTTAGGCGCGGAGCTGTGAAGCATCGAGTATGCCCATCCTTCGACCTTTACAGCATGTCACTATTACGGCCGGCGTCCCAATCATATGGGACCTTCCTGAACAAGGGCATCTTTCTAAATTCCTTTGTCTCAATTTATTCATTCACATGGCTGATGGACGTGGGATCCGGAAACCGATGAACCGTATATTCCGAAAACGCTTCCTCATGGTCCTGACCTGAAGCTAGACTACAGAAATCTAGCGGACACGGAGCGACTACACCAGAATCGGTTACTTCTGCAAACTTCTCAGATGACATGCGCTGCACCGTGGGCGTCCAGCAACAATCAACACTGGCCGAGAACTCCTATAAAATTCAGTATGGTGGACGCAACATGTCATTGCATATCATTAGCATTTCAGTAGATGAAATAAAGATTCAGCCTTGGTAGAGCGTGGATGGTCAGCTATTCAAGTCAAGGTTACTTACCCGACATCAGCACGACCATGGTCTTGTCGAGAATGACAGACAATCTACGCTCTCGAGACAATATGAACTCATTTGGCATTATGATGAACAGGAGAATAGTCAAGGAGGAGGGTCCATGGGATGTCTCACGTCAGATATCGTCTACCTTAATTCTAACGTCCTCATTTCACCCCTCTCTACTTGAACAAGGGCTAACGACTACACAATCTCCGCAAGGAACTTCGTGAACTGCTCAGGCTCATCCCAGTGCAGCTAAGATCAACTGAGCGCCTGTATACGTATACACTAGCAGAGCTGCACTCACGAAATGGTTCGCCTTCTCCAGTCTATGGAATTCAATCGGTCGCCCTTTCTGCAGCTGTGAGTACTTACCCGCCATATGTTTGATTTTGCTCGCAGCAAAAACATTGTCTCCTGTGGACATATCGCACCAGACCATTCTGACCCGTACCGCGGGCCAGACAACCTTCTCCTCGCCACTTCCATCGCCCAACTCGCACTCGAAGAGTGCGCGGCGCAGATTGTCTTGGTAGATCGTGCGATCAACGAGTTGGAGGTGGATCTGGGAACGTATCATGACGCCGAAATCGCACACTTCGGCAAGCACCTCCGGCCCCATGCGCTGTACTGTGGGCGTCCAGCGGGGATCGACGCCTTCCGAAGACGAAGAGTCTCCCTCGTGGATGGCGGTGCGCGAAAGAAGCATCGCCGCAAATCCGGGCGACTCGGAGTCGTCTTCTGGGCCAATGTCTACTTGGGTGAAATAACTCGATACCCATACCGGGAAGATCGCCATCTTGTCCCGAGGAGTCAGTGCAGGATCGCGGAATGGACTGTACAAATTTTCAAATGGCTCTTCGCCCATAGCAGTCTGTGATGTATCTGTATGGGCATCGCATGGGAGTGCGTATCTCTCAGCGGGATGCCCTAGTTGCGAAGGACGGAGACGTACCGTACACAATGAAGCTGCGGAAATAGCTGCCAAAGAGCTTCCTGGTGTCCTCCGGAACTTCGTTTGCATACGCAAGTAAGGGCATCGTTTGCAGATTTCCTGAAGACCATGCGAGGAGCGCGAAACCACCTGCAGTGGCTCCATCTGTCTCCGGCAATTGTGAAAGCGGAGGTATGTGCTCAGTTTCGATGAACCATCGAATGAAGGCTGCGATCTCCAGCCCTCGCGTCTTGACCGCTTCTGCCTGTACTGCTCGCTCTGGAGAAGATAGTGCCGCTAACTCTTCAGGTGAGTACCGAGATGAACCTGGATAGTCTCGCAGGTTGAGGAGAATGAGACGGAGATTGCACGCGGCCGCGAACGATATCATATGTCTGAAGATGGCTAAGATTGAAAATGCATTGAATGTAAACGGAAATAGGGGCTGGGGATGAGAGTATCTGACATACCGCTATGAAACATGGTCCCATGAACCAGTACGAGAGTCACATAATCGGTAGAACCTGTAGGTGCGCCGCTATCCTCATAATAGAGAACTGAGCCTCTATTGTCGACTGGGCCAGTTGGCATGATCGCTAAACGCCCTGAGATACTCCTGGGAACTCGAAAAGGGATGACATCGATGACTTCCCACTCTAGCACGTTTTATAATTACGGCTATCACGATGTCTTCGCACGAAGACTCATAGAAAGTCTTGATACGTCCAGCGTCCTGTGGTACACCATGTGGCATGAATTGCGGTGTTATTGTCAATCAAAGGTGTCTATCCATGCGTCACATTGATTGCTAGCGCAGCACAATGTACCCATGCAGCGTCAATCTGCGGCACATGTTCAGGGGATGCATCTAGAGTCAGGACTGTGCACTGTGACGCAAGGCTCGCTTCAATGGATGCATTAGCATGGCACACTCTGCACATTCAGAAATGATCTCGATGTAAGTTCAGTCCCCGGACCACGGCTCCAAAATTTGTGCTTACAGGACGTGGAGTCTTGGACCAGTCAATGTTCTGGACGTCGGTGACCTATTGCCCCAAATGTAGATGCAAGCTCCAGCCGTCATTTTTTTTCAGACGTGTCTGCCGACATCGCGTCTGTATTTGGGGGATGTCTGGTCTCTGGAGTCCATTGCCAGCATAAGCCCGGGCGCCGACTGCTCTCAAACTTCGGCCGTTGCCGAAAAGGAAAGGGGTGTCCGTGGGGAATCTGGGGATCATATTACATGGCTTGCACTATGTAATATGATCCCCAAAGTAAACTCAGGATGCTGTATGAACTTGTAAGTGCACACTGTGCACCTGTCCGTGATACTTGGATTTCGGCACAGAGTATGACCCGTTGCCCGCTTTGTAGAGATGAGTGCCGCGGTAACGTGACGAACGCGACTTGCATCAGCTTGCATCCGCGCTCGATTTGGACATCCGCGTGTAGATCCCCCGCATCCTGAACGGATCGCTTATTAGCATGCCCCCCTTCCGCCCAATGAACTCACCCTTTCGGAATTGCCGCGTATTATTGGACCGCCCTGCACCACTGTGACGCTTGAGCGCGTCGTCTGCGGGCATATTCGTGATGTTTGTCAGCCGTCAGTCTCAGTCGCAAGGGCCTCAAAAACAACCAGGTTCGTCGTTCACTATCACCTCACGCCATTTACATCCTCTTCCACATCCTCATAACATACAATCTATCTAGTCCCCAAGTTGGCACCATGGGTCTCAAAATCGCATCAGTATTTCAGGGCTTAGTTTTCGCATCGATTGTTCCGTCGGCTCTCGCGGGCAGCTATGCACTCCACCAAAACAATGTCGGCTCCTCGTTTCTCTCCAACTTTCAGTGGGAGAATATCAGCGACCCAACAAACGGACGAGTGTAAGTGATTTTCTATTGATCTTCTGTCCGATACTGATTTGAAGGGCCTAGTCAATACGTCGACAAGCAGACGGCGTTGTCGGAGAACCTGACATTCACGTCCGACGACTCATTCATCATGCGTGCCGACTACACGACAACTCTCAGCGCATCCGATCCCGGGCCGAAAGAGCGTGCGCATCAAGAGTAATGAGCAGTACAACACTCACGTCGCTGTGTAAGTGACGCCGCTCGCAGCAGTTCACTAGATGCTTATTCACTCTCTCTTCTGCCCCTTTTTAGGTTCGACATCAACCACATGCCGCAGGGCTGCGCAACCTGGCCGGCTCTTTGGGAGGCAGACGACAGTGTGGGCACCTCAGCGGGCGAGATCGACATTCTAGAGGGAGTGAACGACATCTCGCCTGACAGCGTGACTCTTCACACGCAGGGTACATGTACCATGCCGTCGAATCGAACTCAACTAGGGTGTGTCCACGTCCTCTGCCTTATGATGATTTAGCATCCCACTTCAACGACATTATACATGTACTCACTGAGCGGCTCTCGAACAGGACGTCGCTCTCAAACGATTGCAGCTCCTCTAGCGAAATTGAAAACGGCAATGACGGATGTTCAGTCAACGCGCCCTATACATCTTCGTTCGGACCGGTGTTCAACACGTACGGCGGAGGCTGGTACGCAGTGGAGCGCACCGCGGAGTATATCCGTGTATGGTTCTGGTCGCGCAATGGCACCACCACGCCCTCCGAAGTCAGCTCGGGCGCGAGCACCATCAACACCGATGACTGGGTAAGAACGACTCATATCCGCCGGTCCTCGCCAGCCGCTGACACATTGTGCTGCGTCAGGGAACCCCGATAGCGTACTTCCCCGACACGGATTGCAAGATCGGGTCGGTGTTCGGGAACAACAACATCATTGTGGATCTGACATTCTGTGCGCAACCATCATTATAATCAGCGCTATTCATAACTCACATTCTCATCTATGTACATGTAGGCGGCAACTGGGCCGGCACGGACTTCAACGACGCCGGATGCCCTGGCAACTGCACCGGTAGGTGGACGCTCCATTCGCTTCCTGACAGCCTGCTCATCGGATCGTTCGTCAGAATACGTCAATAGCAATCCGTCGGCGTTCGTGAACGCATACTGGGACTTCGCCGCAGCGCGAATTTACCTGCCGTCCACAACGTCAACAACCAACCAGTCAGCAGCCGCTTCATCCACAAGCCTTGCTAAGAGCCACGGCTATGTCGTGCATGCGCTATCGGTCCCTGCTCTTGTTGCTCTGGTCGTCCTTAGCGCTGGATGGATGATTGCATGAGTCGCAGAGATCATGGACGTGATGCAAGAGTTGGATCTAGCGCAAAGTTGTAGCTGTAGTAGTATAGACACGGTTCATCTTGGACATTTCTAGTATAGTATCGCGATGTATCCTTGGAAACACTGAACAATCAGTACACGGATCTCCATCTTCACTTCTCAAAATACATGACTTGCAGTGTCGCGGATTGTTAAACCGTCCATGATGACCACAGAATCTGAGATCAGCCGCAAGTAGCTAGGAGTACAGGATACACATAAACATACATGTGTGGGGAAGATACATTCACGGTGGCTCAATCTACGCGTGTGAGACGTCAGTAAAACATGATGGGTACAATCCCAGCTTGTTCCCTGAGGAAGGTGAAGTGTCGAAGGTATCCTAAGTTACACAACGGTATGATCAGGCACGTCCGTCCGCGCACTAACTGGCGGAAAATAGTCCCCGGGCCCAAATCTTTTCGACTGTACATAAGAGTACGATTCACGTGTACACAGAACACAGCCCTAAGCTCGAGCGGCACTGCATCGCGGGACTGCTGGAAACGCACGCGCTGAATACGACACGCGACCACGCTAGCCACCCCGAGGGTCTTTTGACGGCTGCCATGCTCCCGGCAGGCAACGCAAACGAGCACGCGTCGAGCGTCTCCGCACAGAGGCTCTACCTCGCATTCGTCGTTCCTGCGGCAATCAGGGAATAAGGCATGGGTTCTCCACCACGTCGTCGCCATCGCCTCCGCCGACCTAGAAAGGCGAAGGCAGAGGCGATGGCAAGGGCGATGACGGGACGAGCGCCTGTGGTGGGTCGCGATAGATCTGCGAGCCGGGCGACCGATACTGCCCCCTGGGTGATTGCATGGTGCGGATCGATGAAGAAGAGGAGGGAAGTGCCAATGTTGGCGGACGCACGCGTAGCTGGACGCTCGGAGCAGTGGACGTGGGGAAGTTGTGAGCCGTTTCCAGGCCTGCAAGATACGCGCTTGAGCGATACGTCTCCTGGGCCATCATGGCCGATTGCGGCAACGGCGGAACCGTGGCATCGACGCCGTCCGCGGGCGCATATCTCTCAGCCATGTCCATCATGTATTCGACATCGAGGGTGGATATCGTCGTGGTCGGTGAACTTGGCTTCACCCTATGGGAACCACGGATACTGCGAGAGGTATTGCCTACGACAACCTGCGGCGTCTTCGGGCTAGCGCTGGACACTTCGGCGATACGGAGTGGCGGTGATGGAACGGGGGAATGAAAGGGTGATGAAGGTGCCGTCTTCTGGCTGCGCGCACGCTTGCTCGCTGTACTCGAGCTGGTTCTCGAGGAGCGATTCTCGGAGGAGCCTTGGCTTGTTGGAGATGAAAGCCACAGCTTGGAATTGGTGTAAAGCGGATTCCTGACGTAGGCATCGCCTTCCCGAGGGGGACTGCTAGCCCGCGACCATGTTGTCTGAATGCGGGAGTCCCAAGACGAAGATGTTGTGGGCACAGAATCGTAGGGAGGCGCCGGGGGCTTTTCGACGCCCGAGGGTGAGCCGCCGAAAGTCCCTTGTTCCACATTCGTCGCAGTCGCTGCCTGTGCCTTGCGACGGGAGCAGATTATCCAAATTGCCATAGCGAGAACAATGGCAACTACAACGGACCCAGACGCTACTGCAATGGCAATAATAGCGCCCCTTGTAGTTCATAACAGATAGCGAGAGTCAGCACGCGATTAGAATGAAGATGACAGAGCGGCTTACTGAGACAGAGTCTTCGTGTAAGTCATTGTATCTCGAGAGGAAGCGGTCATACTCGGTGTCACAGAAGCGGTAACGTTGGCAGTGTTGGCGGCCATGGAAGAGGTCGAGGAGGAGCGTGTCGGAGAGAGGCATGTCCCGCTGCTCTCCGAGGATCCGCCTACTGTAAACAGACCCTTGGCTGCGCTGTGCCCTTTCTCGTCACTGATCAGAAGTGCGACCTTGGTGTCATGAACGGCGTTCATGATATAGGAAGCAGTTCCGTGCCCTGCGTCGCTCGAGCTCTGGTTCACGGAGAAAGTCGTGCCTCCAGGTATGAAACCACGAATTGTAGGGGCCGCAGCCACTTCAGATGTATTGAAAGTGACGCTGAAGGGCTCACATTGTGATACACTCCCGGACAGAGCGAATGGCGGAGGATCCTCTCTGTGCTCAAAACGCAGACAGCTAGAATCGTTGAAAAGGCCTACAGTGATCACATCAGAGACCGGGCCCGTAGGCGCGCCATTTGCGTCGTCAAGAGAGGCGACGAAGTTGGTGCCCTCTGGCAGAGGCAGGAAAGTGATCGCATGTCCAGTGTCGGTCGCATTGTTCCACGCAGAGTTAGAAATCGGGATGGAGAAAGGAGTCAGGTTGAAAGGAACGACGGTTAGCGACAGAGGGAACGCTATGATAGACTGTAATCCTGAGAACTCCACTGAGAATGGGGTGCACTGCAGAGCAGGCGAAAAAGTGACAAAGTCGAAAGTCGACAGCGCCGTCTGAGGATAGACAGCGAGGAGAAGAAAGCCAGCTAGGGCGAGCGAATAGAACGACATAGGGTAAAGAGCTACCGCGTTCTTGACCAGGACTGGCCTGATGCAAGAGAGAACGAAAACCTAGTACATCCAGTACACCTCGAGGAGGGCAACGAGAAGGGTACAGGAAGAGTGACTGAGCAAGAACCGCCCTGCGGTCGTCAAGAGGTCGTGTCGTAAGTCCTGACGCAAAGTCTAGGCACTCGGGGCGAGTCTGATTGACGGTCTAACGATAAGCGAGGGAAGCAAATGAAAAAATGCTCTCTCACCGTATGACTGGCAAGTGGCACCCGGTGCAATCCAGACAAGATCCAGATGAGCGAGCACTGAAAGTAAAAGGATTCTCAAAACGGGCAGCCAGCCTGTGGCATGACCTGTCACTGAAGTCAAGTCAATACGAAGTAGACTGGGTGGGAGGATTCACGGAAGTGACGGTATTCGGTCTTCTACCGTTGTTCACCGATCCTTCTTACCGCGAAAGGACAGAAGGGCTCGGAAAGCAGGAACCCCCACGAATACCATGGTAACTATCGTTTTATATCACATTCGGCTGAGCGGACCGCCGGCAGTGACTGTGTGGCAGTGTGATTCTTCACATCGTCGGTCCCACAGGATGGTCAGTATCATATACTGTTCAGCGACTGCACCATACTCTACCATATTCCGTCTCCTACATTCCTATTGACATGCATTGGCGGTGTCGGGTGGCGGTGATGCGGTGACTCGATCCCACAGCACTCTCGACATATTGGGCCACGACGACGACGGCTGCAGCTTCATTGACAGCACAAGCTCACGTAGCATGTAGCAGGCCCCCCTCGTCCTGAGTTCCCTACGTTTGTCGAATCTGACCCATGGAAGGTACGTGAGACTCACATCAAGACTGCCCTGGTACCTGCGCATGATGTGTTCCCTGTTGTACCCCCGCGTACGAAACCCCATCGTTCCACAAATAGTATCATGATCCGCGTCCATCTGGAACTGCCAAACAGTGAGAACTGGCCAGAGTGGTTTGCATAGCAGTTGGCCACCCATCCATCGTCTTCCCAAAGGGTTTCATGTTTGACAGTGTTCGATGACCCCACGACAGCTGTGTCATTAGGAGATCCCTCCATTCGCCGGGACGCAGGAGCGAGCAGGAGACGGTACAGATCTAAGGGCAGGTAAGTACATATATGATCGCGATGTTGAGGTACATCGAAATGCTAAATTCCGACGTGGTCGTCGATCGCTCAGACGGCGCTAGGCGCTGCATTGACACTGACAGCAATGTTCCTCGCCTTCCTGACTCGATCAATGTTGCAGTGCACAACAATAGATGTGACAGGAAACATGAGGATTGGACAGTGAGCAGTTTGATACGCCTCATGCACAATGGGACTCATGCCTCGGCATTCAAAATGACTTGCACAGCCAACCAAGTCTCAATAAGTATATGGTAGGTCGCTTTGGTACGACAGTGAGTAAGTAATGTAGTAGTGTATCTTGTTGATGTGTATCGCTATGCTGTACCCTAATGAACGAGAGCCTCTGTCACCTCCATTGTGTCTCAGACGATATCATGTCACTCTAGACAATTTATTATTATTAATGTGCCTATATACTTCAGGAATAATGCATAATTATCACTACATGGCAACTACGATGTCCGACTCACTCCTGGTCCTTGGACGTCAGTGACGGGAAAATGTCCTAGTCCTCTTCCCAGGCTGACCACCACGCACCCATGTCTTCACGGCGATCCCGGTGCTCTTTAGCCTTCGCAAACCCGCCAGCTCAATACCAGCGCAGTCCCTTACAACGAGCATCGTTACGCAAGGAACATCGCGCACCGATCGAGGCATGACCGCGTTCACGACGTCCTCCGCGGACAAGCTCTCGCATCGGACGAGCTCCAGCACCTTCAGCGGCGCGTAGGCGCTCCGTGCGCGCAAGGCCTCTGTCAGGCCCAGCAAGAGTGCGCCTGTCACGCGAGGGCCGAGCAAGGCGAGGTACTGCAAACGCGGGAGGTTGTGCAAGAGTGGGAGCACGAAGTGCGGGTCGAGCCACCCATGCTCGAGGTAGAGGTACTCGAGCGCAGGCAGGTGTGGGAAGGCCCGGAGGACGTGGCGCAGCCGGGGGAAGAGCGTGGGCCGCCGGAACGGATACCGGGACAGAAGGCGCAGAGAGCGGACGGCTGGTAGGGACAGGTGCAGGAGGACAAGCAGCAGTGCTGATGGGACTTCTGGCCCTTCGATGCCCACGGTCAGGGCGGACAGACGAGACAGGTGGACGGAGCGTGGTGCTTCGCCGGAATACCGTGACGTGCTGTCTCCTTGCCACGGAAAGGCGATCCGCAGATCTTCCAGACGGGAAGACACTCGTATGATGTGTAGTACTTCCGAGGCGGCCTCATGCCCACGCGTGAAACCGTGATGGGTGTAGTCCAGGAAGGCCAGTTGCTGGAATAATGAGGGCAGCCACGCAAGGCGAATCCCTAGAAGAGTGGCCCTGCGGAGTCTTGGAGCATGACCGTTGAACAGCGTGAACTCTTTCGTGTCGTCGTTGCCTGGATACACCAGCGACAACTCCCTGATATATGGCGCATGCACGGCGGAGCTCTGTGCGTAACACGCGGAAAGCGCTGCATTCCACAGGTACGGTGCGTGCATGTCGAACCTTATTTCGAGTGAACGCCAACGAGAGATTAAGGGGGCGACGAGGTGCATATAGATCTGCACTGTGCGCGCATCGAAGGTCGTGGTGTAATATAAACCATTCGACGAGACTACTCGTGGCAGGAGTTGGATGTCAAGAGTGCACGCCTTTGCACGACGTATTCGTTCGTTCCACATGTCGAGACGACTATCGAGGGCGATGCGTCTCCATAATGCAGGTGTATGTAGTGCCAGCCTGTACCAGGCTTTGCACACGTGCGAGATCAGCACAGGAAACATTGTATCATCTTCAGCGCCCAGTGTGAAAATGTGTGCCAGTAGCTCGTTGGGTAGGAGCATTATTCTGTGATGCCTGCGACGTGCATACTGGGCGTGCAGGGGGGCATCCACGCGCGGAGAAGGTTGTTCTGTAGATTTTGAGCATCAACTTCAGTGTAATTCATACGATTTGCATGAATATGCACCAACTCGCGAGGACCTTCTACTGCTTCGAAGCCGTGTAAGCGTTAGCTACATTAAGACGCATGCTAAACTCACTCAGATGTGTAGATAGACTTCACCGCGTCCACAAGCGACCGGGTGAGCTCCTGACGACGAGATCGCTTCAGAGTGAAAGGCATGGTCGGGGAGCGGGGAAAGGGGCGCACACATACTGAAAAGCCCCTCCGTTATGTAGGATCGGTATGAGCGGATCCCCTTACAGAAGACCCAAGAGGGGCTATGCTGGCGTCCAGCGCCTGAACGGGCGGGCTGAAGGTTGACAGGGGTTAGTTAATTGTATGAACTCTGCGCCGGAGACAATGAAACACCGGCACAAAAAGCCGAGCACAACCAGTACTTATACCTGAACCTGTTGCATGTCATCATGTAGCATTCTTGGGGGCGGCATGTGCTCACCCGGAGCACGAACTCAATAGGGGTAGTTCAGGCTGCCGGGTCTGGGTCCTGTGCTCAGACACCAGCGGCGTAGTGGGACAAGTTCGTGCATATGGGGCGGCTGCTCACAATGCTTTGGCAGAATGCTGCAGTCCACTATCCAGGAGGAGAGGCAGGATCGCCGAATCTTCCTGACATGGTTGCCACTGGTACTGAATGTCAGACTCGCGCTCAACTCGCGCTGCCTAGCCGATGTGAGGGTGTCACGAGCCCCATATATTCCATACAAGGATTTCTGCTGAGAGCATCGCCCGCATGAATATTAATGTGAGTGGTATAGAAAGCGCCGAGCTCTAAGAATATGCCAGTGAGTGGTTGGGAGACGCGTTGCGCCTGCTGCCGAGGTCCTTCCATATTTGGACCACACGCTGGGCGCTTGTTACAGGGCGACTTTGGCGGCAGGACGGTGGCGGCGCGCGGAGCGGTCGGTGGTCAATCTACAAGTTCTCACATGCATCTCTTCATCTCGACAGGCTGTCCATATTACTCGTGTACGACATTTCCTGAACCATAGTGTATCTCTGAATAAGACTGAGCCAGGACATGAACGGATTCCGCCCTGAGGAGAGGAAGCAAATGCAGCAGATACATGGTTTGTCTTCCGGTGCTGAGTCCATCCCAAGCAGTAGGAGGGACGCGTCAAGGCCCACGGAACAAAGTCAGAGGTATTTAATCCGGCCGATGAATACGGTAAAAAGCTCATATTATCTTCAGCAAAGTCTGGTCGAGCGCGAAGGCGACAATTATCCAGACGCCTTCGAATGATACGTCTCGCCGCAATTACCGAGGTACCAATCCATTTAACGGTCGCTTCGCTAGTACCTTGCATACCGGAAACAGAGGGCCTTCAGCTGGCAACAATCGCACCGCTTCGGCCACGGTCTTGTCGAACTTTACCAGCTCGAACGCACAAAGTCCGTCTCGATCGGTGAAGCGGCCACGAGTAGTTGGTCCGAAAGATGGTAGAGATGCTTCAAAGCCATACGCAGAGTCATCTGTGTCCAGATTTTTTTCAGGTCGGTGAGATGTCCAATCGAGGAGTGAGTGTTGTAGCTGAGTTGTCTTGCCCGCCGTGATCAGACAAGAACGGTACACATCCCAGAGTCTCCCAAGGACAGTCAGTACCCAACAGCGAAGTGGCTGGCAGGTACGAGCAGATTGTAATTGATGGAGACGAAGACATAGGCACGCCTGTTGAGCGACCTTTCCCGGCTGGACCATCATCGAAACGAAACGCGGGCTATACCAGTCCTGACCCTCTTAACATTATTGATTCACCATCGGGAACCCATTCTTCGAAACCTCACGATTTCGAGTTATCATCTGATTCCATTCAGTCTACCCGCGGGTTGCCTCCCGACGGCGACGCAAGAAAGCGACTGCAGGAGCGCGTTCACCAGGCTAAAGTGATAGATGTGGACGAGCCAGATCCGATTGAGGACTTCTCGGATTCTGAAATGCTACCATCTGCGAGTGGGCCAGCAACACCGCATGGAACGGTGCTCCCTGCGAACAACGTGCAAAAGAAAAAGGCAATTTTCGAGATGGCTCCGACACCTGTTTTACATATTGACTTGAGAACCATATCGGGGAAACCTCAGTCAAAGAAAAGTAGTATGAAACCACGTGCGAAGAAGGTGCGTCTACTGCATCATGATTATACATACCACGCTCGGCCTTATATGTATGTTTTCCTGCGGCATTCAACTATGAAGGAAGATGCCGGCAAGTTGCTTGATCCCATAGCCACATCCTCTTCCGGGTTTAAAAGTACTACTCTGACGAAGAAGTCTGCCACTAAGGCGAAGAAACCCGATCAGCCGCCTGAACCTCTAGTGTTACCTTTGCAAGAGTGGTCGCTCGGATGTAGGCTCATGCAAGACGAAGACCGGGCTGCCGTGGAGCCGCGCTATTGGTTGACGTATACTCAGGATTTTCGCCCGTTGCTCACTGTTCGGGAGCGCAGTGGACACAATCCATTAAACGGACAAAGATTGGAAGAGTTCAACGTTTCAGATGGGATTACCTCATTCACAGTAAATGTCGTTGCACTCCATTTACGTAGTTGAGCTCACATCTACATGCTTGCCTAGCATACTCAGTGGCCATGTCTAGTCTCTATGCCCGTCATATTGCAAGTAAAGCCTTCTCGACCTACGCAGATAGATCCCAGATTTCCAGAGTATAATCCAGGTAGAAATATTCTGCCGTTCTACGGAACGCCGCTCAATTGATTCTTTAGGTTCCAGAGGGTTGGATGGCACAGTGACGTTCCGCTTTATGACAACACACGCGAACTGGAGGAATGGTGAGGTGTACGAGAAACTCATTAGAAAACTCCAAGACAGCATACCTAAAGTGGAATATCTCGAGTAAGTCACTTTATCGCGTCTCGTTCTATTGTAGGATACGCCTGAATCCTGTAAAACCTGCAGTCCCAGTGGCTCTCGAGCCTGCTGGGAAAAGACGTTGGGCGCTGCAGAATTAAAGAAGGCAGAGCTGAGACAGGAAGTCTCTTGCTCCTCTAGAGGTGATGACGGCCCGAAAGTTTCTACATCAAACAAACCAGCATCTCGACCATCGCCAAGGTTCGCATAGTAGGTGTTACCCTGTCAGAAGCGGTGATACTGGGGCAACTAACCCATCCAAATTACAGCAAAGCTGCTCCTGCAACATCGGAACGTGAGACACGCTCCACGCGCCAATCAGCTCGTTCAAGCGCTCCCCGAAGCCCAACTCCTGAACCGGACGAGCTGTATATATATGGCTTATTTCTTGCATCCATAGGATTTACTGACGTATCTCGTTTTGGCAGGATCCTGGTATATCCTCCCACCGGGGCGGGCGCTATCAACATCAATAAGAGTGACCTCAAACGATTGGAACCTAATGCCTATCTCAACGATACTCTCATCGAGTTTGGTTTGAAGTACGAGTTCTTTCGGCTGCTCTGTTTGCAGAAGACTGATTATTGTTATAGGCTGTGGTTAGCTGAACTCAAGGAGAAAGAACCCGAAATTGCCGAACAGGTTCATGTCTTCAACTCTTTTTTCTACAAGAAACTCAACGTAAAAGAGTAAGTGTTGGACCAAGCAATTCTGTACGCTTATCTGATGGCGGCTCTAGCAAGGAAGGTGGCTATCAAAGCGTACGCAAATGGACCTCTAAGTTCGATCTGTTTGAAAAGAAGTACATCATTGTACCAATCAACGAGAAGTATGTGACTCACGTACGTATTCATTGTGTTTCTCATGGGAAGTCCTCAGCTTCCATTGGTATCTGGCAATCATCTACCACCCGCAACACACCCTTACACCTGCACCAGTAACACGTCAGATCATAAAGCCTAATACGCGCAAGCGTAAACGTGAATCTGGGGTATCTGATTTGGCAGAAACCGAAGACCTCGAGGAGATTACTGTACTACAACCTCGTTCCACTGACGAAGAGGTTATACCTGATTCCTGCCCTCCATCTCGTGCCCCTTCACCTCACCCATCTCGACAAGACAGCGATGAAGAGCAGGTCGAAAAGCTTCTCGACTCCACTCAGGCGTGCTCAATCAACGACAAATTGCAAATCTCGGACCATATGGCGGTAGTGGACGAGAAACCCGCAGTGGGCGAGCCGGTTGGCGCGGAAAGCATGGATATTGATACGATGCATTTGCAGTATCCCAGTTCTCCCATCAAGAGCCCTGAACGAATGGAGGTTGATTCGCCTTTATCGCTATTGGATGATGCAGATGAAGCGCGATGTTCTGAGAACAGCGCGGCCCAAAGCGCTTCAAATGCCAGTGCGCTCTCCCTTGATGACGGGGCGGATGTGAGAGCAAGTGTCGTGCCATCGATGTTCTATGGCGCTTCATCAGCATCAAGACTCAAGAAGGGCAAGGAGAAGGCGACTGCTGCATCTGTCGATCTAGATGAGGCTCAGCCAGAGGAAATACTGGCATCTGAGAGTAGCGAGCCTCACAGGACGTAAGCCAAGTCTTGTCCTTTTCTGCTCACTGCTCACAGGGATTGCCTTCATAAAGCACATACATATTCATTTTTGATTCTCTGGGATCAAGACATCCGCAAGCCATCAAGACGTTGACTAGGTATCTGCAAATGGAAGCTAAAGACAAGAAAGGTATCGGTAGTCCTGGTCTAGCGCAAGGTAGACATGCCTTGGTATGTGAGACTGCTATCCGCGCATGTTCTTTATTCAACAAAGTTGCATCATCAGGTCCCTATCCAGCCGAATTGGTGCGATTGTGGACTGTATGTCTTACATTTCGTGCGAGTTTTCCTGCGCAGTCCCGACTCTTATCAAGAGTTGATTCTGGTGAGAATGCATTCCACCATACCTGCTTCCGTATCTTTTACAACGCTTACACGTCTCATCCTAAATGAGCAGTCCACGAAACAGAAAGGTTATCTCGTGAATCACCGCAAACAGGACTGGAAGGATGATGAGGTCGGGAAGCTCCGAGATGAGCTCAAGCAGCGCATCAAGGAGCTTTCGCTACTGTGGAAGAACGAACGCACCGCGAAAGAGCAGCAACAGAAAAAAGACGAGGCGCAACAATCGTCGGAGAAGAGCAAAGTGGGTGCTGTGGCGTCGACTGTGTCGTCCGTCTCTTCCGATGAGGAGGTAGTGATAGCAGACGTGGAGGTTACCTCCGCGGCGCCGTCCAAAAGCAAGTCCACAGACCGAGCTCTTCGAATGAAGTAGTGCAACTCAGACGTTCGCCTGATATTGTAGTTATGTCATAGTAATGCGCATATGTTAGGTACATTTATGCTCTAATGCTACGGACCGCGTTCGTGCTAGTCGCTAATCATCTTCTGTTTCTCGGGCATGCTGTATCATTATTCGTCTACATTCGCTGCTCATCCATATATTCATGTGTATCACGATATTTTCGCAAATGTGCGTGCATATTTTATTTGCAACGACTGCATGAATTGTACACACATTCAGGGCAGTTATCATTACATTGATATGGCGCGATTTATTCAACACGGAGACTTGAATGATACCTATATCTAGCATGCTTCACACCATCCCGTATTATCTTGCTCGATGAGTTCTATTGCGAAGATCAAATAGACCGGTAGGGAGAGACAGCATCAGAGAAGTGCGCCTAAAAAGCTATGCATATACATGATGTAGAACTATCGAGCAGTTCCGTCCATTCACCACCACAGCCAACACGATGCCACGTTGAGAGAAAGAAAAGAGAGTGCACACCGCGCCGCAACATGAGGAAGATGTTAGTCCGTGCGACGAACGAAAAATGTCAGAAAGGCAAATACGCGACTAGAGGGTAGTAGGGAGATAAGGTAAATGTCCGTCGGTATAGATGCGATGCGGAGGAAGTCGTCACGAGTCAAGGCGAGGCGGGTGCGCGCGTTGCGTAGAGTGCAGAGATGAGAGCGAAGAATTCCAGATACGACAGAGAAATGAGACGTTGACGAGACCCGCGGCCACGCTCATCCACATCCGTCGTAGAGCTGGTTACGGGGGAAGTCGTATCCTGCTTGCGCCCATGTCGTAAGGTTAGGATTTGAGTACGCATTCAAATGACTACAAGGAATTAGAGTGAGGACAAAATTCGATTCGTGAGACAGTCAGGCTTACTTGTTGATATACTCCGCTGTGGGATAATTGGGGGGATCGCATGTGATGGCGTCCTCACCCAGACCCTCGCGCTGATATACACGCACGTAGTCGATATACATCTTCGACGGGAACTGCAGCGCTGCCCAGTCCTGCGGCTGGAAAGACGCTGCCTCGAAGCGTGAGTTTCACAAACCCAAAATAACGGAACCTAGGACTTACGTGACATGCCGAAGTTAAAGATGAGGTACTGCGAGCATTGAAAGAGATATACGCGTTAACTCGAATCAACAGGTTTCGAAGATTACGATCGCCGTACCATCGGTTCCTCTGGGATTATCCGAGGCCCAATTTCTACAGCTTCATCGGGTCCGAGCGAGTCCGCAGTGACTTTCCAAGCAGGTTCCCCTTGGCTGTACCAAGTAATGTATCCACTAGAGCGGTCGCTCGGATCCGAAAGCCACTCGTATCCAAACACCCCGTACTCTTGGTCGTTGTAGATTGTATTGTTAATATTGGTCAACGCAGACACAGCTTCTTGATACGGGCCACCATGGTACGAATTGATCGAGGAGATTTCAGAATTGTATATCGTGGTGACGGAGCTGTTGGTATCGAATACGTAGCCAAGGTTGTATGGTGCTATCTGCATACTTTGTGATGCTAGTGACTGCCAATCTGTCGGATCGATCTCAGCCTCGAGGATATCGATTTCGGGTACATTGCGTCCAACGTTGACTGAAGGACCCGGGTGGTCCGACCCAGGGCAGGTGCACGCCGAGAGCTTCTGCCCAGGTTGGTAGCTCAGGCCCTGTGCTGCTGTTGGAGTGTTGTTGGCGTATGTTTGATTCGGGAACGTTCCAACGTCACAGCTATCATAGGAATAAGGCCAAGTTCCTTGAGTGGTCGCACCATAACCAGCACGACCCTGCACGTGCATGAGTCATCTTGAAGAGATGTCGCATTAGCTTACGCACCAAGTTACCCATTGTCCATGCAGCTGGCCAAAATCCACGCGTCGTATGCGAGCCCGGAAGACTGATCGATATCTCGACGTAGCCGGTGGTAAAGCAGAACTTGTTCCACGATTGCAACATCCCACTCCGGAAGTTCAGATTGTGGTTCTCTACCTCATCCATCGTGATGACTAGTTTGCCACCCTCCGTTGTGATTTGCTGCATATCACAAGTTTAGATCAACAGGAAAACCATCAATACAATCGACGCATACCTCTGGCGCATACCACTCCAGATCACCTGTGGGCCAGTAGTTAAAGTTTACCGCCTCCCAGTACGGGTCGTCTCCCGGCCAGAAAGTTCGCCCATCGGTATTGAATTCATCGCTGAAGACCAATGTGTATTCCGATCCATCACTGGCTTTGTGCGAATGAGCCGATGACGGAGTGTCTTTGTCGATTAAGGAAGGCATGTGAGGTAGGTCCGGAATTTGACCAGATTTGTTGACCCCGCCTAGGTTGTAGCCAACCGATTTGGGCGTTGGGTTACCGTAATAATAGATGATCGGATACCCGGCAAACAGGGTGAGCAAGGCCCCGACAAGGAGGACCAACGTGGACATATTTATCCAACCACGAGCAGAAAATGGCGTGCAGCTACGCTCAATAGCAGCATCACGAATGGGGTCGGGATTGTGCAGCGCATCGTCGAGATCGGGATCCTTCGTGTCCCACAGGTATGGATAAGGCTGCACGGTGGACGTGCCGATCATGGGCGTTGCGGTGTTGACGGTTTTCTCACCCGTGGTGCCTACTGAGGTCTCTGAAACGGCGGCGCTGAACCGCGAAGGGTAGCCATTGCCATTGGTGACAGAATTTGGGTTGTACTTTTCATCAAAACATCAGCCAGACGGACGATGCGAAGAGAAAGCAAGACACACAGAATATGGACCGTATCCACCGCCAATAGCGCCGGTTGCGACGCCGTAAGTCGTGTCGTTCCTGCCGCCTTGGCTGCCCGATGCTTGAGGCTGCATTGGTGGAGGTGGAGGTTGAGACTGGTAGCGACTTGTGCCCTGAGGAGACTGAGGGACGGCGTAGTATTGTTGGTTTGGCGGCTGAGCTCTGCGAGGGACAGCAGCCATCGTGACGGTAGAGAGAACGCAATGCGCAGGAACAGCGCCACCATCCACTCCATTCCAACTCCGAGCATCCTTGCCAGCCGGCAGACCGGCTTCTGCCTCCGTTGTGCCTCCGGTTCACACTCCGCCCTCCCCCAAAACACGGTGCGGCTTGTCGGCAGCCAGCCTCCCCGCCGGAGGTCCGCCACCTTTTCCCTTTGCTCGCCGTCGCCACCTTGGACGAGGGCGAGGGCAGCGACCGACTGCAAACACGATGCTAAACACCGTTGCGGTGAGCAGACCGTCTTGCTCTCTCTCCCGTCCGTCGACTGCATGGTGCTCTCCTCCCCACATGCATATAAAAGGCTGTTATCTCAGGGTAACCGCGCTAGAAGCTCATATCTGATCCCTGGTCGCCTGAGGCCGCACGCTCGCAGCATGTCCATCGACCTCTCGCTCGACCGGATACGCAGGCTTCAGGCGCTGCTGACCCCGTATACTCGTCCCACATGCCACATCACCGGAACGAATGGCAAGGGCAGCGTGTCCGCTCTTCTCTCATCCATCTTCCTGGCCTCATCACCCCGCGTCGTTGGCCGCTTCAACAGCCCTCACCTCGTTACCGTCCGTGATTGTATCACGCTCAACAACGCCCCCGTCACTCCTGACGTCTACGCTGCCGCGCGGGCACGCAGGTCGAGCATACTGACGCGGCACATGACATCGGCGCCAGCAGCTTTGAACTCTTGACCTGCACCGCGTTGCGTATATTCGAGGAAGCGCGAGCAGATGTGGTCATTCTCGAGGTAGGTATGGGTGGCCGACTCGATGCGACAAATGTCATCCCGGACGAAGCTGTGCTCGTTTCAGCCCTCACTGCCGTCGACTTGGATCATCAGGCCTTCCTTGGCAGCACGGTCGCGGCGATCGCGCGTGAGAAGGTAGCAATTGGCAGACGGGGAAAGCCCTTCGTACTTGGGCACCAAGTCCACCCAGAGGTGGAGCTCGTCGTGCGGGAAGCAGTCGAGCAGATAGGAGGAGAGGTAATCCCTACCGTGGGTGTAAAGGCGCGGGACTGGGACGAGACTATTGACGGCCTTCAGCCTGCCTTTCTTTCAACATCTTTCGCGCCCCCTCCCTCTCAGCCTGTGGAAGCCCGAGTTCCATGCTTTACACAACCACTCCGTGCATTGCTTCCTTTGCACGGTGAGCACCAGTTAGCCAACCTCGGCACCGCACTCGGAGTGATCTCCGCTCTGCTCACACATGCGTCCTGCGCCGATCGTCTGCATTGGCGCGAGTCGATAACGCCCGAAGCTGTCGCTCGCGGAATTCAGGCTACCACCTGGCCGGGGAGGTTATCCTTTCATCAGCTATCCTCAATGCAAATCGTCGCTGACGGTGCGCACAATCCCGCCTCGGCACACACTCTAGCGGCATACATTTCGTCCATGTTGTCTGCGCGGGGACATGCCAACCACTCTGACCCTCCTATGCTCACATATCTTGTAGCGCTTTCGCATTCCCCGCCGAAAAGCCCGAAGGACACGCTCGCCCCGCTCTTGTCCCTACCTGCCAACATCGGCATAGCCCCCTTGCAATTCTCGACACCTGAAGGCATGCCCTGGGTCCGTCCTGAGGCTTACGACGTACTGTACTCTACAATCACCGAGCTCGCACCAGATGCAGAGATTTGGAAACGCGGTTCCGGGGAACAAGAGGATCCACTCAGTCAGATGCGCTCTGCCGTTGAATGGGCCGCAGAGAGGCAGAGGCGGGCGGGGGCGGATGGGCTTGTCGTCGTGGCTGGTAGTCTGTATCTTGTCGCGGACTTCTACCGACTGCTAGCGGAGGATCTGCCTAGAACGCATCTTCCTAATACAGATATGGGCGAGCCGTTATAGGCCCGCCTTATTAATGGGACCGTTTGGTTTGTCAAGCCCGCCAAATTTTGTCCGGGCATCAGATGCGAAGCACCGTTGAGAGTTGTTCGAATTCGTGTGCTCTCCGTTCAAACTGGGACCTTACTTTTCATGGGGTTGAACGATTTGAGGCCCACAAGGGAGCCCAGCCCGAATTGTGTAATCGAGCCCAGGGCCACCGATCTCTCACTGTTTCGCAGAAAAGCGAGGCCTCTACCGCTGGTGTTGGATCGTTACAGGGACGGCATCTCGATACAAGGTCTAGCTATAGCATTTAGCACGAGCACTTTTGTCAGATCAGGATCTGCACAATGACCCAATACTTACGTGCATGATAGTCTAAGAAGACACTCATCCCACCGCGGCCTTGTGTTGCCGTGGGCCCTGGCGGATCTTGGCAAGATCCGCACCCCAGGGAAGGAATTATTTTGAACCAGGGCTTCCGTACATTAATAGTCCAGGCTGTCAGGACAACTGTGCAATACTGTATATGTACAGTGTTTCAGCCTCTGGTGTTCGACTTATTCCTTTGCGGATCTATGTAGTCCGAGTCAATCGAGAATTAGTCGATCGGTAGCAATTGCACGACACGCCTATCAATGAAGACTAGGTGCGCGGAATTGGGGCCAATGAATGAATGAATGAGCTCATGCCAAACTCATGCGTCGGATTCTCCCATCCACCGTCTGATACATTGTCAGACGAAGTAGCATAGGCCTAGACATTCGATCATATATGACAAGATATATGATGTAACTTCTTCCAGGTTGCGCTCCACAGAAGCGTCCAATAGAGCGAGCGTAATCAGCCCAATCTGGGCGGGCGAATCTGCTATGTATGAGCATTCAGACATAGCCTGCATATGTCCAAAGGCGTCGAGTGGCAGAGCGCGGGGTTAGAGCACCCAATTGACTGTAAGAAATAATCGATCTGGACATATCTGGGAACCCGAGACTGTCGACGTATGAGTCCACAGTGCCAAGATTACCAGAGAGCATCCTATGTCGCTATGAAAAGTATATATGCGAGGATAGCAATGTCATTTTTTCGCGGGAGAAGAGATACAAAATGGGGCAGACCGCACCTAAAGCTTGGGATACCGCGCAGCTGGGGTTATCCGGAAACCTCCTGAGGGAAGCCTGGATCTTTCTTGGGGCGGCTCTCCTACAGTGCCGTATGATCATGATGGTGAGAGGTACCACGGAGAGACGTGCTGTATGAGGGGCATCTGACCACCAGAGCCAACGGTTCGGACTTGAAGCTTGACGGGGGAAACAACACGGTATGTCGTAAATCAGGACAGGCGGCAGTAGCCGACGGTCCGCTTTGTCCAGGAGGGACAGGAACCGCTACTAGAACACAGCCCACTGAGTTCCGTGATACGAGTACAGGAAACACGCAGCAAGCAGAAGGCCTATGCGAGCAGGCTAGAAGGATTCATGGAAGGCTGTGAGTCAAAGGGGGTCCGAATGAGTGTTTTGACAGGCTGAAGTTAACGGCACACGAGGAGAAGCGCAAGGAGTCTTGAACCAGAATCCTACGCGGGAGAAGCTGGGTGAGAGCAGACACCGTCAAATAATACTCCTATCCAGACCGGTGTACATAAATATACCGATTCATACAATACAAAAACGACCGTCGGGGTTGTCCCCATCATGGTCGTACATTTCTAAAGTCAAGATAAGTCTCGATGCGGTGTCACAGCTGTAACGGTACTTCAGCCACCTCCAGGTGAACTCGGGGTGGAGTCAGATCCTGCGAACAGCGTACTGAATATGTTGGACTACCTCCGGACGCACTTTTCGGAATACCGCATGAAGTCTATATCGTTACTAAAGATGCATTCCGACCACATGGCCATTTTCTGACCGCCCATTGGTTGTTCTTCGAAACGTTAACATGCGACCGGTTATCCACAACGGAACGGACGTGTGGTGGGTGTCGTAAGAGTGAACGAGGCAAGGAGAGAGCATGATGCTGAACCACGAAAAGTAGGCCAAATTCGGATACACCCAACAAGGCGTAGCCATATGGTAAGCGTAACGGTCGTGCTCACGTGATTTTACACTCCGATGTTCGGCCAGATCGGAAGAGCTCAGGACCCCAGAGAGCTGCAAGATAACGCATAGATCATACTGTGCACGACTATACAGTATCCTCAAAAGGCATTGCAGAGTAAAATTCACGGAATACAGTTGTTATATTATGCTGCAATATACACTTTAAAATACACTGTCTATATTTATAATTTGAGCAAAGAGATATGTTATGTGCAGGCAACACCGGCGGCCAACGCGTTGCACCTGTCCAATGAGTCGATTGCCTATTTCGGTGAGCGTCCGGCAAACACCGTCGCTCAGCAGGGAGAGGCTTGTCGGTGCGGGCAAGATACTGTTCCACCTCCTCCTGGTCAAATTGGGGTCATTCTTGGCCACGGATATTAAGGACAGCCTTATAGCAGCTCTAGGGGAAGAAATCCATCTACACTCTGTGACTTCTACCTTGAGCTTAAAGGTAGTTGACTTAGTTGACCATGCTAGAGCTTGAGGTGAACTAGGTCCTTAGGTTTCTATCATTTGTCTTGAATATAGACTACTTTTGAATATCATATGAGCAATCAAATATCCTTGAACAATAATATCTTAGTAAGTGGCATCATTTTCTATGGCTTGTCAGGACTCAGAATCATGATGGACAGATGTCAATGACACTCCAAGTACAGTACCTTATCTTTGGAAGAGCCACTGGACACAATATTTGAGGATAGTGAGTAAAATCCCAAACACTGAATAGGATTTCCAACATCTCAATGTCAGATTTTGTCAAAGATAACTTTTTGAATATTGTCATCAGTTTAGACTTCACAATGCATTGAAGATATTGCTGAACTCCTGTGAGGTTTATACAATCTTGACCATTTGTAGATTTTTATAATTCCTTTTATAATCCTGAGTGCCAGTGGCAAAAAATGATGAACCTCATTGGCTTCATTGACTGTCATTCTGGCATACTTTTATCAATATACTCTTTGATGCTTTTTCCAAAAATATTGTGAAATAAGACATTCATATGATTGTCAAAAATGATGTGCCAGTAAGACCTTTAGTAAGGTTGAAATATCTGAAAATACTCAATGTAACAAAAGCTCCTTCCAAAGTTTTTATAATCCCTCCTGGTGGCATAAGAGAGATACATTATTTTTTCATATCTTTGTTCCTTCCACCAACATTGAAAGCTGCACCTAGAGTACTACTTCATCCTATTTCAGCTGTCTTAGCTAAGTTGATGGATACATCAGAATATAGTACATCTGAACTTTCTATAAATTCATTGTGTAGATTGAATACTATGTCTACATTATAGTAGTAATTCCTTGACCTTATTGAGCCTATTCCTGAGGGCATTTCATGCCTAGGGAAGTCTTCATTTATTTTTTTGTGCAATAGGCCACTTCTGTCAGATTGCAAGAAGAGTACCTGCTGATCTCTTATATAAAATAGGCTAAGACCTGCAACTTGAACATATATTTATAGACTACAGAGAGTCAAAATAAATTACAATTTGGCACTTCCCTAGCTAGAAGCATCAGGAAAACCAAATTTCTTGATCAACTTACCTGTCTTAATTTCTTACACAAGAAATACAGAGACTTCTCAGACAATCCAGAAGAATCAAGAAAATGCTAATAATGTGAATACTGTAAATAAGCCATGATCAAATGGTAAACATATGTGACAATTATTTCTGAGAGATGACAACCAGCACATGGCTAGATAGAAGCACATACCTGACATCCTGTAGCCAAAGACAATATCATTGCATATTTTATTATTTGCATCTACATAACAATCAGGTTTTGGGCAATATCTGCATATTGATTTTCTTCCTAGCCCTCTCCATTTTTAACTCAATAGATTATAGGAAAGTCACCAGCTTTTCTTATTTTTTCCTTGCTCCCCTACAAGACAATAAGATTTTTTAAGCAAACTAAAAGCAAAAAAAAATAAGAATGGCTTTTCCATATCCAAGGACAGACCTTGGCCATTATAAGAATAGAGAACACTGGACATTCTCTCATTTTCATGGGAGATCATGACTAATATCTTTTTTGAATCTATATACTGATATTCATAAATGAGAGAGGCTGTGAGGAGAAAGGTCAGTGTTGAAGATTTTGAGCACATATTGCTTGCTTTTCTCATATATATGTGCACTGTTTATGCTGTGTATCTACTGTGTATTTACTTCTGTATATCATATAGCATTTAAATACTGATTATCTGTAAATGTACACTCAATAGTTGGAGCCTTAGCTGTAACCCTGAGCATCAGACTCCTCTTACTCTCTTTGACTTATTGAAAAATTGATTTGACAACAAAGAATGATTTATGTTCCAAGCTCTCTCTCTTATTTTGATAAGCTGTCTCCTATGAGCCTTGTTCTGCTGAAGGAAAGGCAGGCTTCTGTGGCAATAAGATGTGTGAAACAGAGTTTGAGCTGAAAGCATTGGCTACAACCTAAATATGTAAGCTAGCCGACTCATATAATATGTGCAGCAGCCAAGGTAAGTTATACAGCATTTGACTACAATGGCCCATGGGCTGTGGGTGTAATCTAAAGGCGCCGCGATTGCGGTGGTCAGGGTCTCACAATCCATTTAGGGAAAGCCGTCGATGCCGTTCGCGGAAGACGCCGCCTGAGTTCGAAATCAGAGCACGACCGTTACGCTTGCCATATAGCCAAGATGTATTTGAATTGACGTACACAGATCTGAGTGGAGATACCACTTTAATCGTGCATCCGTGATACGCCAATCGAAAGGGGATCGAGATTCATAACTTTCGGGCCACAGTAACCCCGAGCTCATTGTGCGGACAAATCATGGTATCCTGATTATTTTGACGGGCCTGAACGAGTCAGACAAATTGACAACTACGTACGCAACGAATGATACTCTTGACTCCTGCTGGTGTTGATACGGCGTGAATATCTTCGGAGAAAGTGTTTCCTAACCTGGGCACTCAGATTCCCATTTACAGCAATGTATCAATGTATTATGAGTCTCTGTGGAATCAAACATACAGCGATTCTCAAAACTAACGGCCATTATCAGTACATAGAATACACCCACGTCGGTTCGCAGGATACCTCTCACCACCTACTGCACATTCATCCGGATGACAGTCCCCCCACCCGTATGACCATCGAAAACAAAGAAATTCACAATAGGCGACTCTCGCGCGGCGAGGGCTTTGAGAATATCCTGCGCAAGCATGCCACCGACCACCGCACAGACGGGGGAGAGCTCATGAGCCGCCGTCGTGGCCACGGTTCTACGAAGTCACGTTATATCAATAAGCATACATGTCGTGCGAACAGAAAACATAGCAGGATGCACGCACTCGATGAGTTCCGGCGGAATCCTGGGTATCGCCTGCTTATTGACGTTCGCATCCAGAAGCAGTGAGTTCGCAGTTTTTTCCAGGGCAGGAGCAGAATTCGGGTCATCTGGTAGCGCGCCACCGTGTGCAGATTGGTGCTCCCAAATTGCTGCGGGCGGAGTTTAACATGATTGTCATCAATGTATACAGATGTACATACCGAGGACGGCGAACACAGCGGCAGGATTGAGCTCTTTCGTTTGTCTTCGCGACAGACCAGTCCATCGATGTTCCAACGCCGACTTCAAGGGACAGTACGTCGTTGTATTTTTCATATTTTTAGCCGTGTCCTTCGGGGCAGTTCGATCACTGGACACGTTTCAGTAATCAATTACAGCATACGGATCATCAGAAAGTTCGTACGGAGCAATGTAATCGTGTGTCAGTAAATCACAGAAGATATATCCAAGCAGACCATAGGTTCCGCCTGCGTAGAATGGCTTTCCAGCAGCCCGACAGGCGTCGTTTATGCGGATCTGCAAAGTTGCCAGAGCTGTATCAAATCGCTCATGCGTAAACCCCTTACCAAGCTGTCTCGATCCGTGTCAGTCACACACACCATGTCGACATCTTTGACCAGTGATTGCAGAGCGACACCATCCAAATTCGACTCCGCCAGAGCTTGTACCGTCACTAGCGGGTTGAGATTCTCTACTCTTGGTTTGGCTGCTTCTGCTTTCTATTCGAAATATTCAGCAACAAGAACGATCAGATGTATGCGGCACAGGCCGATATACATAGACTTGCTTGCACTATTTTTGAGCACCATCAATGATGGCGCGGAATACACAGGCTCTGGGCTGGAGTAGGTGCCATGCAGATGTGCACAAATCGCGAGTGCGAGTACACAGTCTATTCAATAGCCCTGAAAGTCTGTCGACCGGTGATCAGAGACAGTCACGAGCACTTTGCCAGAGCTGCATAAGCTCCTCTTCTGAGGGTGCGGAGCTATGGAGCTCAATATAGAAGGCGACACTAGAACACCAGAAGACGGAACACGCAGTGCAGCAGTCGGAAAGGACCGATATTAATGGATCAGACAGGAGCACGATGGCCGCGTGTTGAGAGGGGAGATCGGGATGCATAGACTTGTCGTGTATGCCCGGCGGTAGTCAGAACCGATCGCATGAGTCAACCTACTCACGTTTTTGCCCACGTCTTCGTCCCGGAAGAAGAAACCAGCACCCAGGTCTTCCTCGGAGACATTGTCCCCATCGACTATGATGAGCTTGCCTATGCCCGCGAGGACGATGTTCTTGATGGCTTCTGTGGCAACGCCTCTGAGATTCACGACCAGTATGGTCGCGTTGCGCATCCTAGCGGTGATGACAGCATCATTTCGTGTTCCCCCGTGTGATCAAGTGTATTCTGCGGCGGAACTGCGGACATGGGGCAACTAACCTTTGTTGAGCCTCTAGACCCCACAGTCGAATCTGCCTGTCATAGAGAGCGGCCTCATCTAGAATTCAAAAGAAACGGTCGGTGTTTGTCAGTCGTGACAGAGAAAAAAAATTGAGGAGCCGACATGGGAGCATCGCAGCAACCTGTATGCACGACCTACCTTCCGTGATCTGAAGAGGCACGCTTTTGGTTCCTGGATCATGCATTGCCATCTAGCACGAGAGCTCGGGGAGTTCGCGGAGAGGAAGGCAGAGCGCGTTAGCCGCGGCTGTTAATGAAGCTCAAGGGTATGGGAAGGGTTCAGCTAGCAGAGGCCCGGCGTGGCCTCGGGGAACGCGTCGAGAGTCTAACACGAAGGCTGCCATTTCCGGATAGCGCGACCGTACTCTCGCATATTGCCGAATGGGTCCAAGAGTGTCCATTGCAAAAGTCCGCAGCTAATATTAGAGGGTGAGGGGAAAACCAGCGATTCGACAGCAAGTTGCGCGAGCAAAATAGAATACATGATGCAATACGACGTGACAGGACATGAGAAAATTATAGTACAGTACATACTAGATTAACCGTCGACCGTGACGATACGGAGCACTCTCGAAGATACGTAAGACGGAGATCACGACAAACAAAAACACCCAACAAAGCGATGCCTGACCGAAAGCCTAATTTCCGCCCATGATAGGCAGGCCGTCCGCATTGGACGTTCCGTCTCTGTCGTCATCCAGCCTGAATGACACGAAGGGACTCTCGATTAGCGCGGGCACGCTCGGACAGGATCCGGGACATCGGCCAGGACTCACAGATAGTTCCTTTCGATTTCCGACAGAATCGACAGGAAGTCCCCTGGCATCCGTACCATACCATCAGAGGAATGCGGGTCCCAAGAAGCGATAAAGATCTTACACAGGTACGCATGTGCACGCGCAGCTGATGCTGGTGCTGTCTCCGCCTTTCGCACTGCATCCAGCAGCGTCGAAGCCACGAATCGCACTTTATGAACCTAAAAGAAGTCCGTCAGAGCTGATGGTCTCACAGGGCCTGGCCCTATCATCGCGGCACCAGTCCGCTCACCAACGAGGGCCCGTTCGTAGCAATCGATTGGATGGGAATGCTGCGGAGATTCCGTAAGTCACGTCTTCTGCCTCCGGGGGTACAAATCACTGACCTATGCAGGATGTTGAGAAGCTCGCTCGCCACTACTTCTCTGTCTTCGGCAACCCGATGCTCATCAATGCTTCCTTGTAAGGAAGTCATCAACTCATCGCGGTACTGCTCAATCACGAACCGGACGAGTTGCTGCACGAGAAAACAGGCAAGTTAAAGCCACACGAGACGGGCACGCATGTCCGGCGAGGAAGGCATACCTGGGTGACGTATACATTCGCCTGCATCACGAGGAACGGGTTGAGCGCATTCGCACGTGAGGCATTCGGATTGTCGAAGAAATCCTTGACTTCTGCGAAGGTCGCCTGTCGGAACCCCGCGCCCCCGTATTCTGGAGGAATATGTGACTGCGATAGGACCTGCTTCAAACGAAGGGCCTCCGGCGCGTGCGCGAGCGCTGAGAGGATGCGCGAATGCAGAGCCTGCACTTCTTCAAGGCGCGCGGTAAGAAACTGCCCCTGAGGGGGTGATCGTTTGTCCACCCGAATGCGAACGAGTATCTCGCCAAGGAGTGCGAAGATCCGTGAGATATAGTTGAGGCCGGAGACAATAGCAGTCTTGCCGTGAGGTTGCGGAAGGTACGCACTGGGCGTGATGCTGAGAAATATCGAGGGTACGGGACAAATCGCGCAAACGTTAAAGTCGGCTTTCACCGGCGTGTGGTCATTGGGCACTTACTATTCGTCATCAAGCTCCCGAGGGAAGTTACACGTGGTATCCTCATCTCGGAGTGAGATGGGACGTCCCAGTAAGATCGACATCGACTTGTCGGCTGCACGCGAGGATGTCAATAAGACGTGTGCAGACACATCGCATTGTCAGCCCCAGAGAAGGCGCACCTCCGAAGAGCAACCAAAATGTCCGACGTCGCACCTCGCATTCAATGAGGTCTAGTCCCTCATAGGACAACTCCTCGTGCATGCGGAGAGTGATCGCGATGTGAGCAGCCTCACCGAAAGCCGCGTGTTGTGTCGCGTCATGACCTTCGCAGAAATGATAGATTGTGTCACTGTTGAGAAATGAAGTCAAGTGAAAACAATCGCAATCAGGCACGAGGCCACTCACAAGTAACGTATCACAACGTGCATGACCGTCGGCGGATCATACGACGCAACGGAGATATGTCTGCTGGCTTCGTGACAGGTCTGCGCCAGTTTACGTACGGCGTGGCGTTCCATGGGAAGGTACGATCTAGGTACTTGGACCAGCGTGGAAGCCACTGTAGACATGACCAAAGCGAAAAAGAGCGGATCACGCTCTTCGCGATGGGAATGCACGTCCGCCATGAATGACGGCTTGTGGATGCACGGGGTCAGAGGGTACACAAAATCAAAGAAGAGGGCAATGATGAGAAGCATCGTATCTCGTGGGGCGACATCTTCCAGTCGATGGGGTCGGTAATAGTAGGAGAGAGGGGGTATCGTCGTGGGCGGAGGTATCGAGAGAGACTGGTGCTGTTTGAAGGTCCAATTGAATAAGGGGTAAGTACTGAACTGCTCGTGTGGGGACGCAAATTGCGGGTCGTCGCTGCCCGATCCGCGTGAATTGGCATAGGTGGATGCGAGCGAAGGAATGGACGGGAAGTGCGGGTGAAATCCGTCTGCTGCTATTGGATATCGCGAGGCAGACAGCGCCGCAGAGTGTAGAGACGGCACTGGGCTCAACGATGGCTCCAGGAACGACTGCAGACCCGCCTGCGACGTCGGGGAGATGGCGTGGGTCGGGCTGGTCGCGCTATGTGACGTAGATGCGGGCGAGTGCGGTATGTCCGAGGTGCCTTGGCCTTCTTGCTGAGCGGCTGCGGCGGCAGCTGCTTCCTGGAGGCGTCGAAGGTAGCTAGACGCGGCATCAAATTCGCGTGTCGGAGACTGGGTTGGCTTGGAGCCGCACTCACAGGTTAGGCGGACCCCTCTTTTTCGGTTGGTAGTCGTACGTGCATGGGATGCCGAGGGCGATGCAGTGCTTGCAGGACTGTTTGGGGTCGTCGGGGTTCTCGCGCGCACACCTCACCTTGCGTGCGCGACAAGCGTCGCAGCCTGGCGGGACGGGTTAAGGGGGATGCATGGGGTCGCAAGAGCACGGAGTACGCACTCTGAGACTGCCGCCTAGACATGGACGAAAGAGGGGTCAGCTCGAGGGACATGAGAGAAGGGGGATGGACGAGGACATGGATGCTCGGCAAATACGAAATAAGCGTACTAGTACGCGGCGAAACTGGGGGAGAGGCCAAGCGATGGAAGATGCGGGGTAGGATCGGATAGCGAGGAGGAAATGCGGGGAGCATGCGCGGATGGAGGTGGTTGAAAGTGTGCGGGGAAATGTCGGAGGTAGGTCACTCACTTTCTCTTGACCTTGCTACTTTCGGATGCGATATCCTTGGACGCGGCATCGCCAGAAGGGGGCGAGGGAGTGTCTGTTTCTATCTGGGTGCGGATGGTGGACATCGTCGGGGTCGGTGTCGGGGCAGACGTGCGGGGCAGCGAGGGGAATGCGGGGTATAGACGAGAGCAGTAGCCGATGCGGGGTAGGCGGGTTGCCGTGTGCAGGCCAGAGAGGGTGTGCGAGCTGCGTGATTTATTCTATGCGGCTCGCTCTGTTTGCACGCGTGTGGGCGACTGGGAGACCTGCCAGCGTCTGTAGCAAGTCTTCCTCCTCTCGAGTAGTACTGATCAGCCTAATCAGTCCGTGTGCCCAAGGACTCCTGTCTATCCCAACGTGTATCCTTCCTGTGTCCTCTCGATTCGATCCATAGCTCTCCCCCGTCACGCGTATTCCATCACGGACTCTGCGGACAGTTCCACCCGGCGCGGCTCCCGGTTCTCAATCTTTCCCCCGTCCGTCGGCCCCAGCCACCCCGGCATTCGCCATCCCCCTCCGCACCATCCTCTTCAGTCGCAGCTCGCAACCATACGCGACGCCATATCGGCTCGACACGCTCCAATTCAACACCGCCAGTCATATACATGTCCCGAACACTCATATGTACGTATTACTCTCCCAGCCACAGAACGCCCTCGACTCTCCCGCCGCTCGTCCACATCTCCGAACCCCCGGCGCGCACATGCCATAGCCTGTCTAGTCTCTGCAACCGCATTGCCCACCAGTAGCTTCTCGTCTCCCAGATCCAGCCACCACCGCGAACCCAAGCCAGAGAAGCACCGCAAAGCCACGGTCTTCTCGTGTGACCCCTGAAATTGACAACGGACATCGTCCCTCCACTCCGCTGCACCCATTGGCCATTGAACCCCGACTCCCGTCTGCCAATCAAATCCACCACATTCGTCACAGTGCACTCCCGCCCTCGTCCGTCTTGCTCGGCCTAGATGCAGGTGCCCGACCCTCCAGCGGCTGGTCCAGCGCGAGCAGCATCACGCGAGCACGGTGCCCCCGCAGGCGGCCAGCCTTGTGGTGCTTGCGAATCTTGCGCGCAATGTCGCGCCGCATCCGTGTCTGGAAAGCGTCTTCCCATTCCGTCTTGTCCTTGACTAGCAAGTCCCAGAAGTTATATGCCATGACCGGGTCGTCCGCCCGCAGCGCCGCGATGATGCAGTCCATGCCCATCTTCGGCGACGGTATCTGCTTCGCGTCCAGCAGCAAGTCAATGAGAGTCTTCGCCTCGTCCAGATGCTCCCGCGGCGAGACGCGCCCGTCGTCGTACATCGTGATAGTGCTCCGAATGAGGGTCCCGATCGTCTTGTACGACAGATCGCAGTTGAGCTCTTGCGCCTTGTGCACGAGCGACGTGACCAGGGGCATGTCGCGGTGCACAATAGCATGGTGTATGGCGATTCCGAACGTCACCGCGTCCATCTGCAGCCCTGCCTTGGCCATCCGCTCAATCACCTGGGCGGCCCCCGTAGGGTTGTACTCCGCCAGAATAGACAGCGCTACGTTGACGTCTCGCAGATCGGGCAATATACGGCGCTTGATCATCAGCTTGAACGCGTCCACACCGCGCTCGAGCTTGCCAAGCATAAAGCTCGCCCGAGCCAAGGCGTTCAGCTCGAAGTGGTGTGCTTCTCTGAGCGGTCGTCGACTCTTCAGGAACGCAGCATAGACAAGCTCGGCAAAAGCCCTGAAGTTCTTCATTTTGCGCCCAGATTTTTCAGCTTGGGCCTCGGTGCTGGGATCGCCAGTTCCGTCTGCCCTAGGCTGTGTCTGTATCGACGAAGACAAGTCGCTGTTCGAGATCCGGGCGATTCCGTACTCCGCTGATGGTGCAGCATGCTTGGTGTCACCGGAGGTATGGTGCGCGTGAGAAGCCAGTTCATTTACGACGACACTCGGTTCCGCTATGGAAGAGTCCTTGGACAGATATTTGGTGGTCGTGAGCAAAGCTTCCAATGTCGATGCCATGGGATCGTGATCGTCTTGTGCAGATTCCTCCGAGACAAAGTCCGCCGATGAAGGTGCTGGCGAAGTAGTGCGCAAGGAGGCACGCCTTGGAACATGAGGACCATTGTCCTTCTCGTCGCTGGTCTTTGAGAAGGTTGCAGCCATCTCAACAACGTCGAAGTCGGCAGATCCCGAGAACAATGGATCGACTTTCGATCCTACAGCTTTTCCGCGTCTGCTGAGGCTAGTGAACAGACTGACCAGCCGGAGCATCGCCATCGAGTTACCGACCACGACTTCCCGGTCCTCACCATTTGCATATCGCTCCCACAGTGCTCTGGCCTGCATGGCGAGGCCTTGCGAGGCCACAAGTGCGATGAAACGTCCGCGATCATGGACAGGAATGGGAATGTTATCGTCGACCACTTGCGTCGCTAGCTGACGGGCGGCGTGGAAGCTTTTGCTATGCATTAGGAGTTGTTGGAGGAGCCAGGTCAAGGCACCATCTTGAGGAGGGGGGTATGAGTGCGCCCCTTGCGCGCAAAGATCCCGCGAGGCGCGATAAACACATTCGGCCAGCTGCGATTTCCTCAGCCGCTGCGCCGCCGTGTAGAAGTCCTGCAGAACGGCGGGTGGAATTGAGTACTCGGGGGACCGCTCTATGAGCGCAATGATGATAGCCGCAGATGCGGAGAGGTCGCGAAACGAAGGCTCCCTCAGTAGACTCCGCAACGCGTACACCGACAATTCAGCAAGAGGAGGAGTGATGACATTTTGCGACACCTCTCTCAGCAGTAACTGTCTTACATTGGCGCGCCAGTTCCGCTGCACACTTGATCGAACCAAGGCCGAAAGAACGATGAAACCAAAGTCACCTGACGCGAGATCCGTGCTACGGATGGCTGCAGGGTGCAAATTATTTGTTTGAACGAGGACGGCCATGACTTTGAGCGATTGGGCGCGCATGTCCATCATTGCGAGGTTGCACGCGAGGAGGTACAATAATTCAACAGCCTGTGATGATTCCTCGAGGATTTCGGGCGTACAGGCACTCCTTGAGTCTACTAGCATGTCGATGAGAAGAGAAGCAATGATATCGGCCAGCTCGCAATCAGCTGCTGGGTAGGTTGGGGGGAGAGTAAGGCTCGCTGCACTTATGGATATCTTCGTGTCCGCCGGCATCGTGTATAATCCGTCCAATGAGCGAAGGAATGTGAGCAATGAGATGATTTGGCGCTTCTGCAAAAGCCCCTTCTGCGAGAGCAATAAGATCTCGCGGACGGTCTCGAGATGCAGCTTGTGTCCGAGATGATGGCCCTTCGCCATGACGTCCTCGACCAGGGAAGCAATAATGTCCATTCTCCTCTCCTTCGCAGCCGTCTCCAGCACATTAAGGAAGAATGTGAAACGGAAGTCCTTGGACCAGAACGAACGTTTCTTGCGATATCTGACATAGGTAGCCAAGGGATTTTCAGCTCTTGAGGGCTCCGCGTGTCTCTTCGTTTCCGCCGGCAAGGCGGGCGTGTCAGAAAACTGCGACATGTCATACTTTGCGCGTTCGCCGGTCTGAGAGGCAGTGATTCCGTTGACAGAGGCGTGTCGCGTCTCGACACCCTTTTTGACCGTTTCTGCTCCCCCTTTGCCGTCCGGTGGTGCTGATGCAGCTGGAACGAGATCATATATTTCCGGCAGGAGCACAGAAGAAGATCCCGCAAGAAGTCGTCGAGAGACATGGGATGGTGGGAGCAGTCGCGGTATGTATGCTCGAAGCAATACGTGCCGGCAAATGAACATAAAGTCAGCTACGTGGTGCGCCCCCGCACGGTCAGACTGGCTCAAACTGCGAAGACATCGAGAACTTACCGCATACCGCGGCACCACCTGGAACTTGGAGAGTCTCGACACGAAACGAATTGGGATCACTGCACGGCGGGACAGGAGGCCAGACTCGCAAACTTTTTGGGACAAGACACACGTCGGGTCTTCGTGTGAAGCAGGAAGACCATGTCACGCGTGATCTCCGCGTGACTCGTCGTGGACGCGTCGTCACGTCCGCATGTCCTCGACCGAAATGCTACTAACTCAGTATAACTGACTAGCGTAGGTAAGTAGTTTTAGATGAAACGAACGAGTCGGAAATCATCGTGAAAATTGTCTTATCGGCATATCGTGGCTGTGAGAAGAAGTGACGTGTTTCGCTTTTCTGGTGCGCTATACTACGATCATCATGTCTAATAATTTGAAGGGGCTGAATTATATGTTGAGGTAATTGCTGAAGTCAACCCCGAGAGTTATGCAGACCCTGTTCTCGCGGGAAATGTTTAACAAACCAATCTACACACGTAGAACATGCACATGTTACCCGAGTGCATGTTCTTACCCCGGACGCATGAGATGCAAGCAACTGCTGACCACAGATGTTGAGCAGAGATTTTTGCAGTTTCCTTCAATAGAAGTAGGTCATATCCACCGACGACCCCTGTGATACGTGGAATTGAACAAGTGATGTCGCACTATGCTCTCATGAGACCCGTGTCAACAATTCCAAGCGGGCTACACGCCACCCCAATAGATAACGTTCAGGTTCAAAGCAACACTGAAAAGGCATCCGACGAACTATTTCTGATTACACCCAGGCTTCATCTACACTAACCGCGCGTTCTGTAGCGCTGTGTTGCACCTGCTCTCGGAGTATCTCTGGAATTTCTTATTTGCAGCGTTATACTCATCTCATTGGCTACAGAAATGCTATCGGTAGAATATCTCCAATCCGCCACAAGCGAGCAAACGAGCCACATCTGTTTTATAACGCAGCCCAGCGTCCCGATTTGCACCATACGGTTCCGGGGCTGCGATTAGCATTTGATATAAATCCGTAATTCCTCCGCAAACTGGCCTGAAGACGTTTCTCCGAGATCTATGCGTGTCATGCTTACCCTATTGTTACCGGCAGAGAAGGGAAGCTTACAGCATTCTAAATTCTACGTCAGTGTTTGCTGGTATGCATCTTCTTCCTTCAGGGTCATCGCGTGCGTTCTCATCTTCATGCACCTAGTGTCGCGTGGTTTTTTGGGAAGAGCAGGTCCACAAGCAACAAAGAGACAAACTGCTGAGATCCCGCTTTTTCGTCGAGCAAGAACGACTAGTAGCGCGTCGTTGTATACGGACAGACGGCTACCGCTTCTTATTCAATAGCAGGTGACTACGAACCCTGGTCTCTGGCGCCCTTCGTCTTGAAACCAGACCAAATCATAGACGTACTCACGATCATCGGCGCTATTATAAAGCACTCGACCTCTATCCCCATAAAGTATTTTAGAGAAGACAAGTCTTCGACGTCGCCTATCACCCGCTGTGGTGCCAAGTAGCAATGACACTTCGAAGGGTCTTCTCAGGAGATGCCTCCGGATGCAATCTCTCGGAGGTCGAGACCACGTCATTATAGGCTTCTGCTTATACAGCGCCAGCATTTTAGGGAGTACAAGGTCAGTCCGGCCGTGTCTACCTTTAGGAGACCGGTCCAGAAGAGCGACTATCTTTATGACATCCACTTTAGATGTTCTTATGTCCGCTGTCACTGTGTTTCCCAGACTAGTAGACAAGATCTGAACGGAATATTCCGAATTGAATGTGCAGAATTATCCCTCGCATCAGTGTCTCAGGAAACTCTCGCATCGCGACCGCCGAGGGCTTGTCCACCTCTTTGTAGAAATTCTTTCACCTGCCCAAGCGTCAATGGACTGGTCATCCGACTGTAACCCTCCCTTTTCCATGCCTCATCATTAGCACATGCATGTTCCAGAGATTATTTTGCTGAACAGCTCTACGACACGTAGTCACTGCATTTCGTAAATACAAGCGTTCCGAACGAACGAAATTCCCAATCGGGCAGGTGTGCAAGAAACAGTCTGCGATCACTTACGCGATCACAGTCGGCAACGTGCGACCGCGAGCGACGCAGTTCGACTCTGGCACAGGCGTCCATCATCGTTGAATATATCCTGCTCTCGCTCTTTCTCCTCCCCGGTTCTCTCTACAACTTAGATACTACCGGCTTGGTTGGGTAAAATCTAAGAGGGACCATGGGGGCCGGACAATCTACAGCCTCACAAATTCCTTCACGCGCCTTACACGTCTTGCGTGTCACTCCGTTGTCTCCTGCGTCTCAGACGTCCATCGAGCCCTTCTTCGATTTTGTAGTTGGCTTCCAGGGCGACAACTTTGCGGCGAACAATACAGTGGACGCGGGTGAGCTTGAGAAGATCGTCGAAGGCCATGAGGGTCGCTCGCTGGACTTGTTGATTTGGAACAGCAAGAGCCAACAAACTCGAGGTAAGCGCAATGCTATCTCTAGCTTGATGGATGATGCACATAGGTGTACGCACTAGTTGTATCGATCACTCCTTCGCGAGATTGGTCATTACCGCAGTCAAACGCGCCAGAGCCTCAGGAACCAGAAGCGGAACTCAAGCCATCTTTGTTAGGCTTGAGCATGCGCATGTGTGAACCTGAGTTTGCACTTGACAATGTCTGGCATGTCTTGGACGTCCTTGAGGGTAGTCCTGCAGAGAGTGCAGGACTAGTACCGTACGGTGATTGGATTATCGGCTGGTCGGGAGGCGTACTGAGCGCAGAAGGTGATTTCTACGAGGTTGTTGAATCGGTACGTTTCGGCTTCTGGTATTGTTCTTGTCGTTCAATTCTCAGTCCTTACAGCACATAGAAAAGCCGCTGCGAGTATATGTCTATTCATATGACTTCGAGTGCGTATAGCACTATACAGCGGAGTTCATTTTTTGACCGCTGTTTAGTACAATCCGAGAAGTTGTGTTGGTACCAAATCGTCACTGGGGAGGAGAGGGCTTACTGGGCTGCGTCTTTGGGTACGCTAGGCTCGTGCACATATTCCTTTCCATACTGACGCTTCGCCGTCCAGGTTTGGGTTGCTCCACCGCATACCTCCTTTACCAGCGGACAGGGAGCCGGGGTCGATCCCACCCGAGCTCATCGAGTATACTGACGATTATGAAGAACAGCAGCTCTTCGTGCCCGCGGACCTGCATGGCGAGTCAGAGGGTCCGGAATTCAGCGAGGACGAGGAGCAATGGCAGCATGAAGAATGGCTCCGACAGTCTTATACGAGCAGCTACGATCATGAGCACGATCCTGCCAATGAGACGTCTTCTACGTACTCCCCGCGGTCCGAGCATGAGCACGAATTGCATTCACAGGACACCCAGCATGTGAAGCTCGACGACGAAGAGTCGCCTGGGCACACCCAGGATACTCCGCCAGACCAGGACACGCGTGAGCCACCGCATTCGCTTACTCTTGAACCAGAACATGAGCATGAACACGACTCTGGGACTCCCAGCAGCCCCATAGTGCAGGTCACTCCTACACCTGTACGACTTGCGTCTTTCAACATCCCGCGCTCCGCAACTCCAACTCAGGCCCGCACGTTAGGCTCATTCATGAACGGTGATTCATCGAGATCATCCTAAATTTGATATCTGCACGCTCAACCTTACGCTACACTAAGGTATTGGCATTCATCCACGCACAACCTCCTGGGACGGTAGAGGAAGTGTGTTTGATTTGGGGAGCAGAGACTTGGACAGTCCTGGAGTTCATCGCAGACATGACACCGAGGACGACACACTCAGCATGGCTGATAGCGACAGAACAGAGACGACGGAAATGGACAGTGAGGTCACTTCGCAAGCTGGCAGTCTCACAAGTATCGACTAGGAGTCATTGATGACTATGTAAAACGTTGTCCAATGTGACATATTCCCATCCATAACTCACTCCCGGTCTTCTTTCCTGATGACTCGCAAGGACCTATGATTACAAAAGAACATCTAACGTACCGAGCATCGACAGACGCCCTCATTCCGTATACCCTGACCAATTGAAATTTGACGATGTCGCACATGGGATGACTTTACTCCCGAGCACCACTATCCTTCCTATCTCCGTCCGCAGTGTCTATAGCCCGAGGGTTATACTCTAGATTGACTGTGATAATGGGCCAGACTAAAGGGGTGGCAAGAGTCAAGGCCTAGTATATTGATGAACACGCGAACCGGAGAAACGTACCTTCTTCGAAGCCCGGGTGCCTTCCAAGTCGAATGTGTTGCCAGACATTCTGCATAGAGTCCGATCCCCGAATCTCAGCCCAATTTTCGAGGAAGAAGCGCACTTGGACCTGCACATGACATGAAAGATTATGCGAATTGCATAAGACTCTCCATGCTATAGGTCACTGACATTGTCTTGGCTTACCTTGCGGACGTCTTCAAATGCAGCAGAGAACGTTGAGAACACCTCATATGCCACGTTGTCAGTCGTCAGCGATTTGACGATGTGTTGAAACGCGCGCTGTTTCAGCTCTTGGAGGTCATATTCTGCGAAGATGGCATTATTCCATTTTCTCTTATAAAAGAGAAGGGGACGTGGAAATGCACTCACTATCGGCTAGCCTATATACTGCCTTTGCTGAGCAAGGTCGGGGACGCCCAGTGTCGTTGTTCTTCGCCCACTGCGAGATCCATTCCCTGCGAGATTGTGGCGCTGCTGTAGCTGCGGCTCCAGAACTCTCTGACTGTTGATGGCTAGGTCGCTGACTGAAAGGGATTGTTGTTTGACTTTCTAAGATGGACGGTGTGGAAATCGGGGCGGTCAGCTTCGGCGTCTGGGCTGTAGAGGTGAGGAACGAGGAGGAGAGCGGTGCAAAAACAATCGTGTCTGTGTATATCTGTTTTCCATAATGCGATATGAGTGAAATGAACCATGTTGTGGAGAAGTCGGCATACGTAATAAAGGACTGCACGGAAGGTAGTATATGCTACATCCTCAATCACCACCCGCACTTTGGTGGGTCCTGGAATGCTGGCATTGGAAGCTGAAGGGGTTTCCTCGTGTGCCTGTGGCCTCGGAAGAGATGAATCGGTACTCCTCGGTGAGGATGGATGAGACAACTTTGCACGAACATTACGCCGCGTCTCGTCATCTTGATCACCGGAACCCTGGTGTTGACCATCACCCTCGGGGACGGATGTCCACGAGCTGGTGTCCGATGCAGCACTTCCTATGGACGACCGACTACATTCTGTAAATAAAGTTTCTTTGGAGGATTCCCTGCCAGTATCAATATCTGTGTCCACAAGCACCTCGTCCTCGTCGTCCTCATCATCGGAATCCTCGAATTCGCGTGTGATCGAGCGCGACACATGCATCTGACGTGATGTATTTGGATGTACAGATCTTCCGCGCTGAAGTTCCAATGTTGGATGGCTCGCAGAACTCTCTGCAAAACCTGAGCCGAACACTGTCAGAATTCGTTTGTCAATAACCAAATTCACCGCGCTATGTCTCCTTAATGTAGAATGCCACTTACTCGTATCGAAGTACTCCACTCTTTTCAACAATCTGCGCGCAGCATATATTGTTCTTGCATTTGGCATGCTTCCGCCTCTTCTCGGTAGGATAAACTCCACGTCAGAATATACAGGACTTATGCGAAGAGCGTTCACTACGGATCCTGCAGATAAGCGAAGAATGGGACATACTCGTCAAGAAGTCCACCCATCGCATCCAACAGATCCTTTGGCACCAGGGTACGAGGCGTGGTCGGGGGTGCAACAGCTGGCACTGGGGAAGACGTGATGGTGCAAATTATGAGGAAAGCATCTTGCTGTTTCACAATCGGAGCTTGATAGTAAACAGAATCTCTGCGGGCGAATTGAGCCCATCCCCAGTTCTGGGTCTACGGCTCTGGTGTGAACCCAGTTAAATCTCACACGGATTACTTGCGTACCCGGTAAGAAAACGAATGATCGTGGGCCTCCTTATTGTTAAACAACACCGTTTTCTCCAGGCTGTAACGAGAAACAGTCAGCTCTTTTTGAAATAGAGAGATGAAACTATGTACTTGCGAAGCTCGAATCCAAATTTGAAGAGACCCTCGCGAACCCATCTGATGGCATTTGATTCAACATGATCGACGCAGAAAGTGTAAGCTTTTTTGCACTCACTTTCCGTTGACCGAATTATCCTTTTCCTCTGTGGTTGGCTATGTGATGTTACAGATACGAAGTCCAGACAAAATAGCAGGTAATCTGACTGACCTCACAGGATAGATACAAGCTTACGAATGATTGGCCCTCGGAATTAGAATTCCCGGAATTGGCGTAGAACAAGATCTATTGGACATAGTAGACCGACTCAAATGACCTAATACTCAGCCCGAAGGGCCTTACCTGCCAACGGACGCCGCCAAACCTCATGGATTTGGTCACTTTGGACTTCGAGTCCCCTTTGCTGCGCTCTGAATGAACGACCTTTCTTCTTAAAGAACTGAATATTCTACAAACCTGGAGTCAAATAAATTCTTGAGACCGCGAAGAGTCCACTCGAATCTGATTGTCGTGCTCTCAAGGTATTCCACGGTTGAGGCGTCCATGCTCCACCCTACTACTTCCTGTCAAAGATGGATATTGCTCAGATGATTGAACGGGAGTGCCCCGATGTCGTGAGTGGTAGTGCTATTGACTGGACTCAAAAGTCCTAGCTATAGGACCTAGAATGTACTGTGCAGTGGAGGAGGCTATTCGAGTTTCTCAGGATCTCTCAGGAGTTGAACTGATCATCGTGCGGGGTAAGATCACGTGCGTCAATCCGATCTTATGCCTCTCATGGTTCAAAAAAAGGCCTTCCGCGGTCGACTTGTAGGCAGACCCGCTCTTTTCCCGGGCCCAGCTTTCACCTTCTCTCAGGTGATTTGGGAGGCTCATCGAGAACTGAGCTGGCCGTGGTCACCATATTAATACCCCTTCTCCCTTCACGGCCTTATTTTGTCAGGACGCTGTATGTCCTCTCCGGCCGAGGGACGAGTGATCCCAGAGAGTAACTGTTACTGGATGAGACTGCCAATTGTGGTATTTTCCATAGACGGAAAATGTCGGCGGAGGGCAGTAATTTTGCCAGGCGTGCGGAGAGGGCCCACCTGGCCCCACCGTCAGCGCGCAACCGGGACTCCTCGAGCGCAGCGGAGGAGCAGAGGGCGCGCTCAGGTAGGCACACTAAAGCCTCGTTCGTACATTCGACGAGATCATGGGGACGAGACCGCTTTGTCCAAGCCTTCCACATACATTGCATTTACCGGGCAGTGACTTTATCGCGATGCTTTCGCCCCGTGGACTATTGTGGCCGGAATAGCTGCTTCATACAGTGAGTCACATATGCGCATGGCCCATATTTTCCCAGTAAGGCCGCTAAGTAGTAACAGTGGAAGACCGTTACTATTTCAACTGGTAGGCTGGTCATCCCTCGCTACCGATGTCCTGACTGTCGTCCGCCTCTGCTATTTCAATTGAGCGCCCATATACAGGAGGTATTCCTGGCTAGCGTAAATTTGGTTCTGCACTTTTGCTCATGGCGGCTATTCATCAGTCAGCATTTCATTGGAGTCTGCGCTTTTGCTGACGGAGCAGCTACTCATCAGTCAGCATTGAGCTGGCGGTCCGCTCGTCCGTCCTCAAGGATAGCTGATGGCACTTAAGTCGCTTGCGTTCAGCTAGCGGCTTGTTCTCCCCATCTCGCATCTCCTCAGTCGCACAACACGAAAATGTCTTCGCTGTCTCTCGAAAAATTGTTCAGCCTGCAGGGTCGTGTCGCCCTTGTTACTGGGGGCGGTACCGGGATTGGCTGGATGATCGCAGAAGGTCTTGCGGTGAACGGGGCTAAGGTCTACATTACAGGTCGGCGAAAAGAGGTGTTGGAGAGCAAGGCGGTGTCGTTCGAACAGGAGAACAAGGGAAAAGGTTCCATTGTCCCGTAAGTTCTTGGGATTAATTATCATGGCATGATGCAATATTCACGGATACCCCTCTAGTTTGGTCATGGATGTGACCGATCGGGCGAGCATATTAGCTGGTCAAGAGGCCGTTGCGTCCGCCGAGGGAAAGCTGCATATCCTAGTTAACAAGTGAGACCCACGGTATTTGCTTCTGCTATTTTACCTGTGCTCATGGCCCACTGCTCATGTTTGCTGTGAGAATCCAGCGCAGGACAGATAGGACCCGTGTCACATTTCCTCGGAGATACCAAGGGACCGGAACACAAGGATGCTGAAACGCTTGGGCGGGCAATGTTTAATAGCGAGACGGCCGAGGAGTGGGCGGGGGTGTACAGCGCAAACACGTTCTCTGTCTACTTTGTGACCGTCGCGTTCCTCGGGCTACTGGCAAAGGGCAGCGGCGACGTGCCGGGGTACACATCGAGCGTGATCAACATTACGAGCATCAGCGGGAACATTAAGCTTGCGCAAACTCGCGTAGGTGCACAGCCCTCTTCGCCTGTTGGATTATGCTGAACCGTACTGCGACAGTTCGGATATAACAGCTCAAAGGCGGCGGCGATACACTTGACCAAGATGCTCGCGACGGAACTGGCACTGAGGAAGATCCCCGTGCGCGTCTGCAGCGTTGCACCCGGTGTATTCGAGTCTGAGATGACGTACGAGAAGATCACGCCGGAAATTATGGACCGGGTTGGCAAAGGCATTGTTCCTGTTCCCGAGAGCAGGCCAGGAACGTACGTGCAGCTTCTTGCTGATAGTCGGCGTTTGCGGCTCACTGCTTATCGTTTAGGGCCCAAGAAATGGCGGGGACTGTCATTTATCTTGTGTCGCCTGCGGGATGTTATACGAATGGACAGGAGATTATCGTTGATGGGGGCTACACCTCTGTGAACCCGTCGCTTCGATGAATGCAGTTACCGAGAATATGCTCCGTGGCGTGTACGAAGAATAGAGCTCACCTTGTATGTATTATAGCAATTAAGGAGGATTATATGCAGATTTTATGAATCTCTGTATGTACTCAACTGACAATCTATGATCATTATGGCTACGGGACAGGATGAGGTAAAAGAAGTGTTATTTAGTTGAGATGTTTAAGTGTCAAGAAAGGATATGCCATGCATGCTACTTTATGTCCTGAACTTCAGCCGTGACGCTCACTTCAGTGATTATCCAATTCAGAACGGCTTATATTCTGGTCCTGATATTCTAGCTCTCTGTCGACAATTGGCAAGTGTATCCTTCCATTGTGGCAGCTGCGCACGGGAGGATGAGTCTGGCAGTCGTGTATGAGTATTTGCAGTATAATATGCATCTCAGATCATTGATAGGATGCACCTTGGCGTCATAAGTAGTGAGGTGTAGACAGCTCAGCTGTTCAAGATCATGATACTATATATAGTAATGCGCCTTCCCATTTTAGGTATGTCCTCCGATCGTCTTCTTCCTGTGATTTAAGTTATGTCAATCCGAGATTCTGTCGGTCGCTCACTCGCACAGGTATATAATGAAGAATCTCGCCGTTGAATGGACTGCCGCTCTTTCCCCCCAACTTCCACCTTCTCTCAGGCGAGTTGCAATTGCGCGTCTCATACATTCTGCGCCGGTGTGAACCGCCAGATAATCCATTACTGTCAACACGTCAATGACCTCAATTGTTCTGTAGGTCATAAATCTTCACAGTTGGACCACGCTTGCAGAGACGGTAACCTACACCCTCCTACACCCAGACGGTACGCACTCGCTTGACAAGACCGCAGGAACTAATTTGCAGGGCGAGTGGGGATGAGCGGCTAATTTTAATTAAAGGGGCACGTGGGGTGGTCGGTCGATGTTGGCTGGAGTGATCGAGAGCTGAGCTGGCCGTCGTCACCATCTTCCCCTTCTCTCTTCACGGCCTTATTCTGTAGGGACGCTGGCTGTCCTCCAGCCCTGGACCGTCGATGTGCTGACCGCCGTCCGCCGTTGCTATCTCAATCGTGCGCGCGTGCGCAGGAGGACATCAGAACAGCGCTCCATCACCTTCTGACGCCCGTCCTGTACACTCAGTCAGCCTTCGTCACTCTCTTCCTCCTGACGACTCGACTCACCCTCCAGCACATCTAGAGTCTCGCTCATACATTTCGATAGCCCGGGCAATGGCCTCCCGCCCGATGTCCCCAGGCCTCTTCGCGCGGCCCTCCCTCTTCTCGTCCCAGGAGGATAAGCCGCAGTCTGAGACATCCGCATCCCAACGCTCGCGCACGTCGTCCCTCCCGCCCGCATCCCCTTTCGGAGACCCATTCACTGCCCATCCCTCCGGCTCTTCGTCCTTCGTTACCTATGATCCTCCTTCGACGGCGCCCCACTCGCCCCCCACGCTCGCATCGCTCCCGAAGCGCGCGCGGGGCTCTATCCTCCTCGCCGCCTCTTCTCTTTCGTTTTCTCGCCCATCTCTTTCTCTCAAACCCCGTGCACGCCCCTCTTCCTCTTCCGCCAGTACACCAACAGCGAAGAAGGGCTCTACGCCGGCTAACACCACCCCGTTCATGTTCTCGGAAGTCATCGAGATTGCGGCGGCTCCGCCTCCGCCGTCAGCGGAGGACGACGATGCAGAACGTGAGCGTCTTCGCGACGCTGCCGCCCAGTCTATAGGGCTTGACCCCGTTCTTCTCGAGGAGCGCTCGCTTTCGCTGCACTCTCTTCCCTCGGAGGAAGTGGGGGACGAGGCCGCTGATCCTCCAACTCGCGCGACCACCCCCACCCAGACCCCGGCGCCAGCGCTCCCGCCGTTCCCTGCGACGCACGCGGCCCTTGAGCCTTTCATAGCCCTGTCTGCTCGTGTCCCGAAGCACACGCCTCCGCCGTCGCTCTCACTCCTGAAGCTCGCCCTCGCACGGCAGTGGAAGATTCGTCTGCTTCTTCTTACCTCTGCACCTGCGCCACCGCCCTACCCTTCTTTCTCTCACTCCTCACAGACTACGCATACCGTTCACTTGCACATCTTCAAGAGCTCCGCGCCTGGACCGGAGGAGCGCGAGATGGAGCGGATGGAGATCAGCGCGGAGAGCAGGGTTTTCGTCGTAGAGGAAGAAGTTGCTGGTCGCAGAGGCGTCGTGAAGGTCGACAGTGGTGGCGGCGCTGTGAGCCATGGTATCATCGGTCACAGCAGCGGCAGCGGTGCGAATGGACTGAACGGACACGGACATGGAAACGGGAAAGGGAAGGCGGCGGATCGTGAGATGGCACTGCATATTAGCGATCCTGTCGAGGCGCAGGCGTGGATCACGGCTATCAAGCAGGCTGTTCTTAGCCAGCGGTACGTCCATTGTCCCACTTCCCTCTTTCATCTCTCATACATCTTATTCTTATTTATTATTCATACTGACAAATTCACTTGTCCCCAGATCGGTCCGCGCCGGTCTTGGTTCCATGTCGCCTTCTCCGCCGCCCGGACCCTCCCCCCGCGGTGACCTCGACGTCATGCTTTCCATGCGTGCACAGGGGATGCTCATCTCGCCCTCGCCCACGGGGAGCGTCTTCCCCCCTTACGATCTCCCTCCTTCGTCTTCACCTATACCGTCGAGCGCCTCACAGCGTTCGTCCTCGATTACGCGATCTCCTAACACCCCAAGCACGCGGGTATCGAGTGCTTCCAGTGCAGTGTCAGCGCTACGCGGCCTGTTTTCTGGCTCGTCTTCGGCCTCGAAAGAGGGGACGAATGGGGGGATAGGGATAGGTTCACGTCCTCGATCACCCTCGACTGCATCGACAGCGGCAGGAAGCGGATACGGAGACGAGGATGAGAATGGTTACGGCGAACCGGAGGAGTCTTTCGGCCGTGCTGGTACGAACCTCCTGAGCATGCTCCGCTCGAACAGCATTACGAGCACGAGTAGAGACGAGCGTCCAACCTCCCCCGCTACGCTGTCGATGGCCCCTCTGTCGTCGTCTACGCCCTCGACGCCTCGGTTGACGGAACAGCCCATCCTCCCGCTCGTGCATGTGCAGGCAATGCCCAGCGCCCAGGCGCATCTGGATCGGAAGATCCTCCAGGACGAAGACATGGTCCTCGTTGAGGCACACAGCAGTGGGAGCAGCACCCCCACAGCGGACGCCGCCGCTGGGTTCTTTCGGGGGCGGCATCCTCTCGCGATGACCATGGCTGCCTCGACCATGCTAGGTGCGGGGTCGCCCACGCCTTCGCTGCACCCACCGCCGAGGAGACGGGCATGGACGGCGAGCGGCGGAGTCCCCGCAGGCCCCCGTGCGCGCCCGGAGAGTGCTTATGCCTATATACATGCGAACGCGAGCACGGCAGACAGCTTTGGGCTCAGGCAGGCGGCGGGTTCAGGTCAGGGTTCGAGCAGTAGCGTCGGTACAGGGCTAGGGAGCAGCTTTCTGTTCAGCGCGACGCCTCCGGCGGAGGGACGACCACGAACGTCAGTATCGTCTCTGTCGTCGTATGGTTCGGGCGAGCCACGACTGTCGGCTGAGGCTGGTGCCAATGGGAACGGCACGTTGAATTCGAAGCGGTGGTCCCGGCAGAGCGCGCTCGCGCGCAGGCTCACGCCGCCCGACGGCGCGCTTCCCGCCGTTCCTGCGGCGTCTGGTTCTCCTGGGAGCTTCCGCTCGTCGATGCAGCGGCACCCGTATGCAGCGGAGGGCAGTGGGAGTAGCGGAGGGGCGAGCAGGCCCCAGTCTATGCAGGGCAGCCCGCAGAGCTTCATTTTGAATTTGCGTGATTACTCGAAGCGCGCGTCGAGCTCATCCGCGAGGAGCGTGAGTAGCGTGAGTACGAGCCAGTCGCGCGCAACGAATGGGAATAGTATTGGTGGAGGTGGTAATGGGAGCCTCTTGGGCCATCATCGACCGCGATCTTCCCATCGTGCGTCGATGCCCCCGCCGCAGCGTCCTGCTCCGGTCACAGCACTCCCACCTACGCCGGCTGAAGAGATGTCTACACGGCCGAAGACACCGAATTCTGCCCCTGCGAATAAGACGTCCTTCCGAGAGTCGCTTTCGCTGCGCACGAATCGGCTCTCGCTGTCCCCTCCCAGTCTCCCACCGTCCTCTGTCCTTCCGCCTCGTCCTGATGAGCCCTTATCCGCGCTCCGAACACACCGCCGCAGCTTGAGCAATGGCAGCCCCAACCTCACACCTATTCCTGCATCTCCCACGCCCCTCAATCCTCCTTATCCCCCGCCCAGCGGGCCTCTGCCTCCGACACCAGAGGTGCAGCCCACATCCCGCTCGACTTCCATAAAACAGCGTCTCCGCATGCTCAGCGCGCCCGTGCCACCTTCCATGCCGACACCGCTGCACCCGCCGTCGCCCGTCCCGTCGACGATCAACCCTTACTCCGTCCCTTCAACCCCTATCGGCGAGCCGATCACCATATTCCAAAACGACCCCACGTTCCTCTATACTGCACCCCAGACCCTTCCCCCGCCACGGAATGCTGCGACGCCTCCGACGCCGGAACCTTCGCCAGAGTGGCCGGGCCTCACGTCGCTGTCGCCACCACCTCGGCGGGGCTCACGGCGAATCTCTGTGCAGGAACGACAAAGGGATAGCACAGACGGGAGTCTTGACCCGCGACCATCCACGGGAGACACCGCAGGTTCGGAAGTCAACCCAGTTCGCTTGTCGATTTCGCTTTCTCCTCCCACTTCCGCCGTATCTTTAGTCCAGGTGTGATTGCTTTCATTTGTCGGATATATACATTTATGCTTGGGTTTCTTGTCGTCTGCATTCTATTTCTTTTCAGGCATATATATGCAAGTGTACTGTACCATCATTCCACTGATATTACAATCATCATTATTCATACCAATACATCAGAGCAATGCGACGAAACAACTACAGTCCAAGATTAGGCAAAGCTATTTTCTACATCAGCACTATCATCTCCGGCCTCGAGATTAGCAAACTGCAAGACGTCGCGGTTAGCGATAAGTCCAGGAACAATTCTGGAGGGCGAACTCACCGATAGGAACGCTGCGGGACGATGCTCTTCCGCCCAGAACAGTAGTGGGGTATCGAGCGTCATAGAATAGTTGATCGATGGTGACCACAGCTGCGTCAGACCAATACCGTAGTTCCAAACCCCCCCTTCAGGGACAAGGGTCATTCCAAGAATACGATCCGAAAGCAGCAGCTGTACACGCTCAGACATGTTCGGATTGAAACCCTGCGGAGAAGACTCAGTTTACGTCTCAGACGCATTCGAATGCCAATGCTTACAGGTGGATTGGGAGAAGTGTCTGCGTTCTTCCGACCCCACTCGAATCCAGCGACAGAGAGTGAATGTGCAGATAGCGAGACCGATCCAGGTGTGAACGCGCACGACAGACAGATAGACGAAGAGCCCCACTCCGGATGCTCAGCCATCAGCTTCGCCTGAGTCGTGACATCTGTGGGCGACAGATGTGGCAGTTCAAGAGCTTGTGTCTTGATCCACCCGAGAGGCTCCAGATCCTTCAACAAGAAGTCGTCTTTGGGCAACTGGGATGGCAGCTCAACGCTGTTGTTGTTACCTCGTTGCGGGACCCACGCAACCGCCTATCGAAATCTATCAGTATACATCGTAGTCATCAAAGCAGTCTACAAACCTTGATCTCTTTGACTTGCTTGTTGTCCGGAGGAGAGACACCGTATAAGAACGCTGCGACTTGGGTGCGCAGATCCGCCGCAGTGATGAACGCGCGCAGTATGTTCTTCGGAAGGACATAAGTGTAAGAGCCGGCGTCATCCCGCACATCGTCGTTCGAGACATATATGTGCTGCAGGCGAAGAGGTAGATGTGTTGCTGAGATTGCACGGACCCGCCAATCAGATTTACTGCTGAAGACTTGCTGCTCATAGTTCGTAGCTAGATATTATGAATGAGCCTTTTTAGATAGTGCGTCCTCAAGAAGTAGAACTTACTCGTCACAGTTTGAATTGCATCACCATGGATGTTAGTGGTTTGTCTAAGGAAATGGAGAATGAGAATGCGATCTACACATGAGGGAGCTAACAACTCACGTTTGAATCGCGGTCACTTGACTCTGTGCCTCTGAACTCTTCTCCAGCTCGGCCATCTGCTGACGCTGCACGGAGGGGGCAGCAATCTCCTGTCCCAAAATAATGTCTCGAATCTCGCTTGCTGTGAGCGACGCGATGTTGACACTATTCCGTTTGCCGAAATCCTATACAGGGGTCATAAGAATTTGCATGGTGTAGGGGGTGCACGGTGCTTACAGCTAGAATGAGATCTTTCAGCGCAACTTCCACCTTAATCCAGTCCTCGTCAGTGAGCGAAGGCCATACGAAGTGAGGTTCGGTGATGGTATTCTTGTCGGGCCTGAGGATGATTTTGGCCTTCTCGTTGTTGACGTGGAGGCCTCTCAGCAGAAGGATCAAACGCGAGAACGCAGTATAACTTGAGATTGACTTCAGCCAATCATCTTCGCAGATCACTCAGTCAATGGAACTCGATAGATTCTGTGGAAACTCCTTACCGTACAAGTTGAACAACACCATTTGCGGCTGTGTCGCGCGCTAAAATGCCAACAATCAGTGCATCGTTAACTACCAAGAAAATCGAAGACTTACCAAAATTAGATCACCGAACTTCTCCATCTTCATGCATGCTTGGAATGGCAGTTGCAGCTCACTTCCCTTGATAACGATGTTGGGGAAGTCGAGTAAGTGGACCTCGAGAGGATCTGTAATACTCGATAAGAAAGGGTCCAAATTTAAAATCACGGAGCACTCGTACCCAACATGCCCTTCCGGGTGACAATAACCTGCTTGGGCTGCTCCTCCACAGGCAACGAACGGACCAATGCGGCGACTTCTTCGGCGGTCTTCCACTTCGCGAGCTGACCGAGACGCTTTTGGCCTGCCCATACGCTCGTGTGAATGATTTTCAGGAAAAGCTGACCAGAACGAGGGTTGAAGATGAAGATAGCGCCATCTAAGCGACAAGTCAGATGGAAAATATAATCAGTAATAGATGAACTCACTGATCGGCTTGGTGGTCAAGTTCCCCTCGAAAGTTTTGTGACTAGAGTAGAGTAAGTACCGGATAAACGTGGTCAGTTATAACCTTCTGCTTACATTGTCACACGATACACGTTCGTATCATCGACAAACCCTGTACATTGTGATGAGCAATGGTCCACAATACAATACAATATTCACTCACAGATGATCTGGTTGGAGAACAACTCGGAGTAATTCTATGAACACAACATAAGAAAGATGCTTGCACATGTCACGGTAGATGAATGCTCACCTGACTGTTCAGGTACGGTTCCGTTGGCTCAGACGAATAAAGCTGTAGACCCTTCCGGATACGTTCTCGCAATACGTGGCAAGCAGGATTGGCCTTCATGATCTTGGCCATCGCTTGCTGAATCAATGGCTTCATTCCAGGGAACCAATTGCCGTATGCAGACCAGAGATTGTAGGCCAAATCCATGCCAATCATCACACCGGTCGGCGAAGGATATATACTCATGGAATCCGAAATCTACGATAAAGTCAGCTTCGTAACAGTAGAATAGTCAACCTGTTGACGCACGTAGTCCAAGAACTTGGCACGAGTGTATCGTTCAATGTCGTGTGTGTCGAAATCCCCCATCTCAACTGCACGTCGATCCAGTACTTGTTGCTTGTCGTTCCATCAAGCACGTCCTTGCTCTGCAATTCGACGCCGATCAGATCGTTGCGGCAAACAAAACAAAGGATAAACTCACATCAGTAACAAGCGACGGTCTCGATATATTCCACTAGGAACGGTTTGTCATCAGAAAAGGTAGACTCCAGACCTGATGTAATCTTACCTTGTATGCAGAGAACAGTAGGATATCAGCACAAGACGAGTTCATCTTGTAGCTTTTTCGCGGATGGATAGTCTCCTTTTGCACTGTTTCAATCTGCAGTGGTTCCAATTCCTGATCGAAGACTTGACACTGGTATCATTCGAGAAATGGTAAATGATAGATCATAAATTCTCCAATCGAGGGACTTACAAGATCCATTACAACACTCTCGTGGACTGTTGATGGACCGTAAGCTGCTGGCAAATTTAACGGATCAAGATACTCACTTTTCTGCCACAAGTGCGCACGGAAGATCTGAATCAAACTGATCTTCAACGTTGGGATTTTGCCGTGCCTATACAGGAAAGAGATAAGAAAACAGGATGATCCGGTTGAATGCGTTTACTGACATGAAGATACCGGTCAAATCCAACTGGACCTGGAAACCAACATAGACATTCGCTCGGTTGATCGTAGGACTCCACCACAGGGTGAAACGACGATTCGGAATCTGATTCAGACCCGACCGCTGAGCATTGGTCAGCTTTTTGTATCGCATGGACTCCTCAAATCCAGAAGCCTTCTCCCAGAAAAGACCTGCACAACTATGTAAGACCGCGACTGAAGTCTAAAAGATACGACTTACCCTCCCAGGTTGGGAAGTATGTTCCCTTGAACAGAGTGTGTTCGAGGATCCCTTCGACACCGCCCAACGCCGCAATGACATCCACGCGATAGTTATTAAGCTGCCAAAGTTTGCCGTCGTGCCGCTGCGATGTCCACCAGAAAGGGTTGCTGCATGAATAGTCAATAGGTGATACAATACTCCGAAACGAATAAGAAACACATACTGCTTGAGCAATTGGTACTGCTTCCAGTCGGTCCTGACACGCCAGCCACGATCATATGCAAGCCTACACATTTCTCAGAAAGAGCACTCAAATGGATGACGGTAGCACTCACGTGTGACGGTCTTTCTGGAAGAGAGTATTGATTCTGGGAATTCCACGATCCCAACTATCCTCCAAGTCTTCTAGCGTCAGACGACGATTCTGTGCATTTGCCTCTTTCCGCTTCATGGAGTACTCAGACCAGACACGAGCGGAATCCAAGAACTCGGCTTCCCAGGGTTGGAGGTATCGATACAAATTAGGAATAAGCTGGTCTTCCTCGTGCGACATCCCCGCTCTGAAGTGGGTAACTAAGACCGGAGTGAGTAAAAGAGAGTAATAGTCGATGCATAGTAACTGACCTCCAACATCTGTCTGCTTCGACCACCGAAGGTCGCTTTGCGGAATCAGTACATGTCCCATTGAAAGCATGCCTAGACCACCGAGCTCCTGCAAATACTGTTAGCACCGTATCTAATATGACAGGAACAGCTTAATTCACGAACCTTAGGAGTGTAGAAGACCACCGGGGGAATCGCGAGGGCATCTTACTGTTCAAGCCAATCTTGACCCGGGTTTGAATCTTGTTCTCCGCTTTAACGAGAGCGTCCAACAACTCATTCGTATGGATCACCGCCTCCCGATAGTAGGTCATCAAGCCTATGAGGGCAGTGTTCCACTTGTTCACGATCTTGGAGAAGGTTGTTGAACCCGAACTCATGAGTACTTGCCGAATTCGATTGTTGAACTGCTGGACACCTGGTGAAATTTGTGTTAATAGGCTTAACGATACTGCTGTTGGTGATCGTACCATCATCCGAAACACGCAGGAATGCCTGCGCGGTACGCTCCTTCGTCTGCTCGTTGGTCAAGTTCCATACAGCATCCTTCAACGAGAACTGCTCCCCACCCATCGTCCTGATCTTCGGGAGAATGCGAACCTCGAAGCCACACATGGAGAACAGTAGCTGAGGATTGTCTTTGGAATAGACACTGACGAAAGTATCTTCCCACTCAATGGTTGTCAGCGATCGTGGCAGACTTTGCTTGACATTCCAGAAGACCGCACGGCCAAGGTTAACGTCGTGCTTGATAAGGCGCATGCGACAATCTCGCGGCCAGCAACGCTTGTTGTTGTAGCCGATGACGTTGTTGTTGGTCGGGTCGGGATTCGCACTTAGGTAGCGTTGAATTAGGTCTCGCGATTCCTCAGCAGTAAAGCGGAAGAGAATATGCAGCCTATCGACATAACGCGAATATAGGCGAATCGGATGACGTGTTTCTGTTGCTGAGTCACGATACTGCAAGAAGTTGTTGGGCATCTGAGGAGGACCAGCCATTTCACTCGCTCGCTGTAAGCCCAAAATCAAGAGGTCAAGGACAAGACCATAGTACTGGAAGACGAATGCGGAGAATTGCAGACCCCGAATTAAGCCGTATGCGTTAGTATGCGCCATATCTGCGAGGCATGATATGAGCATCCGCCTGCGCATCCGAAGTAGAATTTACTCACCCTTATATGTCAACACAGTATTGTTCTTCGCTGTGATATAATCTGCGAGATTGTGATCCAAAATCAATCGCAGAAGACGATTGAGTAAGGTCAAGTCGATCTTCTCGTAGACCTTCGACAAAACGGTCTCCATCATCACATTGCATTCGCCTTCGCTCGTCTCCCAGATATCTGTCAAGTTGTTGATCCCCTGGCACCACTTGTACACCAGAAGAGGTGGTGGCTCTGTGTCCGCGGGCTTAATCCACGCAGGGAATAGACCACGCTTGTCGGCCTCGAAGAACAGGAATTGATCAAGATAAGCATCCGTGATCTTTTCAACCGGTTCAATGTCGTAGCAAGGAATGAGTTTGTCGTAGGTGTCGAAGAATTCAATCCCTGACTCCTTGAACGCCCGCTGTGTAAGCAGAAGCCGCTTGATCCGAGAAAGACATTCATGCGGATTGTCGTACGCCTGCTCAATGAGAGCCAACTCCTCACGCTGTGACTGGTTCAGTCGACCCTTGACGGAATAGGCCTCCTTCAACTTCTCGAGAGCCAGTACGAGCAGCTTCGTGTCGTGTTTGTAATTCAGCGGCGGGAACGGAATGGGCGAGAACTTCCTGCTCTCGAGCCAATGTACAGTGGCGGTGTAAATCGCGACGGCTTCCTCCGCACTGATGTATGGGCCATCCTTCAAATATCCGTGCTGCCTCTCCTGCTCGGCCTTGAGATAAAGGCGAGTGAGACGACCCAGGTTCTTCTTGACGACAGCCTTATCAACAGTTGCACCACGTCGGATACGTTCACGGTTGTAATGCGCAACCGAACACCACCAGTCAGCCTTGCTCTTGATGTAGCGTAAAATGATGTTCTCGATGGCCGTGGGCATACCAGGAACCTTCCAAGGGACTGGGGCACGAGTCAATGAATGCGACTAAACCAGACAAGGTGGTACTTACTGTTGGCTTTCCAGCAGCGCCACGCCTCAGACAGGTGCTGCAGAATTGTCTTGGACTTGTTTTGCTTGATAGACTCGGGCATCATGTCCAAGATATCGTGCATGACAGCTGCGCGCAACTCGAGGTCGTAGTGAGATTCAACACGCTGCTTAGTCACCGTCTTTGCGATTCCCTTGCTGTTACGTCCTTCGAACTGACGAGCGAGAAGATTGCCCAACCTAAAAGAGAAACTCAATACAGAACAAGTGGACGATGTAAAGCAGCTTGACTTACCACCGCTCAAGGAGAGGAACAATTCCCCGCATGAAGAAAAGCCATACACGCCAACCCGGCGCCCAGAAACCACATCCAGGACCTTTGCCGACAGGGCCTGTGTTGAAGCGATAATAGATCAAGTGCTTCAGGTCCTTCGTCATGCGAACTTGCCGCATCAACTAAAGTTGGCATATCAGCAAAAGCAAGCCTGCAGTGACGGGCTCGAACTAACCTTGTACTTGTACCTGTACATACCCGTGAGCGCCCCGATATGGGCAAATATGTATTGGAGCGCGTCGGCGAGCTGGAACGCGTCCACATTACCAAGCCGAAATTGTACGTGGGCATCGACAACGAGCTTCGTCAAACGCAAAATCTCACGACACAAATGGAACGCGTTTCCGAACCGAGACTTCTTACGCTCCTTTGTGGTCAGCGTCTTGACGGGCTTGAGGTTCATGTTATAGTCCAGGTGCAGATAGTTAAGGTTCTGTGATGTAAGATAGGTCAGGCACGGTCGGGCGTATGGGACGTTTCGACATTTGGACTAAAGTATTTGAACTTACCTTTCGATGGATAAGCAGGTTAAGCATGTTGTATCCCTGTCTGCAGACCTGCAGCCCCGCTTCGACCCAGTCAAGTCGCGTTGTCTGGAAAAACTTCGTCGCCTTCAGCTGACGGAATAGGTTCTTCTTCGTCATAGCCTTCTCTGGTCGTGTCTTCAACTCGTTGAGGACGAAGCATTTGAGCAGCTTCTGATAGGACACGCGGACCTTCACCGGTTGGTTCGGTGGACAATGTTCGAGATACCAGTTCTTCACCAAAGGAATATCTTGAGCGCGACGCATGCGTCCTGACCGGCGACTGTAGGGCTCTGGCGCCCACCAGAGCGCGATAGCGTCAGCCGTCATATCGTTCTCGAGAGGTTTGTCTTCCAAGAACGGCTCCACCTCATCCGGTAGCTCAAAATCATCGTCGTCCGCATCGTTGGGACCAAAAATAACGTCTTCATGGGTAACCAGAGGGGCGTTCTTTGGGGTGAACCCACGCAGTGAGATTGGGTTAATGAGTGGGTCGAAGTAGAAGGCTGGGAGGTCAGGATCGTCTGTGCGGATGTACACACTTTTGGGCGTGTGATAAGGAGATATGCGGACCGACCGTGGTAGAGAGTTGTATAAATGGGGGAACGCGACCTTGTACTCAGTCCGTATCTGCTGGCGAATGATGACCTTGTTGATGTCGTTAAACTCATTCCAGTCTTCGTCGAACGTGTCCATGTCTCTGTATAACGGCTCAAACTTGGGACCGCCCGGAATCGCCATATTCAGCGCCTTTGCGGTGAAGAATGACTTCTTGTCGAACAGATAGCTCGAGTTCGTGTCCGTGTGATCTGAGAGGAGTGTCCGTCCCAGCCGGTAGAGGTTTGCCATCACGGGCAAGGTAAGCGACCAATACCTGTACGACGGCCCGTTGACGTGAGGTGTGTCCATGAGTGGCTTGGGATCATAGAACCACTCATGAATGGCAGCGTCTTCCACTTCGTCCAGCTCTAATTGAATGGCTTCAAGCGGCTCAACGTCCAAAACGTTGTCTCCATAGTCGAGCGGTGGCTCCTCATCGTCAAATGGTGGGAACCGCATGCGCTTGAAATGCCGACGATCACGCTTCTCCCTGCGCATAGCAAGCCACATGCTACTCCATTGTGCGTGGTAGACGGGCTCGATCACCCGAGGTATTTCGTTGACGAAAGTAATCGCACCAGTGATGTGGTATAGCACGGGCACTTCGCGGACTTGCTCCCAGGGATAAGGGATGTTTTCGAGCAGCTTCATAACAGCGTGCGGTACATACTTCAGAGCTCCGAGATGGACACGCTTGTCGTTCCTGAATTTGCGATTGCTCATGTCACCGTGGTCCTTGATAATTTTACGGACATGCTCAGGAGGAAGATCCTAGCAAAAATGAGAACGCGTCGATATATGATACAGAAACACACGTACTTGCTTGCCCATGTCAACGAAACCCCCTTTACGCTTCTCTCCATAGCGCTTCTTCTGCATCTGAATCCACTTTTGGGACTTCTGCGCGAGGAATTCGGGAGGCATTCTGGAGCCCTGGGGATCGCTCAAGCCTGGCGGAGGCATTCCGGGAGGTTGTGGTGGCATTCCGGGCATGCCAGGAGGCGGCGGGGGCATGCCAGGAGGAAAAAAGGGCATTCCAGGAGGGAAGCTCATCGTGGTCGCTGGTAAAGAAGCGCTTCCTGTGCGCTTACCAAGAGTTGTAAGGTTCGCGTTGAGCGTCTGTCGGGAGTGGGACGTGGCGGCGACAATTGTATCGGAGATTCAAAATGTGGCACATAGATCTAAGATCTCGATACCACTGAAGACTAGCGCTTTATGCTATCCTTCGGCGGGCCTTTGACGACGTCCAAGTATGACCAGCATGTGAAGGGCGACAAATGCAAGTGACAAGGCTTAGGACTTTGGACCGCGAGCACATATATAGAAAGCCGACTGCGTTAGACACTTGCGTATGGATGCCCTAATCCTCTCTCCATTGCGTCGATAGGAATGGCATCGATACTAGACTGAAATTTCACTGAGTGATAGCGTGTCGTACAGCCCGGGCTAGTAGAATATGGTCGCCTGAAACTTGGAAAAGTAAGGCATATATATGTAATCACTAGCCAGTAAGAACGACAGCTTTTCATATGCCGAAGATTGATGAAGTCAAGCTGGCGCTGACTGTGTAGGACTAAACAACGTTATTTGAATGACAGATGAAGCATGTAGATCAGAAATGCCGAGATTACTATGTGGATCTGAAAGTGACTATCAGGTAAGGACTGTCCTATTTCCTATGTAGCCAAGCAGGCGAGGTGTAACGCATCAAGTACGCAGTACGTACTGAAGCATCGGTCGAATTATCCTGCAATAAAACAGTGCCCTGTAGATAATGGCAGCCAGAGGACCGAGAAACATAGCGCAACAAGTGGGGAGCGAGAAGAGCTACGGGCAGCGACCAAGAGGCGTTACACTATGAGAACGTGTTTCGAGACCATGGCTGCATCGTTGACGGAGTGCTCTGCTTTCGACTCGGACGCGTCGGGGAAGGCCACGCCAACGACATCGTCTTGAATGATACCGTCGCCCGTCGGATCGGAGATGCCAGAAGAGTTGCGCGCAGCGGCGAACTGAACAGTAGAGTTCACAGTGCCAGTGTCCCTTACCCATGCGCGACCTGTAACGACACGCATGATGATCATTTGAGGAGAGATCACCTGTCATTGAAACAATTCAGCCTTTCTAGGTCAGAAAGCGGACATAGCATGGTGACGCATACCGTGAACATCGCAAAGAATGCGAGAAAGAGAGCATCTAAATCGTACTGGAGGCCATACGTGATCAAGAAAACCAAACTTGAGATGGTGTATGGGAGGGCCGATTCAATGATAATGGTGACTGCATTGGTGTAAACATGCGGCGCCTCATCTCCAAGCTGTCCTCCAATACGCTTGGCGTAGAAGAGAAGCCGAGCACAAATGAGGCAAGTGGCAATGACATTGATACTGACTGATGTAGTGTTGTACGCCAGGACCATCGTTGAGGCCAGGCCTGCGAAGTAGTTTCCGTTCGGCACACCAGATAGATAAAGAGAGGTGATGGCGAGGGCTATTAATCACGTCAGTATCATCGCAGTACGCAAAAGGTCCTGACTTATACCTAGCGAGGCAACCCAGAGGATACAAGGAAAGAATGCGATATATAACTTATTCTATACCACAAAGCAGCGATAAATCTACAAGGGGTGAGAAGTCGCCGATGAGGCCGGCAGCGGTTCGATCTCACCATGAGTCCGTCGGCCAGTAGATTAAGTGAATAGCTGGCAGTGGTTCCCATCGTTTCATACCACACCGAAGAATAATCGCCGATGTATGCAGTCGCACCTCCGGGATAGTTGGGGTTCTTGATCCATATCTCTTCACCGAAAGCCGTGTCTACGGCGAGGTTAATTGCGGAAAGGCATAGTAATGCGCTGCTGAAGAACATGAAGAATATATCGGAACGAGTTCGCCTACGCTTAGGCTGTAGTAACACGCGCATTGTCGAATAGTAGAACATTATCTCAATACCTGATACGCAGAATCATGTGGTCAGCCCCGCAAGCCCAAGTGCAAAGAGATCACCTCACCGTACAAAATTGCGTTGAATACGTTTCCCACATAGAACGAGGTTTGAAAAAGACTCGACATCTTCCAACGGAGACGAGACTATCCTCAGCAGTGATGGTTCACACAGAGCGAGTCTCAAAATAAAGGTATCCTGCGGTCAAGTTATATATGAAAGCTTTGCTTCGACATGGGATGGGACACAAGACCTTCTCATCATCAAGCACAGCATATGCTCAGTGTTCCCCGTCAAAATGTCGACTGAACGAAGGTCTCGTCCATTCAAGTCCGCAGCCTGAGGATTCGGATAAGCTGATCATCTCTGCGGGCTATGCCAACTACACGTCCACGCTGTCAATGCGGAGATTTACTTTGGTCATATAGCCTGCTGCTGTGTTGATGGAAGCTTGACGACGACTCGGACGTGCGATGATTCATGCACACATGCCCGAGTCAATGGGAAACGTGTCTCCCATTCCCTATAGTGCATAAAGCGTATCGAGAGAACAGGCCGCTTCAGGGAAAAGAAGTGACTGTTAATGAAATCAAGAATCACAAGTGCAAGTTGCTTATCGCTCACCTCAAACTCGTCGAAAAGGCCTAGGGACTCGACTTACGACTACACATGTTCAAAAGAATCATAGAGCACTCATCTCAAACTTTTCAGTGGTTCAAACCTGTGTCTTCATGACTGATCCGAAGGTATTCCCGAGTCGTGGTCTATAACTTTTTGTGATCATGAAAGTACTAGTCTTCACAGGCTATCACTGTGAGCTAACACGTTAGACGCGCGACCCGGTCCTTGCGCGTCTGTCCGGATAGCGAACAACAACCGGCCCCGGCATTGCAAGCTGTGGTCACAGGAAGTCCGACTGTCAACATTGGTGTATGTCTCGTCGTAATAACGTTCGCGCTGTCCTCTCAGCTCATTGGTGTGTTATTCACATTATCGCAGACAAAATCTTCCGGAAAGTGCTCTCTCCAGTGCCATGCTCATAGCGCGACAGCGACAACGCATCGAAAATAGGATTGCTGAGCTCTACCAGCTAATAGCACAGCAAAAATCTCAACTGAACACACTCACCGCCATCTCTGTCCTTCCCCCGGAGGTCCTTGCAGAGATCTTTATCTACTCTGCGCAAGACGACGCCGTACCCTATCCAAGCGGGCTTAGCCACTACCATTTGCGCAAGGTCTCGCACATATGCAGACATTGGCGTGAAGTGGCTTTGGCATGTCCAGCGCTCTGGAGTGGACTCAATGTCACACCACGTGTAGAATGGATTGCCCTGATGCTGCAGCGCTCGAAGCAAGCCCCCCTTCGAGTCAACATCAACTGGGCCCCCGGGCGAGCTACCGACATGGAGCGGACTTGTGAGATGGTACTCAAAGAGTCTCACCGTATCCAAAGCCTTCGCATTCGAGTCCCTGCATTGCCTCTAGAGAAATTGTTGCAGCAAATGGAGGGACCAATCCCCCTTCTCGAGACGTTGACGGTGATCAATACGGATTTGCATGGTCCTCAGGTAGAAGCCTCGGATTGCGCATTATCAACCCTCATCCAGTCTAATTTCACGCCGCGCCTGCGTCGCCTCGAGATAACCCAGCTGTCGATCCACTGGAATGTTCTGACTTCTGCGACACTGAAACATCTGAAGGTCTCGAGTGGCTCACATCAAGCGCGGGTAGATCTGACGGATCTCCTCAATGTATTGGAGGGGCTCCCGATTTTAGAAACCATCGATCTTGAAGGTGTTGTCTCGCCAGTGCCTGCGCATATGAGAGTGGATCACCTGCCTGTCAGGATGTTCACCTTACCTCGCTTGCGCTCAGTACGCATCGTTGCGACTACCAAAGATTGTCTAAATATCCTTTGCCACTTGTCTCTCCCAGTGCTCTCGTCCGTCAACTTGGATTGCTCTGGCAATAAGGACGGAGTAGCAGTAGATCTTGCTCTGTGTCTTGCGGACAAGATGTCGACGATGGCGGAAGTCCGTGGTCTCTATCTAGACGAAGTCGTAGACGGTTTGACCCGCATATGCGGGTACGACAGCGCATCATTACCATTCGGTACCGTGAAGCACGGATCTGAAGTTTTTACTCCTAGAGTCGATATCACGGTCCGCGCCGTGTGGCGGCCCCCATTGCCACTAGCCACTATTTGCAACCACCTTCCGCTGTCAGGCGTGCGCTCCGTGCAAGCGATGGGCGTGCGCTTTGCATCAAAGCAGGCTTGGCTTGAGGCTTTTGGCAACCTCAAGAACCTGAGAGTACTCGATGTATACGGTGCCTCGGAGACCGAGTCGATCCTCGCGCTTCCATATGCACTTCGGAACCGCAGATGCATCAAAGAGAAGACGACAGGTCGACCATCGAAGTATCGCTACTTCCTTCCAAATCTGCGTAACGTCAGGCTACGCAATGTGCGCTTTACTGACCGCGACAACTTCTTCGCCGACCGGGAACACAGCGCGTTTCTGGAGGCTCTGGTAGACTGCCTGATCGAACGCTATGAGTATGGCGCAGAAATCCACGAGCTGCAATTGGTGCAATGCATTCATCTAGATAAAGACGGTGTTGAGCGGCTGAAGGAGATTGTGGGGAGCGTATGGTGGGATGGAAAGGTTATTGTTGATGAACCTGAGGAGGAGGAATGCTCAGAGGAAGAAAGTGACGAGGACTTTGAAGGTTACTCATATAACTTTTGGTGATCACCACAATACATTACGCACAATGTGTGTATATTTCAGTGTTGTTCTTTTACCGTTGTACGGTCCTGCCAATGCTACGTAAAATATCAATCCTCATGGACTACAAAGTCCAGTGGCTTGATAAGGATGCGTTTGGCGTTACGTTGGAGCGGGATTGCAATTGCTTTTGACGGGTCTTCAATGAGAATTCTTGAAGACCGGGAGAAGGATTCGGAGGAGTATATAACAACTTGGGTGGCCCAGCTTCAAATTAATATTGTCCCTGTGATTTCCCGGAGATAAAACTTGATAAAAATGAGGCCTCTCACATATTGCCTGTATTTCATTTGGGAAGACGACCAGTACTGTCTTAGTTAGTGGATATTTTCTGTCAAGACCTGCGTGCGCAGTTCACCTATTCTGAATTCAAATTTGGCTGGTCAATCACGTGCAAGACGCGTCGCGACGCGAGCCTTTTAGAGCTTTGCCCCTGACTTCCTTCTCGTCGCTTCATCGTCTATCACTCTCGAGCTTCGCCTCAGGTAGTCTAAACACTCCACTTCCATGGCTGAAAACTCTACGACTGCATCATTCTCCCCTGCGGACCTCTCTAAGCTAACTGTGTCTCAGCTAAAGGCTCTGTGCAAGGAGCGTAAAATTACGGGATACTCCAAACTTGGTAAAACTGCTCTCATTGATAAACTTTCACCTGTGGAAAGCCTTGCAAGTTGTGATGACCGTGCAGCTCTGAAATCTGGGACCACCGGGCGAAGTGCGGATAGCACAATCCTTGGCGGTGTCTCGACGACTCAGACCCAGTCGCGCAATGTCGTCTCTAAGGCTTCTATTAGTAAGGCACCTCAAACAACAGATAGGAACACAAAGTTACGGCCCCAAAAATCCAAGAAGGCCGTCTTATCCGCATTCCCTGCTAACAGTGTACCTCTTACCGCAGTCTCAGGAGACGGGATATCGTCAACCCTGACAACCCACATTGACCACGCGCTCATACCGCCGCCTGTAGATCACACAATCCTGCAATCCGGTTCTACGACTTCATCTAGAAAACAATCGTCCAGTGAATGTATGCGCCCCCGTGTGGTAACAATAACGGACACTTTGCCTGGCGCTTTGGCTACCAAAAACCCGCCGGGTATTGCAGAGTTAAACATCGCTTTCCCTGGCATTCTGACCGCAGTAAATCCATTGAACATCAAGCCGACAACTGCGGTAGGGATAAAGCGAGCACACGAAGATACAGCTGCTACATCGAAGAAGCGAAAGATCCAGCAAACAGATTTGTCTTCTAAGTCACCCGCACTTTCAAAGGTGTCCGCATACAAGCAAATATCCAAAAATCGAGCTCACCCAGTCTCTCGTCCAGTGTCTACAATAACTTCAAACCTACAGGTTTCTAAGGGTCGGACCCTGGCTACTGAGCAACCTCGTCCGACCGATGTTAATGTCTCTGGGAGGCGTTTCAAGAAGCTCTTGGTCACTAAACCTCCCAAACACAGTCCTGCGCATCTCTCCGGGACTTCTATTCTACCATCTGTGGATAGGGCTAGTTCGAACGTTTCCACTACGGCAACCCAACAGCAAGAGGCCCAACAGAACCCGGTCATGTATCATCTGGAATTTCCCCTTGCTCTCCCGCCTCCAGGGCTCGTCCCAATCACTCTTCCGCCATCCCTTTCCCAACGCAAGCGCGTGAATAATTGGGCAATTATTCTAAGTGGAGTCTCAGACGAACAACGGGCCCAATGCGCACTTGTGTCGCGTATGTTCCGCTATGCAGGTATATCTTCCCATTTCAACAAATTTCCGTATGAGAAGCATCCCTTGAGTCTCGCTCCGTGGGCTAATGCTCTCGTTGTGCTCTAGTATACCTGTCTGCATCGCAAGATCTCGCACGGAATTATAGCGGGAGGCGTCTCACACTGGATGTACTCCAGCGATACCCGCAAGCGATGACAAATATGTGGCCATACTTGCGCTTTCGACAAAAGGAGGTGGCTACACGACGGCATGCATATGAAAGTTCTTTCCTTGCCAATTTTTTCAGTAGCAAGCGACTTCTTACTCCGATCGCGGAACATCTATGGAGCAGCCCAGACAACGAGCGGCAAATCGTCGTCGTCCTCAGGTTTGTAATTTGTCTGACATCACCTGCTTTTTGAGTGTAATGCTCTGTCTGACTATCGTATTGCAGGTTTGTCCTGTCGAGGCTGTGGTCCGCGCTGTCTATTGGAACAGGTCAAGGTGATTCAGAAGTTGCCCCCTGGCTCGTTGTCGACGCGCAGGAAGTCATCAAGGACGAGATCTGGAGTATCACTGTTGTCACACAAGCTTCCTCAATGCCTCGTGTCCAGCCGCGGAATGAGGAAACATTCTATGTCCTGGAAGCCACATGCGAGGTCGTAGGAAGTTCGCCCATGCCGGTGACCCAGTCCGCCACTGGTGACGATGAACATTTGAGCAGAGTTCTCGTGCGTGCCGACTGGTCAGCGTATATCTCCCAGCATCAACTTTCTTCAAACGATGCTTCGTCCCGCCTACCCCTCTTGCATTTGTTGAAATGGACAAACCATGAGGAATACGAGCGTGGGATTAGCCGGCTCTGGCTCAAACGAATCGCAGGGGAGGGTCCGCTGGGTATCACCAAACGTGTTGTGGCGGAGCGCTATGTTCTAGCTTGCATCGTGGCAAACAGGTAAGTAACTTCCCTATTACTCCCCTGCCGACATACTAACCTCCTGCTATGCAGCGTGAGTGGGGAGTGGAAGACAGCAGCACAGATGGCTCAGGACTTCGCCGGCCTTCCTGCCCGGATGAACCCAGTGGACGGGCGATCCAAATCGCCTTCGGTCAACTTGTACCTTCCGGAGTGAGTACCGTCAATTGGTTTGGTTGTGGAAACTCCAGTGTATTTAAGAGGGTACCTTCCTTGCATACAGACACCATCATATCGAGAGCGTGCACTTTACAACGTCCAAAGGGAAACCGCTGCACGCGGCACTGGCGGTTGTCCAAACGCCTCATAGGGAATACTACATCTTGCGAGACAATGGCATGCAGGTTGGATGTGAAGAAGACGGTGTCGCCGAGGTATGGCAAGACGTACTAAAGTGCGATGCTCTGGGCTGTGAGAAGTAGACATTTTGAATCCTTTGAAACCACAAATACCGCAGGTTGAACTGCATTTCTGGATCCCTTCCACAAACTGATACTATACATCGAGATATGACATGTTTCTCTCTAAATAGACATTCACTGCCCGGCGGCAAATATAAGCACATATCATATATTGCTGTCGAGTTCATGCTACAATACTGCCACAGTAAAATTTTACACCATTTCCCTTGTATGCACGCCGACGGTCGTACGTCGTAACGACCGACTACGATGAGCCAAATCCGCCCCTGCCTGATGTCAATTCCGCACCCAACTTGTATCCCAACACCTGCATAACGAAAACACTGTCAACATCGTGGACGCCTAGGACTTGTGCTATCCTGACGCTTACCTTGTCCCAGTCCAACTTCGAACGCGTCATTGGCAGCGCTCTTCGCAAGCCCTTGAAGGTCTTCTCGCCCATCTCTGCGTATGCTTCGTTCAGGGACGCCTGATACTTGCCCTCCTCAGACTCGATCAGTGCGAGGATCTTCGATGCAGAGGCAGCTGCGGAAGATGACGAAATTGACGGAGGAAGAGGCAGGTCTACGGTGTGGGTAGTTGACAGTTGTACCTACGTATCCACCAAACCCTGTTTTGTCAGACACGTGGAGACAACACAGATACTCGAGAAACGAACATTTCCCTGCTCATAGTAATGCACGTTCACAAGAATCTTGCCCTTGATATGCTTCTCCTCAAGGTCGATGATGTGCTCTGAACGCCACCGCCCGGACCTAAGCCTGCCTTAGCTTCTGCATTCTTTGTTGCAAGATTTTGAGCGTACCAGTAATTCGAAGGATTGTATTTATTGGCAACAATCTGGATGTGAAAACGCATGGTAGAGCCTGGTGTGGGAAAGACGGACGCGACACCGTCGTGGAAGTGAGCAGCGAGGTATGTGAGTGCGGATGTCTCCAATGCTGCTCTGCAAGACGGGGTCAGACGAACGTCGCTGGAAATGCGTCTGTATTGCGTACCGAAAGGGTTCGGATCCAGCATCAGGTTCAACAGGTTCGGGTTCAGATGTCTCCTGTGGATTCGTATATCCAGTCAGGTAATCATCTCAGGATGAATCTGTATACGAGTAAGAAAACGCACGAGACTCAAATGATCAAATCGGAAACTCGTTCTCGACCGGGGATCCCAAAAGCGGTCTGTGTCCTCACTCTCATCTCCGCCTTCAGTCAGTTTGCTGACCTTCGCAGCAGCACTGACAATCGACTACCAAGGGCCGATCAGCTATGGGCCCTACAATGATTAAAGAAGCGACTGACCTGGTGATTCTGTCCCGGGACATCTGCAGTCATAAACTGCGCGAGGTTATACTCTCGCAACGCGGGGAGCACACCAGCTTGCAGCGAGTCATCGTCGGAGATGATGTTGCGCACATCTGTCTCAATCGACCGGGTGGGCTCGCGACGCGGTCAAGAGTAGTGAGAGCCACGACTTGCCGTTGAGCACATCATTAATCTCTCCTGGCGGTGATTGGAGAATGAATTTAGATGCCGCCTGGAGGCGTTCTGCTGGGTCCATTTCTTAAGTCGACGCAAGGGTTTGCCACTGGCGGATATGAAGTTGCTCTGGCAAAGTGATGGTGTCAAGTAGGATTTCCAAGAAAGGCAAATCCCTAGCGCTTCAGCGTTCACCGACGTGAGCTCGAGGGCGGATGGCTTTATCATTTCAATGTTAACCGTCGACCTCTTTCGGGCCACATTCACATTATCGCCGTGATTTTTAACAAGTGATCTTAGACGGCTATGTCGGGTTCTTGACTTCACAGCTCTGGGTACAGTGTCATTCGACGTGATATGCATTGCGCGAGAAGGTGCGCGAGATCCTCTACATCATACACATATACTACAGCTTTTGAAACGCCTCCTAGATACTGCACTGCAGAGATAAGATGTAATATCAAGACCACTCACAGCTTCGCCTTCGGACTGGCGAACTGGGACTCGGTCACACCCTTCCCCATTGCCGCGGTGGACGAAACACCGCCCGTTACGGTCTTCATGAGGTTATCCATATAGTCCGCTCCACTCCACTGGAAGCACATGTAAGCTGAGTGGTCTACACTTCGGCAATGAGAGCACGTACTTTCTGATGGGTGAGTACGTCGCAACCAATTTCCCGCTCGCGTCGCTGAATAAGCTCGACGTACGCCTTCATACCCTCCTGCGCGAACGCTTTCGCGAACAAGTCGTTGATGTAGCCGTTCGAGTGCAGACCGGCGAGCTGCTAGAATTCAGTACCAGAGCTGTATTCCATGGGCAGACATGCTTACAGTAATGAACTGCCAGCAAAAGCCGAGCTTGGCAAGCTCCCAAACGAACGCCTTCATGTCGTTCGCGTTCAGTCCAGCTGCTTCCCAGTTGAAGGACGGACTCAGGTTGTACGCCAGCCACTGTTGGGGGTACACAGCATGCACACCGTCCGCAAACTCCTTCGCCTGCGACAGGATTGGCTTCTTCGTCTCCATCCACAGCAGGTCCGCATACGGCGCGAAAGCGATGGCCCTGCTCACCGCGCACTGTGTGCCGCCCTGGTAGCGGTAGTACCCCTCGCGTGTCCGCGGTGCGTCCCAGTCCCAGTATGGCACGCTCTTGAGGCCGAACTCTTTCTTAGCGACGGCGACCGCATCGGGGTATGACAGGTGCGCGATACGGTGTGCGAAGCGCTCAAGGGTGATGGAAGATGCGTTCGTCTGTGCCCGGAGCGCATTCGCGAGTGTTGTGGAGAAAAGCTGGCAGTTCGCAGCGTTCATCCATGCCTCCTCGACAGCCTCGAGCGCGTCGCCGGTCTTGCCCGCCTTCTCTGCCTCGGTGAGTAGAGTGACGAGTGGCCGAAGGTCAGGGTTGGTCGAGCCAAGAATGAATGGATGGTCACGCTCGTCGACGTTAGTCGTGATGAGCGTCGCAGCCTCCGAGTCTGTGCGCGCGATGACGAGGTTGTTCACGCCCATGATGTCGAATTGCAGACGGATAGCGACAAGTCGGTTGATGTGCTCCGACACGGAGACAAGCACCTTGCCGGCCATGTGTCCGCACTTCTTCGTTCCCGGTGCCTGGTCCTCGATGTGTATACCTGCTGCGCCCTTCTCTACGAACATCTTCGCCAGCTTCATTGTGGCCGTCAGACCACCGTGGCCTGTATCGGCATCGGCAACAATTGGACGAAGGTAATCGATGACAGGGGTCGACGCCAGCTCTGACTCGGACATGTTCGATCGCGCCTCTTGCTGCTTGCGGTCATGGAAGAGCTGGGCCATGAAAAGATGTTCGACCTTGTTGGGGACGGTGTTTGAAGGGTAATCTGCACATATCTCTAGTCACGTCGCTGACATATAAGCGGAAAAACAGAGGCGGACCTGCGAGATCGGGACCAGGCTCGTTCGTGCTAGAAGCCGTGCTAGACGATTGCCAGCCGGACACATAGACTGTGTCCAGGTATTTCGCCATCTGTGTTACTTGCACAGGGTCGAGACTGAGGAACAAAGTGAGCAGATATCTTGGACATCCGTTTAGGGTACTCACGCTCCATAGGTATGCGACGGTGTGCCCCTCTTGAAGTGCTCCGAAAGACAAGCCCAGAGCTTTTTCGCCAACACGTCTGAGGGGTAAGAAATGGGCAGCGTTCCACGCTTTGAGACAACCTGCGCAGCAGTGTAGGGTCGCTTTACGCGCGAGAACCGAGGGTCCTACAATGGCGTGTGCTAAGGAGGCAAGCTTTCATATTGATGGAGAACGCTCACCTTCCACCACTGCTCTACGCGAGCGACCTCGGCTTGGAAAGCGGCCTGTTCATTGCGGGACATGGTGGTATAACTCTGGGCGGAAGTGGGTGGGGTGTAGGAGGGTTACAAAGGTACGGCAGTCCATTCTGCAGCCCTTTCATGTCGCTCTGCTATGCCTAGAGCCGATCATCTCCAGAGCACCGGCGCCATGTGATTCCAGTAGACCTTCCAAAATAGGAAATTCCCTTTGCCGAGTGCGGGGTAAACACAAACTTGGCGCCCATTGATCCCGTTCTTGCCCCCGCGGGTACAGCATTGCGCCCAATCCCTCGCCTTTACTCGGCCGAGACGTGCTCAATCTGGTACCCGAATGTAGCGAGGCGGATGCGAAGCTCAGTTGCGCGGTTTGACGGGACGACCCCGCCGCTTATACGCTCTAACGCCCCGCACAATGGGGCGCCACTTTCGACCTGCATGTCTTCTGACAAACTTATCGCTTCTGAACGGAGTTCCCTTCTCTTGCACTACCGTCTTTCTCCAACACCGATGTCCGAACATAGCCGATGTCCGAACAATATACAAATAGCTGTATTTTTAGGGCGGTCTAGAAGAGCAGATCTAAGGAGAACCTAGATTTTTGATACACTACTGCAAACCTGACCCAACGAGTCAGCTTTAGGGAGCACACTACGAGATGACCTATCGCCTGTTGCCATCGTATACCAATCCTGCGAGCCCATACCGCACAACGAAGGCAAACACGCTTCCAGCGACCTGTGAAACGTCATCGGGCACGTGAGACTATGACGGAAGCAGACCGGGCAAAACGAAAGGCGGGCGGAACTATTGACGCACCTGAGAGGAGATCAACACCTTCACCAGACTGTCTTCCCTCATCGGCCCGAATCGGAGCAGAAACGCGTTCAGAATAGTCAGATTCGTCGTCTGGGTGATCTCGTGCGTCGTTGGGTCCTCCGTCAGTTGGACAAGTCCAAGCATAAAGAGGACACGCAGGACAGGTACAGCGAGACGGCTAGGCGCGTGATCTTTGAATTCAGCGCTTGAAGGGTACAACATCCCCGTCTCTGCGTCAAATCTGCGGGGACAACCGGAAGTTCAATACGTACATTACAATCGAGGGTCGCGGGGAATGGAGCCCGCGAGCACGACATACCTGGGCACGCGATGCCTCGGGCATGGGACCAGCCCGAAGAGCTGTGGGCATGAGAGGACAAAATTGAAGATCTGCGGCAGGAAGAAGAGCAGTAGTGTCTTGGAGAAATGCGCCTGGATTCCGACAACAGCGAACGCCATCCCTGTTACGTAGCACAGCGTATCACCTGGGAAGACACGCGCCGGGTACCTGCAGATGTGTGGATTTGAGATGAGTTTTGTGTCACGACGACAAATGATAACACGGACCAATTGTGATATAAGAAGCCAGTACATACGCCCACGAGCGGCAGCATGAAGTACAAGCTGAATAGGTGGCGCTCGACGAGCAATCGACTACCATATGCCATACCGGCGCTCCATACACCGCCAATCTCGAGCTCGGTGGGACGCCCGAGCAGATGTAGTGGGATGCGGAAGCCAATCGGCCATGGAAGATAGAGTAGATCGTTGAGAATGACGGAGAGTGCGATGATCAGCGCCTGGCTGACTTCTGAACCATTTATTCCTGCGAGGATGTTGATGCTGTTGGTGCAGAACGTAGAGAGGAGGGACATGTAGACATAGTAGAGGGGCCTGAAAGTCATGTTGAGAAAAGTGCCAATATGAACAGATGTGATCATGTACCAAGGTTCAACAGTGATCCTAAGAGCCACCGAAGCGGTATTGGCACGACGACATCAGTCTTACCATGTTCTGAGTAATAGACCATCAGGAGGGAATCGATGCAATGACTGGTATAGGCAGTTTGTGCCGCCACCGTATGTCAAATACATCATCCAAAAAGCCCAGCATTGTCGCCATCAGGAGGGATAGTAGAGACGACAAATATACTGAAAGCTGACGTGTCGTATGGAGGTAATGAGAATTTACTGACATTGTCCGAGCGCATCAACCACTAACCTGGTGGTGTGGAAATTCACTTATGACGAGACCCTCGCGAGGTTTGCGTGTAGATTCTTGATTATTATTGAAAAAGTCCGAGAAAGCAAAGGGAATAAATAATATTAGAAGGAGAATGTACATGGATGCGCAGACAAGCCCGAGGCTTTCTGGACTGTCCGAGGTATCCGTGAGCAAGGATCCGCGAGTAATAGATACTTGACTGACATAGGATCGTCGTATGTTTTCAGCAAGTCTCGACCTTTGAGATTTGCATGCACAAATGTATTGCCAAGAGCAGGCACGAGGTATAGTGTGCCGAGCAGTGCGAGTATTGAGAATCCTAGGGATGCATGCAGAGCGGGGAGAGGAGGGGTAGGATCCAGGAGAGGACGAAGGAGCAACCATGCAGCTACTGGGACCAGAGAGAAAAGTAGGATTCGAGGCAGTGGTCTTGCACGAAGCGGTTGGGCCATTGTGACATTAGATAGCAGGATAATATCTAGAAGCACCGGTTTTGACAATGTTCCTATTGGGCAGGCTTGTCTGCTCCAATAGTGCCCTTAGTGCGACGAACCACCGATCCAATCTAGTCGCAAGCCGCCTTGACACCGAAGGTTATGGAAGGTTAAAGTCTTCGGGTAGCCACTGCTCTGAATGGAATTGAGATCGCTGGAGGGTGCTGGGATAGTAGAGACCACTGCAGTGGGCCTGTGGCAAAGCGCGACCCGCGTCTCAAGGACGTGTTTCTACGTGTCGTCTCACGTGATGTTATTTAAAGCACGGCTCGACCTTGACCTCCACTTGGTTTGAGACGGCGATGCTCCGCACACCCGAACCCAAATGACCTATGCATGGGCCTGTTCTCACTGTAACACATATTTCAGTCTGTCTACAATTTCTGGGGAAAGATTCATTGAAGTAAAAGTGTGCCAGTATTGGCCATATGTATGGAGCATCTAATTTGAAGCATGATCACGAGGCAAGCGCAAACAAGAGCCACATCCGAACCATCTACCATCAGATCATAGATCATAAAGTTCATAGCGCTGTCCTCTCCTCCCTTCTCTTCTTCATCGTGATGAGACTGTTCTCTACAACAACGAAGACTTGATGCAGACTTAGTGGCCACTGTGCAGAGACCAAGACTCACGTGCATTTTCACATGAGTGGAGTCTAGTAAACCACGTGATGTGCAACATGGACGCGTCTAGCGCATCCGACAGCAAATAAATCCCATTCAAAAATTGGTACGGACATGCGGAGCAACATGGGCAACAATACCGTAGAAATGTGGAATTTTAAGACCAAAAGCTACAATGCGAGACTAAGAACATTGCACCGAGACGAAAGAGAACGTGATCGCTTAAACGTTTAGGTTCCAATGGGTGGAGCCCTTATGTAATCACCACTCACCGTACATCAATTGATAACCAAATGACAGGTCATTTGGAAAACCAAATGACAGGTCATTTGGAACTTTCAACTGTCAAGAGTCAACCTACACGCAGGTCAAATAGCAAGTACAGTAATTGTAAGAACATTTGACTGGATAGCTCTCGCCAGCGAGCAGAGAATCAGGGTAGCTTATCCAATATACAGATGTGCGTAGGTAGGCATTGTCAGTATTATAACGCAAATGACATACTACAGTATGTACTGTCAGGTAGACTGAGCAAGAACAAGAAAGCAAGAAAACATTAGAAGAGCTCTATCAAAGATCGAGAACTCACTCAATGAGGCATTAGATGTACAGCAACATTAGAAGGAGTGTTATATCAGTATTTAGGATCTGTGAATCCACTTCACCGTAACATTCTCCCCGGTGATCCCCAATTCCTCCTTCTCATCTGCCACCTGGATCACTACATATACCGAGCCTCCACAAGCCGAACGACGTGAAGGTGGGTCCTTCTTGGGTGGACCGCTGCAGGTGCAGTTATACCGACCCTCGATGCGGCTGAAGATGTAATAGCCCTTCGCGTTAGGAGTGGGGCCATGGTCCACTGAAAGATCTGGTGCGCTTCCAGAGAGACTGTCAGGCAGGTAAGCATACACTGGAATCGAACAGATAACCTTGATAGGCTACGATGCGGCACTCACGGCAGTCCTAACAATTGCATCTGCGAACCGATGGCATCGAGTCTTTTGCTTCTCGCGGGGTTCGGGCGACAGACGGCCGCATAGCCTCCAGAGAAGTCAAATGATTCCTCGGACATGTCTCCATGCTCGATCCAGGCGCTCTTAATTGCAGCGAATAAATCATCTGCAGTCTGGTACTCCGTCCCATGGGTCCACCCGCCCGAGTGCTTGGTCAAGTCGGCCTTCCGCTTCGAGCTGTCTGACGTGGGCGCAGTGTTCCCATACTGCTTCGCTTGATATACCTTCTTGAACGTGGCCATGAACTCGTGGAAGCTTCCTTGCATTTTGCGAGTATGTGCCTTCTTTCTCCTGGCGCGGTCCTTCTCGCGGCATGGTGCACACCGTTTGAACTTCTCATTGACCAACGGTATCCTGCAGGACTTGCATTGTTTCGGGGTCGTGGCAACCGCGCCGGAAGGCATTTCAATAAGCGGACGACTGACCATCAATGCAGGTGGTGCAGGTGGCGGTGAGGGCGAGTTTAAAGAGACAGTTGATGTAGAGGCTGCACGTCCTGTTACAGCTGGCCGTCCAGTCACTGCGCTCGAATTCGAGGCGCCCGCAGCATGAATGTCTTCCTTGACCTTCTTGAACAGTGGGCCATCAGGCTCTACCGAATCCGCTCTCTTCCGCACCGCACCAGTCCGATGTGGCTCGACCAGTCGCCTCGAAGCATGGTCCACCAGTATAGGTTTCACTTTCGTAGCCTTAGCCGCCTGAAATTTCCGATTCTTCGCGCTGTTTGAGAAGTCGAGCGTCGGGACAGCAAAACTCGATAGCGCCTTCAGCTTGGGCTGTGGCTTGTTGGATGACCCAACGTGGCTTGATACGTGCGGAGTGCCACTCCCTTTAAAAGCAGATGCGACCGCCACTGCACTGTGCTTTGATTCTTCATGAGACTTTACCGAACCGGCGTGGGTTCGTTTGACATGAGGCAAAGCGGTGAACTCGGGCTCATCAAGATGAGTTGACCTTTTCCCCATCTTCTTCGAGGCTGCGGAGAGAGGAGATGCAGGACGCGTAGTATTCCTGTCAGAGTCACGTCGACTTCTGTCCTTTGAAGAAATCCGAGGTGCTGAAACAAGAGGACTGCTCTCGGATATGTGCGACGTAGAACGCGCGGGAGAGGAAGACTCGATAGAGGAGTCACTCGCAGGTGAAGGTGCTCGAACCTCATCTGCATCATTCTGTTCACCGCTACCCGTGGCGGCCAGACTAACAACCCGGGGTGTGGCACAGTGCTGCTTTGTAGCGTGTGTGCGCAACATGGCGGCGTTCTTGTGGGAGTACCGCCCACAGGGACACATCAGTTCCTGAGTCTTGTGGTCTCTTTCCAACTCAATTTTTCTCCCTGACGCTCAAGGCTTAATGAGATGAAAAAGAACAACGTGCACGATGTCACGTACCATCGTACCATATACCTGCCGTCGTTCGATGAAAATTCGAAACATGCGACATCATGCTGTGATTAGAAGCCTTAATGGACAACGACTTGGCGACGTAGTTGCATCCATCTACTGAGCATGCTTTTGAGCGGACGTGGAACCTATGCAAGGTGTGGTGATATTGCCAACAACGACGCGTAGGTCAGTTGAATATGGCAAGGGAAAGGTTAGTACTAGTTGTACAGAGTGACAGCGACTGACATTCAAGTAGTCAATGTCTCCTCGGTATCTAAAAGAGAACCTATTGGCGAAGGGTTGAAGGAAAGACGTCGACTTTGATGCCGAAATTCGTCGCGAGCTGGCTTTGACGCCTTAGGTTCACGGTCAGGTGACCGTGTCGGGCTAGAGACGGTTACCCTCCTCAAAGTCCTCACTGCTCAGTCCTGACTCTTAAGTTTTAGTCTGTCACTGGCCCGTTGAGCACCTAGTCAGATAATGCATGCCGCCCGTAGGTTTTCGTCATGATCACTCCACTCCGACGCCATGTATCTGCTCTACTTCGTCTCCTAGCACGATAACCCCTACCATTCCAAGAATACTTCACAGAAGTATACGGGGAAAGTGGTAAACAATTGGATTTAACATAACTTGTACAACGCGTCATGACACGTTCTAGGTGATGGAGCAGGTACGGAATGACAAGGGATTTCACGGAAAATCGAAAAGAAAGACAGGATATTTGGGCTATATCATATCGATGGACCACGTTTTCAGACAACTATGCCATGCACTACGAAATCTTCGAGGAAAGGACTCAACCACCGATGCTCTGTGCGGTAGTAGCGGCAGTCTCAATAAGAGAACGCGTAGATTTTCCGCGAGTGCTGATACGGCATTGGAAGGGCTTGGGATGTCTGTAACATTGTCGCATCTCACGGTAGGAATGAATATGTGAAGGCACGCACCTGAAAGTTCCCGCCTCGAAAGATACTTTTGGAATATTCTCTATGCCAAGATCATTGACGGCAGGTTCCATCTTAAAGCTAGCAAGGATGGAGACCATCGCGAACCATATGGACTGGTTGGCGAAGTGCACCCCAGGGCATCGCCTGTCCTGACATCAGGGATTGTATCACTACGTGTCAGGAATAATTACCTTCTGCCGAATCCGAAAGCAAAGTTCATGGGGTCATTCGTGGTCTTAGCCGATTTTGAATCCAACGATCCTTCGAAGCGTTCAGGTATAAAATCGAGAGGATTTGCATAGAGATCCTCGTCATGGAGTATAGCCCTGTATTTGGTGACATTCATTCCCCATACTGTGTTACACGGCCTCCTTTGACTCACCACATATTTGCGATACACTGTGCGGAACGATTAGTGTCAAGTTTCAGACGGCGAACACCACTGGCAAAATGCTTACATTAGTTCCTTCGGGAAGCGTATATCCACGATAAACGTCAGGTTGCATGAGGCGGTGGGGAGGTGCTGGGAACAAGGATTACCATTCAATAATGACGTTTAATAGTCGCATGATTTTCTCACTGAGCGGGACAGGTGTTCCCCACCGCAGAACCTCCTTCAAGATGCACTCAATGTAAGGAAGGTGAGGCCGATCGTCAAAGGACGGTAATCTGTCAGAGCCAACGACACGGTCAATCTCAGCCTGCGCCCTCTTCTGTATGTCCGGATGCAGCACCATGACCAGTATAAACTGGCATAAAGTCGCCACGGTCTGCATGTTTCTTATGTGACGATTTGGTCTTTCTATTCGTTATGAAGGACGTACCGTATCAGACCCAGCTAAGATTGAGTCAGAACAGGACAGACAGTCCGACAATCACTGTGCATACCTCCGTACATAGAAGTCGTCACCCATTTGACCCGCTCTTCCGTGGCTCTGTCGGTATCGATCCACTGACCGTTTTCTCCGATCAAGAGATTTCCGCAGAACGAGGTTCTTTTGAGAGTAGAATCCTATTCTATATTATTCCCTCACGTCGGAAAAAAGTTCAGAAGGATTCTTACTTCCAAAGCCTTGAACATCCTGTGAGGACGTTCAACCCATTCCTCCATCTTTGCGCGCCATTGGGAAGCTATTTGACGAAACTTGCTGCCAGGAATCCATCGTACTACGATATACATATGGAACACAAAATTGATTAGTGTATTTCGTACACGGGTCTCAAGAGTGGAAACTCAACGAAAAGGCAGGAAGTCTACGAGCCATCCGGCCGTTATGGCATAAGAAGACACAGCCATGAACTCCTGCGCCGCTTCTATGTAGGGATCATGATCGGACTTGATTGAATATCCATAAAGGACAGTGAAGATCAAGGACGAAGCCATTCTGTATAATCGCATTAAACACCATGTGCACGCAGAACGGGTAGACAAACTTTACCTCTTGATATGTAGGGAAAATTCGTCAGGTGATGTGCAGAGTTCATTGAGTAGCAAATGCGTCTCTTTGATGACAAGAGTTTGCCAGTTCTTGACAGCAGAGGGACTCAAAGCCTGCTGCATTAGTTTTCTCTCTAATCTGAATCTGTCCCCGTAACAAGTCAAAGGCACAAGGTCACCCATTCCACACCTTCGTGAATTATCCCTGTCATTCCCGGAGTAGACCTTAAACGTGCGAAATTACGCACAGATCCGAAGCCATAGGAAGATGCGGACGGTCCGAATAAATATCACCCCTCATGTGTAGGAGATCCATAGTTGCTTTCGCACTATTGAGGTATACGAACGGCGTCCCGAGGACCTGTATGTATACCATATCACCTGAGAGTCGTTGTCAATCTTCTTGCTAATGACACCAGAGAAGACGAAAGCGGCTACTTGCCATACTTCTTTCCCCAATTAGCTGCCCTTTTCCATCGTTCATGCGTGGTCATATCCCACAGGTTGCCTACAAACAAATTGCCAGGAGGACCGGGAGGAAGCGTTATAGACCATCGCTTCACATGACGTGACAATGTCAGCACTGTCAACACGAGAAGAATCGCCACAGAAAGAAGAATGAACATAATGAGCTCAACACTTGAATGAGAAGCTTTGATGAGGGTCGAAGGGAAGGAGTGCCTTTTATGAGGTCAAATCTAAACTCTATATTGGTTCCGTCCATTCTGCAAAGCGCCATAGGAGTCTCTTGATGATCAATGATGCTATCTTCGGGGTCAAGGAGGTCATATAGGCCGGTCATAGCGCGTTGTGTGGGATTTCCATTCGAATCGAAACAGATATGAGAGCATATATAAACTCGATCAGTGTACGATCTCTGACAGCAAAGGTATGCGTCAAGTTCACCCATGGCTTCTTGTACACCATGAGGCAAATAGTCAAGAGTTATAGTCAAGGACTGAAGACTTGAACCGAGGCGGCCGTAGTTCATCGCCTAAGGTTAGACTGGTGGATGCTGTAACATCCGAGGGTATCGTCAACTTGAACGCCGACGCATAAAACCCGAATGTGTGCGCTCATAGGATGCTCCATGGAATATGAAATTTTTCGTGGCGACTGCACTCACGGATGCGTCGAGATTTTGAGTTCTACTAGTATATATGAGAACAAATACCCACGACATTTGATCAAATGTTATGAGAAATCGAACCATGTCATATCAATGTAGTTGCAAACCTTACCTACAAGGATTGACAGGTCAACTCTGGGGTCATCTGCTGGACACGCCTTCATACACATCTTCTATCAACAAGCACTAGAACTCAGGTTGTTTGCAAGAACGAGAAAATTTACATGAAACATAGCACAGTGACTTGACGATCCACGGATTCTTGACAAGGGCTAGTGTGCTGAAGTCCCGCTGGAATGCAGAGAAGACGTAACAGAAGACACATGGTATTTGCTATAACAGAAGACGCCCCATCTGCGAAGCTATCGCAGGCTTCGCAGCTCTGTTAGCGCAGAGTGATTCAAATCTCGCCCACTGGACAGCAGCGGAAGGAAGGAAGGACAAGCGTCTAACGTATCAACGGCGAATTCGGCAGGATAATTGAGTTATAAGATCGATGAAATTGCAAGTTCGGGAGCGGAACTTTTGTAACATCAAACCAATCCTTGCGCATACCCTTTACCACATGATTCATCCGGCCCATACAAGCGCAATTTTACATGTCGAAGCGATGAGCGTGTCGCTGAATGATCCCTGCATCGGAGTCGGGTTATTCAACCTGGTAGACATTTCCAATCCGACTCAACTTGTCATCACTGAGCTATGGAGAAAGCAGAATGCGTTACTATTTGGACTCACAGCTTCCTCGTCGAGTGCTAATCTACAAGCGCAGGAGTTACACATTTTGATGACTCCAACATAACCCAGAACAATAGAAAGTTTTGTATGATCAGTACACGCCCATTATTCGCTGTAAGTTACCTTAGGACCATTGCTGTAAAGTAAGCAGGTAAAGTACATAGCGCGCGAATAAACCGCCCGCCTCCTAACTGAACGCGAGAGTGCCTTGTCCGCGCTCAGGATCCGTCATGCGATGGACGCGGACAGTGTTACCGATATTGATATTGGTCATGTCTTGCGGCGTGATGAGAACGTACTGCTTGCGGTCTGACGCGTTCGCAGTATCAATCTGGTCACATATATTGGTCAACCAAGCCCGTCCAAATTATTGCTAATATACGCACCATCATCTTCATACTGATACGACGGTTGACCGCATCCATGAAGACGTCGAACTCGTCTGTAATCGGGTGTGAGATACGACATTCACCCGTTCAGGGTCCCGATAACACACGTACCAAGGCATCTGATCGGACAACCGATAGACTCCCAGAGAGATAACAATAGACAAATTGTGGAGAAGGACTTCTCACCACCGCTCAGAGAACGGGGGTCCTTTTCTCTGCTGTTCTGCGTTAGGGTCTGGTCGTCTGTTTGGACCTGGGAACGATCGTCGTGAGCTCACGCGCTAGATTACATGGATGGAAATGGTTTCACTTTGAGCTGCAACGTCCCCTGCACATGATTGAACAAGACTTTGCCGTAGTAACCACGGTTGGAAAGGTGATATGAAAAGTATACTTTGCATCGAAGAGCAATGTGACGACGGAAATCGTGCCACTTTGTCAGCCGAACCTTCACAGACTTCTTGAGAGCCTGTAGGGTGTATGGGTAAGATAAGGGCCAGAGAAGAACGTGTTTGCATGTAACATGCCTTGTTCAATGCCAGCATATTTTTCAGATCCTTCCTCGCAGAATCAAGCGCAGCTTTCTTCTTATTGACTTCGACGGTCATCTCTTCGACAGATGCACCATGCCTAGGAAGACCGTCAGCAGTACGCCATTGCTCTAAGTCGCTTGGACCAACCTCCTCTCCCTCTCCCGGAGAGCAGTCTGCACAGCTTCGAGATTCCGTCGCACTTCATCAGCATCGCGAGGGTTGGGATAACGCTCGCAGTATTCCTCAGCTTTCGCCGTCCAAGACTTATAGCACGATCAGTTTATCCGCCTAGTACAACGCAGAATTTGCATCTCGTACCTGGAACTCTTCTTGCAAGGTCTTTGAAGCCTCTTCAGCATCTGCGACCACCTTCTCCTCGTCGGTTAACTTCTTTGTATAATACTGTTTGTTCTGCTGTGCGACCATACGCTCTTGAACTGCTTCCTCAATTTGTTTCTGTAGAGTCCCTGAATAAGGAACATCGCCTCGATGCCTATGCATAAGGTACTCACGGTGATCCTGTCTTTTTCACCCACGAACTCCGAGATCTGCTTCTGGATCTGCTCTAGCTTCTCAAGCAAAGGTCTTTGCGCCGCATCTAACTCCGCCCTTTTCTGCTCCACGACTGTAAACTGCGCGATGGTGGCTTCCTTGTCCTCCTCCATGTCCTTGGGAAACGTGGTCAACCTCAAGGGCAGGAAGTAGGAAGCTCAGAAGGGACCAGAACGTACTGCTTTAGCCTCTTCGAGCGCCTGAATGGCAACGGGGGTTTCATAGTTGGCCTCTAACACCAAATTGTCCCGCAGTTCCCTAAGTTCTCTTGACTTACGCTGAGCTTGGGCTTCTTGATTCTGAGATTTTCCTTATCAGACAATGTGAGAATATGAAAAAAGTGGTACTACACACGGTCAGAAGCGGAACGTCGTTCTTCAGCCGGCTATGTTCAGCACGAAGTTGTTGGACCCTCTGACCGACAGCGTTGTATTCAATCTCGGCCTTCTTGATTTCCTCCTCCCAGTGCCTGAGGAGATCACATTAGTAACCAGAATCGTTGTAGAACGCATCTCACATACCTCTTGGCTCCCGCCATATCGCTACCAGTAAACAGCTGTTGACGCGGATCACCTGCGTTCAAGGGAATCATCGGGTTTGAGGAACCTCCACCTTCGCTGCATACGACAGATAATCAGCTCAAACGCCCGCGAAAGACATGATTGCTTTCTACGCACGCGAAACGCCGGACGGTATACAAGTCCCCAGACCACGCCAGACCACCTCTTCCCACGTTCTGGAGGAGCTCGTCGGCATCTCGACGCGTGGGCGCCACCACTGTGCCTTCAATATGCATCTGATTGATCAAGATACGCAGAACATATGGATCAGAGACCTGAAAACGTCGCCGTCAGAATCGTCATCCGCCACTGGGAGAGAGTATGAGCCCATTCCACATACCTCCAAGGTCCGCAATACAGTGGGTACATGAGGCGCAGGTTCGCCCTTACTGTAGTCGAAGAGATCGACTTCGGAAATGATAATGGTGCAGTTTCTGTGCATATTGGTTCACATCCCGGCTCTTTGAAAGACGTCTATAGACTCACTGGTTTCCGAAGTGCTTCAAAAGAACGTCCAGGGCCACTCGATCCCGCGCATCGCTGACCGCAAACGCGCTCATAAGACCTCCGAGCTGCACACGCATCAGTGGCCCCCATATCTTTGCGTCCTTCACGTTGACGTAAAGCCCGAACGGACCCACGGGTTTGTTACCGTGCCACCTCGCCTTCTCGATTTCCGCGAGGACTCTGTCCATCTGGTTCCCAAACGGCGCCAACTTGTTTCTCTCGCGTTCTATGCAGCGTTGGAGCTGGCCTTGATTCTCGACGATGCGGTCCTTCAAGGCAGTCATCTGCGTGGCGAGCTCTTGGCCTTGGCGCTCGACGTCCTGCAACGTCGCAATCTTCTGCTCTTTCTCTGTCTTAATAGCCTGGAGCCGCTGCTCGGACTCTTCGTAGTCTGATCTCGCTTGCTCTAGCTTGCGGTTTGTCTCCTCCCGCTTGCCCTGGGTGAGCCCCTCAACCCGCGCCCGCTCGTCTGCGATTTCTTTCTCGTACTTCGCAATCTGTCTCCTCAGGTTCTGCAGGCTGCTGTTCATCTGGGTTTCCTCCGCCTGCGACAGACCACCCAACATAGATCAGTACATAATCAACGAGAAGGCTAGCGTCCGTGCAGACCTTTTTCCTCCCGATTTCGGCCCTGTTCTCACGGAGGCGGTCCTTCAGAGCTGCCTTCTCAGCGTCAAGATGCTCGATCTCGCCCATGCCACTGAGGTCTGCCTCGTATGCCTCCACCTTCTGGGATGCAGAAGCGAACGCTTCCTGTCAAAGGTGTTCAGCGCACTGTGACGGCTAAACACAAGATGTTGCTCACTTCTGCCTTTGCCAAATCTGTCTTGATCCTCGGAAGCCGACGTTTCAGCTTCGCTACCTCTTCGAACTGAGCTTTCATTTCCTGCAACGCTGGTCCGTCAATGACAGCTCTTCACAGACGTGTGACACGACGCACCTTTTCTTTCGTGCCCACGTGCGCCCAAGCAAGCTCCTTCTTCAGCTCGTCTGCCTTGTGCCGCTGCTCCCGCGCCTTAGCTGCCTCCTGAAATCGCGATGTGGCCTCTTCCAAAGCCTCTACAAGCTCGGGGATCGTCTCCGACTTGCGCCTCAGCACTTTATGCATTTGGCCGATGTTCTCCAAGCACGTTTGGTATTCCTCACTGAGTTGACTGAGCTGCGTCCCGCGGAGGAAGAACTGGGTGGCAGTTGGAATCTTGGATTAAATATTGATTCGAGTGATTTCGCTTACCTTGTACTTGTCCGCAGGCTGAGAGGCGCTCAAGAATTGCCTGGAAGCCGAGTCAAGACGGTCGAGCGAATGTACACCGCGGTTACTTACCTAGCAGAATCTAGAGCAGAAAATAGCCTAGTCAGGCTGCTAGCTATTAGTATAATCGAAAAACGCACCCTGAGTCAAAATGTTCATCGGGTTATCCACCTGGATGTTCATGTGATCGCAGATAGCAGAGAGCTCTTCCCTCTTCGTCGAAATAACTGCGCCATTTTTGCTCTTGATTTTGTATGACGATGAGCCTTCCTTTGTGAACCGGCGCGTGATGACAATGCTTTTCCCGTAGTCTTTTGGCCGATACGCCTCTTCGCCCTGGTTCTTCAGGACGACAGTCACTTCGGAGACGCTGGGCATCGGATGAGTACATGCACATTGTGAGAATATATAGACACATACTTCTGCCCTTCACGGATGAACGACTTGAGGCCGCTGCCGCGACCCGTCGAGTTGGCCTTGCCACCCAGTGCGACAGTGAGCGCGGACAGGACCGCACTCTTGCCGCCTGGAAATGAGGCCGCAGTCAATCAGCAGCCGATACGGGGCATGTATACGTTACTTACTTCCGTTGTGGCCTAAATAAAATCATAAGCCTTTCTCAGCAGCAAAACGGTACGCCTGCACCCACCAATGATAAAGTTAATTTGTGGGCCAAACGTGAAAGTCAGGTACTTGTGGCACATGAACTGGTGCATCTCTAGCGACTCAATAATGCCCATTTCCGCGATGCCCTGTGAAATCCTGGGCATAAGCGATAAACAGCTTACATTGACTCATCTGCACTCACCCCCTGGGTCTTGCCTTTGGACATGAGCCTCTCGCGAATCTCCTCCTCGTGCTCCTCCTCGAATTTCTTCTCCTCGTCTTCGTCCGGAGCGGTCTGCTCAAGGGCGTCATCGTCATCCTCTTCGATTTGGATGTCGTTTTCGTCTTCATCGCGTCGGCGCGACTTGCCCTTGCTCTTCGCGCGCAGACTCTCTTGGGATGGCTTTACTTCGGTTTCCTCATCACTGTCTTCCTCCGTGCGGGCACGCTTGGAGGCCTGAGAGCTTTCTGGAGACGCGCCCTCTTCGTCGCTGTTGATGGAAATAGCTCTGCGTTTCGGCATTGTTCAGTAACTCGACGCGACGCGACGCGACGAAAGGCGCTCAGGGTGTGCGACGTTACGATTCAATCTCCGGACAATGATAGATATAGTTTCATTTGAAGCTCCGCCAATGATAGTCACGTCTAGTATAACTCTGTGGAGGTCCAACATTTCGGACTTAGAACATCATCTCGTTGCGGCGGCTAAGCTAACTATGCTCGACACATACAGTACGGACGATGGCAGCACATAGGCAATAATCTTGCAGTTGCATCCGAACATGTCGCGAAAACAATAAGAGTTACAATTGCACGTAGACAATGGTATACAGCTAAACCTAGATCAACAGATAACAAACTGCAAGCAGTACACAGTAATCGGCGGCTGCAGCAGAAACTCAAGATCTACACGGATACGCACACCTCTCGAGGCTTGCACTGAAAGGCGGTCATCTCAACTACCCAAGACAAGAATCAAACTTCAAACTACTGTATATTCGCCAGCGACCGGCGTCGACTGGTGGCGCCTCGCGCTCTTTACATCTCTCCTCCATGTTCTTCCTTCTCCTCGTCGTGCTCCGGCGGCGGGCAGCAGGGCACGGTGCTCGCCCATAAGGAACGTTCGAAAGGAACCAAGGTCTGGCACCCACAATTACCACAGGCCCAGCGAAACCAATGCTTCTGAGACGCGGCCCTCAAAGGTCTTGGACGGATTGCGCTGCCGTGCATCTTCCAAAGCATCCTTGATGTCCTTGATGTTGTATCGCGACACGATTGACGCCATCGTGGCATGTGCATAGATATACTGCGCTGTCTCGTCATCTATCGAGAGATGAGTGGAAAGAAGCCGGTTTACAGGGGCATGAGAAAGGCGCAATGTAGACATAAGCGAACACGTATGAACGAAAGATGGGCGTACCGCTGGGTTCCACGCCGGGCGTCCTAGATAAATGAACATCTTCGCATTCACGGTCCCGACATTCTCCACCACCGGGGATCTCATATTGACATAATCGCTTTGACGGATCTATCAACCAGTACTTCGTATGAGCTATCTTCAGCTCCTGCAAGTCAATGAAGGGTGAAGTCGGTGTTCCGTCAAGCGTCAAAATGCTGGATCTATTCTCAGACAAACGCTGGTGTGAGTGTGAGCGCAGCATTGGGAACCAGTCTAATGGTGATAAGTAGGCTGCAAATGCAGGTGAGCGTTCTTCATGCAGTGTCCGCTCCGGTATCTGCCAATTTCTTGACGATAACTGTACCTGTAACGATGAAAACCAACCACATCCATCAGCACATATCGAGAAGGCGATACTTCTTCTGCGGACGATCCACGTGAAGATACAAAGGGAAAGTGACACGTACCTGAGCCGACGTCTCTGCATGTGAGCTCATGACGTCGACTTCATTCAATTGTTCTCGGTCGCTTCCCACGCCGTGTCGTGTGCCGTCGATCTGCAGGTAACAAAAGCAAGAACCAAGGAGGATACCAAGAAGTGAAGTAGAATAAGAGGCAAGAAGGCCGTTTGAAGCAAAAAGCGTACACGACGAGAAGAAAAGAATGAAGTTAAGCGCTGTTCTGAAGAACCGCATCGCGGAAGAAAAAACTCTTGCCACTTGTTCTTGTCGTGCTTCTGCTGTTAGAACTGTCGAGATTAACAATATGTATGAAATGTAAACAAATACCCCACGCAAGTGCGCACAGAAAGAAAATATACAAGTTGTGGAACAAAGTGCGCCAGACAAAAAAGGGACCGAAAACCATTGGAGACCAATTGTGTAAGGAGGTGGACGTTTTGCGAAGGAATAGGAGCAAAGATTTGACTCGCCTTTGTCACCTGTCATAGGATGTTCGAAAGCATTCGGAAACACATCTGCAAAGCAACAGCCAAAACATGCGAAACTGGGTCAGTTTTGACTCTTGAATTGAACAGGCGAAAAAGAGGACCAATCGGAGTCGCAACACTACTAGTTGAAGCAGATGCTGGTAAGGAAACGGAGAGCGGTGTTGCTACCGGTAATACTGTATCATATGGGGATACATGTCAGAAGCATCTGCGCCGTGCGTTTGGAAAAGGCGGCGACGAACCAAGTGGTGCAGGGCTGCTAGATTGCTCGGGGTCCCTGACGTAAAATGCAGCATGGCCATTGACCGGACGATCGGTTGCACGGCTCTGCGATAGAGAGGCTGACGCCGCAGAGTCGTCTTCCTCTTGCTTGACAGCTACTGTCCCAGTGTTGCTTGTCGACGCAGGCGGCGTTGATCTTGGCTTCTGTGAGGAAGGAGACATCAAGATGCCTTCGTAGACCACTTCATGAGGCAAAAACTCACGGCAGCAAGTTTCCTCAATCGCTCCTGTTCGCGCTGAGCAATCACTTCTCGCATTTGCCTGATTTCCTCCTCCTTCTGTTGCAATGCAGCGGGAGAAAGCACATCCGCTTGAGTACCACCGGGAGATACATTTCGAGATCGCAGCTTCCCGTTCTGGGGCGGCTGGAGGGACGAGACTGATGTGGCCCTCGGGAGACCACTGCGATATGAGTGTACCGCCGATTCACCCTCCTCACGCCGGTTACCACGATAACTAGGCGCATCCTCCATGTCCTCGTCCTCACTGTCACTCAAGTTGATCACGCAGCGTCTCATCCCGCTTAGCCCCGCGAACGTTCCCAGTTTCCGCTTGACAGATGACTGATAGTATGGCGAGTTGTAGCTCTGAAATCCGTTATTCGAATGCGAGCGCGAAGGACCAGGTTCCATGTCGACGAAATCGGCCGCGACCGGTCGCTTCGTCCCTCGCCGCGATGTCGCTGCCAACGAGACAGGATCCGGCTTAGCCTGGTCGGAGATCAGTCCGGGGACCATATCCACATCGCTATCACTCCCATTGACTGTGGTTGTGGCTGAAGGCGAACGTACTAAAACACTCGGGGGTGCGGATCCGGTGGTAGAGGGCAGACGAAAAGCAGAAGATGGTGAGACTACCTCAGACACGGATGTCGATCGGAATGACGATGTCGACAGGAGTGAAGATAAGGTCGCAGATTTCGGTTCGTCGGATACGGACAACCCTGGAATCGGCTCATCTACATCCATATCATCAAATGTGCTGGTCCGTCTGACAGAAGCCGAAGTCGCAATCGACGCTGGAGCCTTGCCGTTACCGTTGTCCTTGTCAGATGCTGGATCAATAGTTTTGAGGAAGTCGTCCACAGTCTCGGTTGGAATGGGATCTACGGCCATGTCGACATCATTGGATTCCGCGGAAGCGGGGGTGGCAGGACTCGTAGGTGCCGCGACAGATGAACTACCAGTCGAGGAGCCCGACGCTTGCTGCTTCAATTTACGGGACGCGAGTACGGCTTTGCGAGCAAGGAGCTCTTGTCTCCGCTGCTGTTCCATGTCGAGGAGGCTCGTACTAGTAGTGGACTGGGAGGAGGACGAACTAAGACCCGGGGCGAAGGCAGGAGCAGTAGCAGACGGCGCTGAGCTCGCCGGCCTATCGGAATGAACAACTTGTGATGGGACTGGTCTCTGAGAAAGTTGATCGCTAGGGATAATCGGGGTGCTGTGTTGAGAGTACAGAGCCATCGAATCGAAACGTTGAGTCACGTTCCCCAGGTTGGGAGAGGGGCCTGGCGGTGGCGGCTCATAAGGCGGTATTCCAGTCGTGTCCAGGTTTCTAGGCAAACGCAAGTTGAGTTCAACAAAAACGTAGTAGACGATCTCGCGACTGAGACCACAGTCGACAAGGTATTCTGGAGGGACGCCCCAGCCAAGTAGATCCAATACGATATCCTTGGCCGTATCGTACTGCTGCTGTGTCACTATAGGAAATGCCACGATCAGAGATATCGCAAAAACAGTCGGTATGCGATGGACTAACTGGACAATCCTGGTCTGACATGATTGGCATCGACAATATAAGGGTATAATTCTGGCGACATCCTGCGAGATGTTCCAGCTGTCGACACCACGCTGCTCGCCGGTTGAGGGGCACTTGACACAATGGCAGGACCCGTATTGATTGGTGGGGGTTTTGGCGGCGCCAGAGGCTTGCTGTTTTCCTTGGGCGAAGGCTTCAGTTTGAGGGGCTCCAGCTTGGGTTGCACTGCCGGTGTCGATGGCGCCGTCTCAGATTCACTGATCTCACCCTCTTCTCTTGCCTGGGAATCGTCTGGTTCCTTTGGCTCCCGTTTGGGCGACGCCGCCTGTGGCGCCGCAGGAGCGGTCGGTGCGGACGAAGTGGCAGAGGACGCACCAGATGGTTCCTCCTGACCGTAATCCAATTCGAGTGCAGGCGACGGCACAGTCAGCGAGCGGGGCGGCAGCCCAACCGATACCTCAGGAGTCGGAGCGAGCTTGCGTCGCTTGGATTTGAGAGTCAGGAGCGCAGCTGCCCGCAAAGACGCTGCAGGATCGTCCAAAGACGCAGATGGGACTGATCCTGGCTGATTGGACATATCCTGAACCCGCTCTGCTGTCGTGGTAGCTGGCATTATAGTCATGGAGGTCGAGTAGTCGTATCCAGGGCTGTAGGGAAAAACAAGTCAAGAAAGAAACAGAGAAGGGTTTTGTGTTGGTTTTGTGGTGACACTGGTGAGAGTGTTGCAGTCCGACTAAGCGCGCTCTTCCTCACGCCTCACGCACGGACCACCCAGGCTCAAGCTGATGGAACGGCCTAAATCATACTATTATCGTAATGCTCTCACAGCCTTCTCCGACATATAAGTATTGGAGATGGCTATCTTCTATTCTTTCAGATAGCTCAACATTACATGCAACTTGCGAGCACAGCGTCTGCCGCGTAATAATTAGGAGACAGCGAGGACGATCACTGGCGTCCGGCGCAAGTGCGCCCGTATGTACATGTGAAGCTGTATCTGCAGCTGCACAGGGGGTTAAAGCAGTCCAGAAACTCAGAAGAACACATGTGCTAGACCAAAAATACTGGGAGTTCGCATTTGACTACCAGCGGCAGAACTCCTATGACGCAATGAGTCTCAATCATGCTCTGCGGGATGTTATGATTATGGACCCTTACCTCCCGTAGGAAGACTATACGGACCACGGCCCATCGCTGCTAGCAGACCGTTGATGATCCCTCCATGAGCCGTCACGGAAATATCTATACGAATTCAATCGCTCGGTCAGATCGCCTCCACCGCACGCGGAAGAAAATCCGCCGCCGCCGCCAATAGTTTTCGAAGATGCCAAATGGCACCGACAGCTCGGAGACAACGAAGGTCTAACTCACAAGTCTCCGGGACCTCCTCGAAAATCCTGTCAAGCACAGCCCCCGCCCTCTCTTTCACATGCTCCTTCGTCTCGCGCTCGTCCGCTCGCCAGATCAGATCCTCCTCGGTGAAGCCAGGCTCAAAGGTATACACCGGCGGCGGAAAGGCGCGCTGGATGGCAGAAAGGGGGTCGCGCATGTCGCACGTATGCACGCCGTGCTCCTCGCGCAAATTCTGGGACCGCGGCCGTCTCAATCAGTGAGCAGGCCTGCACAGATGGCGGCCTCCGCATACCTCAACTACCAGGACACTGTTCTTCCCGCCGAGGACACCATCCGAGCCGAAGGTGAGCTCCCAGGTGCTCAGAGCCCTGTGTAAGGGGCTAGAATAGCAGCGCTCTGGCACCGGAATGCCATGCGGTATCTCGGCGAGCCAGGCGGTATGCGCAGCTTTGGCCTGCTCGATCCCGAGCGGCGTTAGGAGAGGGTCTGGGCCCCATGTAATCTCTTCATCGCCATAAAGCTTGGAATAGTAACTGGGCGTGTGATTTGGGCAGATGTTATTTTAAGATTTTTCGTTCTATTTTTTGAGGGCGCAGAAGATGACTCAACTTGTCCCAAGCCTTCGGAGACAACATGCTGAGCTGGGCATATGATCGAATTGAACTCGATCAGGGTGCTCACCTCCGTGCCGTATTTTTCCTCGGCAACATTGTCTGTCAATTTCGGCCACAGCATTAGAAATTGAGGGTAGCTCTCGAAACGATTTGAAAGCATACGATAGCCTTGTCCGTGCCTCCCAGAAAGAAAACCTTGTAAGTCGTATTTTCAGGTGCAGACTTATTCAGCATTGCCACACGAGATTGGAATTTTGACCAGCGGTCGGGGGAGTCGTCCAAAAGCCCGAAACGCGGCGGGAGCTAACGTGTATGAAGCCTAGTCAGCAATCTGACCAGCAAATGGAGACGATAGAGACGATGTTCATACGAAATCCGTAAGAGGTAGACAGAAGGTTACACAGGAGACTCACCGCGCCAATTAGTGCGGGGACTGCATCAGGATCATCTTGAGCAAAGAAACCGGAGACAATCTGCCCCACAAAGAACAAATACGAAATGATTAGCAACATGTTCAGAGGTGATTTGAGATTCGCCATTGACACGTACCGAGTAGCTGCGATGAGACATGTCGACTTGGGAGGAATCTCAAGTACACGGTAGGGATCCTGATGCCTCGGTCCTGATCAAAGTCTCGATTGAGATAAGAAGACTGCCTAACAGGCTACCCTCTGTAGTGATGTCGAGGAAGACTGCTGGAGGCCATGTACATCAATGCTATTAAACTTTGAATGTATGGCGTTCCCAGGAGAGATGGAAAGGAACGTGCGCGATATGATCGCTCTCGCGATCATTGCCATCTCATATTATCGCGATCTCGAGACTCGAGCACTCTCCAAATATCTCCGAGAGCAAGGAATCTTCAATTGTACACTGGCTTGCGATCGCCATTACGGTCCAACTGCGCTATACACATCTTCATTGATATACAACATGATTATCAATTACGCCTACTTCGTACACGTCACAGAAGCACACGTCCTTCACCGACAAAAAGGCAGGTTCAGCCGCCAAATCTCTCCTTCATATATCCTTCGAACGTCATCCTCTTCACCTCCGGAAACAGCTCCCAATGACACTCCCAACGGGACCGCTTGAACATGCCCGATCCCTGAGTGGACTTCACCACGAAGAAGAAGTCGACCGGGATATTAGACTTCTGACCAATCTCCTTTGGCGCCTCCTCCGGCCGCGCAACGAACCTGTGCGCATCTTCCAACGAGAAGTGCCGCACGTCGACCCTGCGGCCTTTCGCGTATTTGCGGAAGAGCTCGACGATGGCATTCTGTGAGAGCCTCTCGCTGGGGAAATTGAGGGTTGCGTTCGCGGAGAGGGCGGGCTTGCTGAGTGTCGCGACGACGTATCGTGCGACGTCGCGGGTGGATGACCACTCCACAAGAGCATCGCCGTCGCCTATGACTGGGACTTCGTACGAGTCCTGGTCTTGTACCCACGGACACCAGAACGCCTCCGGTTCCTGAAGGAGAGGATCATCAGCTGTGGATCAACACACATCGTGCAAACAAGTCACACCTGGTTGTAGAGATCTCCAGCACCGATGAAAGTATACTCAATCTTACCCGCCTCCACGGCCGGGTGTAGCTTCAGGTACAGAGCGAACCGTTCCTTGTCATCCCACAGCTACAAACCAATATTTCTTAGGTACGAATGCAGAACGAGCAGTGCAGACACCCACGGGCATTATACGCGCCCCAGGGTCTCCCGGGGCCCTATATGCTTGATGGAAGCCAAACTCCGAGGGGTAGAATCGCCTTACACCTTGACATATATCAGTGGCGAACCAACGAACATCCCAGATATCACTGACCTGCTTCCACCGCAGCATCAAGGATCGCATATTGCGCGAAGACCCCAGGGCCATTCAGCACACTGATGACGGCATCCACGCCGCGAAGTCGCTCCACAAGCGCACTTCCTCCTTCGGCATAGTCAATCTCGACAGTCTTCAGTTGTGGATGGCGGCTTGACACCGATTGGTCTAGAGACTTCCCTGGGCGCAGAAAAGCAGTAACGGAGGGCTTGTAGTTGTCCAGGGGAGGATCAAGTAATGCAGAGAGTGTGACGCTCCCGAGCATGCCGGTCGCACCGAAGAGCGCAACGGTGTTGAGCGGAGTATCCGTCGCAGACATGAAGGATAAGATTGAGCTTATAGAGACAGTCTCCTGTTATTCGTTGCTTTTGAGACGACGCGTCGATGAATGTTAGTCCTAGATATTTGTCCATTGCTGGTTATGTACTTCAGCAACATGTCGTACTTGCGTAATGACTGTCGTCATGTGGAGTATCAGATGCTAAACGTTAGTGAGACTGCAGGGGCAGGCCTTCGGTGTTTGACAAAGATCGACGGTGAATTTCTGTACGTTGACAGGTGTCCTGGCTGCATCACCGAGTTCGCAGACTGCGCCTCCCACACCCCAGCTCGGAGTCTAGGATTCACTGCGGCCCTCGAGCTCGGAGTCCGGATATTCTATGCTCGCGGAATGGGTGGTTGAGATTGACGTCGAGGTGCTTGGAAAGGGCTGGCCTCGATATGTTTCTCAGCTGTAGAAAACAACCGCATAGGTTTCAAGTTTGATGTGATTGGAAGACTTCGATGGCAGAGATTAGAATGAGATGTCTATTGGGGCCAACGTTCGGAACCAAGCCTCAGAATTTTCTTGCCTACAAGAGGGAATTTTCGCTGCAAGCCCAGAAAGAGTTAATGATATGTTGACAGTATGTCGACAGCCATGGCCCAGGATGCAGCAGGTCCGACAGGACGCCCATCCCGAGAGGCTGATGCGCCAAGTCGCGAACACGTGGTGCGAGACACGGACATTTCCTTATCAGGTAGGTAAGAACGCTTCGCGAGGCATAAGCGAGGAGTTGAAGAGGCCCGATGATGTGGCTGCGGGATCCGTGAGGCTCTCTTCCTTCCTCCAGCTTGAGTGTCTGCAGCTTCCGCAACCCTGCCTGCATATCGCTCATCATGATGTCCACTATGATCTACGCTTTGTCTTTCTTGATTGCTTCTGCTCATGCTATGCCCTTGAAAGTGCGGGATGTCGTCGCACCGCCCATCACGAGTCCGGCCGCTGGCGCAATCTGGCACGTCGGAGAGACGCAGACTGTTACGTGGTATGTTTACGCTTGGCTGCTAGTGCAACTGTGCAGATATCTCACTGAATATATGTATTTGATGATGCGTAGGAACACTTCGGTGATTCCTCCTTCGGTTAACATCACGAATGCCGTAGGATCGTTAGTTTTGGGTTACTCAACATGGGAGAACGAGAATCTGGATCTTGGTGAGTACTTCATATACGCTTGGCCGTTTCATCAAGTAATGTGATTCCCGAATTGTACAGACAACCCCCTCGCCTCGAATTTCTCCATTAAGTCAGGTCAGATTTCGTTTGTAGTCCCCGAAGTTCCGACGAGGGACAACTATATCGTTTGCCGTAAGCACCGCGTCATCAATCCCGTAGGCTGCTTACTCACTGCCAGTATGGATCAGTCTTTGGCGACTCCGGTGATATAAGTCAGAACTTTACGATTATCGGCACCTCCTCGTCTTCGTCCTCTGTCGTATCAAGCAGTGCTGTGGCCGCATCCTCTGGTGTGTTGGCCGAACCTTCGAGTTCAGCTCCTTCATCTGCCACGTCGTCCGTCAGCGTCGTGCTTACCACTCAAGTAGTGACGTCCTTGTCCGTGACGACCGTCCCTGGGCCAAGTACTGTGGCCGGCAGTTCCTCAATTCTATCCAGTGCAGGCCCGTCCGCGGGCACCACGCTACCCGCGTCGGTTAGCTCTGCCCCCGCGTCCTCGGCTCTACCAAGTGCGACGTCGGCCAGTGGATCCGACCCTTCAGGGTCAACGGCTGCCCCGTCTTCACCCTCGGTATCAGCGTCCGACGACTCGACAAGCGGCGCGTGGTCCTGGAGAAGCACCAGTGCGATGCAGCCTTGGTCAATCGCTGTCGTTGCCATGGTGGTTTGCTCAATGCTGTGAGCTGGAACGACGTGGAACATCTTCTCTTGAGATCGGGGATGATATGTACTTGTATGACCCACTCATGCGCGGGATGCGGCCTCGAAATGACTTCATGTCCATGTTATTGCTTCGTACATACTATACTTGCATCTATCACGCTTCATTCTTACGGACTAATCCGGACCTTGCATAACGTTCTCCAGATTCATCCCGTGTATTAATGTATGCGGCGCTTTGCTTTTCATGCTTATGGATATTGCAATATATTCAGCTTACTCCTCGTGCCGCGGTGTGCACTCTCAGCCTAATGCCTTGTCATGTCTGGGTTGAATAGATAGCTGTCTTTTCTGGACCCAAGATTGCCAGAGCTTCCTGCAGAGGTAATAATCCGTCCCCTTGAATCCCGATACCTGTGCCGCGCTGTGTACACATAAGTAATCGACAAGTAATCGACGCGTCTAAGTCGCCTCGCTTCTCAAAATCAGCGATGATGTCACTTCTTCCAGAAGACGAGAACATCTCCCGAGCCTCGCTTCGGTGACAACTGTCAAAATCATGTTACGCAAAGAAGACTTCGCAGAGCGGTCACAACTATTGGAAAAAATGTTTCAAACTCTCGCAGGCGGACAAGTTTCAGCATCACACAGAAGATTCCGAGTAGAGCAACGTGCATCTATTGCCTTCCGACTATACTCTCTACAACACTATGTCATATCGCAATAAATACCACGCAAAGCTCTACTGAGGAAAACCGCAGCTGCCCGCGCATATGCTACAAGGTCAACAACGATCGATACAACAACAATCCACGATGCGTCGTCCGGAGGAGCAGGGGACGAGAGCTTTTGAAAACAAAGCGCAGCTGGGTAACGGTCAACGCGTAGCCAGCAACGCCCAGGCTTCCGCCAGAGGGAGGCCACAATAATGATAAGACGACGCCGGGAGACCAAAATGAACGAACGTCGAAGCGAGGAGATTCGCAAAGAGGGTGGGGGTGAGACGCGTGGAAGGTGCCAGAGGAGAAGAAACCCATTTACGGGCTCCATTCCTTGTTCATGAAGTGCCACGAGACCTCGAGGACACCCACGCCAAGGTCGGCACCGAGCGACTCAAACAGCGAAGGGCTCATGTCTACGGCGAAGGGTCAGTTATCGACAGACAGATGATGGGAAAGAGTACCAGACGTACCGATGGAGGTCGCATCGCAGCCCATACACTCATCGCGTGTCTGGGCGTACTGAACGTACCCGTTTGCAGTGTTCGTGATTTGCACCCACTGATAATAGAACACTTGTAAGCTTAATGTATAATAAAGCCGAGGCGGTGATGCTCACCTGGTTGCAGTTACCACCGTCTCCGTAGATGTCGTGGGAGATGGCGATAATCGCGTCGCCGTTCACGTTCTCGTATCCGCATGCACCGAGACCGACGTCGAACCAAGTGCCCTATGAAGTAAGTGTGAGCTGAGAACGAAAAGAGGCACTCCAGGTAACGTACTCGACCGGTGTGGGTGATGCGCTTTTCAAGGTTCGTGGTGTTGGCCACGACGGGGGACGCCGAGACGGCGGCGACCAGAGCGCAGAGTGCAGCGGAAAGGACGGCAAGACGAGACATTGTGTCGGGACAGAGAGAAGAGTGTATGGGTCTAAAAGAAGGACAGACTTCGCTGAAATGCGAGGACAATGAGACCGAAGGGGAAAAGAGTCGAATGAAGGACTCGATGAGCGATCCCTTCTTCGACTAAGGTCCCTTTTATACAGCGTCGATGCGAGAGCCCTCCTGCTACCACATGCTTCGCAAAACCACTCCAATGGGCCGAGGCCCTGGAGGCATCAGCGATTCTAAGTCGATGCCGGCCCCTACAACATATTACCCTGAAATGACGAGAAAAATTAGAAATCAGGGAGGCCATTCAAAATTCCAGGGTACACACCGAGAAGAATAGTATTGCACAGACGCCGGCGCCGCCGGTGCCTTGACCAATGATCGACGGGAGGACCAGTCGGCCGCGGTGCCGAAATGCTGAGGTAAGCCGCACGAGAACCGAAAATGGAACTCAGTCCTTCAGACCATACGCTCGGGTTGTGGTCAAAGCAAGCAACTTCGGGAAGAGGATTTCATTGATATGCTCAAGAGACTCACCGTGATTCTTTCCATCATATGGATCCTAGGATACCTCGAGAGAGATATCTGTAGCGGGTCAAAATCACACTGTCGCAAACCACACTGTCGCAAATAGTCTAAGTTGTCTGGACAGTCCAAATACGATTCAAACACCGTGGTCTCCGTGACAGCTGGCCGCATCTACATTATAATGGTGAACCAGCAGTTCTGTGTACTAAAATGGCCAGACCTTTTCTGGTACACTCGGCGAACTTTGATGAGAATAGGACCTGCGGAGCGATTCAGATGCGGGACAGTGGCTGGTGCCCCGAACCTGAATAATGTTCAAACGACCGAGAACTGAGAAGGGCCCTTGATGTCACTCGATGTGTCAGAGGAGCACAAAGTTTTGGGTGTCAGGAACGTTCTCATTGCCCAAGCGCTCGCCGGGTACCAAGATGTGCGATGTGTCACGTGCCAGGCGTCCCGGTAGCCCAGACTCGATCGCCGCCGAGTCGGTGCGATCCCTGATTCAGTTCGCAGCGAGAGCACAAGCGACTTCATGGTAAGTCGCAGAGAGGATGAGTAACTTCATTATTCAGGTTCGATGTAACGCACCTTGAGGCCGCTTTAAGCGCACTGCAGGATATGTAAATAGTTGTGGACGGAAAATATGAAATGAAAATGACCTTTGCCCAAAGGACCCTACAGAGTGACCACTAAGAAATTTGGAAAGGATGCATGCGCTGATATCATCAGTTACAAGATGCTTATGTCGTTTTTCAGGCCTCGGAATTCGGGACCACAACATTGGGTTAGAAGACACAGCTGGGCTCAGGGAGAGGCCTGATAGCTCTGTTGTCCGAAGCATTTGGTATGAGCGGTGTAAAAAGATATATCTGTAATGATAAGTCCTGTCCATGGAAGCGAATCGCTTAAAAACGAAATATTTCACGTACGACCTCCTTGATCTTGCATGATGTGAAGGACACGGACAAGACTGATCCTGCGAAGATTTTTCGAATCAGGTATGAATACAGATAGTAACCGACATCATAACCGGAGTCGAATCCGAGACCTCCTTGCTTGGGCTGATGAACACATGTACATGGCCACAAGCATAGCATAGACAGAACCGCTCATTCGCGTAATTATGCCGTGCACGTATTGAAATATGTTTACCAATATCAGCGCTCGGAACGTTGTAGTCTTCGTGTTTCCTGTTATAATTGCATTGTGTCGAGGACAACCAATGACAGGTACGGTACACGCATCGGATCCAACTTTGCACTGGAAAAAGAACAGACACGGTGAGTGCTCCCGAAAATATGATGGGTACTAGGAGAGCTTACGGTGATGGTCAAAATACGTCGGATCGAACAGTGATACCGCCCTCTGTGAACAAGGCGCGTAGCCATCTTATAGGAAACGCGCGATCATATTATTGCTTACAACAACTTATAGGGCTGTGAAGGCCGGGTGCGCTCGTCCCTGCTTGCACGAACACTGGCGGTAGCGTACGCTTACATAGAGGTATGGAGTTGACTGAGCAACATCAGTGGACCAGGGACAATAATCACAATTTCAACAAATCGAGTGTGATAGGGGACACAGCAGCGATAAAGGATGCACTTGAGTTCAAACAGAACCAACCCCGAGAGATGAGACAAAGAATTTGCCCCAAGCTCAGGGATTTGACCACCTGACGACGGCATAGAATGCGCAACAAGAACTGAGAGCTGTGTCAAATCACGAAATAATACAGTCATAGCTTCAAAACCGGATTTACAGCGGCTGGGTAACCACGTCTTACAGATAGAGGAAACCGAGGAAAGAATGCGATCAAATCTGCCGGAACGTACCCGCATCGCATTTTTCATCGTGTAAGTGATATTCCAAAGGCCTTGAGGTTCGAGGATGACCAATTGGCAACAATAATCAAAGTGAGGTATCGCTACTGTTGTATACCTTGGCGCCGAGACCTTCGCGGGATGGGCCAACATCACCAAACTGCGAGCAGCGTTATAACGCGTTACACCAGTTGGCAACTAATCTGTACGTTACTCAAAATGTAAAGCCATATAATTCAAAAATAAATGATTTACGAGATATACTTGTGCAAACATATCGTCAGAAATTTGAAAACACTCACGTATAATCTACCGGTCGTAAGCTATTATAATCTGTTAGAATAAAATATAGCACCATTGCCAACTAAACTATTTTGTATGCACACTAGATGTCTGGTCGAACTTATGGGTGAAATTTATAAAGACAAAAATCTAAATTTTGACCGGATCCTCGTTGTCGGAAGATAAGCGCCAATATTCACACTACTAAATTCCAAATAACCCTTTATTTGGATATCTTGACATGCGTAGGCTGCAGCCTTACGTAAGGATAGGAGGTACAACCGGGCCGAACCTCGGGTCTTCAACCTTGTTTTCACGGCTTTTCGCTCCCCTCTCCTATTCGTTCCTGCTCTAATGGGAGGTGGCATGAGGTGGCATGCCGTTGTAGCCGTACTTGCATGCCGCCTCCTGGCTCCTGCCGCTATGGCGTCGAATATGCCCGAGCAGCCACACTTGACGGTACTTCCTGATAATTGGGGGTGGCGGGGTGGCACGCGGCCTTGTATACCAGTGTGCCATCGGGGATTTTCAGTTGTCAGTGCTTTTGCATCTTGCGATTTTCACGTTTTTGATCTGATTATGGGACGGTAAAGCACCTTACGTCGAAGGTGGGCTGTGGTCTAGATGAAGGACAGGTTTTGGCATGTTAGCACTGAACTTGCTGTTTTCGGATGGTCTGTCGAGCTTGATGCGTGTAGTATTGAACATGTACAGCTCAATATGTATTTTGTAGGACAGCTGAAACATAGAAGTCTGAATTGTATCGTCAAGCATTATTGTGCTGCAATCGCCGGGTCAGTCGCATTTACGGCGCTACATATTATGAGTGGTTATTTGGAACCGGCGGGCGGAGCTGCCAATATCTACAAGTTGAAAATTCAATGACTCTCGATTCATGGTCTCGTTTTGCTGAGACCGTGCCAGAATGCAAAGCCTGGTCTATTGTGAAATTAAGCCGTGCCCAGCTGCAATCTAGGCGATTTTGTGCTTATGCTGGACCGGACAGAGTCTTGACTATCACATAAATACGGAGGCCATCTCGAGGGTACCCACGCGTGGCCGCCTGAGCTCGCGCCCTGAGTCCTACTACTAGCAGTAGGAGTTCCTCCGACTCGAAGACCGGTAAGTGTCCGAGCCCGTTCTCGTCCCTAACAATTGTTGAACGATCAGTTTCCAACTATAGTAGTCGCACTTCCATACTTGGTAGTCAGTACTTACTCATTTCTATGATGTTCTATGACATTCCATAGTATGTTCTTGTCTTACTTCATAGGCTCCACTTTCTTACTAAGAAAGCTCCACTATGATTTCATTATGACTTCATATCTTACTAAGATATTCTATAGGTTTCTAGATACGATTACTAAGGAGCCTTTCATGCATGTATATAAGCCGGGCCTTACAGCCCACTAGAATACAAGACGGATTAGCCTCCTCTCCTCTATAGTCTGCGCTCAACAGGTTATGAGCCCCGCGCTCTAATCTGTCTGACTACTGTGCAGTCATCTGTCTTCACTCTTCTATTTGCGCTTTCACTTTCTCTTTGCGCATTTACCCCTTCTATTGCCTTCTTCTTATAAGGCCCCTTAGTAGACTACGTAAGTACACAGTCCTCAGTTTTGTGACGAACTCTTGGGAGTCTGCACTTCAGTGGGCGGCTCTTAGAGGTCCAAATCCTCTCCTGGGAATAAGGCACCTTACGCGAAATAGTCAAAGGCGTAACAGGGCCCTCAGGCAACTGCGAAACAAAACTCTGCGGCTCCATAGGTAGCTGTAGATAGAAGTACTATACAGTAGCTAGCTAGGCCTTGGGCAATACCCTCTGCGGCATAGTCTCGTCTCGATCGCTCACTTCCCTCGACTCTACCCTGCGTCTTGGCTATTTCGGCTAGCTGGGACAAAGGTTCACTTCAATAAGTGTCCATCTTTGAGCTAGAGACGTTGACTTCTTCATCAAAAGCAGCTGATCCAGTGGCAGATCAATCTCAGTCAGGCGACTCAGAGGGATCTTCACCAGAGCCAGTACAGCTTATATCTGTCTACCCAACAGATTATAGCTGGAAATTCCCTTACACAGGCGATTATATTGGTGGTCTTACAGACGACGATCTTGGTTATTTTCCATACAATATTGAAAGTAACTCTCTTCGTCACACTGACAGTGAAGAGTACTTTCCAAACCTCTCCAATACATTTTGGGCTATACTTCTTCGATCCGATCCTTTTGATCAAGAAGTTAAAGAGGTTAAACCAGATCGATCGCCTCCATCAATTCCTCAATCAATTCCATCAATTTCTCGATCACCTTCCATCGCCTATCTCCTTCAGTCTGACACTCGCCCTGACATTTTATTCTGATCGCCATGGATCCCTCCAAGATTCCTACCTCCACCATTCCCATTTTTGATGGCACAAACTATATTGCCTGGTCTAACGCCATGAGAGGTGTTTTTAGATGGTCTGGTTCCTGGAACATTGTTGAAGGGAATTCAGGCACACCTCTTCCTCGTCCTACTGTTGCAGCTGCTGGAGAAGACCTCGTTACCATCCAGGCTGCTTGGGATGAGAAGAATGACAAGGCACTTGGTTTGATGACCATCTATATTTCCTCCTCGCTACAATTCCTCATTGGCAATACTACCACTGCTGCTGCAGCGTGGAAAGCAATTAAAGATCAGTATGCCAAACCTGGTGCTGTTGGTGCATTCGTCTACTTCCAACAATTATTCAATACTCGCTTTGACGATGCCCAACCTCTTCGCCCTCAGATAACAGCACTTGAGGAAATTCGTAGTCGTACCGTTGATGCTGGGATTGCCATCTCAGATCAATTTGCTGCCCTCATTATTGTCAACGCCTTGCCCAATTCTTATCAGACCATTGCTTCGACTCTGCTGGCTACAGTCACAGACCTTTCTACACTTAAACCAGCAGATGTCATCCCCAAAATAATTGAGGAAGAAGCTAGACGTCAGGCCTCTAAAAATGCTAATGTCTCTCGTGTCTCGTCGACTACTCGTCTCCCAAAGAAATGTAATATCTGCGGGAAGACTAATCATTCGACTGAGAACCATTGGCCTGATGGAAAGCCACCTCAAAAGGGGAATAAGCAGGGCAAAGGCAAGGGCAAGCAAGGCGGTAATCAAGGAGGAAATAATAAAGGAAGTGGACAGAATCATGGTCAAAATAATGGTAATAATGGAGCTTCACAAGGACAGGGACAGAATTCTGGTGCAAAAGTCAACAATCTTCTTATAGAATCTGTACCAGATGTAACGGTAGCATCTTCTTCGTCCAAATCAATTGACCTTTCCCTGTACCATGTGGGAGATGAGATCGCAAGATGGATGGTTGACTCAGGTTGTACTTCACATGTCACAAACGTCTTTGAAGATTTTGATCACTATCATGAATTTCCAGTACCTGGTCATGCGCACTTAGCCGGCGCAGATAAAACCATAGATATCAAAGGTGTTGGAATAGTTCTTCTGCGACATCAGAATAGTGACGGAATCATTGTCAACCTGACTCTTAAATCTGTCCTTTATATTCCTGAAGCGTCTCATCGTTTCTTTGCTCCACGCACCATTATTGACCAAGGAGGCTGCTATAGTGCCCATGGGGACACTATGAATTTTTGGGCAGGCTCCAAACCGGGTGAGAACCTAATCCTCACTGCGCGATCAAGCCATGATGGTTCAGGTTTCTATTGGCTTGAAACCAAAGTGTTTCATCCAAACACCCGGCCTCAGACTCTGCAATCTGTGGAAGCTGACTATGACTTGTGGCATCAACGGTTTGGTCATGCGGGACGTAACACAATTCGTCAATTGCCTAATCATGTTAATGGCGCACCAAATAGTCTTTCTTCAGCACCAAAGTCTGATCCTTGTGCTGGTTGTGCGCTTGGCAAGTCCCACAGACAACCGTTCCCACTCTCTTCTACTCGCGCATCTAAACCATTAGAACTTATTCACTCAGATCTCGTCGAGATGCCATCTTTGTCCATTGATGGTTTCAAATATTGTGTCACATTCCTCGACGACTTCTCCTCATTTGGTGTCATGTATTACCTTAAGCGGAAATCTGATGCTCTCACCTGCTTTAAAAGTTATCGAGCATGGGGGGAAACTCAGCTTTCTACGCGACTTAAGCGTTTCCGCTCTGACAGAGGAGGAGAATTTATGGGTGAAGAGTTCACACAATATTTACATGAAAATGGTATTGAGCGCGAGGCATCTATGCCACAAAGTCCACAACAGAATGGACGTGCAGAACGTTGGCAGCAAACTATTGTAGAAAAAGCAGAAGCTATGCGTCATCATGCTGGTTTATCCACAGGCTTCTGGAAACTTGCTGTTGAAACTGCTGTTCATATTTACAATCGTCAGCCATTCCGCAGAGCACACTGGCGTACTCCCATTGAATTATGGAATGGTACTGTTCCAGATGTGTCGTACTTTAGAGTCTTTGGATGCCTAGCCTATGTACATGTTCAGAAGGAGCGACGCCAGGATAAGCTCACGGCTCGAGCTAAACCTATGGTGTTCGTCGGCTATGAACCTGGATCGAAGGGGTATCGATTCTGGGATAAAGATAGCCGCTCCATTGTTTTATCGCGTGATGCGGTATTCAATGAGAGATCCTTTCCGAACAAAAGTGAGAATCCTATTCCCGCTGCCCAACAACCGCATGAGCCGCCCGTTCCTGTAGCTCCAGCACCACAGCCGGCCCTGCCGCTTGGTGATGATGATGCTAATAGGCCTGAACCGGATGCTGACTTGCCTCCACTGTCGCGACTTAGAGTCAAGCGACAGGGGAAGAACAAACCTAAAAGGCCGAGGGCGTTCGACTGGGTCTTATCGAAGCGATGACGAGCTATGCTCAAGTCTAAGGCTAGGGACAAGTTAAATAAACGTAAGTAAAGGTAAGTAGGTACAGGCAAGCTTGGCTTACCTAGGGACAAGAGGTCGAAACTGAAGTCCCCAGGCAGAGGCGTGCTACTTATATACTACAAGAGTTCAGGGCAGGCTATCTACATGGTCCGTGCGCAGGTGGTCTGTGCGCAGCCTGAGTAAGCAGGCTATGAGTCATAAGTGATGTCGTGAGCGGAGCCCGGCGGGGCCCGAGGTCGGCCGGCACCGTGCTTAAGTAAACGTCCGTAAAGGGAAGGCGGGACGGAGTCCGTGGGAAGGGAACATGTGACCTGTAATGGTCGACACGTCTAAGTCCATGAACAGGGAGCTTGCTGTGTGTACAGTAGAATGGCCGTTCGAATAAGAGGGGAAAATAACGATGAGTAAAAGGAGAAAATCGTCCGTATATAGAAAGGAAGAAACACTCGATGTCAACTCGTGACAGTACCCCCCTCCCAACGCCGCATGACCTCATGCGCGCTTCCTTTCCCCATCTCCCAACCAGAACGGCAACGTGCTTCGGTCATTGCTTCAGGAAGTGGACGAAACTGCAAGCCAGCAAAGATAGCGGCATTGAGTCGACGAGGCGCACTAGGGTGTCGACGATGGAAGATCTCGATGAGTTCTTTCGCGTTTGCAACATTACGCGCTGGTTCCCAAGACGTATGGGACTCATCGTAGCCTTTCCATTTGACGAGGTACTGAAGCTGGCGGCGGAATATTCGTGAATCTTTGATTCGCTCCACTTCGTACTCGTCTTCGCCTTCGACCTCAATAGGTGGCGGTTCGTCCGGTTCCCGACCCGGGATTTCACTACGCGTATACTTGCTGAGCAGGGAGACGTGGAAGACTGGATGAACTGGCACCGATTTGGGTAACTTCAATTCATAGTCTAAGTCACCGATCTTCCGTGTGACAGGGAAGGGACCAAGGCGTTTGGGACTCAGCTTTCTGCTCGGCTGTTTCAGCTTCAGATTACGAGCATCCAGCCATACCTTGTCACCAGGTTCGAACACCGGTGCCTCCTGTACGTGCTTATCATAGTACGTCTTCATGCGCTCAGCAGACAGCTCAAGCGCAGCGCGCGTGTCATCCCGTATTTCCTGCAACAACTTCAACCTATCTTCCGCAGCGGGTACCTTCGACATGGGGTTCAAGCGGATTTGGAGATCGGGGTTATAGGCCTGGTTCAAAAAGAAAGGGGAATAACCAGTTGCAGAGTGAACTCGATTGTTCAGTGCAAACTCCGCAAAAGGCAAATGCTTCGCCCAATCGTCCTGTCTGTGGCTGACATAAGCCCGAAGATACTGCTCGATCTCCTGATTCCACCGCTCTGTCTGCCCGTCTGTCTGCGGGTGAAAGGCAGTCGACATGGCTGGTTCGATATTCATCCCTTTGTAGATCGCATGCAGGTACTTCGACGCGAATTGGGGACCTCGGTCTGATATGACTTTGGCCGGGGCCCCATGATGTGAAAAGACATCGCGTATGTAAAGTTCCGCAGCACCTTCGGCGGTCAGAGTCTCATGACATGCCGAGAAGTGCACCATTTTGGTGAAGCGATCTGCCGTGACCAGGATTGAATCGAACCCATCGGACTTCGGAAGACCCACGATCATATCGGTGGTGATAACCTGCCAAGGGCGTTCTGGAATCTCATTTGGCTTGAGCGGCCCTTGTGGTTTAGCGGGGAATGTCTTGGTACGGTTGCATGTGTCGCAGGTGCTTACGTACTCGTTGACGAACTTGGACATTCCCGGCCACCAATAGTTTCGCGATACTAACTCGAGGGTCTTGGCCCGACCAGGGTGACCAGCTGCAGGCGCATCATGGTGGATTTTGACGATATCACGCCGAAGCTCTGCATTTTTTGGGACATAGACGCATCCTCGAAATAGCAGAAGTCCTTGCTCGGCATTCCACTCGGTGAAGTCACGCTGCAGGCGGGGCGGGCCGAGATTTTGAATCTTTTCCAAGGCATCCGCTACCTCTCGGTCCTTGTCCGAACAATCTCGAATACGCTTCAGAAGCGATCGATCTGCCACCACTGCTGCATGCCCACGCTGCGTGGAGGAAATGCGGAACTGTTCCGGTTTCAGGACAATCTGATCCACGTTGTCATCGTCATCTCCAACCTGGAGGTCCGGGCGACGAGACAAGGCGTCAGCCTTTCCGTTCGACTTGCCCGACTTGTGAGTGATAATGAAATCGAAGCGGGACAGATACAGCGCCCATCTCGCTTGCCGTCGCGTGAGATGCTGAGCTGTGCGCCAATATTCGAGGTTCTTATGATCCGAAAGGATCTCGAACGTGTTAGGACAACCCTCGAGATAGTGACGCCAGTCCTCCAGCGCTTCGATTATCGCTAACATCTCCTTGTCGTAGATCTCGTAATTACGCTGGGCAGAATCCATACCCCGAGATCGGTAAGCCACCGGATGCCACTTGCCATCCTCCTGCTTTTGCGAAAGTACGCCACCGGTTGCGTACCCAGAGGCATCCACCTCTAGCCGCGTTTCCCGGTCTGGGTCATACAGTGCTAAGACAGGTGTGGTGCTAAAGCAGCGTTTCAGCTCCTCGAACGCAGACTGCTCTTCCTCACCCCACTGCCAGGGTACGTTCCCAGTTAGACGATCAAGGGGTTGCGTGATCTTTGCAAAATCCTTGATGAAGCGACGATAGAAGTTGGCAAACCCTCGGAACTTTTGGATATCTTTAACATTCCGAGGGGTGGGCCACTCCATGACTCCGCGGATTTTTGCAGGATCCATCGCCACTTCACCATTCCCTACGATCATGCCTAAATAGTCTGTTTTAGGAACATCCCACTCGCATTTCTCCGGTTTCAGGAAGAGATCATTTTCCTGAAGGCGGCGTAACACCTCACGGGTGACTTTCTCATGCTCCAGCTTATCTGTGGAAAAGATGAGAATGTCATCGAGATAGACCGTGAGTTTTCCTTCTGCAATGAGATCTCCGAAGATGTCATTCATCATTGCTTGGAAGGTCGCCGGAGAATTGGTGAGACCGAAGAACATAACCGATGGTTCGTACAACCCTCGATTAGTTACAAATGCAGCCTTCCATTCGTCCCCGAGTTTGATCCGTACGTTATTATACCCCCATCGGATGTCGAACTTTGTAAAGATCGAGGCGCCTTTGAGTTTGTCGACAAGTTCGGAGATCAATGGCAGCGGGTAGCGATTTTTGATCGTGATCTCGTTAAGCCGTCGGTAGTCCTGTACGGGTCGCAGCGATCCATCCTTCTTTTTGATGAAGAAGAAGGGGGAGGATATAGGCGACTTCGATTCCCGTATATAACCTTTGGCTAACTGCTCCTTGAGGAACTTGTCTAACTCGCCTTGTTCGTTGTGCGACAGCGGGTATACCCTTGAATGGAACGTTTTGGCGTCAGGAATTAGCTCTATAGCATGATCATAAGGTTTATGTTCCGGAAGCCGTTCTGAGGCTTCTTTGGAGAAAACCTTCAAGAACTCGTGAAACTTTTCCGGTACCATTTCCTCGACGCTTTTGACTTCTCGTTTCTTGTACTCCTCTTCAGCAAGGACTTGGGAGTAGGTATGTCCTGCTGCAACATACAGTTGTGGAGCATCAGGGAGGTTGACACCACGCTCCCAAGCTTCAAGAAGGTCGTCTTCGTCCCATTCGACCGTTGGATCCAACTCTGGTTCCTCCTCAGGTGATACCTTACTACGTATCTTGCCCTTGGTTGACCATTTGGCTTTCCGCAAACGTTTCCGCGCCGTGGGCCTATCCCCCGTATCACGCGTAGACGCTGCTTGTTCCGTCTGGCCAGCCTTTCGGGCTTGACACGCTTCAGGACACCTATCTAATTTGAACGAGCCATTCTCCCAATCAATATCAGGGTTATGCTCGCGAAGCCAATCGAGCCCGATTATAACGTCTTCAGGCCCGATGTCTGTTACCGTAAATACCATCTTCTCAATATGGTCTCCTATCCGCATCTGTAGCACGGCTACGTCCGTGATGCTTCCGTTCTTGTTGAGCGATCCATCGATGTTATATAGCGGAATGGGGCGCCCCAACTTCCGTGTTCGTACGTTGTTTTCTTGGATGAATCGCTTATGGATAAACTTCGTGGTGGCACCGCTGTCCACCATGGCCACTACTTCTTTCTGCCGTCTTTCGCCAATTAACTGTATCGGAATGTGGAAATGTTGAGAACCGTGATCTATTTCATAAACATTTGCAGCTTGTAGTACAGAAAATCGATTCGTAACGGGTCCAGCGCGCGCGGCAGCAAGCGTGGACCGAATTAAAAACGCTCCTCTTTCATCGCGCGATACTGCCCCAGTTCCTCCCGCATGGACTTCACCTCATTGGCCAACGCAGACACAGACGCTAACATAGCCGAGAGATCTCCCGGTGTCTGCTGCACAACTTGTGCCTGTTCGGGCTGAGCGCTTGGCGTTGCTGCGCTTGCAGCAACCGTAGCTCGCACACCCTGGCGCGGAGTGTAAGGTTTGTCCTTGCAGGTAGGACAGTCCTTCCGACGATACCCCGGTTTCCCGCATCCGTAGCAGGAGCCGTTAAATTTTCCATCACCAACAGCCGCGATAGTAGAAGAAGAAGCGGCGGTCTGCTGGCGACCTTGTGATGTACGAGCCCCACCACGAGCGAACATATTGAGATCCGGACGGCGCGCGCGGCTTATGTCAAGGATCTGTTCGACGGCGAGGACTCGTTTCTCGGCACTGACCCAATCGTCGAAGGGCTCGAGCTCAATTTTGCGGTAGATGCGCGAGGGGATACCGCTAAGGTACTTGTCACGGAGTTCTAGCTTTCCGTAGCCAGAACGGTCCGCCGGACCCTTGAATTGAGCGGAGAACTGTGCGGCAGTTCTCGAGTCGCGCAAGTTACGAGCGCAGATTTTGGTGAGCTCGACTTGTGCGGCAGCTGCGTCGTCGATATGTCCGAAGCGGGCGGTGAAGGCGTCGGTAAAGGCCTTACGCGTGGCGAAAGGGGTGCGGCCAGCGACGTAGTCTGCCAGGAAAGGAGTGCCCCATTCGCGGGCTTTTCCGTCAAGAAGACTGATCGCGACCTGGACCTGTAGCTTGACGGAAGCTAGGTCCGTATTGTAGTCAAGATACTCCGAGAGTTGGGCGAGGTACCGTTTACATTCCACAACGCTCTCGCCATCGTAGCGTTGGGGAAGGAGAAGCTTTGCAATGCCTTTGTCTACAGCCATTACCGTCGCGGGGGAGGTCGTAGTTTGCTGCGAGGGCGGAGGCGGTGGTTGTTGCTGCGAAGCGGTCGTGTGACGCGGGGTAGGACGGGCGGTCTGACGGCCACGCGGCGCCGACGATGAGGCAGAGGTGGCGGGCTGAGATACGACAGGGACTGTCGGCTGCGTAGACTCGGACTGCGCGACTCCTCTTTGGGTTCCCGCAGGTGGATTCGCTCGCGAGACAGGGGGAGTAGGGAGATGGGAGACTCCTCCTTCTTGACTTTGGCTGCGGTTAACGCTGCCGCCAGGTCGAGGAATAGATGAGCCAGGGGTGGCAGGTCGAGAGGGAACAGGGGTGGTGTGACGTGAACGTGAAGCGTGCTCGCTCCTTGGTCCTGCGGGATGTTGGACACGCCGGATAGGAACAAATCGGTTGTTCGGGGAAGGCTCAGTAACGGAGCGCGGGGTTCGATTGGGACACGGTTGTCGGGGACAATCGAACCAGTTGTTTTCCTCGAAATAACAGTCGGTTTGGTCCTGGGTGTCGAAGGCGTGAACGAGTCCGTGACAGTGGAGTTCTTCTGCCACGATGGATGGAGGAAGGGGAGGTGCGCGTACGTAAAGAAGACCGTTTGACTATGTAGTTACGGCGCCCGAGAGAACCCCGAGTGGTTCGCAATTCACGTGGGACCCAGTACAGCCTTTGATTATTTCGCTGCAGGAATCTAGACCACGCGTTGGTCAACCCAACAAGAGACGCCCACTGAAGTGCAGTCTCTGAAAGCTCGTTCCACTACGAGGTGGCGATGTGTCTACGTGCGGGGGATGGCGTCACGAGCACCGAGTTCCCGACTTTGTATCGTAATGGTAATCGAAGTATAGTAAGGGTGCACACCACCCAACCTATGGAAAGGGATTAAAAGGTGAACGCCGGCGGCGATGGGGAGTTTCGACCTAATGTCGCGACTTAGAGTCAAGCGACAGGGGAAGAACAAACCTAAAAGGCCGAGGGCGTTCGACTGGGTCTTATCGAAGCGATGACGAGCTATGCTCAAGTCTAAGGCTAGGGACAAGTTAAATAAACGTAAGTAAAGGTAAGTAGGTACAGGCAAGCTTGGCTTACCTAGGGACAAGAGGTCGAAACTGAAGTCCCCAGGCAGAGGCGTGCTACTTATATACTACAAGAGTTCAGGGCAGGCTATCTACATGGTCCGTGCGCAGGTGGTCTGTGCGCAGCCTGAGTAAGCAGGCTATGAGTCATAAGTGATGTCGTGAGCGGAGCCCGGCGGGGCCCGAGGTCGGCCGGCACCGTGCTTAAGTAAACGTCCGTAAAGGGAAGGCGGGACGGAGTCCGTGGGAAGGGAACATGTGACCTGTAATGGTCGACACGTCTAAGTCCATGAACAGGGAGCTTGCTGTGTGTACAGTAGAATGGCCGTTCGAATAAGAGGGGAAAATAACGATGAGTAAAAGGAGAAAATCGTCCGTATATAGAAAGGAAGAAACACTCGATGTCAACTCGTGACATCCACATCCGGGACCACCACCAGAACCGCCTAGAAACCCATCTCCTCCACCTCGTCCACCTTCTCCAGATGAGCCTCCAGTTCCACAACCTCCTCCATTTGTACCTAGACGCTCTACTCGGTCAACCGCTGGTAGACCTCCACCACGGCCTGACAATGCGTATGGTGATCATCACCCTGCAGCTATACAGCGTGACATTGACCAAGGAGGTGGTTTACCTGACATCATGGAGAATCTCATCTCAGATCTTCCAGTAGAGTTTATTCTCAACGCCGATCCTCAGTACGGACCTTTTCCACAATCTTATCAGGAAGCGATCTCTCGCCCTGATCGGACTCAGTGGGAGGCCGCTATGCAGGAAGAGATAGACTCTCAAATGGAGAATGGTACATGGAAGTTAGTCGACTTACCTCCTGGACGTAAGGCAGTACCTTGTCGTTGGGTTTACACTATTAACATCAGGAAAAACCCCTTTGGCCCTAGGTTGACCTAGGAGTGACCTAGGCTGCCCTAGGGCACTCAGAGCACCCAGAGTACTCAGAGCACTCAGAGCAACCCAGGTTGCTCTTAGAGAAAAGTTATTTAGGTTTTGGAACCCAGGTTGACCTGAGTCAGACCTGAGGTCAGTCCTAGGTTGACTCAGGATATACCATATTTCAGTCTCAATATCCTTGGGATTACTTCATTTCACACTTATGAAAGACAGCATATAAATATATTCAGATATAATACAATACAGATGTGATACAAATAAATGTAACATATATTTGTGAAATACTAGAAGGAGAAATATGCAAGGCACTTACCATTCATTACTATCAATACAATATAATAACTTTCAGTAATGAGCTTCAGAAGCAAAACAACAGACTTACTCACATTACAATCCCAGACGGAATTGGAGATGGTGAAAAGAATTGTGAAGCTTAAGAACAGCTAATTGTGAAGCTTAAGAACAGCTGAGAGATTGAAGTATGAATGGAAGATCAATATGAGCTTAGACATGTTGACTCACCAATTGCTACGACTTCTTAGAGGGAGTGAGTGCACACTGAGTACAAGTGATATCTGTCATGCACAGTGATACGTCAGCATCAGCTTTGAAAAGATGAGTAGACTTACTTTGTATTGTCACTGTATGGCTATAGCCAGTACTTATAAGTAAGACTATAGTTGGAGATGAAGAAAGAAGACACGCACTTATTGCCTTTCAGGTCAACAGCATCCAACCAGTCCTGTGAAGTGTTACTCCTCATGCCAGCCCAGAGATAGCTTAGATAGTATAAGTAAGGCAACAGAACAGATGAGCACCCAGAAGATCAGAGAAAGAGATGAATAGACCAGAGGTAGCCAAAGTAGAAGTGACAGCAGGACAGCAAATGCAAGAGTGAAGGACTTAGAAGAGAAACGAGCACAGTGACTGCTGTGGAATGAAGACGTGGCAGATCATGTGACCTTCCCAATAAGGAAGCGTGCCCCGGCACGCTTCCTTATATGGAAGGTCACATGACCTTTAACCAGTGCATCATAACACGCTCATTTCTTACATTTAAAGCCTCTGTTACCTCAATATTGCTCATTCTATCCCTGGATCTGGTCTTTTGTATCAATTAGAATGTACAGAATACATATTCTAAGTGCTATACTGTGTCAATACCACCTTATCATTGCTCTTTTTCATAGTAACTATTTGTCCACTTGTATTCTCTATTATGAGAACAATTCTACTCTCAGACGTCTTAAGCACAGATTGCTGGTGGAGAAAAATTGTTCTGTCTTCATACTGCTCATATTCTATGATATATTTGTTAGTAATAGTTTTCACTACTGGTAAAGTGAATGGCTTAGCATTCAATTGACAAACCACTACATTTGGTGTAAATGGTTGGATACATTTATATACCATACTGTCTGCAAATATTATGACATGGTTCAGAGTGCAAAATTACACAAAATCATTGAGTAAGAGATGTGTCAAATCTCAAAGCCACTCAAGTTGACCTGGGGTAACCTGAGATGACCTGAGACAACCTGAGAAATCTCAGGTCTGCCAGAGTGACCCAGGTGAACCTAGAGCAAAAGTGTTTTTCCTGATGAAACCTGGTGGTAGATATAAAGCTCGGCTTGTAGCCAAAGGCTTCAAACAGGTCAAAGGCATTGATTATGATGAAATATTCTCCCCCGTCGCTCGTTTTGAATCTATAAGATTCTTACTCGCCCATGCTGCTCTTAATGATTGGGAGGTAGAGGCTATGGATGTAAAGACAGCATTCTTATATGGCGAATTAGACGAGGAGATATATATGGAGCAACCAGAAGGCTTTAAAGTCCCTGGTCAGGAACACAAAGTTTGTCGTCTTTTGAAGGCTATTTATGGTCTTAAACAGGCTGGCAGACAGTGGAATAAAAAACTCCACAATGCGTTGTTGGAATTAGGGTTCACACGTACATATTCTGATGCGGGTATTTATGTGTATCGTCATCATGGGGGGGATTTAATACTTGTCGTATATGTTGACGATCTATTGCCAATTGGGTCTGATCGGCGTCAGATTACATGGCTCAAAGGTTGTCTTCAGAAGCGATTTAATGTTCGTGATCTTGGGCCTGTAGAATCTTTTCTAGGCATGCGGATTACTTGAGATAGATCATCCAGAAACATTTGGCTTGATCAGTCTAAATACATTGAAGAGACACTCGAGAGATTCCAAATGCTAGATGCAGCACCCACACGAACTCCTCTTCCATTTGGCGTACATCTTGTCAAAGCAGATCCTTCATATGAAGTTGATGCCGCCCTTCGCTCAAAGTACCAACAGCTCATTGGTTCACTTCTATGGATCGCCTTAGGCACTCGCCCAGATATAGCCTATGCAGTTAATCGCCTTTCCCAATATTCTGCTAAGCCTACAATGCAACATTATAAAGCCGCACAATATATTCTTCGCTATTTGAACGGTTCACGTTCACTTCGGCTTTGCTACAAAGGCAGCGGATTATCTGGACTTATAGGTTATTCTGACTCTGATTGGGCTGAGAACAAGGACGATAGGCATTCAACTAGTGGCTTTGTCTTCTTTATGGCAGATGCTGCTATTTCATGGGTCTCGCGGCGACAAAAGACTGTTGCTCTGTCTTCTACAGAAGCAGAGTACATGGCGTTGTCCGACTCTTGTCGACAATTAGCCTGGCTTCGGACTCTTCAGTCTGAGATTGGTTTTAAGCCGCAAAATGCCACACCTTTATGCATTGATAATAATGGTAGCATTTTTCTTGCGGTTAATCCAGCTCATGACAGAAGAACCAAGCACATTGATATACGGTACCACTTTTGCAGAGAGTTCATTGAAAACGGTCATGTCGATCTTTTCTTTGTACCTACTGCTGAGCAAAGGGCCGATATCCTTACTAAGAATTTATCTTTCTCTATTCATGAGAAATTTGTACATAGTCTTGGACTAGAGTAGTTAGCGACTATCTAGTTGAGTGGGAGTGTTGAACGATCAGTTTCCAACTATAGTAGTCGCACTTCCATACTTGGTAGTCAGTACTTACTCATTTCTATGATGTTCTATGACATTCCATAGTATGTTCTTGTCTTACTTCATAGGCTCCACTTTCTTACTAAGAAAGCTCCACTATGATTTCATTATGACTTCATATCTTACTAAGATATTCTATAGGTTTCTAGATACGATTACTAAGGAGCCTTTCATGCATGTATATAAGCCGGGCCTTACAGCCCACTAGAATACAAGACGGATTAGCCTCCTCTCCTCTATAGTCTGCGCTCAACAACAATCACAGCTGCAAGTACCTTATGGCACTGGTAAGTCCAAAGTAGTTCAGGTATCTAACCTTTGTACTGACTGCTAGCGAACTTCGTCAATACTCAGGACTACTGTAGTACAGATCAACGTGGTGGGGACCTCTAGGTCTATTATGAGTTGACCAGCACACATGCTGGCCACAAAGTTTTTGATAGATCCGCATTGAGTCAATCTGACTTGCAGTTGCTGAAGTACTAATCTGCTCTTTCATCGCAACGGTACTATCAATTGATATATTTGACTTCTGTCTAGACATATTAGAATAATCTAGCCCTCAACTGGGCATCATGCGCGGCCGGATGATGGATGATATACGGGATAATGCTCAATTAGTATTGCTGTTGTCTATTTATGGTATATGGTCAGCAACGGAGACTACGGACAACGAACGTAGAATAGTGAGGTAGTATTCTTGTAGATAATTGAATTAGGAATATACAAAATTGATAATCTCTGGTCCCGGAGTTTGCAAATTGCACATAAACGATGCGGCATTACAGCGCACCGGTCCATCTGGATCATCCGTCGCTCGCTTATTATTGGGTCCAGAATAAATCCAGAACAGATCTATATTTACAGTGACCATGTTTTTTCGACATCTCATAACAGCATATAACAAGCAGAAGAATTTCACCTTTTGGACCTGTTGGCAATCGCTCTCAGCCATATAATTCAATATATGGGTGGTTATAATTTTCGTACATGTTCTATTGATTTTGCCTTATATCTCGACATCATATAGCTATATGAAGAATCTCGAGGTTTGGTGATGAAGTTTGTGGCGAAAGTGATCGGAGTTCAATCCAGCTGGATTCCTCTGAGTATCTTCGAGCTGAATACACCGTATAGTCCCGTGGTATATAAAACCTGAAGCAGCTGGCGACGATTAAAGGCTTTTGTGGAGAACAACACAACGAGACGCGGTGGTACCTGACTCGGTGACGCTGCAAATCGCAGGCACGTGCCCACGATCTGGGGTATTTCCGGATTCGGGCTTGCATCAAACCGCATCATAGCCTATTTGATCTCGGTCACCTGTGAAAGTCTGACACAGACACAAGACAGCGCAATAACTACTGCGCATTCGGGCTGTACGTTCGGGCGTCCTGTATACATTGCCCACAAAGCGTTTTATTCGCCGCAGCTCATGTCATTTACCTCAGTCCTTCACTTTAGACAGCTTGAATAGTAACTCATCATGAGCGGCGGGCAAACGTACGGAAAGGAACTACCAGTATGTCATGTTGCTTTATCTCATCTCCAATGCATCTTTAAACGTGTCTAGGATCAAGTGGATCGGCTGGCGGATTTATCCGCCGCCCAGCTTGAGCTTCTCGCAGATGTACGTGTCATGGGCATTGAAATGGGGACCTATATGCATTTGATTTAATTTCTCTCGTGGTAGGTGCGTGAGTTGCACAGAGAGCGTGCAGCCCTCGAGCGTGAGTACGCCGGTAAATTGCAACTTCTTGCCAGAAAGGCTGCGGATAGAAAGAGCAAGAAAGACGCCGCGTTGGTCGTGGGTAATGAGCCCACGAAGGCATGGGGTGACGACGTTCTACAGCGAAGGTTCTTGATTTGGTCTTCATTAGGGTTTGTTTCTGTGAATGACCCTTCTCTTCCATTTATAGTACCCTTCACAATGCATATGCACAGATAATTTCGTCAATGCTAGAATCGGCCCAGGCCCACATTAGCTTGTCCGATGTGCTGACTTCACAAGTAGTCGACGCGCTCAAGAAGACAGAGCGTAGACACGAGGAGGCGAAAAAGAAACAAGAACAATATTTTACGAAACTTCTATCGGAGAGAGACCGTGTATATTCGGAACGCGTCAAGGTTCTCGTTCTTATAGCTTTTCCTCATTATGTGACCTTCTGATTGGAAGTGTGTTTGCTTCGTGCAGAGTAAGCAGAAGGTAGCTCAAATTTCATCCGATCTAACCCCACAACGCTCAATGACCCTTCCAGTACGACGACGAGTGCAATGAGGTTGAGACCTACCGTCTGAAACAAGTTCGCCATGCTTTTTATGAGGACAAGGAAGCTCGAGAAACGCTCATACACGTATTTGATTTCTTAAGGATCGTTCTTCTGACGATCGCCACGCGGACCGGGCGGCGAAGCAATATGAGCAACAGCAGGCCGATATGCTGAATGGAAAGAAGTAAGATATCTACTAATGCCACTGTCTTTTTGTGTCACTAAAGGATTATCACTAGTGCGTACCTGATTTCGATTGCCTCTGCCAACCAAGTGAAAGCAAAATTCTTCAATGAGGATCTACCAGCGCTTGAAAATGTAGGCACAACCTTACACGTTAGTTTACGCTATAGCTGACACATGCTTATCTTTCCAGCAATTCCGTTTGTATTCCCTGTATATCTCTCACGTAAAGTACTAATTGCGTGTGCACCTTTCAGAGACCTTGCATACCCAGCTTGTCTTGAAGTTTACCTCCATAATGTTGCAGGCACAAACTCTGCAGAAGAACCATCTCGAAACCCTCAAGGGTCATATCTCTGCGACCGAGGGAAGACTCACAGCTGTGAATCCCCAGTCCGACCAGGAACTGTTCATTGAGCATAATATCAGTGCATTCATGTTACCTACTGACTGGAGCTTCGAACCATGCACAATGCATTATGACACGGTGGGGGCAACTAACCAATGGTCTTGGACTATTATTGAGATCATCCGTGCTTATAGGGCGAAATGAGCGTGGACCCTGCTCCAAAGGTTTATTTACAAAACCGACTGAGCAAGAGCCGAGCGAAGCTTGACGAGCTGAGACCTGTCATTGATTCCAAACGTATGCTACCATATCCATTTTTACCCCGTAACTACTCAATCCTCATCATGCTTCATTAGGCAAGGAGGTAGACCAATTGGCAAAGCAGATGACAGCATATTCCGCGAATGGCAAGCTGAGCGAACTTGAAGACGTATCAGACGTAAGCTTGGCTGATAGGAGTTGGCACGATGCGAACCATGTTGGCTGATCACACTGATAACAACACGACACTTTACCATTACAGAGGTACCTCGAGGCGCAACATCAGTTGACGTTTTATACAACATCCGAATGCATGCTATCATCGGAAATCGAGACCATCAGTGCAGCCCTCGGTGGTGGGTCTTTTTACATCCTTGCATCCATGATTCCTTTATCAAGTCGCCATCGTTGCTCGTTTTGTGAATGTTGCCAACTTGTGCCCTCCTCGAAGTAGTCAAGCGTAGTAACTTCTGATCCTTCCTAGGTGACGAAGGAGAACAGAGGCTACATGCTTTCAAGAGCTCGTCGTTTTCTATCCCTACTGCATGCGCATACTGCAAGGTTTGCTTTTCATTATAGGAAAGCCGCCTATAAGCTCTGACACGTACACACCATCACCGGCATCGTAAAACGTAAACAGTCTTCCATATGGGGTCTAAGCAAACAAGGAAAGACTTGCAAGGCCTGTGGCATATCCGTCCATGCTAAATGTGAATTAAAGGTTTGTCTAACGTATAGTAACTCGTCTTTTGATGCATACTGATCAATATTTCATTGACGCGCGCTCTCAATTTCTAGGTCCCGGCCGATTGTCGCGGTGGTGGCGCCCCTCCATCACGCTCTATCTCTTCCATCTCACGGTCGTCTTCGACTGCATCGAGGGCCGGAACTGAAGGTCTGGACCCTGCCAACCTGAGCTCCGCCCGTTGTAGCTAATGAGACCATATTGTGGAATGTAGCGCTGTCGACAACCACTCTGAGCACGCCAACGCCATCGTCTTTTGCTCCGAGGACATCTACCATAGAAGAAGCGAATCCGAGAGCGCGAATCCTCTTCAGCTTCTCGCCAACATCGCCTTTCGAGCTTGCCGTGTCTGGTGAGGCATCCTAACACGTGCAATGCTGCATGAGGTACTGAACGTAAAAATGTTTCCAGAGGGAACGATAGTCCAAGTACTAGAGGAAGACGATGGTTCCGGATGGGTGAAAGTTGCCGATGATTCTGGAGGCAAGGGCCTCGTGCCAGCTTCTTACATAGAATTATCAGAACCTTCCATGGCAGCCCCTCCAGTCTCATTGGCGACCCGCCCGCAAGGCTCGGGCTCATATGGTATGATCACCGACCTCACTGATGATGAGAAGGGTGACTATCTGTCTGTTACAGTACGTGGCATCTATGCCTACCAACCTCAGGACCCCGGCGAAATTGGCGTCCAAGCAGGCGCTCTGATTGAATTAACGGGTGGTTCAAACGGAGGTATGAACTACGCGGATGGCTGGTGGGAAGGTAAGTGAGAAACGGGACGCGCAGGATTTGGGGATATGATGAAATGTGTATCCTATTGCAGGTGTCGACGCGGCCGGAAAGAAGGGGATCTTTCCCAGCAACTACGTAAGCACTGTGGAAAGTCCAGGCCTCTTAGTCACTAACTGTAGTCTTTTTATCTAGGTGGAGCTTGTTCAATAATTGATTTTACGGCCTCATTTATGCATCAATGGCGATTGTATTATTTCTGACCGAAGGAGCCTGTATCATAACCACGTCTTGCACATCTATACTCCGATGAAGAAATCAGCTGAGGCAAAGGCGGTGATTAAGCATCATTGAGTCAACTCTCTTGCGGCATAGCGGATACTATATACTCTCAGCGGCCAATCATGAGTGCTGTTAATCAAGCTTAGCCGACCGCGTAGTGCGCGCTTTCGGAGGTACTACCGATCTCCAGATTCAGCGGCTCCGAACAGGAACACGAAAGAAGGTCGCATACTGCGTCCCGCCGGTGCAGTGAGAAACTGTCTATTCAATAGCTACATGCTGCAATCGTCAAACCATCGCGGTTCGATGCGCTCACACAGCTCAGCAAGAGCAAGGGCCGTTATCTGGTTCTCAGGCAGATGAAACGAAAGCCTTGCTGTCGTGCGTCATAATCTGTACATAGAAAGAACTGCCATGACCTTTTTACGAATTCGAAAAAAATTAAGGCGCTCCGTCCTGCTGTCACAAACGCGGGTCATGGTTGTGGTTCCATCGGGGTTATAATCACTAATGGCTTGGAGCAGGAAATAGCCGTATGATCCTCCGGATGTCCGAGTCTCCGAAAATACTTTATGGTGAATTTATGGGTGGACTAGGTTTTTGCGTGCAGCTGGAGAGTATTTCAGAAAAGTACCGCCAGCTCTGCATATATAAGGACCGGGAGTTGAAGCGCTTTCCAGCATGAACGCCATCAAATACTAGCGTACTCACATTTCCTACTATTGCCGTTGCACACTGGTATCCACCCTGAGCGATGCACACGACTTCTCTGCACGCGGCTCTCGGATGCCTATAGGTTCGCGGGAAGCTCTGGTGAGCGAGGCACATATCACCAGTAGATTGGGACTCTCCCCTTGTTCCCCCATGGAGTCGTTGTCGTCAGTTGTACCTTGCACTAGGATGAGCTTATGCCAGACTTCTGCGAGTTCGTGAAAGCTGGAGTTCGTGCTATTGCGATGGATGACTGCGACGACGACACCATGGTGGTATCGAGCTGCGCAGATGCATCCGCAACACCAGTCCTCAATTACAAATCTCTGCAGGCCGGTTGGATGACTACTTAATTATCATTCAGGTAACAGTTTATTCCATGATGCCGGTGTGTACGGGTCCTAGGAAGTGGTATCGATGTTGTATGGGTACGTGTGTCATGAAAGAATGAGCTCGAGTCAGAGAAATATATGCTTAGAAGTTGTCCGTAGCGAATTCTTACGACATGTTTCAGTAGCATATCAGATCTTTAGTGTCAAGTGCTTCGCATGATTTGCCTACTTCAGAGAAACGTAACGCGAGCTGCAAAGCGATCCGCATTGCTGTAGTGTCCAGACTAGTAGTTGTGGACTTCTGTTCGAGGTGTATGGGCCCTGGCTGTATGTTTAAAATTAGGAGATCCATCTACCTTCGTTTGCAGCCGCTATGCACTCTTGAGTCTGAACCTGTGTATACCAATCATCTCTACGCCACCGAAGTGGAGCGGGCCAAATAGCTCACAACACGACGCGACGCGTATTGATCATTCTGGTCAAGTGACTCGATATCGACTTCACGTTCTCCTGTCTGCTTTCGCTCCTCGTACCGTGCGCACTACGAGACACACAGACGGTCGAAGGTTGAATACGAATTCATTCAAACACCATGTCTCGGATACGAGAGGTTTGGGCACCCAACCTCGAGCAAGAAATGAACAATATCCGTGATCTCATTGACAAATATCCATATGTCGCAATGGTCTCCATCTATGCTACTGCACCTGAACCTGCTTTCACTCATGCGACTCTCAGGACACCGAATTTCCGGGGGTCGTGGCACGTCCAATAGGCTCTTTCAAGACCTCGTCGGATTACCATTACCAGACTATGCGGTGTAACGTCGACCTACTGAAGATAATTCAGGTCGGCCTTACGCTTGCAGACGAGGATGGGAATTATCCTCAGGATGTGTCGACATGGCAATTCAACTTCCGATTCAGTATCAAGTGCGTACTTTTGCTTAGTGCCTGCTCCTATTTAGGTTCTATTCGGGTTGTTCACGCAAATGTTAGCGAGGACATGTATGCTCCAGAATCCATTGAGCTGCTGCGGAAGTCAGGCATCGACCTCGATCGGCATACCGACATGGGTATTGAGCCAAATGATTTCGCGGAACTCATGATTACGTCGGGCCTGGTATTGGCTCCAGAGACCAAATGGATATCGTTTCATAGGTCAGTTCTCCCTTTCATACGGCCCGTAGTCCGTAGCCTGTCCTACGTTCAGTAGTTCAGAGTGATGTTTCATATAACCTTACTATGATTTGCTGTGCTCACAAAGCGCTCACTGACCATTCTTTGGCGCCAACGTGCACACTTCATGCTCTTCCGTTCCACGTTTGTTGCCGTTCTTTTGCTCCGCTCTCTGACTCGTGGTCTAACAGTGGATATGATTTTGGCTATTTTGTCAAACTTCTTACGGCGGAATCATTACCAACAACAGAGGAGCTATTCTTCGACGTGTTGCGTACATGGTTCCCCACAATATACGACATCAAATTTGTAATGCGGGCGTGCAAAGTACTCAAAGGAGGCTTGCAAGATGTTGCGGATGATCTCGGTGTAAGTCCGATGTTCTATATCCAGTCCGACCAGTTTTCTGTACAGAGCTGTACTGTGTAGGTCATGCGAATAGGGCCGTCCCATCAAGCTGGCTCTGACTCGCTTCTCACCGCCTCGACCTTCTTCAAAATGCGGGAACTCTACTTCAATGACCACCTTGACGATGGAGAGTATAACCACAAGCTTTACGGCCTCGGGCAGACGTTCTCCGCAAATGGGATCACGGAGTCTGTGCGGGGAAGCGCGGCAACAATCGCAGAGCGGGAAGACCGTGGGCCGGCGCGCGAGGCGCACAATCAAACCCCAGGGCCTGCACAGAGCCAGAGCATGGCTGCCGTTGCGATGGGGTTGGGTGGGTCGATGTCTACGCCGTCGCTGGCGCCAGCACTCCCGACGCCATTGCAGTCCGGCTCACCGTATGGTCCAATGGGGGCGAACGGACCGTATATGCGAACGCCCATCGGAGTAGGAGGACGATAGGTGGTTTCCGCGTGTCAGGATGGTGGCTAGTTCTCGTTTGATGCTTTCTTTCGCTGTGTGTCGATAGTGCAAGGACCTATACTGGTTATGTATTTTCACGGTGTATCGAGCGTCGCCCTCTCTCCCTCTCCGATATTCGACGCTGTTGTGTTCATAGTGTGCAGAGTAATTATTATATACCTCTATTGGCAAAGTGTGTCGAGTGAACCTGAAACCGTTGAGGTGTCCAGTGACCACTCAAGGTATAAGACGTTCCCCGCATGCAGTCATTGGATGATGCTGTCATGGAAGACGTACCACGAGTTCGTCGCAAGTTTTCCGCACGGCTGGACCGTGACTTGATCCCACGAAGTGCCCTGGTGAGCGAATACCACAAACGCACCGCTATTGCAGGTCCTGGAGCATTGATAGAAGCCCACTTGACGGGGCCGGGAGCTGTAACGAGAGCCACACCGCTTGTCCTTGCGTGGACACCAGTAAGCTGCGACTATAGCCCCTGTGTCAGATAGGCATGCTGAAACGACGACACATCGCTTGCCTGAGGGCACCACGCTTTCGGAGCGCGCGATCTCGCTAGACAGCGGCTATCGGATTGTCTTCCGTCAGCAGGCGCAAGTGCAGTCCTTGCTCGGTCGTGGCCAGGGCTTACATTGTCCCATATCCATATCCATGTCTGAAAAAGGCTTCACGAGGAGTCAGCTAGCCACGTTTAAAATGAGCCATTCCCGATAGACAGGAGAGGCACGAGCGAAGGCTAGAGACGACGATCTCCTAGACAGCGTCAATTGACACGGTCGCCGCACAGAACACACCTAGAAGGCTGGGCTAGAAGCAGAGATGGGAGTCATGCTCCAAAATGCATCTCGGGACGCAAATGTCGACAACGCATGGTGAGTGTGCTTGCTCAACGTGTTGTAGATTGAAGATAGATCGACAAGAAGAAGGACCCTGGGGTACCAGGCCAGAGAAATGTACCCCATTTTGAGAAGATTGAACCCAAAGATGTGAGTTACGATTAAATCGAGAAGATGAACGAAGAAAGCGGTAATTTAAGCTCAGATCTTGGCGACCGTCTCGGGAATTCTATCGGCTGCTGATATTCAGTCGGCAGTAAAGGTGCATCGAACATAAATACACGTACATTTGTACCTCGCGAAGTGGAGAGCCACGTCTTTCGTTACGAATGTAACGGAAATATCTGGTTGGAAAACAAGTTGCATAGATGTTAAATATTCAGGAACATGAAAACAACCAAACACAATCAGGAGGCAGTCCGTTTTCGGATAGGAAAAGTAGAAGGTCCACTAGATGCACCTGCGGAAGCAGGTAGCCCAAAGTTTAGAGACACGTTAGAGGAGTGTTTCAGTATTTTACTCAATTATGGAACACCTGATGGACCGGAATATCCTCCGATGGTCGTGGGACGGAGGTCACCCATTCCTGTTTCCGCTGGTGGACGGAGATGATCTCTCAGGGGAGGGTTCACTGATAGATACGACATCCGTTGGGTTCATCAGTAGTCGTTTGTATGATGGAGAGGATTGCACCGCTCATAAAACATACAGGCGTACCAAGGTTCTGCCCACAAGGTCGAGCGGTGGTGCACGGCTCATGTTCCGACCATACATTGCTCCATTGATGGAGACACCTGCGGACATCTTTCCAGAATGAAAAAGGAAGAAGAATAGAAAGGGTTGTTACCGTACATTATTGTGGATTACCGTTCTCGACATCGGTGGCAGATCGGTGAACTTGGACGTCTGAGACGCGTCGAGACACGCGCCGGTAGAATTGGAACGTGAGCGCGTGAGCTCTCTGGGATGTTCGCCGCTGCTAGCGTTGTTTCAAGGGGGTGGTGCATGAGTTGTGTGCACGTCTGCAGGACGAATCAAAAGCGAAATGAAAGAGAGGCCAGATAGAATTGGCAGGAGGAAGAGAAAGGGCACGCCTCAGCCGGATCGCAGGCCGATCGACGAGTTCCTCCTTCTGTGCAGCCGACTGATTCCAGGCGGTGAAGGAAAACTTCAAAAGCCGTCGTCTCTCTTCCAAGTCCACCTCACTTTTGGACAATCACCACCACAAGAGTGGAGGTTAGTGCTCGTATTCTAGCTGTGGCTAGCAGATGAGGACGGCTGCCGAGGACAATGGACACGCAGCAGTATGTCGGCGTCGCGACGGGCCTCGTGTATCATCACACCCCGCCTTTTCTCGACCACCACGCTCGTTCTTTCCCCGTCTCTAACCAGCCCATGGCATGGCATCCAAACCATGGCCAGGCATCTCCTCCGAACAGCGCAGCCTCGTCGAGTTCCTCTTTGTACTCCGCGATGAGCCATGTCGACGAGCGGGTGGACTACCCCTCTGACGCCACTTCCCCCTTTGTGCCCCGACATGCATCCAACTCTTTTGTGGGCCACCATCAGTCTCCCACTCTCGATCCTGGGTCGTCGGATCCTGCTATGGCGTTTGGGTCGCCTCAGATTGAGAGCAGCATAGGCCCAAGTCGCATCCTCACGCGCCGCCGCGCGCGTGCTGCGGCTCAAGGTCATGATCAAGAACCGACGAATCCGTCAGGCCAAACTTATGATGTCTGTTTTTCTTATTCTTAGTTTAACTTTTCATTGACATGCTCTGTGCCAATTGAAGCGACGACAGCACTCTCTCGCGTTTGCCGTACAACAGATGTCGCGTCCGCAGACGCCAAGTGGCGAATTATCGGGACCGCCACTTCAAGTACACGACCACGTCGGATTAGGCCCGCTTGGCCACTCCGCTGCACCCATGGCGCCGTACGCCTTCATGCCTTCTCATTCTCGCTCTACTTCAGGATCAGCATCATCTTCGCAGCCACGTTCTGCGTCTCCGGCTTTGAGCGTATCCTCGGCCATGACTTCTTTATCTTCTTCGACTTCCGCAGCCAGGTCGCGGCCTTATCCTGCATTCCCTCCACTGCCACAAGAATCAGAAGTCGAAGACATGCCTTCGCGGCCTAAACACCGCAAGCAGCGCCTTTGGAGCACTGATCGCAAGAAGATTTGTGTCTATCACAGGGACAACCCCAACATGAAGCAGGAGGCCATTGCGGCTCTGTTTGGCGTTGAACGCAGCACGGTCAGCAAGATCTTGAAAGACAAGGATCGTTGGTTGAACGTGAGGGACGATGAGAAGATGCAGATTTCCAAACTGAGGTAATGTTGTCTCTCTCTCTGCGACCAATGGTTAACTAATGGATCTTATTAAGGCCGTCGAAGTTCCCTACCATTGAGGACAAGCTCGTAACTTGGCTTGTCGAGTGTACACGCGATAAGATTCTCCTCACCGATGCTCTGATACGCTCTAAGGCGAAAGAAGTCGCGCATGAGATGCAGATATACGAGGACAGATTTAAGGCAAGTTCTGGTTGGGTGGAGAACTTCAAAGCTCGTCACGGTATCAAGAAGGGCGTCTACCATGGCAATGGGCTCAACGAGCAGAAAGCGATTGCTAACGGCTGCGGCTTTATTCCAAGCGGCACCCGACGAACCTACATCACGCCGGCAGCTATGGCGAGCCAGGTCGAGAGACCTGCGGATAGTAGGCCCGAAGAAGCGGAGCCTGAATCGGAGGACGAGGGTCGTCAACTACAGCACTCCTCCACCGCGCAGTCTGAATGGGATGCGTCTGCACCGCCCGCAGGCGTATACGATTATTCTGCACAGCCAGAACCGGTCCCGATGGCTGATCCTGCTACGCTCTCCCTGCCGCCAGCTGAAGGCGCACCAATGGAACAGACGTACCTTGTTCCGCCGGTAGCCCAGTATAACGAGTCGGAAGAAATCTTGTCTATCCCTGAGGCCGAGGAGATGGCCAGCAAGCTGCTTTCCTTCTTCCAGGAGGAGCCTCAGTCCAGGTGGATTTCCACGGAGCTAGCAGATGCGTTGCATGAAATCAGGACACGTCTCTATGACAGGGTTAGTGGGTCGCTTCGCTCATCCTGAGGTGCGAACGTCACGAGGTTTCGACCGCAAGGCCTCAAGAGCGCGGAGAGATGTTGGCGCGAGCGGCGGGTTTCGGTTGGTATGTCTGGTTAAGCTAAGGTTTGTATGACAAAAGCGCCTCGCGCACTCCCATTCGTCTTTCAATGAACTGTCTGCGTCTTCTTGCATCATGGACCCTCATCATCACCATGCACTCATTCCCCATTTCGTTCCCCGCATCACCATCCATTCCAAGTCATCATTCGTCATTCATATATCATGCATCGCATTGTCGTCACTCTCACTGGTCGCAGCATGTCCATGTTTCTTCTAGTAGGGTTTGGGTCTCGTCATTTTATTCTCATGGTAGCTGTATTCGTTTCTTGCATGGGCATCATCTCGTAACATACAATGCATTACCTCCCGTCTCCTGTATCAATCCAAAAAATGAATACACCGTATTTTTAGGCTACAGTATCTATTTCCCTGTGCATGTATTGTTCGAAGACTGGCAGCTCCGAGACTCGACAAGAATAGCAAGGTGCAGTCGATGTGTCCAGTCGTCCAAGCGTTCCGCCAACGATAGCTTCCGGACGAGTAGCGAAGCGTACCCATGTGATACAGTATATGACAGTATCATGACTCGAGAGCGTTAGTCTATGTCGAGCAACGGTCGTCAGCGGGGCTGGATCGATGTCTCGTACTGAACGCACCTAAGCATATATTCAGGACAATCCTAGCCCTATTATGATTTCTTCGCCTTGGCATCCTTCGCAGACGTTCTGAAAGCCCAATGTAAGAACCGCTTATCATTCTGACTGTTCTAGATAGTCATACGCACCCTTCCAATGCTACATTCTTCATGATCGTAAGCTTTCCCGAGGACGCAGCTGAAGCGACCTGCTGCTCGATGCTCCTGTTGATCTTTGCGCTCAATTCCTATAGAAAGATTTAGCATTCACTCCGCTGATCAAAGTAGTAGTGTATTGGCTCTGATAATGGGAGACTCACCCTGTGCATTACTGCTTGTTTTACTGCCACCGTTTTCTTGGGAGCGATGTAACGCTTGCCCTTTTTGGGCTGGGACGCAGCTTTTGCTGCATGGCGATATGCAGATGACTTCTGCTTCTGCAGGCCCTTGGTGTTTCCTTGTGCCATCCCAATGTCGGTCGAGGCAGCAGCTGGTGAAGAATCAAGGACGGGTGCAGAGTCTGCAGACCACAGAATTTCCCAAAAGGGAAAAAGCACATAGGATCGGGAAAGCCCGGTTAAGTTGAGAGGCGTCACGCACAGCGACCACGAGAGGTTCCTCATCGACCGCAACGTCGGCCAGCGGGCATGTTGGCTGTATCCACTAACTGTGTGCGCGTGCAGCGCGTTGCTGCTCGCCAAAGAAAAGTTCGTCGTCTCTTCTTTTATATGCTGATCTATTCTATAACACACGAGACATTAGCTTCAGCGAGCCCTACATGACCTTGTAGCTCTGCCTAACAGGAAGCCTGCCATCGCCTCTGGCCCTCCTGGGCGCAGTGCGGTCACGGGCCAGATTGCGACTGTGTTTGGCTGCACTGGTTTTTTGGGCAGATATCTCGTGGCCAAGCTCGGTAGGTCTACGCTTGAATGTGCCAAATTGTGCAGCACATTGACGCGACATCGATAACTTGCAGCGAAGGCGGGTACTCAGGTGGTTATCCCTTACAGGGAGGAAGATGAGAAGAGGCATCTCAAAGTCACGGGTGACCTGGGTCAGATCGTTTCGATGGTACGTTGTCCATCCATTTCTTTGGGAGCTCGTGAAACGGATTGCATTGGGGATTTTATCCTTCTGTGTTTGGGCAATACCGAGTAGCGATTGGGTTAGAGGTCGACTCTAGGCATGCGCCAGTGGCACTTGTCGTTGAGCGAGTGTCTACTGGCGCCTAGCACCTGGTACCGTCGGCTCAAAGGTCAGCTGTCACTACTTCTGGGACACCGGAAGGTTTCGAGTGATGCCTGCATCTCTCCGAATTACTGGGTAGAGTGTTTTGGTGCTTGAAATGCTTCTAGCATCTGTGACATTCTATTTATGAATGGCCCCGATTTATCCAGTGAGGCATGCAATAAGACGGGCCCAATCATCAATCAGATATAACACATACTAGTGGCTATTCTGCCATCATTATCCTACAGCGCGACATCTTGATACAATACATGCCTTCCCTCTCCCTCTGTTGAATGTGTACAGATTGCTTACGCCTGTTCAGGAATGGGACCTCCGGCGAGAGGACCAGATTGCAGAGTGTCTCAGACATTCCGACATCGTGTACAACCTTGTCGGAAGGGATTACGAGACAAAGTATGTGCTAATTGAATATCGTCAAAGAAAGATCTCACCGTCTGGATAGGAACTTCGACTACAACGCTGTAAACGCGCAGGGTGCTGGCCGTATCGCGAAGATTGCAGCAGATGCTGGCGTTCCGCGGCTAGTGCACGTCTCCCACCTCAATGCGTCGCACGACTCCCTTCGGATTTCTATCGCTCGAAAGCCCAGGGAGAAGAACTGGTGAAGGAGGCATTCCCCACTGCTACCATCGTGCGACCGGGGTCTATGTTCGGCTACGAGGATAAGCTGCTTAACAACATCGCTCGTACGTCGTTAAAGACACCGGTGCTTCGCCTTCGCCATCACTTACACCCATTCATCCCTGCAGTCTGGCCCATCTGGTGGAAGCTTAACGACATGCAGACCAAGATCCGCCCCGTGCATGTGAGTCCCACGTTGGGCGTTCTCCCCGCTGATCGACCCCTCACTCACGTACGCACAGGTGATGGACGTCGCGCAGGCGCTGAATAACCTCATCTCAATCCCTTCGATGCCGGGCACGCTCAGCTTGCCAGGGCCGTCTGAGCTCACGTTCGAGTACCTGCTGACGCTCGTCTCGAGTGTCACATACAATCCTCCTTCTCGTGCTCCCACCGTCCCCAAGGCAGTCGCGCTTGCGCTGGCGAAAGCTGCGCAGGCCGTGTGGTGGCCGATGCTGAGCCCGGATGAAGTCAAGCGCCGGTATATCGACGATGTGGATACCCCAGGAGACTGGGACAAGGTGGGGGTGGTTCCTGATGAGATCGAGCAACATGCTATTACCTATCTGAGACGGTACCGCTCGGCGTGCGTATCACAGTCATGTCGTAAGTATGACCCATTGACTGACTCGTTATTCCAGCGAGAACTTTACGCGTCCGGTCGTGTTCCCGGCGTCTCGAGAGTCACTGGTGAGTCAGGTCGTTATAGATAGTGTATGTCGTGACTGATGTTGATGTCCACAGTATGAGATTCCATAGCGGCTTCCCTTCATGTGTGCATACCCGTCATTACATAATTGCGTTGCTGTGAGACAATGAGCGATATACAAGTACTTCTCAGTCGGTTGATTGCTTTGGCAAGAACTTGCCGAAATGCAATCACCATAAGTATTTTTACGGTGACAGGCAGACATTCGTGGTCAAAAGGGGCGATAAAGACTACCGGCGATTCGCGTGAGGTTGCTCCGCTGTACAACCGCTACAAGTGCATGACGTTTCCGTAAAGGTGGAACGTTGCTAGACACTATTGGAATGTCGCGATTCGAGAAGATGTATATCAGGGCATCTGTCAAGGTCGCTGCCTTGGGAAATCGATCCATGCCGGCGGGACGCCGTGTTGAGGAATTTGTCCACGCCAGGTGTGATAGGAGCGAGGGAGAGCGAGAATGGCATAGACTAGTAGGCTATAAATGATACAATGCTGCGAGGACGGGTCATGATGGTAATGTAGGTGACTAGAAACCAGGTGGGACGACACCCTGGGGCTGGTTCGGATTCGGCGGAGCGTACATGGAGGTCATCTACCAATGGCCAATAGCAGAATGAGCATCATATGGGACGATTGGAAGACGGAGGCTTACGTGCTGGGCCCCCTGCTGCTGTGCGAGAATTTCCTTCTCCTGCGCCACGATCTTCGCCTCGTCCTCCAGGCTGAGCGCAAGGGGCAGGCCGACGAGCAGCGCGCTCGTGGTGACTATCCACACGAGGTTGCCTACGACTTTGCCAGATGTTTTGAAGAAGCCCGCTGTTTTGGAGAAGCGCGTGGAGATGGTGTGGCGCGTGGTGGGCGGGACGATGTCGACGAGGGCGGCGATGCGCTCGTAGAGGGACTCTTCAGCATCGAGTTCGGAGCCGACGGACGAGAGAGAGACGGAGGAGGATGTGCGGGAGGAAGCGGTGGATGCGTAGGGGGAGTTGGCGTCCTGCTGGTCCTTCTCCTCGACGATTTCGACTTTGACCATGGTGGGCGAGCTGGCGAGGACGGCGGTGACGACGTCGGGACACGCAGTGGATTATTTTGGCCAGCGGGCAAAGGGCACGTGGATGTGACGGGTGTGACACAAAGGCCGGAGTCACGGAGAATTAAGTATGTACACGGGGGGCCGTTTTACGTAATTAATGGAGAAGGTTGCGTGTGCGAGTGCGGCCGAAAGGGGAAATAATGACGAACCAGAGGTGTGTGATTGGCTGGGGAGGGGCCAGGCGTGGTAAAAGCCACGTGCAGAAGCGGCACCGAGATTTGATCTGTCGGAGCGTGTGCCTCCGCCGCAAATCGTAAGCAGGATGGACCAGGATGCCGGTGTATAGCCCCAGATTCAGCTTACCGTACTACCGCCTCCTGGCCTCTTAAACGCTCCCCCTCCCCTCCCCTTGCCCAATATGGACCCTCTCGAAAGCTTGGCTGGCTCTTCTCGTTCCCCATCCCAAGGTCTGTGCCGCTCCAGCGGCCCCTCGGCTTTCCCAAGCGCAGTCATCTTATTTATTTCCCCTTTCCAGCCTTCACTCTCACTACGACTACAATGCAGAACCAGATCCATGAGCTCGCTAAAACTCTCCCCCCGCCCCGGAAGCAAAATACAGCCTGCGACGCATGCAGGTTCGTCGTTGCCATTATTTTACCCGCTTTCACACCGTCTGTTCCCATCGTGAGCACACCCTCATAATTTACTACTAACCAGGGCCCGCAAAGTCAAGTGCAACCAGCTGCCCGGCCAGGACAAGGTATGATTATCCGCTTGTATCGCAGCACTACCCGCTAACAGCCTGTGCAGTGCCAGGTACTATCCGCTGCGCCCGACCTTCATGCTGCGCTAACCCCATCTTCCGCAGCATTGCTTGACGAAGAACTATCCGTGCACGTTCGTAAATAGTGTGCCTGTTATCGTCCCGATTAACAGATATTTTCTGTGTCATTTCTAGCCACTATGTGCAGCAAGCGACCACCGAGAAGAAGCGCAATGCGGCTGCGACCAAACGGCCCCGCACGCTCAGCACGTCCAACCCCGGGTAGGTCGCGGCCATTCATGCGTCAATAGCACAATCAATTGATTGTATTTATCAGAGCTAGCACCACACTGGGGTCTACATCACGAGTGTAAGGCGGGCTTCCATTCGTGTTTCTGAGAATTGACATGCAACTTCCATATCAGTAGCCCCGCACTGGATCAGTCCGCGTCCCCGGGCCATACTCCAACCACACCGAATTATCCTGCGGCCGCGTCATACAGACCGTTACAAGGCTATTATTCGCAGTACAACCCGATCACGCTGCAGACCTCGACGAGGGATCTTCTCGCTTATCTGTTCTCGCCCCCGACGCCCAGGTCATTGCGGAATGATTTCTCTGCTGTTACGTTATACAACACGTCTGACCTGCTTCCTGACCTGCACAGTGCCATGTATGGGTACACCTCTCCCCTCCCGCCGGGCATGGCAGGCTCCTACGCGGACTGGGGCGAGATCGCTCCTCGCCTCGCTGACGAGTCGTTCCGGATCGAGTTGCGTTGCTGCCGCATGAGATCCACCGTGACGGATGACTGACGCACGGACCTCTCGTTCCGTAGCATCGCTCTAGACCTCGTCGACGTCTACTTCCAGATCGTCCACACCCGCCTCCCGCTGCTCAACCCCGCGCAGTTCCGCGCCCGCCTCCACTTTGGCCTCTTCCTCGGCTCGCAGTCCCGCAGCCACTCGCCGAACACCCCGCCCGCAGCATCCGCAAGCGCCGGTTTCCTGTCGTCCAAGGGCACACACGGCGGACAGAGCGACGCCCTGAAGCCCTTGCATCCCGCGTGAGTGCCGTCATGCCTATTTTACTCCTGTCGCGCTGAGCAACGCTGTCTCTATGACAATGTGTAGAATTGTCGCGACGGTCGTCGCCTGGGGTGCCAAATTCTCGGAGAACCCGCTGCTCGTCGCTGATCGCGAGCACAACAACAAGCAGAGCCTCCTCGCGAAGACACTCATTAACCGCGCTCGCGACCTGGCAGAAGACCTCAAAGTGCACCGCATACCGAGCGCCGACCATGTCGTAATTGCGCTATTAATAGAACCGATGCAGAGCCGTACGTCCCGCCGTGCCTGTTGCCAACGACTCCACATCCTGATTCTGTCTGTCTCGTTGCCAGAAAATATGGAACACTCAGCTGGTATCTACCTTTGCATTCTGCATGCCAAGCCAATTGATTCTTACCCCGTGACCAGGCTTTCATGGCTTCTGGCTCATGTCGGCTATCCGCCTCTTACTGGATTTGCAGGTACGCCGCGTTAATTCAGCTAGATCTCATTTCTTTCTGGATTGGTCCCTCCATCACCATCACCGACCGCGCTCACGATCGAATCTGCCCTAGATCAATCACAAATCTGTAATGTCGAGAATCCAAGATCCAGAGGCTCGCGGCACGATGATCTTCGCCTGGTGGATGGCCTGTCTTGCCGACGCGTACCGGAGCGTTTACTACCGGCGGAAACCCATGCTGTACGTCCTACCTGGTCATTACGTGGAATTTGCTCCTGAATCACTGGCAGGGACGACGATGACTACGACATCGACTTCTACACCGTGGGACCGGTGCCTCCTGACCATATGGAGTCGCAGGCGACACAACCATCCCCGAGAGAGCAGCTGGAGGTAAGCACATCAATCGGCGTCAATTATACATTTCAGGATGGCCCCCTCTGACCGCTCTGTCCCACCTTCCGTCGACAGTTTCTGGTAAGTGTCTCATTTACGACCGTATCCATTCTTTGATAGACCATGTTCCGCACGAAACAGGGTTACTATCGCGCTGCGCACGCGCTCGCCCGAATCTCGCGCCAGATGTCGCGTCAGCTATGGCGACCTGCGACCGAATCGGACGGGGTTCCCCTAGGTGAACTGGTCACGTTCATGAGCTTGCTGAACGAATGGCGGGACGAACACCTCCATCACGTCGGCGTGCCGAGCAACTTCCAGTCGGACTGGGATTTTGTCAGCGCCGTGACCGCTTGTAAGATCCGTGAAATGGGAGCTGTGAGGCGGCGCTAATTCCCACTTTGTCCAGGCGCGAGCGACGCGACGTACCATATCATGTGGATCATCCTGTTCAACGCCCTGGACGACTTCGGGATCAGGGAAGTCAACGACATGCTGCGCACGGGCAGTCCAGGGAACCTTCTGCCCAACGCTGCCCAGATCGAGAACACCAAGAGGAAGGTCATGGACGAGGCGCTGCACGGTGCTACGCGGATTGCAGGCTTGGTGAGCATGCGGGCGCATTTGATCGCGGCTGAGCCGCTGTGTTCTTATTCACATTCACAGGCGGGCGTGCTGACGACCAACGGGTATCTGGTTCGTATATGTATTGATTTTCGATCTCACGTGCGAAATTTCTCATAACGGTGCGTCGACAGAGGCTAGACTCGGCGGTGATGCATGTGAGCATCATCCAGGCGGGGACCTTGCTCGCGAGGCTGGGCCGTCCAGAAGTGATGAACTGCATAAACGGTCTGGTCCAGTATAGCTACGCCTACGAAGAGTGCGCGGAGCAGGCGGCAGACATCAGAAGAATATACACGCAGGCGATGAGCGGAGAGTCGGACCTCAACAATATGGCTTCGGTGGTGCCCCGGTTCAGCGAACCCCCGAGCGGCGATTCTGCGCGGGGAAGCAATGCCATGAACGTGGACCAACCGATGTTCGGCGGAGGCTATCATGGCTGATGGCAATTTGTTTGATTACGGACGACACGGACTTAGATTGTTCTTCTGCTCGCTTGGGAAAGGACGTGGACTATGTACTTGTCGTTGGTTACGGACTCTGTGGACATGTAGCACATTTCTAATTCTGGTGCTTTCTGTAGTCAGTAATTAGTGTACCACCCTCGATGTACTCATCTCACCGCTCTTAGATCGGATAGTGGCAGCGGACACAATAATCGTACAAAATCATGCGTGTACTTGACTGGACGCAGTGCAGTAGGAATTGAATAAAATCCCCTAGTATATAGCAAATGCAAAGGTCGACCCTAGGCTGTAGCTAAAGACGAATGCTCTTCACGACTCGTGAGATGCCGGATTTCTCGCCGGCATATTTGCCAATGTCTCCAATGCCTCCCTTATAGACGGCCTTCTGGGAGGAGACCTTCTTCTTCGCCTTCTCGAACCGTTGACGTTTCTTGACACGCGGATTACGAACACTCTTCCCGCGATGGGGAGTCAAGCCCTTATTCTTCAGGATCGCACGGGTCAAAGCACGGGGTCCGTCGGCACTCTCATCGATATCCGGTCTGGAAAACGAAGAGTAAACACTAAAACAAGGTTGAGACACCAACGGACATACCTCGCGGCCGCCTTCGCAGCTTCGTATTCGACCTTCTTCAGCTCCTTCTTTTCCTTGGACTTGCGCTGAATCAGCTCATAGTACCCGCTGCCGTCCCCGCCGTCGTCGCTGCCTGACTCCTGGTCAGTGTCCCTCGCTTGTTTAGTCTCTGAGCTCCTCGGACCCGGCTCGACGTCATCCAAGTCGTCACCGCCCTGGCCGCGGTTCTTCTTCGCCGCCTCCCGAGCGAGACGCTCCTCCTTCTGCTTCTTGCGCTCCCGATACGGAATATCATCGTCCCCACCCATCGCAGCGCTCCGCGCGGTCTGGCGCCGTGCACTGGTGCTCTCGATCTTTGCCGTATGGAACCGCAGGGACTTTTTGCGTGCCTTCTTGTCCGCCGCATCGGCCGCTTGCAGAGACGTCGATTCGCCATAGACGTCTATCACTCCAGCAGAGTCCACACGAGTGCTGGACGACGAGGGCTTGAACTGGTCCAGATCCGGCTCGACCAAATCGAACACGGGCATAGACGATTTTGAATCCGAGCCGGGCTTGCCCGTCTTTCTTTTCTTCTTCGGCGGCTCCCCTGATGCAGGTGCAAGTTTCGACCTCCGCTTGGACGTGAGTATCCTACCATCTTCCCCAGCGTCCTCCGCGGCCATTACCAAATTTGCCTCCTTGAGCAGGTCTTCCAGTTCGCCGAGCTCCAAGGCCTTCTTCTTATCAAAAGACCACAGCTGCTGCGCGTCGTCCATGGTATCGTCCTCATTTAACGATTCTTCGTCGTCATCAGACAAGTCGAAATCTAGGTCTTCGAGAGTCGCTAAGGCCTGTTTGAGACTGAGAAGGCGCGCCAGGATGGGATGAACCCGGAGTAACTCCGGACGCTGGGCATATTGCTCCTGGGCTCGCAGGTGTAAATAGAACGAGAGCGTGGTAGCATATGTCAAGAGCGCCTCTGTTACAGCATCAGTTCGACTGCCACGATCGTAAGCGCCAAGAACCTACGGTAGTGAAGATGAGCCATACCGAGACTCAGAGCGTCGGGGGTCTCAGCCTGTATCCTACGCCCAGGATTTAGCATAGGGAAAGCGGAAATAAGCGTGAGACTCACTTGGCAAGTTTGGACTGTGATTCGACCAGCTTGTACGCGACCTCATCCCAGTCGCGAGCCAACGCAAGGGCCTCTGGGCTGTTCTTTTCGAGATACCGAAGCAACGACTTTTTATCTTGTGGTAATGGCTGCACAACGAGCGGAGGAGGGTCCATCAATGCACTGACACATCGTGCACAAGCATGAGAAATGAGTAAACGTGGGGTAAATGAGTCCACATACTCTTCTGGCTCTGCTACTCCTTCGAGAGGATCTCCGAGGCCGAAATCTTCGTCCACCATGACATCGCGAGCCTTGGACTGTATCCGCAACGCCTCCCGCTCCTCCATCCGAGTGGCCTCTTCATTGTCGTCTTCCAATAGCGCTGCATTGGAAGAATAATAGGCCCCTTTCGTCTTACCCCAGGTCTCTTCTTCCGATTCTGATTCGTCGGACGGCGATGGCCTAGCCGCCTTCCCTTTCTTTCCCTTCGCTTTTGATTTTCTTGTGCCCTGGGCAGCACTCATATCGTGCATGTCATCTGAGTTGTCTTCTTCTCCGCCATCTTCGTCTGCATATTCCTCCTCCTCCTCATCGTCGTCGTCTGACTGGTCTGAAATCCCCTTCAACGCGAAGACCTCATCTTCGTCTCCGTCGTCGTCGTCGTCATTGCCATAATCGTCCCCCTCGAGTAGAATTTTGTCTCGAGATGCATGGACTACACGCCGCCGGGGATACGGTCAGGACGCTTCAACACTCCTCAGCTCGATCACGTACATTGGTCCTCCACGTCCAAGGGTATATCCGCTGGCTTATTCCACCGCTTGATTTTGCTCTCACTGCGGTTCACGGCACGATGCTTTGCGCGAGCCTCCTTCGTCTTTCCTGTACGATGGCGAGGCATGATGCACGAAGACCCAGAGGTGGTAAAGCTTAAGGACTAGGATCCTGCTCAGGCGCGCAAGAAATTTAGGACCTTTTCTAAATTTGGATTTTCTACTGAACGCCTGCACGTGAGCGTGTCCGTGTCATCCGTGTGACACATCAGCGGTGGCAGCGCTACCGAGATAAATAGCTTGTCGGGAGTAGACCATGCGCGGCTCAATGCGTCTATAGATGATAATATTATATCTGGCTATCATGTCCACGTAGAGGGGTGAAATGGTGGGGGTATTAAGGGTTTTGTTTTTCGCATCATGTACTACAACACTTTTTAAAGAGTAGGAGACAGGTACTGGAATTTATATGCCTTCCACTGCCAGCACAAGTACGTCTAATCAAATGCGATAAGGTGAGGGGCGACGAGAAAGGTCCAGTATTGCCAGCTTCTACTTCAGAGGCTCCATGGCGAACTAGAGCCGTGAAATAGGGGACATCTCTGACGTTGAGCAGCCAAAATATGACTTATAACTGCCCTCGGCAACGGCTGCCTCGTAAGCATAAGACATGGTCGACTTCGTAACCTGAGCAATCCATGTTATGAGTGACACTGTGTACATCACAACCAAAACAAATGTGCACGCACGACCGACGACGGGCCCATTTTCGTCGCCAGAAGAGACCACTGGCCCCTCTCACCAGAACTCCTTCCGCTTCTTCGCCGCCTCCTTGAAGAATGCCTTCTTCTCTCCCCACTTGCTCCGGAACTCCTCGTGTTCCTGATCCCGCTTCGCCAGCACCTTCTTCCTCGCCTTGTTGTCCATCGACGCAATCCTCATGATGAAGTACTGCGAGCAGTTGAACCGCTTCGCCAGCGCCGCCCGCGTCCACTTCTCGCCGTCCTCTCTGCGCAGGCGGCGGATCTCCGCGATCTCCTCGTCGGAGACCAGGTGGGACGGCTGTGCCTCGGCGCGCATGGTGGGCGGGAGGGGCCATCAGCGGGGGCTGCTCTTTCCTGGAGCAGGGGCGATAGGGGGGAGGTGGTGTATGAGAGTGGTGAGGGCGCGGTCGGGGGAGGACGGTGGATGAATGTCAGGTCTTCGGGCAAGTTTTGGTACACCGCGTTCGGGTTCTTCACCAGCGGGTCTGGAGCGCGGTACGGTGGCTTTTGTGGTAGACGAGTGGCATACGTACGGGAGAGCTTGAGCTGCAATGGAAGCCTCAGCTTCATAGTGTGACTGGCCATAGCGAAAAGCCAGGCTGTAGGCTCCTTGCTCAGAATGGTGTTCACACACAGAAAGTTGTCTGGAAATTGGAATACTTAGTATTGGGCGCCTCCATGCCGGCACTTTCCGAGGGGCGGGCCGCCACACCCGGTCACTTCTCATATGATAATTGTCACCGGTATCGTTGACTTGAATCTCGTCTTCAACTCCTACTGGGTCTGTCGGAAGGTTACAGTGGGGTTACAGTATGATCCTCTGAGTCTGAGCTGTATCGCAGCATGTGCATGTGGTGTATACGCAAGGATTAAAATTCAAGATGTTGCCATCCGCCAACGTCAACTTCGTCAAGGACTGATGGCGCTCTGAGCCAGCTTATAACATGATTCTAGTGTACTCGAGCTCGTAGTGGTAGAGCCTCGGATGCCTTATCCGCTCTAGACGAGCTATTTTTGATCCTCGACCCGTGGAGTTCCCCTGTTAAGGCAGCGCGTACGAAATGTGATCATTTTAGTCTGGAAATTGGGACACTTCTCCAGGTGATCACTGACGTCTATGATGTTTGAGACTGCGGCTGACTGCGGGCCGTCAAGCGGGGCAATACGACGAGTGCGATGGTGAGTGAGTTTAGTGCGTTCTAAGAGTGTGCATGACGCTGAGGCACATTGATCTGGATGAGAACTGGCGATCGTACCCCGCACCCGACGACATCATCGGCTTGGAGCATGTTTCGGGGGTTGGCAGCGTGCGGGCGTGTGGTCGTTATCTGCCAGCGTAACCAGCCGCCGCGCGATTCCATCTTCTCTTCTCATCGGTAGCCAATGGCACCGTCGAATGATCGTTTAGGATGTGGAGCTATAGCTAATGCTGTCATGCCGGTGGCCACAGCCCTCGGCGCCGCACTCGGTCTCGCTGCACTGGCTGGCTGTACCACTCGCATCCGTATGCCCATCCACGGTTCTACAACGTCCGGCTTACAGTATGGGCTCCTCACTGCGACCCATCGAACCCCTTTTCCGCTTTCCAGGGTCCCATCGCGCCCCTCAGTCCACCCGCGACAGCCCGTCTCGTTTCAGCGCACCGATTCGACGGTAACATTTTTCTATACATTTCCACACTGCCAAGAAAGGTCTCTAAGGCGCGGATGCACCCGAGACGTGTTTTCTCAATGTTAAATACGCGCTGGACCTACAGCACCAACCCTCGCTCTCTGCTTCCCGCTCTGCAGCCTCAGGCGCACCCCGACCGCGTCCCTCGACCTCCTCCGCTCATATTATGCCTAAGATGCCCGACCACGAGCCCACGACGGACGTCAAGCACGCGCTAACGTCGTACGCGCAGGAGATGTTCCAGTACACCCTCGCGTTATGGGTGGAAGTGCGGAAACGAGTCGAGCAGTCGACAGCGGGCACGAGCAAGAGTAGCAGCCATACCAGCAACTAAACTGCTCACCTCCCCCGCCAGCGACCGCGATTTGTACCAGTGCGGGCACTTCGCGATGTTCTTCCGAAGACATTCTCTGACCTTTCTCGCATGCACTGCCAGTTTCTCGAAGTATGCGCTGTGCGCTGCCAGCCCATCCTCAATTCCCAGTCAATTATTTATTTCACCCGAGTCGGTTTGGCCGCTCGGTTCTTCCAGTGTATATGGTACGTCGTTTCCGCCGAACTGTCGTTCCCCTCCATGACGTACTGATGTCGTCCGTATCAAGGGCGCATCGCCGATGATCTTATGGGATTTGAACCGTGCTGAATATAGTTCACATGTATTGTACACACAACGCGTGTGTTGTATGTTGTGTCTTGCTCAGGCTCGAATGTTCGATATGGCTTCCTTGGCCTGTATGTGCTCGCATGATCCGCGGTCGCGGCGCTAGTGGTCAGCGCCGAGCAGTCGGAGCTTGCATGCAACCGCTGTGCGTTTAGAATTGGGCGATCGAGCGCGAGCGCGCAACGTAAATGGGTCATCGAGAACGAATGTCGGAACACACTGCACATCCGAGGATATTTGTCTGTATGCTGGCGGCTCAAGGCAGTACTTCGGCGGTGGGATCTGCGTGCGTCATTTATTGCTGATCAGGAGTAGGCACCTGGACGTGTATTTGTCCAGTCATCTCATCTTCGACGCCATGACGCAAATTTGCAGGCACGACCGCCCCTCACTGTGTACTCGTAGCACAGTCACACAGCGAGCATTTTGCTGACGGACATACAGGAGGGCGACGACTACTGACGACTTGGACAGTACTGCGAGCAATCAGGGAATGGAAGCGCTGTAATACGACGACGTCTACGTCGCTTCAGCTGATAGCTTGTGTCTACCCTATGGTATGGAGTGGAGATGTCCCATGATCATGTCTAACCCAGGTTGATTTTCTCATGTGGGGCGCAAGACCGCGAAGAAGTGATCGATCCGTCCCTCAGAGCTGCTGATACTCCCACATGGAGCTCCATCCAACGCTGTCGTCCTAAGGTCAACCTAAGGCACTTCCATACCCGCTTTAACCGCAGGCCGCCCCGCCTGGCGGGCGATCCACGCCTGAATAGCGAGTCAGCAACCACCGCCATCCGTTACCGTGCGATTATTCGTACCTTGACGTGCGGCCACTCGTCGAGCGTTTCGATCCCGCAGAACGCATGCGCGTTCACCCTGCGGAGCGGGACGCGTGCGCGTAGAGCGGTTCAGATGGCTGCGACGATCATGGCACGTGGATTACGCACCATGGGAAGGCGTTCATGTCAGCGACGCTGTACGTCCCGCGCCCGGGACCCGCCAGCCAGTCTCTGCCAGCGAGGCGAATGTCCAGGACTCCGTACAGACGCTTCGTCTCGTCCAAGTAGCCTAGACAAACTTAGCATTCGCTAAATGCTAGGGCAAGCCACTCACGTGTCTTCGCGTACGGGATGTCCTCTGGGGCGAAACGCACAAAGTGGTTCGCTAGAGACGGAGTGTGAGTGGTTGTCGACGCGGAAGCCGCGCGACGCATCGCCTACCTTGGCCTTGCATAGGCCCGATTCCCCCATGCTACCCGCCCATCATGATTTTCAATGACGTCAGCGGTACATTAGAATTCCTATGTCCAACTCACGGTGAAAAACATCCACTGCAGCATCTCGCTGTAGTCGTTGGGGCTCGTGGCCGGGTCGAATGAGAATTTGAGCTGCGTGTCATAGTGCTGCTCCAGATACAGCATGATGGCGGCGGTCTCGAAGACGGTGAAGTTGGACCGGGCCCTGTCGACGAGGACGGGGATGCGTCCGTTCGGGTTGAGCTCGATGAACCAGGGCTCCTTCTGCGTGTTCTTCGAGATGTCTATCGGGTACACTCTTCCATGCGCCGAAGCAGCGGCGGGGAACGGGTCGGTATCAATTCAACGTCAGCGTGCATGTAAGCAATAAAATATCATACTTACTCGTAGTCTATCCCATACACCGCTTTCAGCTCCTCGAGCAATATGGACGCCTTACGGCCGTTGGGCGTTGGGCCGGTGTACAACAAGAATGGCTTCGTCGTCGAAGAGGTCGCTAGAGACATGTTACGTTGTGAAAGAGCGCGAGTGACGGCGGCGAGGCGGGGAATCATACCGTGTAGGATTAATGAGGGTTGCGCGCGGCCCCTGACTGGAAGCTCGCGTATTATTCAGAGGCTCTCCCTCTAGCCGACGGGATTACAGACTGATTACAGAGACTGCTATTTCGAGCCCGAGCCCAAGCCGCCTCGCGTCGAGCCTGACGCCCGCAAATCGTGTTGCGTCATTGCTGCCAAATCTCGATCACGTAAGAAATTCCAAAACGGATTACTTTATTCAAATGGCCTTGCCATGGCTATGTAGCATGTCTTTAACATTCAAAAATTCCACAAGTGTATCTGCCAGTGGCAGCGACGGGACCGTTGAGATATAAGACATCGAAAGGAATTTCTTGACAGTTGATGCGTACTGGTACATTGTCATGCAATACACAGCGACGGGGACCGACGGGAAAGCAAGCGGACGCAGCATCAAGAAAACGACAACGGAAAAGAGGATGAGAGGGTGCAGCACGAGCGGGTTGGAAGGGGATGGAACGGAAAAGAACAACTTCAAGAAGGCATTCTGCACGACATGCGGTAATATACACTTGCCACCGACAACAAAGGCCCAAGACTGAGTCCGACGTGAGCTCGTGGTGAACATTTTCAAACGAACCGTTTCCTCTTCCGCGTCAGCCATCGTCCATGGGCGAACGAGCATGGCTGCCCGACGGCGACACATACGCAGTTTCCCTCCGTGGGGGCGGAGGCGCGAGCGCTCCCTCTGGTCTCCCGTCGCTGGAGGCCGGCGACCCCTTACCCTCTCGATACTGGAAGCCCTCCTGGGAGCCCCGCTGCATAGGCGCACGTCGCGCTGCAGCCGCATCTTCCGAAGGGTGCAGATGGCTACGCGACGATGAATGGAGACCTGCCTTGGGCGACCGATTATCTCGGCTCGCGTGTGCGGCCGAGGGCGGATGATAGCCGGGCCCCTGCAGCTCGCGTTCCCGCACGTTGAACGGCTTCCGTGCAGGCGGCATGCCCTCCGCGGCAGCGCCGACAGGCGAGCGGGGATCATGCCGGATGGCAGAGACGGACAGCCGCCGGCCGATGTCGAACGAGACGGGCGACGCCGTCTGCGAATTTGGGAAGCTGCGGCTCTCGAGCTCGGTGGGTGACGGCATCCGTCTGATAGGCTCGGGCCGCCGGAGGTGCGGATCCACCGGAGGGAAGGTGTACGTCTCAGGCGCGGTCGGGACGGGAGGTATGCCATTGGCCTTGCCCTTGCCCTTGATGGATCCTGTGGACGGACTGTAGCTCTGGTTCGGCGCATGTGCGCGGTGCAGGGCCTGCTCCAGCTCCTCCACCTTTCGATGGAGGAGATGGATGTCTTCCCGCATAGCCGCAACTCGCCTCTCGACCGCAGCGTTCACGATCTCCTCCATGTGTTCCTGCTGGCGCTGGAGCGACAGAGTGAGCGAATGCGACTTCTGCAGCTGTTCGCCGAGCCAGCTCTTCAGTTGCTTCGAGTCCGCTAGTGCATCGTAGAACATCTCGAACGGCGCGAGGAACGCGGATTTTTCGCCAGAGTAGCCAGGGTTATGGAGCGTTGCCGGCGTCGGGGGCACGAGCGTCGTCGCGATAGGAATGGAAGCGTTGGACGGAGAGTGCACTACCCGCCCACTGATAGACGGCTGTGCCATCTGACCTGCTGCCGCACTGCGAGGCATGCCCAACCTTGTAGGCGTGGGAGGCACTCGGCTTGCCGTGTACCTGTGTACAGGCCCGCCAAGCTGCGGTAGACTGGGCAGCGCCATGCCAGGATACCGCCCAGATGGGCCTTGGTGCTCCGCGCGGGGGATTGGCGGCGCGCTCTGGATGACGGGCTGCAGGTTCTCTGATTGCGGCCCTCGCGGGCTGATGACGATGTCGGCGGGCTTGCCCTTCGCTCCCCGAATTGACGTCCTGCCCGACGGTGAGCGAAACTGATGGGAGGCGCGGGAAGTGCGTGCGGCGCGACAGAGGTGTTGGGTATGTGGACGAAGGTCGGGGGGTCGGAAGGCGCGGACGGGTGTGGGAGCGGCTGCTGGGTAGCGCCGATAAGCGTACTGGGGCTGGGGTGTCGCGTATGCGAGCTACCCGGGTTATTCGGCGGTGCTGCGGACGATGCGGTGGCAATAGAACGACGACGATCTGAGGAGCTCGGAGGTAAATTTGGACTACGGCCGCCCACTCGTCCTGGTGGGGGGCCCTTTAACGACATCTGGCGGTCGTCAGAGGGTGGAGGGGCATTAACTACATTCACCGTGGGTGGTGCAGTGGACAAAATAGAAGCGGTGCTGCCTCTTCTTTGTTCAATAAGCTCCTTTTGCTTCTGCTTTATTGTTAGCATGGAGCGTACTTGCTCTAGAGCAGCCGGGTCGTCGCGCATGATTGTTAACCCCATCACCACGGGCGAAACATTGTTGACACTGTCTGATGCATTATTCTTGACGTCTGTATTGATAGGATGAGAGATGCCACTGATCGTGACACGTCGTCGTTTCGAGGGCGAGGGCCTCGCGTCAGACGGTGCCGGCGTGCTTGTCTCTTCCTGCGTGTCTTGTGAAAGGGGTGCTGGCTGCACTTCAAAGGAGGTAGAGGGCAGGGCATCGTGATCTGTCTCTTCTTTGATGCGCACCGTCCGAGGAGATCGGTGGCCGCTGAGTACATCGGCATGGTCAAAGACGGCGCGCAGAGTATTTAGAGCTACTCACTCGGACTCGGAATCGCCATCATGTCCGTCACCAGGCAAAGACTCTATGTGCAGGCGTTTCCTATTATTCTGCCTCGATTCATCGCCGCGCGGTGGTGAAACACGGGCTGAAGGAGAATGACGCGCAGACGCATGAGGCGAGGCGAGACGATGTATCGGCGGCAGTGCATTATTACTCGCGGGAAGTCTGCTCAGAGAGGGCGAGTTGAAAGCCTGCGCGAACGAAGGCAAAGATTGGGGGGGCTGAGTTGCCATCTCGTCTCGCTTCGCTGACATAGGAAATTGTTCCGTTGGCGAGTCAGGGCGTTGACCAGCAGCAGGAGGCTCAGAGACAGCACGAGGGGAGGACGGAGGGCATACGTGCGCGGCCAGGGCGGCGGACTGGATGGAGGATGGAGGAGGAGTGATAGAACCGGCGGTGGTGACGGACGACCAGAGACTTGGATGGAATTGATCAGAAATGGAATCCAACAGATAGGAAGCCGTCAATTATACAAGGTTCGCTTCGCCCATCTGACTTCTCATATTCGGCTTCAGGCCGTGAATGTTTCCTCCGCTTAGCCGGCCACAAAAAACAGACATGAAACAGTGCATTCGCTACATAGCATTCCGGTGGTCAACGTGGCCCGTCTGTACACCAAGAATGCTTCCACAAGGTCCATCCTATACCCTCCCCTGGCCGCGACGTGCCAGCAACATCAGCAATATTGACAGACATAGCGCGGCCCATCGCGTGCGGTTCCCGGGCGTGAAGCTCGTGTACACATAACGATACATCTGCCTTGCATCTGCCATCTCAAAACCTGCATCAGTCTTTCTGCTATTGGATCCGAGTCCGGCTTATAAATAGTATATCTTTCCCCTCTGCTAGGTACCCATATCACAACGAGGCATGACAGTCGCTGAAAGCGAGGAATCAGGTGCATGAAGAAACGACGACGTAAGGGCTACTTTTGTACCCAACTGGAGGCCGGCCGAGCTGAGAGTTTGAGATTGACTCGGCTATCGACAGCCCAGACTGGGCCGCTGAAGGTACCCCATAATGGACGAAGAAGACGACACGAACGTCAGAGCCATGTCTTCGATACCACACCACCATAACAAGCCGAACTCACCACGCTAGGCTTCACATGGCCTCTCCCAACTTCGTCCGTCCTTCTTTGGGAGCCCGTCGGTATCTATCGCATGACAGCACTTCCTGTCCCTCGGGGTTCTGCGGACCAGCGGGAGATATCATCAAGTCTGGTACGTCTAACTAGATGAGATGCGTCTTGTCATGCGTTGTCGTCTTGTAGACATACTGCACGTCGGGTAAGAATGATACATGCTCATGCCTGATCCGCAACGGTGATCTACATGAAAGAACCGACGGAACCACGGCCCTTTCTTCGGTTGGCCTCTGACACCTCACGCCGAGCTTGAGCTTGACGGGCACTTACTCGAATGCACAAACCACCAGATCGATGGCGGCCTTCTCCCTCGTAAGTTCAGCAGTCCGAAGCACAGACGGCATTCCGTCGTTCAGGCCTATAAGGACCGAGAAATTCTGGTCCAATGGGCTATCGGACCACTCGCAATAGATCCGCCGTAGAGCATGCGTCGGGTTTCAGCTTGGGAAAGTGACGCCTTTCGGTACGCCCTCGAATCGGTACTGTATCCTCGTGCTGTCTCCATAATCCACCTACATCTGGTCTCGTGACTTGCATCGGACACATTGCTTGAGGCGAGAGAGACGTCGATGGGCTTCCTTTCTTCTGGTTGTGTAATAGTCCGGCTGATTAATCCAAAAATCTGGCACAGGACTCATGAAAAACGAACATCTTGTACGAAACAAAGAGCATCCCGTTCATGGAAGTCGCGTAAATCAAAATCATATATATAGGAACAAGGACCACACCTTCACATCGGTGTATACCCGTGGATCAAAAGCGGATCAAGAAGGAGCAAGCTACAACACTCTCCAGATTGAGCAACAGGTACTGCGAGTCGGAGGGCCAAATCGTAAGTCAGCGAGGTCAGCTGTGTGCCTGGTAAGGAAATGGCAAAAAACATACCAATATGGCCACTCTTGGAATCATGATGGGGCCTTCCGCTTTTTCCGCGCAGTCAACATTGTGACCTGCGGCCCTGGTTTGTCACTACTACCACCCGCCCCCTGGCTTGCATTGTTCGCCTCCTTCCTCAGGGATAACGGGGGATTGCTGACAGTGACCTCGCCGTAAATAAAGGAACGATACGTCTCCAGAGACGCCACGGGTTCAGGAAAAGGATTAGGCGAAATGTCAGGAACGTACGCTTGTCCTCCAGTGCGACGTGGCGGAGTGCATGGCACCTCAAGCATTGCACTTCCCGGCCCCGGCTCTGGCGTGGACATGCGCTGTATGTGTCGGACAGATACAGCAGGTGAGGAAGGTATAGGCGCTAGGTCTTCACATAGGCCCTTTATTGCTTCCTCCAGCGTTTCCGTCGCACGTACTGCACGTTCGGTGCTGGAGAACTCGTGGTGGTTCAGCAGCGTCGCTACGATGCGTCTGACCATCCGTGGAGAGACTTGACCGGGCTGAGGAGCGAGCGGGGAGGGAGCAGATATCGTAGATGCTTCCGTGGTATGTGGGCTGACTGTATGGAGACCGACCGCGAAGAACGCTGTGACTATCCCAGAGATGCATTCCTGACGGAATGACATGCGCTCCCAGAACTCATCCGGAGTCACTTTGCTTAGTTCCCCCTGTATTTCGTCCTCATCTCCACCATCGTCTGGAGCAGCCTTTTCGGGGACCCTATCGCTGGCAGCTCGTGCATGGCTACTTGCTCTGAGCCGCTTTTGCTTCGGAGAACTCACGCCACCAACGTTCGTGGTGTGCGCTATCTCATCCATGAATCGTGATTTAGGGTCATCGTCGAATGATGGGATAAAATGTCCCAGATTGGAGTGGGCGTTGTCTTTACCGCTAGGACAAGGGAGAGGGATATCGGACTGAGAATAATGATGACTGTAGATCCATGGTAGACTTGTCCCACCGTCGGACAGCGGAACCGAGTGACTGGCATTGAGCGAGTGTACAGCCTCTAATTCGTTGAGGCCAGGAAGAACATAGTACAACCTGGCCTTCAATTTATCTTGCTCTCGCGAGGCTAAATCCGCAGCGACATCAGACAAGAGGCGCTTCCACCAAACACAAAGCTGAATATCCGCCAGAGGTCGCTTCCCAGCAAAGTCGGCAGAATTCGGGAATAAGTACTGACTCTGCGCTCTTGCAAATAGCTGGATCCACAGAGTATCCACATGTACGGGCCTGGTGAGAGGATCAGCGTAGAATTTCAGAAGGCCCTTCACCAGAGAGGCAGTTGGAGACGGCTTCATAGCATGGCCAGATGAATCAACCTTGGAGATATACAGAATGCCGCATGAGGATGCAGGAATGTTGTAGAAAGACGCTTCTATGGCAGAGACTAGAACACGGGAAGAATCTGGGGTGGTTTGTTCCGAGAGGAGAACAAGGATATCCTGCAGATATGCTCGTGGGCGAGGATGGGCATAGGGGAATAGGTCTGAACGTTTACGAGGTGACGAGACCAGAACATGGACATGAAATTCACGTGTTCCAGGAAGGTCCGCGAGAGATGCCAGCAGTTGGTCCCTAAGATTCATGATATCCTGCTATCCAGATTACGAGGTGGGCGAAGGAAAGGGTAGGAGATACCTCTCACTGTAGTCTATGGCAGAAGGGAAATAGTGCAGTGAAAGATAGAGAGATTTAACATATCACAAACTGCGACTAGAGGCCAAGTAGTCGGTGAGCTGTGCTTACGAGGATTCCTCAGGCTTTCCGTCCACAATTCCTGCAGATGATAGCACTCGAGCCAATAGTGAGTGAATGTCCTGTATACATGACATGTTAGTGGGATATATGCAAGAAGGATAAGATAGTTGAAGCCTGACCTGACTTGGCGATCGACTTTGTTGAACCCAGCTGAAGGGACCGTCGCGGAGACACGTCGGCAGCAGCCCGCCGATTGAACTTCATCGCCTCTTTTGGCAACCGTAGTAGTTGGCGGTCACCTCTCCTGAGCGCCCTGGCGGCTGTCCAGACCGCAATCACTTATATTTTCCGTTCAGCGCAGGATATCAGGACGTCAGACTCATAGGAGGATACATATTGTATGGAAGACCCTCTCCGGTAGTACAAATGGCGGCATTGACTCAGGACATATTATGTGATTGTGGGTCACGTTGTCACGACACAACCGGTCGCAGGGTATCACGCCAACCTTACTCCAAAACGTAGATATTTACAGAACCAGAAAATCCTGTAAATGACACTCGCGGATATGCCCAGGGTGCATCGCGTAAACAATGTACAGCTGCTGGTCTTGACGAGACGCTCATGAGTGGATATACCTCGTTGGGAATCACGTCGACACACATAAACGATCAAGAGGATGATGATAGTAGTTCGTAAACGTAAACGCTACAGTGTACAATTCTGGAGACAAATCGTGCGACAAAGCAAAGCAAACTCGACGAATAAGAACAGACTCAAGCGACATATGCGAAGGTGTCCCTGGTGCCCTCCACCCGCTCAATGTATTCCTTCTCTAACAAATGGTCAATCGCCTTTAATACAGACATTGCATCGTCAGCGATATGAATTCACATAGGTAAAAGGATATCCGCATACCTTCTTGATATCCGGAATCTTCGGTGTGAAGCGCTGTGATATCTGGGAGATAACCTCCTGAATAAGCAGATTGCTCTTCATCGTCTTCCTCGCCTTCATAATACTGTGAAGTGACATTAGCCTTGGAGTGACTAGAAGATATCACCCTTGCTTACCGGACAATAGTGGCTTGTATCACATATTTACGGTCCTCATCAACGATCTTGAGAACATCCGTCGACTCAGCCTTCTGCTCTGCCTTGATAGGAGTGTTCAAGTTGATACGGATTTTCTTCGACTTGAAGCCTATTACCAGGACACACTTCAGTAAATGCACATCAATTACAGTGTATAGTTGGCTTACTTGGGTTCAGATCGTATTGATCAGTCTCATCATTGATGAGGATCTTCGCCTTCACGAGGACTGCCAGCACCTGCTTCAAGTACTCCCTCGTGATTCCTGTCGCAGTGGCTACCTCTTCCAGGGACAACGTGTCGTTGTCGTTGTACTGCAACAGCACGGCCATCTGCCACGAACTCGTCATCAAGATGTACTTCTGACTCAGGTAGTTCGTTCGAAGCTCGTTCTTGGAATAATTCCACAGCCACGTCAACTTGCGGCCCGAATGCTTCTGCTGGTAGTATTTCGAGAAGCGCTCGTACGTAGGCAAGATATCGGCGGGAATGATGAAGTCGTTGTTCGTAGGGTTGAGCGGCCAGAAATTCGTGCCTAGAACCATGATGGTGAAGGTGAGATCCATGTCGTCGTGGTTCTGCTGCATGCGCTCCTTGAACTGATCAGTAAGATCCTTACTGAGACTCATGTCTGTCGGAAACGGTCAGAAGGCAAGTGAGGCTCGCAATGAATGTGAAACTGACCGGTGAACATGCGCTGCAGCTTGTTAGTGTATTCGAAACCGCACGCCTCCTTCAGCTTCGAGATCATGCTGGCTTCTGCTTCATCCGATGCAGACACGCTGTGGATCAGACGCTTAGACAGCTTGGTCGTGTAGTAGGTCTGGAAGACATCCTTGTCATCGATGTATTTGAAGATGACCATCTACAAAAACGGATAAAGCAGAGGATGAATAAACGCTGTAGCGATTATGGGTTTTACACACCACTTTGTTAAGAGCACCCTCCAAATCTTCCTCCTCCGCCATCTTGTTATTCTTGCGCAGTAGGGCGTCAGCGTGCTTCGCCAACAGCTCTGGAGACTTCGTCGTTGAAGAGCCTGTGGCAACATTGCGATTGACGAATTCTCTGCAAGCCTTGTCCAAGCTCGCGACGAAACCAGCCTCTCCGCGGAAGCTTCTCGTTACCGTTTCCGAATTCTTTTGGTGCACTTCCAGAAGGGAATCGACGTACGCCTTAGGATCCGTGTTGTCGGCGGCGGCACCTCCCTCACCAACGAGCTTCAGCACAGACGCGAGGCCAGAGCGCTTGACATGCTCCTCAAATCTCTTGCGCAAGGGCTCGAGCCCTTCGGGTATCCGAGCAAGAAGAGCGTACATGCGCTGGAGATCCTCATCCTTGTCATAGTCAAGCAGACTCTGGAAGCTGTCCCACATTAATTCTGAGTGTTCGCGAATGAGGACGTGTTCGCATTTGCTGATAAGTCCCTTCCTGGTGTTCGTGTTGAGATAGCGTTCGACACGGTCTTCCTCTTCCCGCAAGCGCTCTTCTGCTTTCTTCAGGTAGTCCGCAACAGTATTCTCGGCGAGGAATGCCTCCGACTCTTGCCTGTAGTATCTCTCCGTAGCTTCCAAGAATGGCGCCTCGAAGTGCTCTTTGTAGACTTCGTAGGACACCTTGTTGATATCCCCTTCATCCAAACCAAGCGACACAAACGAGTCCACCACCTTTTTCACCAAGCCCTGGTCGATCGTCTCACCATTTCGCTGTCGCTCGATAAGACGCAAGATGGCACCGGCGAGCTTCTGCTGCTTGCTTTGTACGTGAAGGAAGAAGTTAGACTTCCATTGAACCAAAGCAAGCTATGTCTCCAGGTCAGCAGAGGAGTTGAAAGTGGAGCGAAGTACAAGACACGCACAGTATAGACCGGATAGACACCCTTTCTCCCTTCATCTCGCTCACGCTTTACCCAGTGTCGATTGAGGTAAGTGAACAGTCGGTTGATATAGTTGGCACCCGTTGTGTAACGATCCCATTCTTGCGCATAGTATCGCAACAAAGCCTCGTCTTGGAGGGCGTCCGATTGCTTTGTGAGTCCTTTCAATCTGTGTCCAGGTCAAAGAAAAGTAAGACGAGTGCTACTCACCGCCCGCAAAGTCTTGAGATGATTGACGAAATACCGAATGAGATTATTGTATAAATCGGACCCCATCAGATTAGCTCCAGCTAATGTCTATCAACATGCACTCGGAAGATAGGAACATCGAGAACTCACTACGGTGTCCGAGACCGGCCTGCTCTCCTGAGCCGTGCATCTTCGACGACGTACAGTAGTTGTATGAAACTGTGTAGAGGCTCATGTATTTCGAGTAGGAGACTCCAGTCTGGAGCTTGGTCATGATATGGTCCACCCCCTCCTCGAGGTATGCCCAAGTCGTCGGCAGATCAGCATTCGGTGGTGGCATAGGAGGCGAGCTATTATTAGAGGAAGAACTGGCCATGGTGGGGGATGTACACCAATGGCTCGACTCTACGCGACGGTGTGAAAGAGGTGGAACACTGCAAACGAGGAGGGGCGCGTAAGGCGTGGCGGGGAGGCGCCTAAAGCTCGAAACCAGAGGAGTCACAGATGTCACACAGCCCGCCATTATATATCCATCCAGCACGATGGATGCATACAAATGCCATTGAAGGTCAATGCAAGACACAAGAATCAATGTGTTTATTTTAGACGAGATACATGCTCGATCACAATGTAAGTGTCCGCATGGGTAACGGCGTCCGGTGGATTGTATTGTCACACCTTCACCCCCGTGTGTACCGATGCAATACCACCCCAAAGATCCCTCCATGCGCCACCCTTGCCTTCGAACATCCCGCCCGTGGCAAAGCCAGCATCCGCAATCATCTTGGCGAAGTCCGGTTGTGGCGGGAATTTTCTGATCGACTCGACCAGATACTGATACGAAGCACGGTCGCCGGCCAGGATTGTTCCAAGAAGCGGGATAATGGAGAACGAGTATTGATCATATACGCTATTGACGATTTCAGAATAAACGCGCAACCACAGGTATGGTGTTCCACTTACGCGCTGAAAAGCGGGTTATTCACTTTGCTGAATTCTAGGCAAGCGAAGGAACCGCCAGGTTTGAGAACCCGGTATGCTTCACTGAGGACATCTGGAACAGACGTGCAGTTACGGATACCAAATGCAATGGTATACAGGTCGTATGTGTTCGAAGGGAATCGCTCCTCGTTCAATTCTTGGGCATTGCCCTCGTAGAAGGCGATTTGAGGGGCTATGTACTTGTAAACGGACGCTCCGAAGGACAGTCATTTTCGCGATGGACGTACTGTTATGATACATAGTCTTCTTGAACCGCCTATAACCTTCCTTCAACATTTCTCCGTTGATGTCCACGACGTCTACACTTGTTTCTCTATCCGCGTAGCGCTCTCGGGCAGAGTCCAATATGCGCAATGCGATATCGCCGGTCCCCCCGGCGACGTCAATGCATTTCGTAGGCCCCTTTGAGCCCGGCTTCAAAAGCGAGACGAATTCGTCCTTCCACAGACGGTGGACACCGAGCGACATCGCGTCGTTCATGAGGTCGTATGACGATGCGACCGAGTCGAACACATTCCGAACGAGCGACTCCTTGACTTCCTCTGGGACAGTTTTGAATCCAAAATGTGTTGTCCGCGACGAGTCTTGCGCATTTTCACGGGTCGCCTGATTGTGATTGAAGCGCATCCGCTTCACAGAAGGAAGGGATCGACATGTTCTCCGAGCTACGGTGCTTGAGAGCATGGTCAAGTGAACAGTGATCGGGGGCTCTGTCAGGCGATTCTGAGTGAGCTTCGAAAAGGACCCGAGACACCCTTGTACACTTCTTGCGTCTGGTGATTCTGAACCATTGAAAATACATACTCCTTTTCGACGCTCGACGCACGTCCCAACGTCTACATGCCTTCGACAAATTTACAGAAAGGGAAGGGGAAGGCAGTACCGCTGGAAGACAAGGAGGATAGGCCGTCAGTCGGTACGCTCACGAACAATCCCTCCAAGTCGAGTTCGGACTCGGACTCGGAATCCAGCTCGGGAAGCGACTCGGACTCCTCTTCAGATGACAACTCGGAGTCTTCAGAAAGTGATTCGGAAGATGAGATAACAGAAGAATTCCTGAACACTCTGCTTGAAAGAGCGAGGCAAAATGTCGCTCTGAAAGCACGCATCTCAAATGCAGACTCGGAGAGCGTGCGGGAAGAGGAGGAAATTCGTCTTGATTCAAATAATCCTGAGGAACGGTGAGTGAAGATTTCATGTTCTCATAATACATCACTCAGTCGGGGAGCTCTCACAGTCCTCTTCCTCCACTCAATCCGGGAGCGCTTCCTTCGCCATACTTCCAACTTGGTAAATCGTCCAAGGCGGGTCCATCGGGTGTTCGAGACCTCGACGCTGAGAAGGCAGAACAGGCGACGTCCTCTCGCGTTGCACCGGCAGCACCGCTACCACCTGCAGAACTTTCTGCGGAAGGCAAGCCGTTGACGAAAAGGGAAAAGAAGGCGGTGTGTATCAAAGATTAATAATATTTCTAGCCAGTGCTCACGCTGTTTACTATACTAGCTTAGTAACAAAACAGCCGGACCCAGCTGGTACGACCTACCGGCTCCTGCTGAGGCGGACCTGCCGCGATTGTACCGTGAAGTGGAAGCTCTCCGGTTACGCAACCAGTTAGACCCCAAGCGATTTTACCGAAAAGACGAGGGGGAACGGAAGGGCATCAAAGGCTTGCCGAAACATTTTGCAGTACGTACCTCGCTATCACATAGGGAAGGCCCGGATTTTGACGTGTATTCTCGGTAGATTGGCACCATTCTGCCGTCAACTACGCCTTTCGGCACGGCGAGTGCTGACAATTTGAGTAGAGCGAGCAGAAAACGTACCCTGATGGACGAGTTGGTTGACGACGCGGAGACAAAGAGCTATGCCAAGAAGAAGTTTAAGGAGCTGCAGACTGTACGTGGCGCGAGAGGTAGGGGTACGCTTGCACAGAAGAAAGCGATGCGGAAACCTAAGTGGTAATCTTTCACTTCGCCTCTGATACTTCTGTTATATTCTGTATTGGATCTATCCGATGACAATTTGGTTATTGATTTTTACGCCTGGGCGATTACTGAGCAAGCTCGCGGCCTCAGAAATAAATGCGTATCATAACAACTGTCTTCAACCACAATTGATACGAGCTCTAGTGGCTTGCTAAGGGTGTATTTGGTGTTTCGTGGGAGCGAGACTGCTTTCGACGAGTCTTGGGAGAAATTCTTCCGAGACAGGTAGACTATTCGGTGGAAGAACCACTGGTATAATGGAGCGGAGGCGCTTTCCTGGTGACTGCCACTCAATGAAGCGCGATGGGAAATGTGCTCGATTGATTTTGCCTGGAGACTATATCAATGGCATAATACAAGCAGCTGTTGCTGATTGATTGGACGGGCTGGCGGGTGAAACATCGTTAGAGTTCTGCATGTTCACACACCTATGGGGTAGTATACATCGCATTCTGTGCTCACGACACTGGTGCAACCATAGCGGTTGCATAGGGACTATGTAGCGACTACTTGTCTGCTCTATTCAGCTCACGAAGCCACTCGTCAATCACGAACTGGACCCCCTGCTGGTTTATCTTCTGTCTGTGCTTCGCGCCCAACCGGCGAGCTTGCCCTTTCCTCGGTTGCCTGCTCCCCGCTTCTGTCTGCTGGCTGCGCCGCACCCTGTTCGCAAGCATGCGGTCGAACTCATCGCGCTCCCCCTTCTCGACGCCCGCGTGTCGCTGCTCCTGCCAGTCGAAGATCAGCCGTCGAATAGGTCCACGGGCACCGTCCAATGAGTCTGAGAAGTCCTCATTATTGGACTCTGCTGGTGCCGGCGTGACTCTTCTCACACCGGGGGTCACGCGAGGACCGTATAGGTCCTCAATATCGTGCGGGTCTTGGTCTACGTGCATCTCTGCGAGGTCATGCTCTACGGTCGCCATATTGTCCTGCTGCAGGCCCCTCTCGTCATTTGCTTCTTCTTCTGATATTAAGTTTGCATTCAGAAGGTCATCCAGTGTAGGCGGGCCGTTGAGCTTTCCGGAGGCTCTGAGGTCGGCGACGAGAGCGCGGAAGTTGGGCATGGGCTCTTTGCCTTTGGTGCCAGACAAAGACGTCTGTGGCGGAAACATGGCTGGAAGAGTGGGAGATATTGCAGGACTTTCTGCCATTGTATCGAGGGACATGATTGTGCTGGTTGACGATACGGACGAAGGATCTCTTGATGTCCGTGTAGACACTGATCGAGAAGCTTGCTGGCGTGGTGTCGCTGGAGGGCTGTCGGAGATGGTCGCGATGGAAGACGTCCGGGATACTGTGGTGGACGAATACGAAGATGAATCGTATGATGCCATGGTGTGTGACCGGATTCTAGGTCTGTTCATCTCGTTGGAGTCCTATGGTCGTGTTAAAGAATGGCATTGTCTAAAATTTCTAGCAAACAGACCTCATTCGGATGGCTAGCGCTGGCTTGCAGTATCGACATCTGTGGTCGAGCTAGTAAGGGTACCGGATGTGCAGTCACATCGGTCCTGGAAGGGGGATCGATTTGCGAGCCAGTTAACTCTTTGGGATGTTGTCTCGCTGAGAATGTCTGCTTGGACGCCTGCTTGGTTACCTTGGTTGACTTTGTGGCGCGGCCGGGCTGCTGGGTGAAATCGATTCGGCGGATAGTACTCGGATCGGGAGATACAGCATGCCCTTGGTGTGATGAGGGAAATCTGGATACATCTGGTTGTTTGAGCAATCCAGATGTAGATTGTTCTGTCAAAAAGTCAAATTCGACGGTCTTCCTTGCAGCAGGTGGTGGAACTATTGCAGATAAATCCCTTAGTTATTTCAATAGCGGAGACGGTAATTCATTGCACATACCGTGATGAGGAGGTGGTACCTGTGGAGATGCTCGTTTGGTCTGATCTCTCACTCTTGGAAGCGGGTTAGGATTAGCTTGCTTAGATACATGGCTTTTCGCCGCTTGTGAGACAAGGAATGGACTATCGTTACTTGTAGATCTCGCGCCCACAGTCTTCTTAGAACATCGCCGACATAACCATGATCCAAGACCGTCTGTATTACGTCGAGCCTCATCAGCTTCGATCCGTCGTAGAATTTCAGCTTCGCTTATGGGAGGAATGTGACACGCTGGGCGGCGAGAGAAGTAGCGTTGACTTGGAGTGATCGCAACAGTAGAACGTGCAGCTCACTGTGGTGCCAAGTACGCTGACATTTGCAGCACTCAATAAGGAAGGCAGTGGGTGTATGCTGAGTACCACTACAGCGCACACAAGGACTAAGAGCGGTGTCCATGTCGATGGAAAAGAACTGGCACGCTAGGGGTCGGTAAGTTGGCCCTTCTCAGGCTGCCAGGAGTCGATCTCTAGAAAGAGAAAATGCGCCCAAAGGCATAAAGTTAAGGTAAGTCTGAAGCTATAAACTTGGAGCTTTATCGTCTTAGCATGTTTTACACCAGTAGACCGATCGTCCTTGTTATTGATGGCTGAGAAGCTGGACGGGATTTGCCGCTAAAGCAGGCTAACTGTGTATGCAAAGTGTCATTCCCCAATAGGCAACTGAGCAAGTTCGCCAGAAACGACCTGTAGATTCAAAGTAACTAACTGGGCCCGGCGATGTACTGTATGAATTATATAGGCCGCACAGTCCGTAGCTCGTATTTTTCAAGGGTAAGTGCCTGATGATATCCTATTTGTAGATGACGTCCCTCTCAAATAATCTTTCCCATAGAATGTGTTTCTTCCTCTTCCTGCACAGCCAACGGCTCATACTGTACAGCTGTACCATAAATTATAAGGGGCATGTACAGGCTTGATGTAGATTGAGTACTGTACTCAGAAGTTTGGAACAAGAAATTCAGCTACGAGTTTGCGCGCCTCGTCGTCACATGACTGCAAGCGAGGAATGTCCTTATTACAATCTTGATCCCCCTCTTCTACCTCTTTTACATTGCTCGTTGCCCGCTGTGTTGGGGAAGTTCAAGTCAGATCCGACTTGGGGAGTTCAGGACTCATTTCACGATACCTCTGGATATTCTCGGTCTGACTACCAGCATTAGCCTTTTGACGCTCGTTTATATCTATATATACGTGGGGCGCAACACGCTGTCTCTCCTTCATTTGTATTACGATGGCGAGCATCGCCCAACCTCCTCACAGTCTCGTGGATGTCGTACGCGAGGCCATTGATCAGCATCGCGCCTCGTTGCAGCATGATGGCGACCGTCCGGAACATCCTCAGTCGCCGCCTATCCCACATCCCAACCAGGCTGGTCGATTCGTGCGCACAGAGTCTCCGGAACATGAAGAGGATCACACGAATTCGGCGTCACATCAGCAGGACGATGAACCACCGTCACCCCTCAACACACGCTCGAATCTAGTCAGGCGGCACACGCGCACTCAGTCAGACCGCAGATCCTCCATCTCAGGCTATCGTCTCCCGCCTTCGGATACTCCATCTGGAAGGACGGGTCCTCCGAGGTCCATCTCGCGCAGCTACTCCCTGTCGGTGTCTAGCGGTCGTCTTGACTCGAGGACGCATTCCAAGCAGGCTTCGGAGCCCAGCGCTCAGGCTCCAGAGACCCATCATGGCGTCCCGGACAACAGCACCGACTTCCCGCAGACGACGCCATTTCGGGGAGTGCTGGAGTTTGAAAATCCTTCGCAGAGGGAGCGGGAGCGGCAGAGGGCGGAGAAGATAGCCAAGAGGAGGGATAGCAATTATTTTGAGTCTCGGAATCCCCTGAGGCGGCTCATCGAGACGCCGAGAGAGGAGGCGTCGCAGTTTCGTCTAGAGGTTAGTCCGAAGCCGCGGGAAGACCACGACGGTGCGCACGAGAATGGCGAGGCGAGTGAGCAAACGCCCGAGGACCCACAGTCCCCGCAGAGTTCGACGGTGGAGAGAATTCGTCCTCGGCACTCACATTCCATGCCGCACATCTCGCGCTCGAGCGAGGGCACCGGCAGACCCAGCGCTGCGCCCAAATGGAACCGTCTGCGCTCGCTGCTGCCCCAACTCGCGGGCCAGTCCAGGACGAATGCGCAGCACGCGTCCGCGGTCGTCCCGCAGTCCGTCAATATCACGGATGAGCTCATCGCGGGCGGCCTTTCTGCTCTCGTCCTCCGGCTGTGGTTCGAGCGCGACGAGAAGGGACATCGGCGTGTGCCCATCCTCTTCCACCGCCTCCGGATCCGCGTCAGCGACAGCCTGCATCCGCTGCACGGGCACAAGGCTGTGTTTCGGATCGAGTGTGAGTACGCGAACGGCGCGGTGCGCTGGGTCGTCTATCGCCAACTACGCGAGTTCCTGTCGCTGCATACGCACTATGCGTTCTCGAACGCATACCTGCGCAATGTGGAGACCCTGCCCGAGTTTCCTCGCACTAGTATGTGCAATCTCTGTTCTGTGTCTGTCCCCGATTCTGACGGTCTCAAGGTTTACCGTATTTCAAGTTCCTGAAGGAGCGCGGAAAGGATGTCGGGCGAGCTGACTTCGCGCGACTTCAGCGTGAGGCATTAGAGAATTATCTCATTGGTCTCATTCGCGCAGTGGTCAGTTTGGAACGCTATGTCACGCCAGAAAACTAACAATCTTGTGGTAGATGTGGCATCCGGCTGCGAACCGTCTTGCAGGATTTCTGGAGATTAGTGCCCTCATGTGTTCACTGGCACTGTCTGGCGGTGCCCAGTACAAAGCGGGTCTCCTTAGAATTGATGCCGTCGGAAGTAAAGGTACCTTCGGGCGCAGGGGCACGCCGTGGAGAGAGCGGAAGACGCAGAAATGGTGCTCGGTGAGAGAGAGCTACCTCGTTGTGCACGAAGAGATGGGAGAGGTATCACCGATTGCTACTGCTGGTTGGTCGCTCGATGCTCATGCGTCTTCTTTCATTTTGTCAGCTCACGGTGTGGGACGTCTTTCTGGTCGACTCCGACTTCAGGATTGAGCGCCCCACCCGCTACTACAGACAAGGCTTGAACGTCTTTCATCAGCTCGAGGATGACGAGGATGTCACGACTAATGGACCGGGGGAGGGCCTGGCGGCCGAGCGCCGCCATGCCTCGTCGAGAATCGGATCCATCAAGGGCCAAATTTCCAAAGCGCTGCACATTGGCCATCATCATGACCACCGAGAGAGTCAATCTGCGAATGGCCATGCAGACTCGTTCATGCGGCGCGATAGCTCGCCCGGCCCTTCGTCGCCTCCATCTTCTCGCCCGTTGACGCCCATGCTCGATCCTTCTACGAACACGGATCCCTTGCTCGGTCCGGATGATCATGACGAGCAGACACATGAGGCGGCAGGGGACGGCGACAAGAAGAAGAAAAATCGGTCGAACGAGGTCTCGAAGCACACTTTCTACATCGAGAATGCACAGATGCGTTTGAAGCTCTTCGCGAAGAATGAGGTGAGCCGATATAACGGTCTGGTTATCAATGCTAGTCGGAAGCTGATGCATGTGTGTTTCTTAGCGTCAGATGCTCCAGTGGATTGCTGCGTTAGAGCGAGTGGCTCGCGATTGTCACTATACAGGCAAAAACCGCTTTGATAGCTTTGCTCCTATACGCCTGAACGTTGCTGCACAGTGGCTCGTCGACGGAGTGAGGATGTTTATCGCACATTGCCATGTCAGTTGACTCAACGATCCTAGCGTGATTATTTCTGGAACCTCTCTCGTGCTATTCTCCTTGCTACGGAATGCATATATATTCACGACTGGTGGTTGTCTCCTGGTGAGCACAAAACTCTACAGTGCATGCCCATACTTTCTAATCCAACCACTTCAGAGCTCCAAATGCGTCGCCCGAACATGCCCAAATACCGCCTGGATAATTTATTGGAACGTAAGGCCAAAGAAGGTGTCAAGATTTATATCATTGTCTAGTGCGTATGTGGAACGTTTCTCCGGCACTTTACTCACAACTTCACAGCCAGGAGGTTTCCAGCCGAACGACGCCTACGGATAGCAAGTAGGTCGTTCCTCTATAAGGTTCCGCCTTTTCTGATGTATCCGCGCTGCAGCTATACCAAACAGAGACTGACGGCTTTGCATCCTAATATTATGGTACAACGTTCACCGTCACATTTTCAGACTGGTACCTTTTACTGGGCACATGTAGGTGACACTGATTCTCTGGAATGACGGACGCTCAATGTCCATGTCAGCATGAGAAGCTGTGCGTCATTGATCAGGCCATTGCTTTCATGGGTGGGGTGGATGCATGTTTCGGGAGGTACGTGTCTCTTGTAGAGACGTTCCAGACGACGGTTGAATTGGGTATCAGATGGGATACCCCGCAGCATGTACTCATCGATGATCCTGATTATAATGCCGAAGGGCCTGATTACATTTGGCCCGGTAAGCTCTGTGTCGAATAGTCTGCGTCTGTCTCGCTCACCGTTTAATAGGTAAGGACTACAGTAATCCACGGATCCTTGACTTCCATACGCTGAGCAAACCGGAGGAAGACATGTACGATAGGGCAAAAGTTGCCAGAATGCCTTGGTAAGGGAATGTCATAAGTAGCCAATGCAGCTCACTGATATCGGTTTAGGCACGATGTGGGGATGCAGGTGGTAGGACAACCTGCCCGTGATTTGGCGCGTCATTTTGTCCAGAGGTATGTGACCCCTGCGCTTGCAGCTGATTTCGATGTTTACTGTCTGTTAAGGTGGAATTATCTTCTGAGGATTAAGGTTGGCACGAGTCGTACATCGCGTAGAGGCATTGTTCACGGAGCTCTTTTCAGAACCATTCACGTGTGATGCCTTTCCTATTACCTCCTCCCGAATTCAAACCTGGAGAACTGTCGCAAATGGGACTGACCGGTACATGCGAGTTACAAATTTGTCGGTCTGCTGGGCCCTGGTCTATGGGCACTCCGGATCGGATTGAATTCTCCATCCAGAACGCTTATTTGAAAGGTGGGCGTATCTGCATGGCTCCTACTTTGACCCATCTGACTTCATGTAAGCTATTCAGATGTCTGATCATTTCGTATACATCGAGAACCAATTCTTCATCACATCGTAAGTCAAACATATGTATCAATTCGGACTGTCTCAACTTCTTGTAGAACCGTGGTGAATGAGGTCAAGATTGAGAACAAAATAGGAGATGCGCTGGTGCATCGAATCATCCGTGCTCATCATGAAGGAACACCTTGGAAATGTTGTATCATTATACCTCTAATCCCCGGTTTCGCATACCCCGTTGACCATAGTGACGCAAGCGCGGTACGGAATATCAACTAATCTATCAATGCTCACTAACGCGTGGATTAGATTCGCATAATCATAGAATGTCAGAATCGCACCATCTGTCGCGGACCAAATTCCATCTTTGCTCGACTTCGGAAGGAGGGAATTGACGTGCGTCTTTCTTGTGATCTGACCAAAATTGCAAGTCTGACACTGTGTCTCAGCCCGATGAGTACATTACAATCTTCTCGCTGCGCAACTGGGGGAAATTGCGGGGAGACATTTTGACTACTGAGCAGGTAAGCCACTATCTTAATCGGCGCAATGTAGATATTGAAAACGTCTCAGGTTTATATTCACGGCAAGGTCCTGGCAATATTCACTACGTTCATGCACTGTGGCTCATGATCTCAGCAGGTTTGTATTGTTGACGATCGTCTCGCAATCATAGGGAGTGCCAATATCAATGAGCGCTCTCAACGCGGAGATCGAGATTCTGAGATTGCAGCCGTCATTCGAGATACCGACATGATCGACTGGTGAGCATCGTCTCGTTTTCTGAGAAAGCCTGTCTCACACGTTTTCCCAGTACCATGGCCGGAAAGCCATACAAAGTTGGCCGCTTCGCGCACACTCTCCGTGTTCGTCTCATGAGGGAACACATCGGAGTCGATGTAGACGCCTTATATGAAGATGATCTCATGTCCTCGGAACCCGTGAAGCCTGCAGATAGTCAGAGCGAATGGGATCCAGAATCAGAAGAAGAACACGGAAAAGAAGACGGCGTGACACATGTCGGAAAGAGACAACGTCGGACTGCAATGGGAAACGTCTTCCATGACACGGTTGATGAGGTGGAACAAGGTATGTGCAATTTGCCATGTCATGTTCTCTTTGCTTGACGATATGTCTTTAGCCCTACATGGCACCAATGATGCGGGCGCGAAAGATATGTCTTTGCTATTGCGCAAGGCGGGCATAAAGAGCAAAGGGCTCGATATGACAGCTGGTGAGAAGGGACTGAAGGAAGAACGTCAGATGTTCGCGCGAGACGGCGATAAAGAACCTGGCTTTCCAAGCTCCATTGTTCCCACGATCGAAGAAAAGATGGTGGCCGAACAGCGTCCACCTTCGACCCAGGCTCTTGGAAGTCCCATTGGAGAGAAGCTTCAGCATGCAAATGGATCCAGTGATGCAAGCCAGCCGTCAGAAGTGCGAACTAGTGACGGGGAGTTACTCGGTGCACCTGCAAACGCCGCTCCTGACCCGCAAACCGATGAACTCCCCCCTCATGCAACTTCCGGCAAAAATGACGCTGATGAGGAAGAGGAGAAGGCTCCAGCCGCACGTGCGATATTGCGGAAACATGTCGCAGCGAAGCTGGGTAGCAAGCCATGGTCATTACCGACCCCTACTCCTCGAGTTGATCCCAGTGGCTTCGAGGATCCCATATGCGATGACTTTTGGAAAAATGTATGGTTAGCTTGCGCTGTTCACAATGTAAGGTTTACCCTCGGTTGTGGTTGACTTGTTCGCTGATATACATCCTTCTGAAGACCGAGATATACAGGAAAGTCTTCCACGCTGTGCCCGATGATCTTGTGACAACTTGGAAGCAATACAAGGACTTCGTCGTTCACCATGAGCGGTTGAACCAGCCGGTATGTCCAAGGAATTGTTTCGATCCTCCTCACTCACTTGGATAAACAGGCCAGAGAGTCTGAGTCTCGTGAGCCTCTTGCGCGCATGCCATCCGAAGCTGCATATCAGGATACGCTGGCTCAGCCACATACCAGTGATAACGCGGCGCATGCGGGGGATCATGGCCAACACAGCAGTACGGAGCAAGGGAGTAGATCTGCTGATCACAATTCATCAACGAGTACACCTACCCCTCCTGCCACAGGAGCAGAGAGGGAGGCTCGAGGACGTAAACCTGCTCGAGGAGTCGAGCCATTCGATGAGTCCGATAGAGAGGAGATGGAACGCTTACTTGGGGAGCTTCGCGGTCATCTAGGTAAGCTGCGTTCTCAAATGTTGTAACATTGCGACCGACTCTTGGCGGTTTAGTGTTATACTCGACCCGCTTCCTAGAGGGAGAGGACGCGGCCAACAACTTTCTTTTCAACGCCGACAGGTGAATGTCCTTCGCGTATGCGCTGAGATCAGCCACTCACGATGTTATGTCCAGGTTAATGCCATTACCCATCTATGACTAGAGCTCCGATGAGTCGCATGGACATGGACTAATTGATTGTTTGGTTTGTCATTGACTGGTCGTCTGGGCGTACATATTCTTGATCTGTGCCAACGCGAAGCCAGATTGTATCATATCAGTGATACCCACCCATACATTAGTAGTATTGCAATACCCAATAGCTAATGTACGTCAATATATTGATCTGCCTACTCTACATCGATGGATGCGTAGCGAGGTCCCACATAATTATGACTACCTATCATAGCGGGATTTAGTTTATCGCGTTGCAGTCAGGCCGTCGTTGAAACGCGGTGAAGAATACATACTTTTGAAAACCTTTTCGAACACGACCGTCGATCAACCTGTCAATATAGCAGGAGGATTCGCACAAACACGCGGAAATTGTTCATTGTGTTATTATGGCAGTCACCAAGAGAGCGTCTTCACTCCATTAACATCAGTCGTTATATACTCCTCCGAATCCTTCTCCCGGTCTTCAATAATTCTCATTGAAGACCCGTCAAAAGCAATTGCAATCCCGCTCCAACGTAACGCCAAACGCATCCTTATCAAGCCACTGGACTTTGTAGTCCATGTGGATTGATATTTTACGAAGCATTGGAATTTGGCAGGACCCGGGCCGTAGAACGGTAAGACAGTACTGGTCGTCGTCCCAAATGAAATACAGGCAATATGTGAGAGGCCTCATTTTTATCAAATTTCATCTCCGGGAATCACAGGGACAATATTAATTTGAAGCTGGGCCACCCAACTGCCACTCAATGCCCAAATGAGCGTCTGTTATTCGGCATGATTACGAACATGAGGAGGATTCCAGGGACCTGAAGTCCACATTCGAGGGTGCGCCCGCCCGCTTTGAACTCTACATATACTATTGAATTTGTGTGGACTATAATTATAACCCATGGACTAGTACTTTGCAAGACAAAGAATTTCAATGAAGGCTTCTCTGGTGGTCGTTCCGCAGCTAGTTGCCAATAGTATACTTAGACGCTTTCTAGGTATTGCGAAAAGACTCTATTATCTAGTATCTACACTGCTTGCGAGGTCAACTAATTCGATGCCGAGCTCCGAGAAGTCGGAAGATGGGCCCCTTCAATAATGTTCGCTGACGCAGGACTCCACTCTTCTACTTACTCTCAACTTCTACGCTGGCGCTCGCGCGTTCTAAGTCCTGCCATTTGTCGCACCTCCTATGTCTCGCTCATGTTCCGCTGTGCGTGCGATATGCCTTTGTAATATCCTGTCTGTCATGCAATACCAGCATCTCCGGGCGAGCACGCGCACCTTGGTTGACCTGGACTCTGCGTGAAAATCCGTCTCACGGCCCGGGTATACGATGCAGTAGGGAATAAAAACTCAGGTATGCGTTCAATATACAATATTGAAACTGGGGTCTGTTGATGTATCTGTCTGCACATTTTAAATGACGGCAAAACAGTGACATACCACAAGCCCATGGCTGGGTAATATCAAATGATTCCTATCTGCCGCTCTGCGTCTGTTTCACGCAGGCTTCATTGTACACATATCTGATACTATTCTACGAGTTTCTGTATAATTGTTTGGGCCCTCGACGACACTGCGGATGTAGAGGGCCCCAGCAGGTCGCGGGCTGTAGGCTGCCAACGCGCTCCTGGTGCGCGCTGGCAAAGCCAATGAAATCCAATGACAACTTGAATGACCAGTGACATAGCATAGGAAGACACTTGCAAACGAAGCGCTCTCCCATTTGACCAACGCGAACTCTAGTTATGCAATGCCGTTATGAATGGCATTGTCTAATGATTCAGAGTAAGTACATATTCTCGCCCGTTGGCGTCGCATCACCTGCGCCTCTGCTTCCGCTGGTGCCGTAAAGAAGTTGTGTTGGCTTCTGCGGCGCTATCCAATAACAATTACATTCATATGGTAACTGCTCTGTCTTTCTGATTATCACAGAATCCATTCCGAATGCATTTAATAGTGCGTTGGGATTGTTATAAAAGAATTCTAACGGGCAGCTGATAATTATATTGCACCCCACCGCAGCCATGACTTTCTCCGAGTCTCCTCACACCGGGACCCAGCAGAACATGTCCTTCGTCCAGGCCTGGGATATCCTCACCAATTGGCCGGGAAATTTGGCCAGTCTAGTGATTCTCCTTTCTATCATTGCTGTCACAGTGCATGTTGTATCTTATGTCGCTGATCCACACGGACTCTACGCGTATCCTGGACCCTCCTGGCTAAATTCTCACACGGGTGGCTAGCATGGATCGTCAGTCGCAATCGTTGGTCTACTACTGTCGACGACCTGCATAACAAATATGGTATTTGTCCTTGCTTATTCATTATCAACCCAGTGGTGTGCTGAACACCTTACCACGTATCCTCAGGACCCTTCGTGCGGCTCGCTCCAGACCATGTCTCTGTGGCGGATCCATCCGCCTTCATTGCAATTTACGGCCACGCGTCGGGAACACTGAAAGCTCCTTTCTACGATGCCTTCAGTAACTTCCGCGTGAGGAACATTTTCACCACACGTTCGCGCATTGATCATGCGAGGAAGCGTCGCGTCGAATCGCACATGTTTGCGACGCAGAGCCTGCGTGCCCTAGAGAGTACTACCCGTCTATATGTGCAAGAATTCGTCCGTCAATGGGACACACTACACAGGCACGCTTATGAGGCCGACGGTGGTCGAACGAAAGGGATGCTGGGAGACACTGCGTGGAAGGTACATGATGATCGGGTCTGGTTCGACTGTATGCCCTGTAAGCACTTTTTTCTTGCTGTCTGACAAGATGATGCACTAATCACATTTAATTTCGTCTCTCAGGGTTCAGCTTCTGGTCATTCGATACGATTAGTACGTCTTTCTCAGCCGTTCCTATATTTTCTCTTTGACATTATTGATGTCTTCTCACACCAGGCGATCTCGCTTTTGGTTCGCCATTTGGTATGCTCACTGCGGGAAAGGACATAGCAAAAACTGCGAAGTCCAACAAAGATGGCATGAAAGCGATCGCACGTCCCGACAAATACGTCCTCGAGATGGAGGATCTCTCCGTCATCGAGGCACTTGCTGATCGTGGAGAAGCCATTACTTGCCTCGGCCTCCTTCCAACGTACTGGCGCCCGATCGTGACCCGTCTCCCGCGGTTTAGGCGTGGGCACAAAACAGCACCAAAGCTGGCAGGGTTGTCGGTTGCTGCCGTCGCACGCCGGCTCGCGAAACCTGAAGCTCGGGACGATATGCTCGGGAAGCTATTGGAGGCTCGTGACGATGAGGGAAACAAGCTTAATCCGACTGAATTGAGTACTGAGGCATTCGTCCTGATCGTTGCTGGCGCAGACACTACTGCGAAGTAAGTCTTCGACGTCTGCTCCAGAGTCTACCGCGCTGTCGCTGAAGCAATATAAACTCCTCCTGCAGTACGTCGTGCGCAATTACATACTACCTCGCCCGCGAACAGCGTGTCCAAGCGAAGCTCCAAGCCGAGCTCGATGCCGCGCTTGGAACCTCCTATGACGATGCCATCCCGTATGAACAGGTGAAGGATCTCCCATACCTCGACGCAGTCATCAACGAAGGCCTCAGAGTGCACACCACCGTCGGTGGCGGCCTCCCACGTATCGTGCCTGCGGGAGGCATGACTATTCTGGGGCAGCACTTCAAGGAAGGCACCTGGGTGAGCGCACCAACATACACCATGCACCGGAACGAGGCTGTTTGGGGCGAGAACGCTGCCGAGTTTTACCCCGAGCGCTGGCTGGACGCCGACGCCGAGACCAAGGCACGGATGCAGGAGTCTTTTGCGCCATTCTCCGTGGGTCCAAGGTGAGTTGTCGCCGTCGTCGCACATATGTGATTTCCACGACTTCTGACTTCTAGTCCTGGTGGCTCACATAGGGCGTGCATCGGTCGTCATTTCGCATTGATGCAGCTTCATATCATTTTGGCCACGATCTTCCGCCGGTATGACGTTGTTCCCGAGTCAGACGGACCGGTGCGTGTTTGTGCTGTGCATTGTCTCGTCGCAGTAATGTTAAGAACTGTCGGCACAGCTTCAAGTATACGATAGCTTGATCCGGAAACCTACCAGGTGTATGATAGGTATGAAGCGGAGGTTCACGTGATCAGGTCTTCGTTATGTGGAAGTGAGATCGCGGAGCCGTCGGAAATCACAGGCCTAGGATAGCTGAAGAGATGTTTGCTTGTAACATTCCGTTTTTTTCATACTGTGTAAGATAGGTTTGTGCCTGTTCGCGAATGCATCCGTTCAATGCAATAGTACTCTCAGACAAAAGAGGCCATTAGAGGCGCAGACAAAAAGAGCTTACTACAAAGCAGTAATGTCTCTACCTCCGCACAACATTCATCGAGATACAAGTAGTTGTGTTAATACAATGAATGAATACTCCAAGCTTTTACTCAGTGTCAAATACAAGGCATCGAACCTCGATCGACTGTCTGTGAGGAGCCTCGGGCGGACTCGTCTTATCAACGAATGCAGAATGCGGCGTCAACCGAGCCCTGTTCACATCAGAGTCGTAGCATTTGACAAGTGTCACCTCCTCCGGAGTCTGGTTCGAAAGATAATACCACCTGTGGTTCGGATTGTAGCGTACATTGAAGGTGCCACTCTCACGATCAGGATAGATGTGGCGTGTCGAAACGAGGTCGTGCGCGGTGTCGACGTAGCGCCAGTCACACACTCCAAGCGGCTTGTGTGCGACGGGATGATGGATGGGGCGCCAGACATTGATGATGCGTACACGTCCTTTGAGCAAGCGATCCGCTTCGTCGCCAAGGTGATGATAGACACGGTTGACAGACGCCTCAAATGTCTGATCGATATGGACACTTTCCTAGACAAAGGTGTCATCAATTTACATATATCACATGGTAATACATATGCTTTGAACTTACGACAGGTCCTCGGATGCCCGCGTTACAATCTTGTCGTCCAGCAGGCTGGCGTCTGTACCAATCTCTCAATGCCAGTCTCAACACGTAGAGAACAAACTGCACTAGACCTGATGGTATGGCCAAAGACGAAGATGCGCTTGGCACCGGTCTCTTTTTTCAAGAGCTCCTCCACCTCCTTGTAATACGCCGTCTTCACCTTCTCCTCGTCGTTGAATTCTTTCTCAGCACTAGTGTGCTTCACAAACTGAAAGCCCGTCGTATCGGTAGAAAACACTGTCTCTCTGCCGCGGGCGTCGTGGACCACGACGGCCTGAACATCTAGCCCGAGATTGTTCTTCGGCACACCTTGAGGGCCTGCTCGACATATTGATAAGGAGCTTCGCGCCCTGTGGGCTTGTAATAGTTCAGGGTGGTAGCAACATCACGGAGAGTGAAAGGCGCGACTGTGACCATGGTGGTGATTGAGAACTCCGGAACTAAAACACTTCGGAGTACTTAGGTCGATGATTATCGCTTGGCCCTGAAATAAAGCTATCGTCCCTTTTGGAGTCCGGAGAAGGAATTTCACCAACAACTGCTACGAGTGGATATCTTCGATGGTACACGGTCTTTGTAACGCGCAGACGTCTAAACTCTAAATGTCTTACTTACTACAGGGAATATCCTTAGAATGGCACTTACATAAATACATGTTCACACCGATATTTCTGGAGATATGCCGCTATATGAGAACCGTCCAGGTTGACAATGATGAGATTCAATTGGAAGGTGTGTTCGCAGTCTTAGGATCTGTGTGACACATCCTCCTCCGCTTCCTTTATCCCTGGCAATCGTATAGGCAAGACATTCAAATGAACAGCTAGAAATTCGAGTATAGTAGGCTTGAGGATGTGCTAGGTACAGACTACCTCATATAGGGAATTCGACATATATATTGCGAGCAGGTGTGGTGGAATTGATCGGAATGTAACGATCAGGGTCCAGATAAGTCTTAGCCTGCTTCATTAAACATACTCTCTGAGCAGCTACTTACATCCCAACAAGTTGGGTTGGATTAGGTTTGTTGGCTTAGACTTTAAGTAGGGAGGAATGGAACACGTAGTTACACCTCTTGCCCTTACAGTATCAAAGCTTTGCAGAGTCGGACAGCATCACGTGGCTGGAAGTAGGTCCTTCAAAAGTCCGGCTCGACAGGGCTCGACTATCAAGTGCCTACATACCATCCGCCTACATGGCACTATTGTAATAATTCCAATCGAGCAACAACCCTCCAGGCACGCAAGTGTAAAAGGTCTGCACAGTGTCTGGCAATATGGCAAACCCAGCGGAATGCAGGATTCTGGTCATTTCTGCCAAGTCCGAATCCGCTGAGCAATTCATACAACGTATGTGTCCTACACTTCTTTCATTTCCGTGACTGTCCCCGACGGACAACTCAGGTGTTCAGGCTCTCTCCGATCCAAAGGCTTCTCCGTGTGATATCTCAGGCAATGTCGTCCCATGGACCATCGTGAACAAGTACTACACCGCCAATGTCCACTTCGAGATTCGCCTCGCTCAAGATTTTAGATCATCGTATGCTGAAGGCGTCCCTGCTGTCGTGTATGTCTGGCAACAAGGAGACGTGAGTATTGGCCTATCTGTTACCTCCACTTATTGAGCCCGCGCATCAGCCTTTGAGAGAGCAAATTCTAGACATTCACAGTAGCTTGAAGCACCACGATCCGGACGTAGCACTGGCTGTCAGATTCGGAAGCAGTGCTACAACGAGCGTAGATGACAGTGAAGGCACAGATGAATTCCTATCATCTCACGGCTTTGAGTACATAGAGGGCGATCGAGATTCGCAGAGGTCTACGCAGGATGGTGGGAGACTGTCCGACAACGAGGATTCAGGTATGTGCGTTTCGTAAGTCTTCGATGCGGTGAAAGTATCAATAGACGTCATATTTGATTATTTTCAGGTATTCCTGGCCTCCCTCGGGTGATCGACGCACTGAGCACGATCATGTGGCCGTCTATCGTGCAGTCCAACTCTACTCGAAATAGCGCAAGCCGCGCTCGTGAACTCATTGGCTGGGCAAGAGAGGAGGAAGAGGAGGACGGCTTGCGGGCTCTCATCTCGGATAGCATAGGTGCCAGCGATTCTACGGGAGAACTGCGTCCTGGCATCGGCGATGCAAAGAAGAGCCGAATGCAGCGAGAGATGGAAGAGCTCGAAAAGTGGCTTGAGGAGGAAGACGATAAGCGGGAGTTGGAAGATGCACAAGCTTGGACTACCAGCGGACGAGACCTGAACTCGGGCCCGTGGCAGGACATACCTACCCCCACAATCAACACGCCAACGGTGGAAGGTCGCGATTTCTCTGGCTTAGGCTTCGACGACGATTTCACGGAATTCGTGTCTGCACCCTCTCCTCGGTCCCCTGGCTCACTGGACGCTGACAGATTGGTGCCAATGCACACCGGGGCCTCATACCGGTCTCTAGCCTCTGTCTCTGATTTTGGTGGCGATGGCCTGCTCTTCATGAGCAGTCCCAGTGAGGACGCGGAGGACCCAGACCTACCCTCTCAAGCCGAGATCGCAGAAACATCCCGACGTATCTTCGGCTCCTCAGTTCCGTTGCCAATCTCGGATATCTCGCGACCGTCGGAGTCTGGTCAGACGCTATCATCTTCTGACTCTGGCGACGAACACCATTCGTTTGAGCACCGCGATGATGACGATGACTTTGAGATGTCTGCGTTTGATCTTTCGCGTGTGCTGAGCGCGCTGCAGGGCATGAAGGAGGAGATCAGCGGCATGGAAGATGAGGGGGAGAGGAGGAAGGCTGCCGCACGAGTCGCATTAGGGCTTGTTTATGGGCTGCAAACTGACAGAGACAACTGAACATGTCGTCGGCTGGCACATTAGATGAAGTAATCTCGAAAATGCTTTGATATACGCCGTTAGTACGACGTCAGACTTCTGTATTATCATTAGATTCGTGAGCTAGCAGTGGAACCTAATTTATTTCCAACGTCTCGGTCGGACTCCTCATTTACTGTCGTGTTTCCTTAGAAATATTGAGTTCCATTGAGCTTCAAGCGGCAGGACGCCACAGATGCGACAGACACGTAGCAACAGTACTTGGCCTGCATAGCAGGCATGACTGTGCGCTTTGCCAAATTCCCAGCTTGTATTTGTCACACGTACTGTCCTGGAGTCCAGAAGAAACAAAGATATTGTTCGTACAGCATTCAAAAGAGGTTTTCTAACCGTGAGTCGATACACCAAGACCGGTCGGGGAAGATCAAAAATACCCAAGACTGCTCTCCAGCTCGGGCGTCGCACATGAATAGCCAACAGTCTAATTTCACCTCCTTCACCTCGCAGTTCTGTTTATAACAGCATGGAAGTCTGAGTTTGAGCGATTAGCACGAGCTGTTATATGTAGACCAGATTCGATCCATACACATACCTTGAGCATCGCAACCATCTCCTTATCTGACGCTGCAACGCGAATCTGAGACTGATAGTCACCTCCATCCTCAGAGACGTCCCTATCGCTGATGTACAGAAAGTACCCCAGTGCAGACATATGTGTTTTGGTCAATATCATATGAACGATGAGCTGCCTAGTGTATGAAATTGAGTATCACGAACGATAGACGAGATAGTCTACCTACATCACGTCAGGCTTGGTAGCCAAAAAGGAACTCTCAGGAACGCTGATGAATATCCGAAGAACGGCGGTACTTACATGTTCAAGAAACCATATGATGTTTGCGACCATAAAGATGGTCGCAAAAGAGTCGCTGACGAAGAGACCTACGATGCATAAGTAGTCCATCTTGCATGAGGACACTGGATGATCTAACCTATGACGACTTTGCGGCACATGCGTCCCTCTTCACTAACGTAGGCCCGTTTCGCAGGACTCTATATAGCAAATAAGTTGATACGTACAAGCTAGAGACGTTATCACTACTCACCAAACACCCAGCACTGTAGTAAGCCAGCAAGCCAAGTGCAGAGCCCAATAGGACAAAAATAATTGATAATAGCGGCACCTGCGCTGTTTTAGGTACCCCATGGACCGCAACCGCAAAGGTGGCGACCATAGCTATGTAGGCCTTGTGAGCGACTTCTCACACGGGACACGGTGTAATATAAAATATCTCACATATTTGAAGTAGTTCGTATACCGTGATGAAAGACAACTCCCAAAGCGCAGGTGACCTGAGAAGGTCTTGGATTCGAAAGGCAAGAGAAATGTGTAAGAAGAAGACTGTTGACATCTATGTGATATCAGCCTTCTGAGACGGTAGAACAAAGTGATGTACACTCACTTCCGCGGCCAGGTCTGATCGGTATGTGAAATTTCATTAGCCCACCGTGTAAGAAGTTCCCATCCAGTACTTACAAGCTAAGAAGAGGGCTATTCGGCATTTAATCAAGCGCCGACGGCGAAGAATAAGAAAACGTGCGTACATGTTACGCCCAAAATATATGCGTCTGTGTTGTGCAACGACGCATCCGCGTTATCAGTCGTGGACATCCATGTATCCCCGACGGCTTGGAAGAATATTCCAGTTTCAAGAGTGAGAGTAACAATGAAACCAACGAAGAGCAGCGTAGGCTAGAAATATCATTTATTGCATGGGCCTCGGAGCGATATCGTAACTAGGATGAACGCACAATTACAAGGTCATGGGTGCGATGCTTTCTGATTCTGCTAAGTATCAAACATCGATATATTCGGTAGCTGGTTCAATGACTCACTTATTCTGCAGGCGTACAGCGGAACAACTAGCTAGGCTGCCCTGGGAGCTCGTCCACAGGAGGTTGACGATAGGTATAACGATCAAGAGGGTTTCACTGACAGAATGTCCGCATTCAGAACACTCAGATTAGCGGAGTAAAATCGTCAAGGATGACAGACCGTGAAAACAATGCCGCTAAAATCCCTGGTTCGGGTGTCTGTAACGAAATGAATGATGACATGACAACACAAGGAGGAACAGAAACAATGAGTGGTGGTTGATCGTACAGGACAAGTCGAGAATTGACGGACGCCTATCAAACCGTGCAGTGGACCAAGGTGGGGATCTGGCGATTATATTCGCTCCAGCTTATTTATCGTCCGGCTCGCATCCTTCGCCGAGTTGCCACAGGAGATATGATGCGTCTATAGCTTTGACTATCACTGTTCCTGCTTGCATTCATCGAAGAGAAGGTAGTCAGCGCAATGCAGCCGTAGCTTCTATTCCGCATTGGAACGAGGACGTGTACGAATCGTGAGAAATGGTCCGCAGGGAAGGGTCGAAGGATACTCGACTTGGGATCTTCCAAATTCCAACCCTTCTCATCGGACACGCCCTCGGTTCACATAGAAACGAGCTGCAATGCGCACCTTGGTTTGCGTACATTAAGCGCCTAGTGGGGCGAATACTGGCAAGATCTCGAAATGTGTATGCCGGCATAGTCTGATACATGATCGCAAACTCAAGTGTCTCTCAGCAGCTTGTGAGCGATGGTGGCCATGTCTACGTGGCACGCCCTCTTTGAAAAATACGAGCGCTTCTACTATCATGGAAAGGACTAAGCAATTGCAACCGTATGATGGCATGGAAGTACGAACCAGACAGAAGAGCTAAGGAGTCCTACAGAATAGGCGGTTCAGTCCCTCCGTTTGCGGTGAAATTCCCGCTCCTGCACGTTCCTTGATCAGCGATAAAAACCGTATCATCCTCAACAATAACACAAGATGTATGCTTGTTTCGGATGAATGGCAGAGTGATATTAAATTCAGATAGTTCATAAAGCCAATGTATTACATCGATTGCTCCGATACACAATGAGAATTCGTACAATTGAGTTGGTCTTCGAGATCACGGGTACCTGCAAGGAAACAAGCACAGGAAACTTTCAACAATACAAGGAAATACGGGATCCTAGCGAGAAAACCCGGGGACAGCACGATGTACATACCAAGGAGGCTTATCTTCATTGCGAGTCTTCCACTTCCGCTTCCGCTTCTGCTTCGTCGTCCTTCCCCGTTTGGTCTCTTATACCACCGTCGGAGAAGTTCAAAATCCCGACGACATCCAAGAGCCTCACGACCTCCTCCGCCTCCTCGACACGCATGTTCCCAAGAACCTTGTTCACCTCTTCCAGACTCTGGGACTGCAGTGCCGCCTGCAGCGGCTTGCTGAACCCTTGGAAGACGTCCCAGCGTGTCTGCAGCGCCCGACGCACATCTTCGATGTCCACATTCTCGAAGCCCTCGCCCTCAAGCTGGATGTGTTCGGGCGGCGGGCCATCGGGGACGTTGAACGTGATCGTCTGGTCCGGGTTTTCTGGCACGAGCTGGATCTGCTCCGTGCCGGCGGCAGCTGCGTCCTCCTCGGCTTTTGAGATCCGCACCCGCTCGACGAGGTGTGCGTACGTGTCGGCGACGTCCTTCTCGAACACGGACGTCGCGCGCGGGTCCCGATCTACCATTCTGATGATGCGCCACAAACGCGGTCAGCAACGAGACGAGAAGCATGACGGCGAATGCCACGAGATCGCCACTCACTTCCGGAAGAAGACCCTGACGCCGTCGCCGCCCAGCTTGTCGCAGTATTGCAGCAACAGGCTCTGGTGCACACATTGCTGCGCGTAGCGGCTCTGGCCCTCGCCTTGGGCTCGGAACGCCGCTACGAGGAGCGCGTCCGAGGCGCCAGGAACGACAACGTCAGGGTGGCCCTTGATGAACTCCCAAGACTGCTCGTACCCGCGCAGAGGGAGACGGGCGAACTCCTCCAATGACGGCGTCAGCTCGGGCAACTCGTCAGCGGCGTCCTCAGCCGCCGCACTCGACGACGACGACGATCCTTGTGCGAACGAGTCGGACGCCGCGTTCACACCTTTAGGGTTGAGGACCTCAAATTCGGTCGCAGTCGTCTTCTTTTTCGACGCGTTCGGATTCACACCCTTCAGCGGTGGAGGCGCGGGTTTCGGAGGCACATACTGCGATCGAGAACGAAAAGTCTCAGCGCGATGCGCTCCCAGACACGCGAGAACGTCCTCACATGTGAATCCCACCCGTCACGTATATCGTCACTGGTGATCTTCTTCTTCGCCTCCTCCTCCAGCTGCGCGAGCTCCTTCTTCAGGCCCTCCTGGTGCTCGCCCATCTTCACGATGTGCGTCTTCAGCCCCTCCACGAGCGCATCGCCCAATCGCGGGTCGTCCTTCTCGATCCCCTGCTTCTTCGCCTCCTCCCACACCTGCATCATGAGCATGAGCAGCATCTCGTCGTACGTCTTCTGCTCCGGCGCATCGGTGGGCGGCGCCTCGGGCGACGGCGCCGTCCTGAACCGCTCGACGAGCGACGAGAAGTGCGCGGGGCCCTGTGCGGCCACCTCCTCCGTGATGGTGCGCAATCGGGGCTGCAGGACCTGGTTGCACGCTATATCGGCCTGGAGCTGGGCCGTCCGCTGCTTGCGCATCTCGCGCTTCTCGTGGATGTCGCGCTGCTTCCATCTGGGCAACGCTGGGGGTCAGCAGGGACGACCGGACGCGTCTGGGACGGTCACGCACCGTACCAGGGACTTGTGGTCGACGTTCGGATGCCCCTCAATGTCCGAATCGTCGGATATCTGTATGGCGATCAATCGAGCTGAAGCGTGACAAAAAGGAATGGAAAGGAGCCACCTCGAGTGCATCCCACTTTGAGTAGTTGAGAGGCATGTTTTATGCGTCTCTAGGTTCACGCAACGATGAGTACAAAGACGGAGAGTGCAGTGGTTTGGGACGCGTCTGCTTTATTATACGGAGTGGCTGCGTCCTCTGTATAGGCAATCATCTTACTCTAAACTCCGAACTTTCTCGAAACGTCGACCCGAGAATCGGTTCGATTGAGAACAATGTAAAGCATGCAATTGTAAACCGAACCCATCTGGTCAGGAAATTCACTCTCAAATGATTGAAATGAATGAACACGTTAGCAAGAATTCAGCATTACAGCTTACTGGCTGTAGCGTTCACCTTGACGACACAGGTCCAAAGTCTCCCACCTTTTCAAATCACACCAACAAATCCACCATCGCAGAACCGTACATCCAAAAAATGGCATACATATATATACAGCGGGGACATTCTTTGGCTTCAATCGACACAGGAACTCGGGGATATACTAAGGCTAGGGCTACTACGGCTACGGCTAGGACTATCGCACTAAGAGCTATCGCTGTCGTGGCACATCGTGATTCGTAAAACAATCGAGACACAGGCAGGCAGTGAACCAACGCAACACAAGACGGAGAGCCTGCAGGACACGGACGTGACCGCACGAGAACGAGGACAGGGATCGGGGATGCGGTAAGAGGATAACAGTAAGGAAAAGGGTAAGGGTAAGAAGGCGCGACGACCACGACGAGCCCGGGGACACCAAGAAGGAACAGGGAGGCAACAAGGAGGTAGGGCGTGGGCAGGGAGCATGTACAGGACGGACGGACATTAGGCCTCGTTTTCAAAGGAATATGTGGACGGACAGAAAAAGGACATTAGGTATACGTATGATGGACGCGCGTATCGCCAATGTTCCGCGCGCGCGCCCTCGCTCGCGCATTACTGCATGTATCGTCTCCACCTCCACTACGCACCAGACACACATACACGCACCACCGCATCTTCATCACACATCACACATCACAGCGACACTCCCGCCCTCACCGTCTGGCGTAATGGCTCCCCTGCTGCACCTGCGGCGGCGCACCCCACGGTCCCGTATGCGCAGCCGCCATGCCACCCTGCTGCCCCGGCGCGCCCGTGTCATACCCATACGGCCCCGCGCCCGGGTACCCCGCATGGCCCCCCGCGTGCGTAGGCGCACCATACATCCCAGGGTCGCCCTGCGGCGCGCCGTACGCGTTCCCGCTCGCATGCGTGGTATAGTTCGGCGACGTCGGCTGCGGCTGGCCCTGTGCCTGCCGCGGCGAATGCGCGTGGTCAAGCGAGCCCTGCATGGTCTGTCCGGGGCCGGTCGGAATCGCAAGGGGGGGCGGCTGCCCAGCGAGCGGCGGGATCGGCTGTGCACGCGCGTGGGGAGAGGTGCTCGGCGGGATGGGTGCCGAGCCGCCGGTTGGGGAGGGGTTGCCCCGCGAAGGTGTGGCGGTGGCAGCGGACTGCCCTGCGGTAGAGGAGGACGCGCGGCGCCGTTTGCGGGAGCGGCCTTCAGGTGCGGCAGCCTGTGCAGAGGTGTCCGGGTCGTCAGGGTCTGCGTCGTCGGTTTCGTCTTTGCCGGAGGCTGCGCCAATGGCGAGCCCGCCGGGGACGTTGGGTGCGCCTGGGGGTGGGCCACCGTGGTGTGTGGGCATCGACATGGGGTTCGAGCGGCCGAGGGGGGTGCCGACAGGCATAGAGGAGGGGAGCGAGCCATGCGGGGCATTGAGGCAGGCTTGGATAAGGTTCTTACCCTCGGGCTGGGTGACGAGGGGTTGGAGCTTGGCAGTCGTGAACGTGTAGACGAGACCGGTCTCGGATACGACGAGAAGGAGGACTTGGGTACCGGTGAGGGTCGAAAGCTCGTATGCCTGCAACACGCGACGCGACGCGTCGATAAGCGTGTCTACAGGATAGAAACAGAGGAGACGCACCTTCTTCATAATACCTGCTTTGCGTTTGGAAAAGGTAATGTGGCGACGTGATTTATCTTGGATAAACTCGATCTTAATCTTTCTGCGGCCAGCCTTCTTGTCTGACTTGGGCTTCTCTTCATCGTCGTCGTCGTCGCCGGCAGACTCGCCGGCTTCGGGGTCAGCGACGAAGGCATCCTCTGGAGGGTGGTGGGCAGGGTCTTGAATGGGGTCGATGCGTTGCCGCTTGTTGGAGAGAGCCGGAGAGGCTGGATCGGGAGGTGGAGGCATGGTCGAGCCCGAAAGGGAAGGCGGGACGGGGTCCGCGGGGTTGGAATAGGTGTGAGGGTAGTTCTGGTGGTGGACTTGAGGAGAGTTGTTGAGGCGGAATGCCATCAACTGGGGAAGGGAGTATAAGACACCGAGACCGCGCCTCGGGGAGGCAGGGGAAGAGAGGACGGAGGGGAGGAGGCAGGGGAGGAGGACAGACGGTGCGGTAGGCGAGGGATGCCCGAAAAGGTGTTGCCCGGAAATGGGAGGACTTGGGAGGGAAACGGCATTCCCATTTTCGTGACCTGCCCTATATATCCGAACACGCTGCCAAACACGACCACCGCGCGACTTCCCGATGGGCCGCTCCCACGCCACCCGCTCCTGCCATTATCTTATCGCCCATCACGGCCAGCCAGTCTGCCAGGCCTCGCCCCCAGCGGGCTCTCCGCCGCTCGTCCCGGGGGTGCATGCCTCTCCCCAGAATGGTGCCCCACCTGCCGTCTCGGGCAACGAGCAAGCTTTCGCAGCGTCTTCGCCTGACAGCGAACCTGCGCCACATCTCATCCTCCCCGTCCTCCCTCCCCGATCGAGCCCCCTGCCATCCCACGCTCGCCGCTCGTGACCCACTGCTCCCGTCAGGCACACAGCGCATATGGCAACCTTAGCGCTATATTTGGGCACTGGCCGAGGCCCCCGAACAGGCCACCGACCGAACCGGGAGATCGTCATCCTCCAGCGTCCCATCCGCCAAGGCCTTTCGCATCATATCCTATGTTTGTCCTCGAGCGTCGAACTCGGACCAGCCTCCTGCATAGTTAGAGCGTAGCTGCGCGCATTACGAGATACGATACTGGTCCGGACAGCCTCCGCGAGCGTTTGCCGAATCCAGTCGTTTGTCATCCCAATTCGGGGCCCGACCCTCCGATCGCGCAGCTCGGCTGATGTCGACGTCCATCCGCCGCGTCCCTTGCGTACTGTACACCGACCTTGGCGCACACCGCGTCGCGAACGAAAGCGGTGACACACCGCACTAAGCACTTCTGCTTACCCCCGCGGATCCGCTCCGTACCCCCATTTCCTTTGCCTCAGGCATCCTCGCGTCCCCGCGTTCCCAATAATGAATTGCACATCTCATCTACACCCTCGCCGTGCCCATCCACCGCTGTTTTCCTTTCCATCTCCGTCGCGCGTCCCTGCGAGAAGCACACCCTACCATCGAAATCGCCGCTCCCCAGACGACCTCCCCCCTCTCCCGATTCGCTACAATCATGTCCAATAGGACACACACGGCCGCGTTACCGTACCCCGCTCCTCTGCACACCCCTCCTCCCCCCCCTTACCCCACGGATGGATCATCAGCCCACATCCCCGCGCAACTGCCCCCGCGCCCGCAATTGGAAATACCGCCGGGCCCTCGATATCGTCACCATCGCTAGAAGCACACGGTCCCAACCCCGCAAGCCTCAAGATCCGCGTGCGCCCGTATCGGGTGCGCTCTCCTCGGAGTCCTCGCCCTGCAGCCCTCTCCGCCGCGGATGCTGAGCGCTGAACATTGACTGTCTGAGTCATCCCGTCGTTCTGTGTATCACCTCAGCGTATGCGTGCGTGAGGGATATATACGCTACAGTCAGGATTTATAACATGGCAAACTTGAAGCCGCTCTTGTACGCAGTGTGTCCTCACGTCGCACACTGCGTGCATCCCGCCGTCTCCACGCATCTCCCCCCTCTTCTAGTCGCCCTCCTCGCCTGTATCACCGTTCGCATAGTGGGAATGCCTGCTCAATTCGCGTCCCCCGTCGCCTGCAGGAACCGAGATCAGGTAGGTCCGACCGCGCGCGGGATGCTGGCCGCCGCCCGTACCCGCACGCACCGCCAGAGGTACGTGCGCAACGTCGGGACACGTCTTAGACTGCCCTTCTGACCGCTACGAGTGCCAAGCTCTCATGGCAATGCTCCCCCCTTTCGTCTTTCGTCATCCCCAGGCACCCGCGTCGTCTTCCTGGACAGGGTCTCTCGCTTGTCGTCGACGTCGGAGAAAGTGTCCTTTCGTCCGAGGGCTCTGGTCCCTCAGTGACCTGGCTACGTCGCGAAGGCACCACTCCACCCGGTCAACACCCTGCAGTATTCTACGCGCTCTCCCTGCCAACACTCTATCTGCGCTCTTCCTCCGCCTGCACTTTGCCGTCTCACGCCAAGCCAAGCGTTCGCTCCTACTGTCAACATATTGATGTATTGGATTAATTGAATTAATGGTTGTAGGTCCGCGTCGCGTTTGGAGCTTGTGCATTGCTGCTGCTCGCGCGAATCACGCCACGTCTCCGGGCGGTCTGCTTCTAGTCGATCTCTCGCTCAGCGAGGCCCTGGCAACCGTCTAGTGCTGGCGCTGGTGTCGGCGCTGTCGCTGTCTGGCCGGGCAGACAGCGCAGAGACGCGCGCTGTTCGATCAGAAATGCGGAGCCGAGTAGGAGACGTCGACGGGCGGCAGCGCTGTGGGAGGGAATTACGGCCTTGGGTGTGATGTGGCCGCGGTTCGATGTTTTCCGATTGTCGATACGCCCCTCTTGGCGGATTGACTGACTGGACGCTGCTGTGCGTAATGGTGCTGACGCGAAGAGGGCCTTGCTCTCCACAGTCCAGTCAGCCGAATCACCAATGCGTGCTGCGTCATCCCGTCGGCAGCGGTCGCGACTTGCCAGTGCTTATGTGCTACCGCCGCTGTGAATGCGCTGCAGGTGATGCCAGTATTGTGTGGCCCGAAAAGGAATGCAGATGGACATATGCGGGCGTGTGGGCGTCCCCTGCCAAACAAGGTTCCTGCGGTAGGGCAGCGTGTCAGATATGGTTACTTATATGAGGGCCGGATTGCATCTTACGAAATGCGACGCTGGATGCCATATGTGGATGCCGGCATAGAGGCTGATGCTGATGTACGTGTACGCGCCGTCAATGCGTCCGGCGGATCTCTTGCAGAAGGGGAAGCATGCAGGGGTCGATCGAGCGCCCTATAGAGGGTGCTGCGTGAGCTGCAGTCCTCGCGTGGGTCCGCCCGCGTGATCGTCAGCACTGGCCAGTGCGAGCGCATGCCTAGGTCAGCCAACGGGAGGTACGTGCGTATATGTCCCTCTCCTCATACAGTACCCCTCAGTGACCGTTCACGAGCTGCCCTCTTCACTCGCGCCTTTCTCTGTACGATGATCCAATCACCTTCCGGCCAGCTGACCGTGCCATTGTCGCCCGTGCTGCGTGATTCCAGATGGCGCGATGGCTCGTGGGCTCATCTGGCTGCACGCCACTCACGCGCCGGATGCAGAGAGGTGCCTCATCCGGATCTCACAGATGTGTCGCTGCGCCCTCAGCCTGAGACTTGGAGCTTGACGCCTGAGGCCCGATAGAGCACGCCATGGCCATCGCTCATTGGACGCCAGAGCTACTGACTCTTGACAGGGGCGGGGAAGCGAAGCCCGCACGTATTGCATGCGAAGGACAAGGACGCCTGCAGGCGCGCACTTCCACTTCCACAGACCGCAGCCAACACTGTACTCGCATTGCCAATCGCCCTACACGCTCGTTCGTCGGCCTCGCATGGGATTGGTCGCCCCCCGTGTCACTGGAGACCCAAGAAGAGTGAACGAGACGGATGCGGATACGGATACAGATACGGATACGGATACGGATGGACGCCCTCCGGACCCTGTGGACATATTAGGGCGGTCTGATTGGCTCTCGGCGCTCAGCGCTCACTATTCAAATATCCAGTATTCAGCTGCTTCATCAGCCCACGCACCGGATCTGGCCATCCCACCATCCTCGAGGCCGTATGCGGCTGACAGATGCCAGATGCCAACTGAGCTGCAGACGCCGCTGGCTTGTGATTGATGGGCAGCTCGACGCAAAATCTGGAGGGGAGCGGTCCCGGAGCGGGGATACGCTACGCGTCAGTCGCATCATCCGCGGGCGTGTGCGCTCGCAGAGGTGATATCGATGATGCATGATGGCGATGGGATGATGTGTCTCTCTCGAGCGCGCTAAAATGGCATGCAGATCACCGAGGACTCGTACACATCCATTACATTGTGTATGTACCGCGCTATAGTTGCTTAATTGCATTTTCTTCGTTTCCATTATGCACAGGTCTCGCGAGCACGCGCGCTGAGATATCGATATCCAGGCCTGTCCCTTGCCGTAAAGTGTTTCTTCCTGGCTGGCAACGAATCCATAGCTATCGAGCGACGACCGAGCGTCCGTCCTCCGGGGCTTCGCAGCCCCCGTCCAGTATTACCTCGATCTAGAATCTAGATGGCCCGCTTCTCTTCTCCCCCCACCTTATCGTCCATGGGAGACTCGGAGTGATCGAGACACCGCAGCTCGTACGCGTCCGGCGTTCAGCTGGCTCTCCACGCATACACGCACACGCCACCCTGCACCGCAACGTTAGCGGATCTGCACGCAGCTTCCCAGCGCGCTACGTATACGCAGGCCGCGGCGAGATTCCCCGAGGCTCTTATCATGGACTCTCGCACTCATCCCCGCAGAGCTGACTCGAATTCGGCGAATGGGCGATGGGCTTGATCCTTGATCCTTGCCCCTGTCCGGATTCGAATCCGAAGCACGCAGCGAACCTTGAGCTTAATTCCAGCCCCGTCGTGCGCAGGAGGGGAAGAAGATGAACAGAGTTTGATCCTGTGGCGTTGCGTAGCAACTTTCTCCGTCCTGGGTGTTCGAATTCTGCCGCCAGGGGTGGGCACAGCTGGGGGCAGAGAGCCTGGTCCAGCTGGCCCGGGATGCGGTGCGGGGGCGTAAGTACAGTAGACAATCTCATAATGCATCACGTTGGTCCCCCACCTGGCGTATGATGATGAGATTCTATGCATGAGCATATCGACGACGTTTAGCCTGAGGTAACTAACCCCAAGTCCCCACTCGGCGTGGGCATTATGACATTTTATGCGTTATAAGCTCATGCATTATGAGTTTGTCTGGTGATGCGCTGTACGGTGAACGTCCGCGATCTTAACAGAAGGCCTATAGAGACTGCAGATCGGAGAGTAGAGACACTGCAGGCGAGCCGCAGCTTGGCTGTCTGCACCTGCAGGCTGGAATTGGGAGTGTGTGAGATGATAGATCTGCCGTGGCTTGCGTGTGAGCGCTGCTAATAATACTGGGTTGACTCTTCGGGCTGATTCAGCTGGATGGTGGGTTCCGGTGAGCGGTGCAGGATGCAGAACGCTGAACGCTGAACTCAGAAGGTGAAAATCTGGAGCCTGGAACCTGGAACCTGGAACCCGAGATCGAGACCTAGAGGTGGAGGTAGAGACACGCTGTCCCGAAAGGCAGGACGACTGCCTGACGGAGGACCGACATCGTCCACGCCCTGCGCCATCATCGTCTTCTTCGTGCACGCTCATACAAATGCTCGAGCGAGACTCGGCCTCCGAGCTTCGACCGCGGATGTGCACGTCAATTAGGCTCACCATCCGGTATACGTATGAATGAACTCGAATGCTGTCATAGAAAACAGCACGGCCTGCACGAGTCCGCTTGGCGCGGTCGATCTGCGCTCTCGTCGTCGGTCTGGGCGACGGTGCCAGTGGTTCGTATTCATATGTCCTATCCATGCAGGGAGTCTATCGCCCATATGAATACGAGGCTGCCAGTACCAGTTCAGGTGAACGGTGCTGCTGAATGCGGCACGATGAGACCTACCGAGCTCAGAGCTCGCTGCCAGTTGCGAATTGCGAATGGGGCAAAGTGCGGGAGCAGAGCAAGCCACCGTCGACCGAAAAGGCAACTTTGGCCCCGGAAAGGCAGCGGTCGAACCTTATATGGGGGGTGTGGCTGGGATCCTGCAGGCGAGCGTCGAAGCTTGAGCTTAACTTTACCGGCCAAGGGCCGTTCTAAGCCCAAAGGTCGCCTCGGAGCCCGACCTGCAGCTGGGCACAATTGGTGACCCATGCATGGCGACGCCTGTCCCACAACAGCCAACTGGCCTCCCACTTGAGCTCACGCGCGGGCGGCTGTGTAATCGGCGAATTCTGATCGGCATACAGTGGGACCCGGAACAATGACGAGAATAGGCTGTTGGACGCGTACATACGGCTGCTATGGATGCACCTATGCTTCTCCGGGTGTCCGGCGCGACGCGCAGGACAGTACTATGTAGTGGACACGCCCAGCCCGACGGGAGAACTAGGGAAGAATAGCTAAAACTTACAACGTCTGTTTCCAGCGTGAGTGAGAGGGAAGCGGTTCGGATGCCCTGGCGCGACCGACTCGAGTACGTACCGCTTCATGCGTATGATCATCGCTCCAGCCTCCACGACGATCCGGACATGGGCGACCTCGGGTAAACACTCTGGAGCAACCACCGGTCGTATGACGAAGTGCTTGATTGTGTGCAGACAAAGCATGCGATATCTGATTACGTAGCGCAGTGCCCTTCTCGCAGACTCGCACATCTAATCTACTCGTGATGAGTCGCCCAACTGTACGGTGCGGCCTGGACGTAGTACATCGACGTAGCAACGGGGGTATCGAGGGTATACAAACTCTATGCGTGATTCTACAACACTTGGTAAATAACGGTGGAAAGCGCAGATAACACAATACAATGATACGGTTCCACCGCCCCTGGATACCTTCCGTTAGCGGCCTAGCGCGCGAAGGCGCCACAACTTCGAAGAAAGGCCATTTATGATGGAAACGAGGGAGGCAGGGACGGCTCGTGAGTCGTGAACGTGGGACGGGTGGAAACAGAGCGGGAGCATTAAGATGGCGCCTTCGGCACCGACGGGCGATCGTCGGTGCACATATTTGTAACGGCCCAGGCCCTGCCTACGCCTTGAAAGCAACGAAGGTACGGATCGTCCGGGAGAGACGATCGTATGCAGGGATGGCAGGGGGGTGTCCGGCGGGGAAACGATGCGCGTCGGAGTCGCTAGAGGCTTGTCCGTCGCGCGCGAAATTTACCAGCCCCGGCCGCCCTGCGGGTTTGCCCTCGCGCAGGGTGTCTCCTCCGTCGCGATAGGACTCGGTGGAGTGGCTGTGGGATGCGGAGGTATTCAGCGCGGAGGCGGTACTCGAGCGCGCTTTGCTCGGTCTGTGCGCGATGCCGGCACGCTGATCTTCTTGATACTGCGCCCAGACGTCGCACAGCACGTCGAATTCCTTGCGCTCGTCGGTGCGTGACGGGGGGACCGGATCCCAGCAGAGTCGGTCCTCCAGCACCGCGCTGAAGCTCATCTGGTCCTGCATGTCACTGTGATGCAAGTCAGCAAAACGACAGGCGCGAGAGACGGAGACGGCGTTGGGAATAATCTCACAATTTGAACCTGGAGAGGAGCGCATCGAACTGGGGTCGGGTCAGCTCCATGAGCATCTTCTCTATCGGGTCCGACGAGGAAAAGGCGCGCTTCAAGGGCGAGGGCGACACCAGCGGCACGGCCTCGGAGTTCTGCCGCGAGAACCGGCCCCTCACCGCATGCGACGACGGGGTTTTAGGCAGGTCCGCCACGGCGTGCGCCCGCTGGAAGTCCACGACAAAGTCCCACATCGCCTCGGAGCACGCGAGCACCTCCTGCACGCGCAGCGAGAGCTGCAGGTTGAGCGTGCGCATGTCGTACCGGATCGCGTCGATGCGGACCCGGTTCCCCAGTTCCGTTTTCTTGGCCTCACCGGCGGGACCGGGGGACTGGGACTGGGACTGGGACTGTGGTGCGGCCCCGGCTTGGGAAGGGGGCGGGTCTTTCCGCTGGAATGGGTTCGGCGCGAAGAGGGAGCGCGGGGCGTAGGCGATGTAGCGCCCCATGTCGAGTCGCGCATATCGCGCGCTCCCCGAGACTAGCTGGGGCACTAGGATGAAAGGCGACGGGCTGCCCGGGCTGGACGCAGGAAGGGCAAGGTCGAGCCTTTGTAATCGCTGGCCTATGGCTTCCTCCTCGATCGTTTGGGCTTGCTGGACGGGTGTCATCGGTGACTGAAACCGTGCAGGCTGGGACGGTGGGACGTCCGACGTGGTGCCGTCATGGTTCTGCGGTGCCATCGCAGAATAGACGTGTGGCGGGGGCGGGAACATGGTGACCAAAGGAGGATGGGTGCGTACACCTGATGACATCGGCGTTAATCACAGAAAATAGCAGCTCTGATGCAGACTCACCGCTGAAATGCAGAGGCAGCATGTTGTTTATGATGGCCAGCGGCCCGAGGTTGATAAAACGCGCAGCGTGCATCTCGTTGTATATATATTCGAGCAAGGAATGGTCGCGAGGGTTGACTGGGGGGTTGCGCGGATTGAAAAACGCCACATGACCCTGGCTGTCGGCGGGGCCAGTGGCTGGTATCTTATCGAAGGCAGCTTCGACTGACGAAAGAGGGGAGATATCTGTAGGAAGTGGTGGAACGGGCGGTACAGTTGCACTGGATTGCTTGAGTGGGGAGGTTGGATGGGACTGCACGGGAGGGGATTGCACCGGCCGTGATGAATCATCCTTGGGTGAGGGCAGGTCGTGGGGACCACCCGGGAAATACAGATCTTCTTCAGATAGCTAAGATTGAGTGAGTATGCTGGCACAAAATGAACAATAAAATATGCTGTACTTGAATGGCACAGCCTGGCTTCAGCACGCGGGCAAGTTCCTGGATATGTATCAGTACAAGTGTGCGATGGAAATGTGTTGGTAGCTGACTAACCTCTAACAGTTGGTCCCACTGATGCGAGGGAATTGTCAGTGCGACAAATGAACAATAAGATGCAGTGCACTTACTTTATCTTCAGGGACACCACGGGAAATACGCCTCGCATAGCTGCGAATAGGAAATATGTCGCAATAGTCAGAAAAGGACAAGTATAAAACCGGCAGCAAGGACTGACACGAAATCAAACTCTTCATCGGCAAAGGGTAGACGTTCAAGGCTGCAAAATCATGCCACGCTTCCATGAAATAAGCCTTGTGGGACCAAGCGATTGACGACTTACAAATTGGCTTGCACCCAACTCACTCTAGATGCGTATTCGGGTCCAATTTGCTCCAGATCCGGATATAGCGGGACCACATCCAGACCTGCGTGCGTGATCATCAGATCACCATCGATCGAGTTGATGCGGCCTTAACTCACCGACAAAATGAGTGGACTAGGTAGAGACGCACGAAATCAGTCGATCTATGAGCACGAAATAATGGTGGAAATTGCGAACCTTGAACCTCTGAGCGGCGTTCAGAATCCACGACCCAGTACCTGAATTTGTTGACTCAAAATCCCGTGATGATACGGATGGACGAACGAACCACACCCCACGTCCAATCTGGTAGTAGCGTCCCAGCGTAAGTGGCCGGGTATCGACTGTAGAGGCAAGAAATTACCGACATCTTAAGTGGCAAAGCGGTGAGCGCATGCATGGCCACTCCTCCAGTTAGCTGATGGCCCCACATCATGCACCATATGTCGCTGAAAGATAATCGTTAATGCGGGAGACGCGCGCAAACTCGGAACAACGGGCAAACTTACTGATCGACCACTTCTCGGTCATAGCTCCTCGGGTATGGCACTTCGCTTGCGGGGAATCGATGGACCTTCCTTCCGTGCCGTTTGGCGAACTGTGACTCTCGGTCTCGAAGTCTTCTGCTGTACTCCCTCAGCTCTTCGATGTCGGACAGCTCGCTTTTGAAAGATGGCGCGCCGCGTCCACTATCCTGATACCCTGAGAACGGCGACTTTCCACTGCTCGTCGTGCTCTACGTGAGAGTATTCAGGTGACATGAGGGTGACGGTCGGCCACGAATGAGCAAGATGAATCGGAATAATCACCCATGCTTGACAGGACATACCGTAGTGGGAGAAAGAAAGTCAGGGGTGGTTTCCAGCTGGTCGGACGCGATGGAACGTGTAGAACTTGTACTGCCCGATTTCCCCTCCAGAGTGCTCGAAGCTGCAGAAGGGCGTCCGGTTGTCTCCGTATAAGGCATATCAACGAGCTCCTCCTGCATGACATCCGCTGTCCGTTGCGCCTGAAGGACGGGCACCGCGCTAATAGACCGTTTCAAGCTCAATAACTTGCGTCTATTGTGGAATGAGGGGGGTGAGGAGACCGGATGACTGTGATGGTCTTCTGAAGGCTCGCTGGACGCCACAGGCGAGTTGACCCATGGTGCGGAGCTCGGTATGGACGTGCTCTTGCGGAGAGGGGGGATCTTCGCGAGATCGTCCATCACGAACGGACTCGGCGGAGAGAGTAGCATGCCGGTGTTTGCCTCCGAACTAGAATTAGGCTGCAGTCAGTACGAGCTGAACATCCACGATACGGGCGTGCACCCTTACGCTCGGAGCTCACCGCGCTGCAGAATGTGATTTAAATATGCGGAATCAAGCCTGTCGATTGGCGATCTTCCTAGGAGGATACAAAGGAAAGGGGGCACCACGTATGCGTATATGGCGGGTCCTAGATCAGGTCATTCATGAATAAAAGTGGGATGAGAGCGCAATCATGGACAGATTACGTCCAAAGTCCGGAGTGATGGTGAACATATAGCCATGTGCCTTGCCATACGCACATAACCGGTATGGTCGAGTGCAAGCATGCGGTCCCTTGGGAATCTGGACTTTTTGATGCGAAAGGCTATCAAGATTTATAGCCCGATGTACCGTCCCCGCCGGCCTGCTCCATGCACCGGCGTTCATAGTCCTCTTGTGGTCCCCGCAAGCTCAAGCCTCGAGGTTTCGTATGTTCGACTCACCCACTGTAGTGCTCTTGCATGGAATTGCAGTAGTGGCGACAGACATATAGCTCATTAACTTGGTCGTCACTTTTACGGGTGTTGAGCTATTACGGTTGCTCACTAGTGACTAGTCACCTTAAGTCCTCGACTTGGACGAGATATCAACAGACTGCTTGTACCAGCCTGCCGTATGCGGTATGTGATCTTCGACTCTGGATGGAAAGGTGAAGAATTCTCACTTGAATGCAGCCGCAGCAATAATGTTGGTCCCACCTGCAGCTTATTATGCTTCCAGTCATCTGAACCGAACACCAGGTTCAGCATGTTGTATGCGATATACAAACGAATGATCAGGAAGGATGGCTTGATCATATGAGGATTAAGTACCATGTTTGCGACAGCGCTCCCTGGTTCTTGACTTGATGGGTACCGTGAGACGCGTGCCACGCAAAGCCTGATGCATCACACACCTTCAGATATAATACTTAGTGCATATAATACTTAGTGCAGTGTTCGTGTTGTTCTATTCGGCTGTCCTATTCCCTCTTTCTCTCTAGTGAGGCCTGCACCAGTCTGTATCGACGCTGCAGCTCGAAGTTGATCTCAATCGATCAGGAAGCCCGACACGTACACTCCCGGAAAAGTGCCCCAATACAGAACATCACTTCGCCGCCGCCGTGACATACAATCGTTACAGTGGCATTCCCACTATATGTGGGTGTTTCCTTACGATCGCACAGAGTTGGGTTAATGATACGACTTGCTTATCATGAAGTTCACTCTTCAAGGGCCCTTGTTTGAGAGGTCGCCAACCCGTTGACTTTGGTCGCTTTAGGCAACCGACTGACAATTACTACCACACGAAGAGTCGCTCCGAGGCACATCGAGGCACATCCGAAGCTCACGTGTCAGTGTATATATTGCTGCGCGTTATGGCCCGTCATGGAGAGTCTCAGTCAATGGCTGAAGTGGGTTCGAACAGATTTACTTTTCATTCACAGCCTAATCACTCTTATGTATACAGGACTTATCCCACAATATCAGAGCACTAAGTCTGCATCCTTCGAATTCGTCGATCGCGGTCGACGATGATTATATCATCCAGGATCCTTCCTTTCCCATCGAATTATTCGAACATATTATTGACTCTGTGGCGAATACTTCTCATCGTCGACGAAGCCTCCGGGCTTGCGCGTTGACCTGTCGTTCATGGCTTCCGAGAAGTCGTGCTCGCCTCCTTGAATGTGTCGTACTGCATTATCCTCATCAGCTGCGCAGCTTTGCAAATATGCTGATCGCGCACGAGTCGCTCGGAGATCTAACACGAACACTGGATATTCATGCTCATGGGTCATCCTTGCCAAATAACGTATCTCTTCTGTCATGGTTTCCGGCGATGCTTGCCTGCAAGCTTACTCGGGTGGAAACACTGAGCCTCCGGCGCGTTATACTTCCAGGCGCTAATAATACCCAATTCTTTCGGAACCTGTCTGAGTTCTCGTCTGTTACGACGCTACAGCTCAGCAGCGTTGAATTTTCCTCCCCTGAGCAGTTCGTTCGACTCCTTCGTGCGCTCCCCAATATCAGGCGACTCTATTGTAGAAGAATTCATTGGCTAGCACATTGGCACCAAACCGATCTGAGCGTGGAACTACTTTCGTCCCGAATCAATCTCGAGCTCTTGTATTTGCGGCCCGATCCACGGACAACTAAGATTCTTGTCGACGTGCTAGTTGAAGCTGGCATGGTCAACCGGCTCAAACATCTCGAATTTGGTGAAATTATGTCCCTCGGAAATCTAGAAAAGTGGCAACTTCGTCGAATCCCTTTTCTCGCTCATTCATCTCTCAAGTCTGTCAATCTTGGTCTTCGATCTGGCTGCGATCTGTCACCCCAGAGGGCAGACCATATAGTTGGTGTGTCTCTTTGACTCGTCGCCCCTTGTAGTCTATTCTGACTAGCCATGAAAGAACGTCATCTAAGGTTTTTCCAACCCCACCTACGCAAATTGTTCGTCCACCTCGCTGATAATGAGACGTACTGTGGATGGGTACCAAAACTCTGTTCCCAATTGCCACTTAACACAATGACCTCTGTGCATCTGCGAATTGCAGTCAAATACGGGGGGAATATGGTGGACAGAGTGTTTTCCGTATTCGATGAACGCGAGTGGTCTTCGATTGACGGTCACTTTACTCAATCACTCTCGCCTTCGAAGTGTGGCACGCTCGGGTTACACTTAGAGATCTGTTATGTTTCGGTGCATCTTACCACTGACGGTCTTCCTGGAACCGCGGAAATACGCTCTGCGCTGATCAATCGACTGCCAGAATTACACAAGCAACATATGCTATCGTGCGTCTTCATCATGTCATCCGGCGCCCTCGTCACAGTGCTGACTCATGGAGTAATTTAGGATATCATTTTCCATGGGCCATAACGTTGACTGATATCCGGGAGCTCGCACACAATAGGGACAATAGTGTTTCTGTGGTCTTGAGTGTTCTCTGCAACAATCACTGAACGCATGTCGGAGATTTCCAGACCGGTTTGCAATGCTTTGTAATGGCACTCAATGTCTAAGCGTTTTCGGCTCGATTGCAATTCATCACAATCACTGTGACGCCGTTGCAATGCCATTGTAATGCCATTGTAATGACCGTGATGACTTTATAAGGCAATTGTAATGGAAATTCGTGCTCAAAGTGAGTCACAATGTCACTCAATGTTATCGCAATATTTCGAGATTGCAATTGACGCAGGAAACTTCCGACACAGTCCAATCATGATGAACAGGTTACTTGATACTTGTTGATTTACAGTATATTCAACATTAGACCTACGACGCTGTTAGAGCAGGGATAGCGTATAGGTTGAAATCCACCGACAAAAGAACAAAATTTGAGAGACCTTGCATAGCTAATAGAACTACAATTCAAGGCTTAGGTTGAGTTACACCATATGTATAGTAGAACCACAGTAATATTCCTCAACTGATTTCACGTCGATCAAGCTACTCTTGACTCGTGGGCGTCTCCTGCAGACTGAAAGATGTCTTGTCTCTCGACCATTACACTGCTTGCAGTTCATCGATATTCTCCGGGCGTTGGATCCCTTAGTATTATAAGCATTGTCCATAACAACATTGGTTCTCAGCAGCCTAGAACTCATGTCCGAACTGTCGTCTGGCGATGCAGTCGACCCAAAGGCCGTAACCCGTGCTCCAGGCCACCTCAATAGCACCGGATGCCGAATTGATTTTTCTCCGTCCAAAGGTCGAGGTGTTTTCGGTGCGTTCATTTCGCTTTACCCTTTTTCTATCGCCTCAGAATTCCTTCTATTCGCTTTGATGTACCCTCTCTCTCGAATCCTATTCCTCCACCGTTCTATGCATATTCGTTACTCGATATTGTTCAAAGGGCAGTCATTGACATGCATCAACATGGTACCAAAATTTAGTCGAAAAATGCTAATAAGCCCCTTTGCTGAGGCCATATCCTGGCCGGTATCTGTCTACATGCTGATGTATACACGTACTCTGGTGTCCACGGGTCTTTCCTGGTCATCCCCACCTTCTAAAAATGCTGTTGACATCACTCTCTGAGGTCGCATTCCGGATAGACTTTGTATGCTCGCAGTGTGTATCTCTATGCGGTGTCTCCGGCAATTATCTCCGACCGTCAAAAACCTCTCATTAATGAGTCTAAAGGTCGCATCTCTTGTAAAAATATCAACAGCTTTCGAGGTGTTTTCCTTCTGGAGCAGTACTATCCTTTCTCTGTGATCTTTCTTGGTCCGAGCCTCTTGCCTCGGTCTGGGTGCTCGCAGCTAACCTAATTCTCCTCTGCCTCTGCTACATAGCATCACAAGTGATTCCCGCGCAAACCTTGGTCGAAATAAGTCCTGTGCTCCTCTTTAGCCAGGCTGAGTACGCCGCACACGGGAAATACACAGTGCTGGACCATTATACATTCAAATGGAGGGACGGGCGGATGGCGCTGGCGTTGGGGCTCGGTGAGCCATTATCCCAAACCGGAAAACAAAGGAATCTATTTGACACAGGATTCCATCATATGGCACAGGCTCGCTGTTCAATCACTCACGAAACCCGAACGTGTCCTACACTCTCGATACGGCGACCGAGTCCATCCGGTATGTGACGACGCGGCATGTCGAGCCAGACGAGGAGCTATGTATATTCTACGGACATAAGCTCTGGTTCGATGATGCAGCTGCATCCTGCTCTGGATCTCCGATAGCAGCTGGAGAGAGGGTGGAAGAAGAGGAGACAGTTGACGGTTGGGGAGAGCTATTTCGGCTGGATGACAATGAGGACGAGGGAGAGGCGGATGAGGATGTGCCTCACGAGAAGGCAACACGTTTGACCGATGATGAGGTTATACCAGAGGACGGATTGCCGTTCACGCGAGTGAGGCTCACCCCGAACGAGGAGGAAGAGGATATGGACGCGGTTCGAACGGGTCAGTCGTGTTGCCTTCACTATTAGATTTAATTTACTGCAAATTGCTAATACTCTGAAGATATCTAGAGGAAGCGTGGGCTGTCGATATCGTAGACCCGAAACTTACTACCGCGATGCTCAGGTGCGCTTACTTGCTTACTTCATCGGTGTAACTCTAACAGCCTGACGCAGATGGTTGAAGCAAAGTGGTCTAGACACACCAGAATTAGCACACCTCAAGCGCATCCGTCGGCGCGACTCTGACCCCAAAATGAGCCTCCTGCTTACCTACACTCGTACCCACCCAGCTTCGCCACCCCTACCTGAGGGCATAGCGCTGCCCTTCCCGTACATAGTAATGGTCCCGCGCTCCGCGGCACTGACGCCTACGTCGCTGCAGCTAAAGAACAGCTTGTGGCCAACAGTGTATGCACCCCGGCGGAAGGGGAGGCAGAACCGTGGTCGCGGGGCCGGGTGCGATGGGCGCACGAGGCGATGAAGACGGTGGTGAGGGCGGCACGAGAAGCACAGCAACAGGGCGAGGTACGCTCTCTTTCTTTCCTGCTGGTGCTGGTCGCTGGCGTGACTCTGGTATGGCGGGTGCTGATTCGTGATGACGAGGACAGTTGCCCATTGTAGCGTATGTCCCGGTCCCTTATGACGAGGAGACGCAAGAAGCGACATTAATGGTGCAGCCGATGATGGCAAGTGATACGCGGACGTCGACGAAGCACCCACTGCGGCACGCCGTGTTAAATGTCATACGTGCCGTCGCAGCGTATCGCGCGTCTGGATCTCCTTCGCCGCTGCCTTCTAGTGACCTTCCACCAATACTGTCCTGCGCAACTATGCCCACGGTCGCTTCGGAACCAGCACCCCTTTGCGAGGGTTTGACACGTACAGACACACCCTCCGCATCCGCATCCCCCACTCCGCAGAACGGCTCGCATTACCTCTTGACGTCCCTCACGCTGTTCACGACCCACGAGCCATGCATCATGTGTAGCATGGCGCTACTACATTCGCGTGTGAAGGAGGTGCACTACCTTGTGCCTATGGCGGGGACGGGTGGGTGTGGCGGGGCAGCATGTGTACCGCGGCTGGAGGGTGTAAATCATCGCTATGGGATCGGGCGGTGGAAAGCTGATGGAGGGTTGGGATCTGTGGTTGAAAATGATGTCGATGCCTGAGCTTTGGACTTCGGATGAGAGTGCGGGTTTACAAAAATGCTTTTGGTAGGTCAGTGGTGCGATATTTGTCCGTTGCGCTGTGAACGTCTCTACTAACTTCTCATTCGACTCATTCAGTGTTGTTTACTTGCCGCAGATAAGTATGTGGAGCTGATGTTACCGAGACTATCTCAAGCTCGTGATACACTTCTATTCCAGGACTTCCTCTGCCTGCTTGTTACTCTGCCCAGCTCCCCCTTGATGAGCCCCCCTAGACAGAGGCACGACTGTTACATCACCATGCCTGAACGTCCTCAGACCTGTTCTAATGATAAGGAGCCGACTGGGACAGTGTGGGTCAGGACAGGCGACCTCTGCGTCTGTAGACATCCAGTCGTTTGGAGATGTCACCCGCTGCTTCGCAGCTAGGAGCGGGAGCACGGAGCCTGAAAGATATAGTATCCATACATGGCCCAAGTCAGTCGTATGTCGAGACGTCATGGAGATGATAGACAGTGTCACAGTAAAGCAACGCGCACCGAGCGAGTAAATGGATATCCCCTGTCCGGGAGGCAACTTGAGCATCTCTCCCTCCAGGGTAAAGAAATCGCCATCCTTCGCCCCACACAGGATACGCCTTCCAGGAGGGCAAATCACTTCCACACGAAGATCGTAGAGTTCGAATGAATCGTCAGGGTGCCCATCAGACGCCATGTTGCTCTTGAACACGATTGCCTGCTTGCGATTTGACAAATGTCGGGGGCGCGGGGGATCAAATTCACAGGCAGTGTTAGACCAAGAGGAGACAGATCTAGCGAGTGTTGTGCACCCCGTGGCGGCTTTCATTTGGGTCACCGATGTGAACCCATGCACCCATTTCACTGACAGGTCAGACCTGAAACTGAACAGCCACCGAATCAATTACATGAGAATATGCAAACCGTTCCAGATACAATGAGGACCGCAGTACATGGTCAAATGCGTCACCCGCCTATTCGATTCTACTGTTCCGTCACCAGGCAGGACCCGAACACACTTGGTATGCCCGGGCTTAATCTGCGCCACCCAAGCAGCACGACGATACAGTCTGCCCGACCTGCGTCAATACAGCGCCATGATTGGCCCGCGCGGCCTGCTCCATGTTGCTCGCAGCATAGGTGACTGGCGGAAGACTTCCCGCACAACACGTCGTGTACCGGATGGAATCTGAAACAAGGCGATTAGAACGGCCTTGGAAGGCTAGCGATCATAAAAACAAGCGGTCTCACCTCGAAGTCAATGCCCCGATCAACTCCCCGACCGCATCTTAAATGTTCCAAATGGTCCCACTGTTCCTGGGGGACCACCCAGCCGCCTCGGTGGTCCGCGCACCGTCGCACTTGACGAAGTCGACGCGATGGAGTGTGCTGGTGATACTCGTCCGCTTTCGCCGTAGTCTCCGCGACCAAAATCTGGCCGAGACATGACCGACACAGGCGCCGCTGCAGAGGTGTCTGCATTGAGCACGCCGTTGAGTAGAGTCCGAAGCTCCTCGTTCTCTCGCTCCAGCCGCGCAAGCTCACTCTCGCGCTCGAGCGCCCACTCCGCCGATGCAAGCCGCTTCTGCAGGTTCTCAGACTCCTCCTCGTCATCAAGCTCCCGTGCCAATTCCACGTAGTCATCGTTGATCTGGCCCTCTTTCTGAGCATCCCTGCCGATTTCTTCTAGGCTCCCCGTGGGGTCGTTTGCAGCACTGGATGACGATCCAGATGTTGACAGCTCCGCGGATACTGATACCGAAGACCCTTCATCTGACAAGAGCCCTTCGTAGGCCTTGACATCCTCACCGCTCAACTTGCGCATAACAGCGCGCAGTAAACGCCCAATGCGTGCAAGGCTCTCTGAACGAGCGTTGTTGGCGATGAGCGCAGCTTCCAGAGCTTCGGTTTCGCGCTGGATGATGGCGCTTTCGTACTCGCGCATGACAGCGAGCTCATGTTGTTGTACTTCGTACTAGAGCGAGTCAGCTTTGACATATACTAGTATGCCATAATATACAACTCACAGCTCGAGTACGGAAAGAGCTCATGACGTTTTCAAGTGTTTGTTCATACTCTCGGATGAGAGCATTTAGTTGTCGGTTGTCATTTTGCAGAGTCTGATTCTCCGAAGTCATGGCTGCATTCATGCGCTCAAGTTCGGCATCATACGCGTCTTTAGGCTTGTCCAAATTGAACCTGGAAGTCCACATCAGCCAACAGCGCGACCAAGTGGTCAAGACGACTCACCGTCTGAGGACAAAGCCTGACTGAGAGTGTATGGCTTGTGTCTACTCCAGAATGAGTTACATTTCAAGAGAGCTATCTTTTGACAGAAACAGACCTTGATTCCACAGACCAACGGATGCAGGGAGACCGATAATGTACGATTCTGGGTGAGTTGTTCCGACACCTCTGTGAGTAAAGACCATATGCGCATAACGTCTGGGTCTCCATTAGTCGCGTCCATAATCGCCATGCCGAGGAGACAATACGATCCGACCACAGAGAGACAGGCTATCCAAGTGTAAGAGGCAGGGGATGTGCGTGCAGCGCTAGGCGCGCGTGTTGGTCGGAACTTGCCGAGATACGTCCAGCGTTGAAGTTTGAACGTTGCCAGTGAGCGCTAGTGAGCACTCAGTACTGAGTGCCGTCCTCCCCTCCTCTAAGGTCACAATCTTAGAGTCTGCCTACGGGAGACTAAGTACTGAGTACAGGAAAGGCGACCATTAGCTACGCAGCAGGCCTGCGCCACGCTGAAGATATGACAGACTAGTGTCCCGAATTCAGGCAGTAGATTCTGTTTCACTGGCAACTGCTCAAGTTTCAAAATGTGTCCTATGACGGACGGACGGACTTCCATTGCCAACTCATGTTAAACTATATCTGTCAGAGGATTCAGCGATACTTTATGGGAGGACTCGTATATGAAAACAAAAATTATATTTTACCATACATGAGTAAAACCTAATAATACAAGCAAATGTCTCTCGAGCTGCATCCTGTGACGTTCCAACGGCTCCGCATTCTCATCCACAAGGGACGAACGAATGATCATGTGAACCTCCGCTTCATGCCTATCATACACCTGGTAGGTTTCCGGATCAAGCTATCGTGTACTTGAAGCTGTGCCGACAGTTCTCAGCATTACTGCAATGCTTTGATGCACAGCATAAATACGCACCGGTGCGTCGGACTCGAGAACAACATTATACCGGCGGAAGATCGTAGCCACAATGATATGAAGCTGCATCACCGCGAGATTGCGACCGATGCACGCCCTATGTAAACAACACGATCAATGAGTCAGAAATTGTGAAATTCATAAATGTGCAACGTCTCTTCCTCACCTTGGGCCCACGGAAAACGGCGCAAAGCTCTGCTGCATCCGCGCCTTGGTCTCGGCGTCCGCCTCCAACCAGCGCTCGGGATAGAACTCGGCGGCGTTCTCGCCCCAAATAGCCTCGTTCCGATGCATGCTGTATGTCGGCACGCTCACCCAGGTGCCTTCCTTGAAGTGCTGCCCCAGAATAGTCATGCCTCCCGCAGGCACGACACGTGGAAGGCCGCCACCGACGGTGGTGTGCACTCTGAGGCCTTCGTTGATGACTGCGTCGAGGTATGGGAGATCCTTCACCTGTTCATATGGGATGACGTCGTCACAGGGGGCCCCAAGCGCTGCATCGAGCTCGGCTTGGAGCTTCGCCTGGACACGCTGTTCGCGGGCGAGGTAATACATGATCGCACATGATGTACTGAAGGAAGTCTCAGCGTTAACGATGACTCGGCATGCCGAAGACTTACTTTGCAGTAGTGTCCGCGCCAGCAATGATCAGAACGAACGCCTCAGCACTCAGTTCATCGGGGCTGAGCGGGTTTCCCTCGTCATCACGAGCCTCCAATAGCCTCCCGAGCATATCTTCCCGAGCTTCAGGTTTAGCGAGCCGGCGCGCAACGGCAGCAACCGATAGGCCTGCCACCTTGGGCGTTATCTTGCACCCACGTCTGAATTGCGGGAGACGGGCCACGATCGGGCGCCAGTGCATCGGAAGGAGGCCGAGACAAGTATTGGCTTCCCCGCGATCAGCAAATGCCTCGATGACGGAGAGATCTTCCGTCTCCAGCACGTATTCGTCGGGACGTGCGATCGCTTTCATGCCATCGTTGTTGGACTTTGCGGTTTTTGCCACGTCCTTTGCTGCAGTGAGCATGCCAAATGGCGATCCGAAGGCGAGATCGCCTAACGTGAGGAGACATCAGGTGTGGCTAAGAGAGGGTATAGGAGCAATCCAGATAGACGTACCAATCGTGTCGAACGACCAGAAGCTGAACCCTGGCAGGCAGAGGCGTGATGTGTATTTAGTGCATCGTCCTTTCCAAGAGCGAGGAAGAGCACTTACAGGGCATACAGTCGAACCAGACCCGACTATCATGTACCTTCCACGCAATGTCTCCCAGCATCCCTTCCGTTCGATCCCCGTCTGCCTTATTAGCATGTCCGTATAGCGTGTCCCATTGCTGGACGAATTCTTGCACGTATAGACTGGTAGTACTCTCCAAGGCTCGTACGCTCTGGGGCGCAAACATGTGCGACTCGATGCGGCGCTTCCTCGCGTGATCGACGCGCGAACGTGTGGTGAAAATGTTCCTCATGCGGAAGTTGCTAAAGGCATCGTAGAAAGGAGACTTCAGTGCTCCCGACGCATGGCCGTAAATAGCGACTAAGGCAGACGGATCCGCCACAGAGATATGATCGGGGGCGAGCCGGACGAAGGGCCCTGAAGATACGTGACGGAGCGATCAGCACGCTATCGATTCGGTGACAAATGCGCAGGGAGGAATACCATATTTCTTATGCAAGTCGTCGACAGCAGTGGACCAACGATTGCGACTGACGATCCAACCCAACCAACCGTGCGATGCTTTGGCCAGGAGGGGTCCGGGATATGCTCGGAGTCCGTACGGATCGGCCACGTAAAATGCAACATGCACTGCAATGGCAATAATCGGAAGGAGAATCACTAGACTGGCTAAGTTTCCTGGCCAGTTTGTGAGGATATCCCGGTATTGGACGAAGGACATGCCCTGCCCGGTCCTAATGTGAGGAGACTCGGAGAAAGTCATGGCTTCAGTGGGGTGAGATAATGACCAGCTGCTCCGTAGGAAGCTTTTATAATGCCCCCATGGCGGTACCAAATTTATTCGGAATGGAACCTGTGATAACCAGGAAGCCCGCGCATTTGAGATTCAGCCGCAACATGAATGCAATCGTTAGCGCCGCAGAAGCCAGCTAGCTTCTTGTGCGACACCAGCGGACGCAGACACGGAGGATGCGACGCGAACGGGCGGGTATGTGTGCTTGTTCTAAGTCGTTTGGCGATGCCATTGGAATAGCATCGCACAAGCGGTGTTCGAGTCAAGTAAGACCTTGGGAGAGCGAGTGGTCTACTCACAGGCAACTGACTCGGCTTCTCGATACAATGGAAGCTAGTCGGCTGTGTATTCTTATACACCTGGTGATCCTCTAACATCGTGTGGTCGGCTTGGGTGAGTATGCAGCATGACTTATACATGTGAGCCTTCAGCCGATGATGTCGCTTCAAATTGCACTCACCGCTGTCAAGATTTGTTGTTTGAGCTGAACTTCTCCCAGACATTTTCCGTCGCTGATGACATTACATAACCAAAGGAGGACAATCTATTGATTCTGGGCCCGAACACAGGTTGACTGGCCAATCAGAGGGTGACAGAGGCCGTTCATGTTCAAATTCCGGAAACACCAAATGTCTGTAACACTGGATGCGGTTTAGAATATTTTCCAGTGAGATATGGTGAAAATATTGTAAAGTAAGTCAAAATACTTTTAGCATAATCGACTCTTGAGTATTTGGAAAATATGGAAAATATATTGTATAGGCTAGAAGATATTGTAAATGTGCTCAAAAGATTAGGATATCAATTGAAAAATATTAGGATTTTGTTTGCTGTAAAGGGCAAAACTTATTCTGACTATGTTTAGAATATCTTTAGAATATACTTGTCAGAAGTATTCTAAACCGCATCCAGTGTAATCAGAAAATGACTTCCCTATCGGAAAATGTCTGAGGGATGTCCGCCCGTCGAATATCTCATCTAGCCCGCGGTGACTGTAAATTGAAAATTCGAAATTCCTACCCGCGCGCGCGCCAATGACAGGCGCCCACAAGCGCCCACATTGGGTTACATAAGTCTGTGGACGCTCATAAGGCGCCGGCGTCCCAACGTTGCTCTTCAGCTTCATCATCATGGCAGTCCATTCGCCGCGACACTCACCCCCGTACAGGATGCTCTTGCCATCTGCTTCCGTGAGAGGGCACTGGTCTGATTTTGTCGCCTCTCAGGGGCCAGTCTTTAGGACTGCGTGACGTGGCATAACCTATGACAACATGGTGCGGGCACATTTCGAGCTTGATGAAGGCTGGTTCTCTGTTGTATATACAATGGGAGATCAGTCGAGAGCTGTGCTTATCATCTGTCTGCTTCATGGAGTTGCCATCTGGCCTCGCAAGCGTGCGGCCGGCTTTCGCTGTTCTATCGCGTCTTGGCTGTCAGTAACCCTACACCGCTGATGACAGCGCAGTGTTCGGTATCTGGGCCCAAGTTTCCCTCGTGCTCTGTAGAAGGCACGACAGACTCTTGAAAAAGACGTATGAGGAACACATAGTGTTACCGGCCGACGTTCGTGTTTCATTCCATTTCGCGGCTCGTACTTGACCATGAAACTTCGGTGCGACGCCCATTCCAGACCAGCAATGTGCTGCCAGGAGTATGTGCAATTTTTTGCTTTCTGTTCTCCTTGGAGACTATTGTCTTGTTCAGTGTTTTCTGTCGCAAATGTGACGTTACATGTCCTGTATATTCTAGTAGATCATAGCGGCATAGTGGTCCATGACTGCTGTAATTGAATAATTTATGCTTATTGAATGCCCTGTTTTTCCCCCTGAATTGCCCGTAAGAGACAAGTGTCGAGCCAGTATATCTAGAATTGCAATCCTAGAATCATCCTGGTGTTGTTCAATTACAGTGACTCAAGATGTGTGTTCTTCGTGCTTACACAAGGTTAATCACTTTATTCATGGTATTAGACTCGCGCTTGACAACTCTCAAGCTGAAAGCCTTATAACAGGACGACATGGTCATTGATGACTACGTTACAGTAGTCGGGTCTTTCGCAATCTGGCATCTCAAATTCCCGCTTTTAGCGACCAACGGGACGTTCCGATTGGCTCATATGGGCGCTTCCTAAATTGCGAAAAGTGGAGTGTGTCATCCTTTGCAACTCTGGATCACATCAAGTTTTATTAGCAATCGTACTTTCGCCTGCAGTACAGGGCCGTATCTACCAGAAGCGCTTGTTGTGAATTAGTGAGACTTTGATACTTTGTCGAACTTAGTAAACCACTGAGGTACGTATGTTCCTTCTGACGGGTTCATGTAAGCAACTTCTGATCATGAGATATCCACTCGCACCATGCTGCGGTATGACCTTGCGTCATGACTCATCGGGCTTCAAAGTTACACCTGGCAGCTACTGAAATGATCCATACTGGAGTATGTCGATGGCAATATATTGCGACGGCTGACTGATACACTGCTTAGAAACGATGCCTTCATTGACCGCGTCTGCCGGTTTCAGAGTGGTATAAAACCGAGGTACCAACGATCTCCATTCTACAATATCCTACTATCTGTCCTCATACGTCTCACCATGACTACAGGCACACCCCTCACTCCCCGTGACGTTCCTACGACTCTGAACTATTACAAGCCCATAGGCGATGAAGCCCCCTACCAGTATGTCGAGCAGGCGCCCGAAGGCGTCCCGAAGTCCAACATCGGGTTAGACGTCCAGCTCGTCGTGATTCACGATGCGCGCGGGAAAGAGGCGGAGTTTTCTATCGATACAACGGGCTTCCAGTTCGTGAAGCACGCCAGCGCCGAGAAGGAGTTCGACAACGCCCAGTATGTTAAGACGGCGTATTACAAGGAAGTGGAGGAGCTCTTGAAGAAAGAGACCGGTGCCAAGCGTGTCTTCATCTTTGACCATACCATAAGGTTCGCAGACTTCGCTTCGTCATTTCGGAGGTGAGACTGACGGCGGGGTCTTGGTATAGACGTCACTCTGCCGACCGTGGACCTGTTGTAAGACTTGTATTAATTATCGGCTGTTCTCACCAGTGACTGACGCGACATCCTCCTCCAGGAACGCGTCCACATTGATCAAACCTTCGAGGCGTCCGTGCAGCGTGTCCACCAGCACCTCGGTGCCGAGGCGGACCGTCTCCTCAAAGGACGCGTGCGTATCGTCAACGTCTGGCGCCCCATTAACCACCCCGTCGCACACAAACCGCTCGCGGTATCCGACTGGCGCCACCTCGACACCGCGCACGATCTGGTCCCTACCCGCCACATCTATCCCGACCGCGAGGGTGCCACCTTCAGCGTGCGCTACAACCCGAACCATAAGTGGTATTATCTCTCGGACCAGACTCCGGCGGAGGTCACATTGATCAAGTGTTACGACTCGGAGGTGGACAAGGCCCGCTTGACGCCGCATTCCGCGTTCGAGGATAAGACGAGTCCGGCTGAGGCTCCGCAGAGGGAGTCGATTGAGGTTCGGTGCATTGTCTTCGATATCGAGTAGGAATTTTGGAATGCTGTTTGCACTACCACCAATGTCGCTGTGCTCTAGCTTCCTAGTAGTATGATCCTTACGGCTACATCTATGACGTCAATATTAATTATGTTGATATAGTACGGAATTTATGTCTTGCTTTGGTCGCACGAACGTATTTTTTCCTCTGAGATTTCAAGAGACCTTGTATACAGTCTGGTGCATACTATGTTCTGGATTAAATAGGAAGAGAACACTTATTAAGATAGGCATGTCGCCCTCTCGTCCCCCCTGCAAGTCGTAGTGCAGGAAAATGTGACTTGATGTCCGCCTTGTTATCAATTGTGCCTGATGATGATCGGCGATGCGGGGAAGGATTATCGGGAGATTTCATCGGTATACAAATCCAGGCCTGTGCCGGTAAATCGTGACAGATGGCAGTACTGTTTCCCTGTAACATTCATTTATGTTAAAGGTCCGGAATCGAGCAGATATTATGAACAACCGCAATTCGCACCATGTCGGTGTGATATTATTTCGCATGAGAAACGTTGAAAGACGGAGGTGGAAGGCCGAACGGTGGAATCAACATTAATCAGCGTTCTACCGTTACCTTGGAACGCTGAACGGTGGAACGCTGAATAATGTCGATTGGAATAACAGATCCTTACAATTTGATTTGCGCAGTGATGGCATGCGTTCAGAGTCTAACACGCTCCCGAGATCAAGGGCCTACAAAAATGGTAGTTGTGGTCGAAATAGCGACTTCATCTTTGTTTCAATGACGCCTGCGGCAACACGTAGAGATCCTCATAAATATTCGTCAGCGTATATAATGAATGAGTACGCACAGTTACCGGCGCAGATACTGAAAAAGTCGCATGGATTCCGACGAACGCGGTGAAGACATTACGAACGAGCGCTTGTCACTGTGAAGTGCTCCGACCAGAGTTAGTTGGCCAGACTGAATCTCGAACATTAGAGTGTATTTGCACAGACCTAGAGTGTATTTGCACAGACCTAGGTCTCGCTTATCAGCCAATCAGATCACGAAAACGTAAGAAAATTTCCTTTTTGGCCGTGACCTAGGTCTCTGCAAATACACTCTATTCAATGAGGTTAGTAAGCTGTTCGCATTGCCAACTGGGTGTGTAACGTTGCTATATGCCGTTAGCACGCGTGCTACATACTGCCGAGAATTTGATGGCAATGTTGCGTCACAGGACTCCCAAAGCACGACATATACCGTCTGTTCGCACAGACCTCGCAGGTCCCTTTCCTTCGATGGCGTTATGATGTGAGAGGCTGCTGACTGATCCCGTGCTTACATACATTAATAGTGTGAGCTGCGGCTACCGAGTCCGAAGGATATGGAGAATATAAATGCACGATAATGGCACTCTAGCTTGGACAGATCCCAATCCAAACCTGTACGACTTGAAATCCTCCTTTGCATTATCACAATGGCGACAGCTGCAGTCCAGACGCCGCACGATGTTCCAACCATTCTCAATTACTATGCTCCCGTAGGCGACGAGGCTCCTTACCAGTATGTTGAAGAGCCTCCTGCGGGCACCCCGAATACCAACATTGGCACAGACCCCCATCCTGTTGTTGTCCACGATGCTCGAGGCAGGGAGTCTGACTTCACGATCGACACGACGGGTTTCCAATACGTGAAGCACACCAGCGCGGAGACGGAGTTTGACGATGAGGAGCGCATCAAGACGGTCTACTACAAGGAGGTAGAGGACATCTTGAAGAAGGAGGTGGGTGCCAAGCGGATCTTCATCTTCGACCACACAATCAGGTATGAATAAACGATCTATCCTCTGGTGAATGAGGGGACTAATACTATGAAATAGGCGCAAGCCTGTTGAAGGGAGCAGCGGCAAGCCCGACCGTCGTGGTCCGGTGGTGAGTCTCCTGTAAAGCATGCTCGTTAATTTCATCTAAGCCCTGGCATAGGAACGTGTCCACATTGATCAGACGTATGATGCCTCTGTCAAGCGTGTGCATTATCACCTCGGTGAGGATGCCGATCGCCTCCTCAAAGGGCGCGTGCGCATCATCAACGTTTGGCGTCCTATTAAGAACCCTGTCGCGCACAAGCCACTCGCTGTCTCCGATTGGCGGTACCTCGACGAGACGCACGACCTCGTTCCGGTGCGCTTCATCTACCCCCACCGCGAGGGCAGTACCTTCAGCGTGCGCTACAACCCGAAGCACCAGTGGTACTATCTGTCGAACCAGACGCCGGAGGAGGTGACGTTGATCAAATGCTACGACTCTGAGGTGGACAAGGCCAGGTTGACGCCGCATTCTGCATTCTGGGACAAGTCGAGTCCCGCGGAGGCTCCGCACAGGGAGTCGATTGAGATTCGCTGCCTGGTCTTCGATCAGGAGTAGAGGAATCTGCTGGAAGCGATAGGGTCTTCGTAATGCCTGTTTGTATGTATGTATCAGTAGAACGAGTAAGGTGCTGCACATATTGTACCCTGTCGAGGCGTGCTCCTATTAGCTTAAGGTAGCGAATATGATCCGTTTGGACGTGATGAAGTGCCGGTCTCTGAGTCCCTGCGAATGACCACTCTCCTTCGATGGCGTTATCATGTGAGAAGCTGCTGACTGATGAGCCACGGTTAGCGAGTCCGAGGGAGATAGATATAAAGGCACGAAAGGCGTTCTTCCTTCACCAGTCCTCAGTACGACTCGCACTCGAAGTCAACATAGCATAACCACAATGGCTACAGCTACAGTCCTGTCTCCGCACGATGTTCCGACCACTCTCAACTATTATGCCGCCATAGGTGATGATACTCCTTACCAGTACGTCTATGAGCCCCCAGAGGGCGTCCCGAAGAACAATGTGGGAACGGACCCGCACCCCACTGTCGTTCACGATGCACGCGGAAGGGAGTCTGAGTTCACGATCGATACATCGGGCTTCCAATATGTCAAGCACGTCAGTGCCGAGAAGGAGTTCCTCGATGAGGAGCGCATTAAGACGATCTACTACCAGGAGGTCGAGGACATCTTGAAGAAGGAGACAGGTGCCAAGCGAGTCTTCATTTTTGACCACACCATTAGGTCTGTTTAAACGGTCAATTCTCCAGTGTATGAAAGGACTGACATTGTGATATAGGCGTAAGCCCGTTGAAAGCGTCGATCGCAAGCCAGATGCCCGCGGTCCAGTAGTAAGCCCGCCTTTCTGCAGAATGTCAGCATTCATGTGCTGACGCCGTCTCCAGGAACGCGTCCATATCGACCAGACCTACGATGCCTCCGTCAAGCGGGTACACTACCACCTTGGTGACGAGGCCGATCGCCTCCTCAAGGGACGCGTGCGCATCATCAATGTCTGGCGCCCTATCCAAAATCCAGTCGCGCACAGGCCCCTTGCCGTCTCCGACTGGCGCCACCTTGACGAGGCGCACGACCTCGTCCCCGTGCGTCACATCTATCCCCACCGCGAGGGCAGCACTTTCAGTGTGCGCTACAATCCGAAACACCAGTGGTACTACCTGTCGAACCAGACGCCGGAGGAGGTCACATTGATCAAGTGCTATGACTCAGATGTGGACAAGGCGAGATTGACGCCGCATTCTGCGTTCTGGGACCAGTCCAGTCCCGCGGAGGCTCCTCACAGGCAGTCGATCGAGGTTCGCTGCCTTGTCTTCGACCAAGAGTAGAGGTATTTTCTGGAGGAGATAGTAGTTCTCGGAATGCCTGTTTGTATGTATGTATCAGTAGAATGAACAAGGTGCTGCATCCATGGTACCTTTTCGAAGCGTGCTCCTATTAGCCCAAGGTGTAGCGATTATAATAACCCGTTTGGACGTGATTACAATGCTGGCCTCCCCGCGATTGATCACTCTCCGAGTCCTTCGATGGCGTAATCGTGGGGAAGGCTGCTGACTGATCCTATGCTGACATATTATGAGCTGCGGTTAGCGAGTCCGGGGGAGATAGAGAATATAAAAGCACGTAACAGCAGTCTTCCTTCATCAGCCCCCAGTTCAAACCAGTACGACTCGCACTCGAAGTCATAGCATAACCGCAATGGCCACAGCTACAGTCCTGTCTTCACACGATGTTCCGACCACTCTCAACTACTATGCCGCCATAGGTGATGAGACCCCTTACTCGTACGTCCAGAATCCCCCAGAGGGCGTCCCCAAGAGCAACGTCGGATTGGACCCGCAGCCCGCTGTCATTCACGACGTACGCGGAAGGGAGTCGGAGTTCACCATCGACACGACGGGCTTCCAGTTCGTGAAGCACGTCAGTGCCGAGAAGGAGTTCTTCGATGAGGAGCGCATCAAGACGGTCTACTACCAGGAGGTCGAGGACATCTTGAAGAAGGAGGTGGGTGCCAAGCGGGTCTTTATTTTCGACCACACTATCAGGTCTGTGTCAACGATCAATTCTCCAGTGCATGAAAGGACTGACGTTGTGGTACAGGCGCAAGGCTGTCGACAACGGCGATAGCACGCCGGACTCGCGTGGTCCTGCGGTAAGCCCGCCTTTCTGTGAATGCCGGCATTTATATTCTGACGCCATGTCCAGGAACGTGTTCACATCGACCAGACCTACGATGCCTCCGTCAAGCGGGTACACTACCACCTTGGTGACGAAGCCGATCGCCTCCTTAAAGGGCGCGTGAGGATCATCAACGTCTGGCGCCCCATCCAGAACCCAGTCGCGCACAGGCCCCTTGCCGTTTCAGACTGGCGCTACCTCGACGAGGCGCACGACCTCGTCCCCATGCGCCTCATTTACCCCCACCGCGAGGGTAGCACCTTCAGTGTGCGCTACAACCCGAAGCTCCAGTGGCACTACCTCTCGAGCCAGACACCGGAGGAGGTGACGTTGATCAAGTGCTACGACTCGGATGTGGACAAGGCTAGGTTGACGCCACACACTGCGTTCTGGGACCAGTCGAGTCCTCCGGAGGCTCCGCATAGGCAGTCGATCGAGGTTCGCTGCCTCGTCTTCGACCAGGAGTAGAGGAATTTGCCGTGGGCGATAATAGTTCTCGGATTGCCTGTTTGTATGTACATATATTAGTAGAACGATTGCGGTGCTGCACCTATTGTAACCCTTCGAGGCATGCTCTTGTTTCATCAATATATCGATGTTGGACGTGAAGAAATGAGAGCCACTGGAGGCAGTGCCCGATTTCATAACACTGAAAATTAGACAAATTTTGAACTGAAGTGACGGAGATTTCGTCCAATGCTCGGAGCTCCGAAAAATGGATGGACATCGCGAAACAAAGCCCTATCATTGGCTAAAAATGCCATATTCAGGCTCCAGATTTATCCTTTATTCCGTTGTCGAAATCGTTATCACCTGTGAGTCATTCTCTCTGCGTATTTGGAGCTCAAATAGTGCATGTCGCTCCAGGTCAGCGTTGCCTTGAACAATTTCTCGGCACCACTTTTCGGCAGGAGTACCATTTGCCTAAAGAACCCTCAAATATTTTGAACTAGCAGTAAGGATACATGAGACGGTAAACGATACACCACGTACGATATAGCCTCTGTCAGAAGTACAACTCAAATACAGACTGTCACGCGCCCACCGCTGCCACGTCGCCGCCGCTCCCCAAGCCGTTCGCATACTGGAACTCGCCCGAGTTCTCGTACTGTACCCAAACCACGTTCGTCAGCGCTGTATTCGGAACCATCGAAATCACGACATCCCCCTCTCGGGAGAAAGGCGCAGCGAACTCACCTCCCACATGTCAATCGCGACCTGGCAGCTCTCGCGCACGACCCGCGGTGCGTCCGGCCGCTGCATCCACTCTTTGAGGTGGGGCAGGACCTCCGGCGTGGCGATCCCGCCGAGCGCCTCGGCCGCCTCGTGGCGGACCATGTCGGACTCGTGCGGGTTTTGGAGGACGGCGAGGAGGGAGGGGACGGAGTGCGTGGAGAGGAGTTGGCCGAAGACGAATGCGATCTCGTGTCTGGTCGTAGCGAAACAATGTGAGAGGTGAGGAGCAGACGAGACGAGGGAGGGGACGTACTTGAATAGCGCGCTCTCGTCGGAGAACCCAGCAGCGAGGGCATCGACGGCGGCGGGGGTGCCGATGTTCCGGAGCGCAAACATGGCGCGGTACCGCTCGAAAAGCGGGCGGGAGTTGTCGAGGAGGGTCTCGCGGAGGGCGGTGATGCTCGTTTCCGATGCATCCTCTGGCGCGGGTTGACCTGAGAGGAGGCGGGAGGAGGGCGGTGCGGGGTCTATTGACGTGTACGTCCTTCGTTCATTGCACAATGTCAGCAGCAGACCTTAACATAGCCAAAACAAGGTCCCAAACGCACTGATCGGACGACGAGCCCACCGCAGACCAGTGCTTCTGCCCTTCCTCCGAGTTGTCCCAGTCGATCTTGGCCAGCGCGATGTCGCACGTCTCCCGGACGCTCCGTTCGGGGTCGGAGAGGTACTTGCGGAGGAGGGGGACGGAGGACGGAGAGGATATGGCGCCCATCGCTTCAGCTGCCTGTTAATGTGTTAGGTGACGCCGGAATCGGAATCGAAGACGAGTCAGCGGGACTCGAGGGGCGGGCGGGGACAGGACGACTTACGGACCTCATGACGGACCATCGGATCTTCCCGTTCGTCGGAGAGGACAGACTCCAGTATCGGGAGCGCGGACGTGTTCTTCATCTGGCCCAGACAGTACGCGAGCTCGTGCTTCAACAGCGCGCTATCATCCGAGAACCCTGTTCAAGAATATAGTCATAAACAGCCCCACCACGACACAAATCTATCTTTCGATAAATGCATCCCAAGTCGCCTTCGGGCGCACCTTTCGAGATGATCCTGACCGCCTCGTCCGTCTTGAGCGCCTTGAGCGTGAATAGGGCCCTGAACCTGTTATGCAGGGGAACGTCCCCGGCCGTGTTGAGCAGCGCAGCCTCGAGCGCAGAGAGCGTAGAAGGCGAAATGCTGGGTGACTGAGGTTGGGCTCCCATGTCGCCGACGGTAGACCTACTATAGAGGAGCAAACAGACAAAGTGCAGAACTGAGTACTGAGACTTGCGAGAATTGAGATTAGATCCCGCGCGGCAAGGCAAATTTCGCGAGATTAGATCTTCGGGCGCTTCGTGCTTTTCGGTAGGACGACTGGAAAATCGTCCAGATCGCGCACGCTGCAGGCCTGCCTGCCTCAAACCTGTTTGTTTCCGCCATCTGCTTGGTTGTTGGAAAAACATTGTCTGTATCGTTTCTTGATCATTGGTTACTCTCTGCAGAATCTGCTCTATTCGCCGTAACTTGCAGCCATGCCCAAATCAAAACGCTCGAAGCTCGGTGAGGATAGATTGCAACAGACTTTGCTCCGTATTCTGATTCTCATCCTACGCACCATCAGTGTCCCTGACGAAGGTAGCAAAGAAGACAAGAGAACATAAAAACGCATTGTTGAAGGAGGTGTGTCTACCACATAATTTACACCGCCCCTGCGGCTTTAATTCGAATCCCCCGGGCAGGTGCAAGAAAACGCAGACAAATGGCAGTACTGCTGGTTATTCGAAGTGGGGAACATGCGGAATGCGCATCTGAAGACGGTCCGAAAGCTATGGAAAGAGTGCGTCGGTCTGTCGTCCATCTTGCAGGACAAGCTGACAGGAAGCGTTCTTCAGCTCAGCGCGCATGTTCTTCGGGCGAGGGGCGGTGATGGCAAAGGCACTAGGCACGACGCCAGAGGAGGAGTACCGCCTGGGGCTGCACAAGCTCGCAAAAGTCCGTCCTCCTATCTCTCTCCTTCTCTCCCGTCCCCCCACCCCTGACCGCACCGCACGCAGCAAATAAAAGGCCAAGTCGGGCTCTTCTTCACCGACACGCCCCCCGCCGAAGTGCTCGCCTGGTTCGCGGACTTCACGCAGCCGGACTTTGCGCGCGCGGGGAACCGCGCGGCGCGCACGGTCGTGCTCCCCGCGGGGCCCGTCCTGCAGCAGCACGCCTCGCCGCCGGAGCCGTTCCCGCACAGCGAGGAGCCGCAGCTGCGCAAGCTGGGGCTGCGCACGAGCATGGTGCGCGGGGTGCCGACGCTCGCGACGCCGCATGCGGTGTGCGAGCGCGGGCGGGTGCTGAGCGCGGAGCAGGCGCAGCTGTTGAAGCTGGTGGGGGTGCGGATGGTGCGGTTTAGGGTCGGGCTGAGGGCGCGGTGGGAGGCGGCGAGTGGGGAGGTGGTGCAGGTGGAGGGGGTGCAGATTGAGGAGGGGGAGGGGGAGGCAGAGGGGGAAGAGGCGGAGGCGGGGGCAGAGGATGAGGAGATGATCGAGTAGGCGGACGGTGATTTTGGTGCCGTGTCTGATTCTTGTCATTCTCTGCTTGCATTGTTGTTACTGTCCTATTTCATTCTTGCATAGATCCTCTGTTCCGGTCCCTTTCAAGACAAGAATATATGTACGCATAGCGCTGCGATGTAAGGGCGCGTTGCTTGTATGTCGCTTCTTACGCAAGACACTCCGCAAGCTGAGCAGCTCTGCTAATGTCTTGGAAGCTCTCTCTGCGATTTCCTCGGCCGATTCAGATTGCTACCTGTTTATGGCAGTTGGAATCCGACTGGGGGCTCATTCTCGGTCTGCTTTTGGTATCGCCGATGCACTTTTGCGCTGCTCATTATCTTTTTCTACTTTCCCAATCTACGTGAATTTTCTCACTCGCTCCCGAGCCCGTCTGGAAGTCCTGCCCTTCCGATACGCCGCAATTCGGGCTCGAACAGAGCGATGTGAAAATCTCTGCACGAGGATCTGCGCGGGCGTAGGATGATTGTCGCCTACCTATGGGGTGTTCCCATTGGGATTTGCTTTTTGTTGTCTTTGCGAGATACGTGTTACTCAGGCACCATCGTTGTGTTCATGAGGGTGCAGATGCGGTGACGCTGTTCGCTTGCGCGCATCACGCAGCAGTGATAGCACTTGAGAGGTTCGCGGGATGGGTGCCTGTGGCTTGGCAGATGACGATCTCTTGGGCTGGCTGGTGCCGATGAGAGATACGGAGTGAAAGGCCAGGTATGATGTGGGACGGTTTGGTCGATACGTGGTGAGGCAGCTGCAGTTGTGTCTTCGTCAAGGTGCTATCCAGACCGGTCCAGGGTCAGTAGCCACTTCTCTGGCCGAGCTCTGATGCATTTCATCCCTTCTGCGTAGCAGAATTCTGATCATACGTGATTCGATCTCCTCGCAGTCTCCTCCATTTGTCTGCCGCCGCACGTTGGAGAGAAAGAGTCGGCTGGATGCGGACACGGTCGTGGCGTGATCCACTCCGACGTCGTTGGAAGAGTAGGAAGGAAGGGGATCTGTGTCGTAAGCAGGTGAGTCTACTGACGCGGCCATCGATTCAAGTACTTGTGGAGGTGAAGACACCAAGTCTGAGACGTCGCGCCAGCAGTTAACGGAGCTTTCCCCCCCCCCGCGTCATTAATCATATTATTAATCATAACGCGAACGGGTGGACTGTGGGCGCTTGGGGGGTGAAGGTGAGTAACGGCATGTCGTGATGGGTGCCCGATTTGTCCAGATGACTTCCGCTTCTGGACATGGCCTTCGTCCAAGCTTGCCGCCTGTCAAGTGGGTCGCGTTGACGTTTCTTTCGCTTTTGACCCGTCTTCGCTGAAATGTCCGTCCCCTCTTATAAATTGTGTCCCATCGTCGACTGCCAGCTCCTCGCCTTCTCCTTACCCCTCCCTCCACCCCTCCCCGCTGACACCCCCTCCCCCTACTCTTCTCTTGCGACAACGACCACCAGACCCTTCCGACAACGAGCACTTGTATAGCACCAGCGACGGCGCTCACGACCACTCTTGCCACTACACGGTTTCGTCTCTCACCATGGGTTCTGCAGCGGCGGAAACGTGCGTTCCATCCCTGTCCATAGGTGGACCCTTTTCTTACCCATCCATTACAGCTATGGCCCAATCTTCGTTGGCTGTGTCTTCAACATTGTCTTGTATGGTATCATGATCACACAAACGTTTTTGTACTTCACTGTCTATAAACGGTCAGTATACTTGGACCACGGAATCTCTCACATATTGACTCGCCAACAACGAGAACAGCGATAAACTATGGATGAAACTTTTCGTAAGCTGTTTGCTCTCCTTTACTCGCAGAGTTATCGGTTACCCATTTGTATCAGGTTGGCTTCCTCTTCCTTTGCGATACCATCAACTGCGCTTTCGACATTGCCTTTGTTTATATTCCTCTCGTCAACGGATTCGGTATGCACCTGTGTCTCTATTTCTATCTCGCAGTAAACCAAAGTTTGACGAACGCTGTCAGGCAACGACACCGCTATCAGCACCGCTACTTGGGGTGAGTCGATTCCCTTGTCTTTAGGGAAGTTGCGCTGATCCAATACAACAGTATTTGGAACCGGTATGCTCTTCTTTGTGCAATGGTCATCCGCTAATGTGCCTCATCTTGTGGCCCAGATCCTGCGATGACGGTACGTATTGTCAGGCGTAAACTAGAGCTTGGACATGTAACCAACTGCGTTACTTCTACACTGCTTCAGGCTATCATTGCGCTCTTCGTCCAAATGTTCTTCGCGTGGCGCGTCAAAGTTCTCACGGGCAGCGTACCCGCGGTCTGTTTCATCATGTTCTGCTCCTTCTGCCAGTGGTGTACGTCATACTCGCCCCATCGATTTTCCTAGACAGCGCATTGACTAACAAAACTTGGGTAACGCTCATAGGTGGAGGAATTGGCACTGCGATTGCTGTCGGCATGATTCCCGAGTTTGTGCATTTCCAGAAATTTGAAGTCATTGTTATTATCTGGTTGGCGTTCTCCGCTGTCGCGGACTCGTCCATTACAACAGCCCTTGTCTGGCATTTGGTCAGTACTTATCATGCGTTACGATACACAAGATTATAACTAAATATACGATCCATAGAGGAAGCACAAGACCGGATTCTCGCAAACTGATGATGTCGTCAACAAGATCATCAGATGTCAGTCTAATTTGCCACTATGTCAAAGTGGCATTACTTACATTTGATTGCAGTGACTGTCCAAACTGGCTTGGTGACTGCTTTATGTGCCGTGATCGATCTTATCCTCTTCCTGGCTACTGTATGTCTCTCCTTCGTGTCGTCCTACATGTGCTGATTGTGTCATTGCGTCAACTTATAGCCGTCCGGTCTTCACCTCATCTTCAATCTCCCGCTCTCGAAGCTATACACCAATTCTCTCATGTCAAGTCTAAACTCACGCGCGGGATGGAAGTACGGAAACGTCGGCGCCAGCACTGGTGCGAGCGAGATCAGCCGCGGAAACATCAAGGGCCTCAACATGCAGAGCGAGATCGGCAAGCGGGTCAGTGTAATGCAACATGCGGTGACTGCTTCCCCGCGCACCTCTCTTCGAGGCAGTCACTGACATCTACTTTGCGTTGTAGGGTGGCCAGGAGGTCTTTATCGACGTCGAATCGCACGAGATGATCGATGTCCTGGACTCGGACAAGCAACGACTGCCATCCCCATCGGATTCGTCTATGTTGAAGATGTATGCTGTACCGTCAAGGCCCTCATCGGAGAAACAGGCGCGCATGAGCGTCGGGCAGATGCCATCGAGGCCATCTGTTGCACAATAACGGGACAGCAGCTAGAAACTTGCATTGCATAGGCGTGCATGTAGAAACAATCCTGGCATGAGCTGTGTTGCTCCATTGCAACAGCGAAAAACCTTATTTTTTGTGACATTATTGCGTTGGGACTCATTCTGACATCGTCTGAGGGAAGCTGTAGACGCTGCGTTTTTTCTCTTTGTCCTTGTTACCCTTCGTTCTTGTGAATCCCATTCATGTTGTCCGTTATACGTCCTCTCCACTCAGAGGATTGTCATTCTAACGCAATTCTTGTTAGTTGCACACTTTTTTGCGATTTTTCTTTCATTTTCGGTTGATATGCACCGTACGGAGCGGTTCCTTGGTCGCATGTGTATCAGTAGCATGTAGTTAGCAGTGGCTGTATAAAGTAGAGAAACCTGTACGTATATTTGTCACCTATGGTGCATTTGACTCGGACGCGTTCCTGTCCAGTGTCAACGTTATACCTCGCCCCAGAGCGTTCATAGAGGGAGGCTGCAGTCACTGTATGAAATCAAAGATGCCAAACACAGGTTGTATGTTCTTTCGGAGGCAAATTATGAAAAAAGTCATACCTCATGATCATGATGATGCATGAGGTTTGGTTTTAGAACATTGTTGAAGGATGGAGTTAGGACTACTTCTGACTCAAGTTCGCAGCGGCCGTGATAAGCCAAAGGCGCGTACTCGAGAATAACATGGAATTTGGAGGCTCCACATTATCTCACAGGCGTTTGTAGTACACATCGGAATACTATGACAGATATAGCTATAGGTATGCAACTTGCAACAGACCACGAACAGCTTAAAAAATGGTAGGTAGCGGTGTGTTCGCCCGAGCCCAACAGGATTTCCGCGTCGCTTCAACGTGCAGTCGCCATAGAAAGGGTCCGAGCGCTGCGCAGAGCAGCACGAGTAGTGCCACTGTGAAGACGTCCATTGTTTCGATCTGAGGCACGGCGTCAGCACGTCAGCAGCCATCTTGTAGCTAGGAGCTCGAAGGAGATACTCACGGAAGATAGCTTGGCCATGACCCTCGTTCGTACATCGCCAGGGGTGGGTTTCGCTTTGGGGACACTGGAATCACGAGTGCGGGCTGGTGTTCCCTTCAGCTCGCTGAGACGGTCGTTGATGGCCGCACGGTTTACGTCGGGCGCAGCCAGTGCGCCCGGTCTCCTGAGGAGCTCATCCAGGAGGCTGGCACAGGCCCGTGTTTGAGCGTGGACCTCCTTCAGCTCGAGGCGCTCCTCGCTCGTCCGGGAGAGCGCCGTCTCGAGCTGTGCGATCCGCGCCGCCTTCTCGGTGCTCTCGGTCCCGAGGGCGGCGAGTCTGTCCGTGAGGCCGGCCACGCGGAGGACGAGGTCGTGCGTTTGCGTGGTCCTGTTGTCCAGCTCGGCGCGGAGGTGGGTAACGTCCGCGCTCAGCGTCGCGTGCTCTGCCGCGCGTGCTGCTAGTGCTTGTTGGTGTGCGGCGGCCTGCGCGGAGATCTCCGCTTGGGCGGCGGCGAGGTCCTGCGAGAGGGCGGTGGTACGGCCGAGGAGTTCTTCGATGTGGGAGGCCTTGCGGTTGTTGTCTGCGCGCGTCTCGTGCACGGCGCCCTCCAGCTCGGCTTTCTCTAAGGAGACGACCGCCAGCTGCTCCTCGTATTCCGCGAGCATGGAGCTGGAGGAGGTCTTCACCTGCGAGCGGAGGATCTCCACGAACGATTCCTGCGCTAGCGCCGCCTCTCGCACAGCTTCCAGCTGGCGCGACCGCAGGAGCGTCATCAGAAGCGCACGGTCGGAGTCAGGACGTGGCGACCTACTTCATCACAGACCGTCCGGAGGGCGAGCTCGCGCAGATCCCGGACGTCTTGCGCGTTGCGGAGCTCCTCCCTTGCGTGGTCCAGGTCTTGGTTCGTTAGTTCCCCAGCCTTAGTGGCGGCCTCGAGAGCTGACTTTGCGTCGGCGCACTCAGCGCGCGCCGCGTCCAGCGCGGCTGCGAGCTCGTCGCGCTCCCGCTCTAGGTCAGCGAATGCGCTGCTCTTGGCCTTCAGTGAGGCTCTACTTTCATCAAGCTGCGAGGAGATGAGGACGACGGGTCGTTTATCATGGGAGAATCAGATATGCCTTACCTCGCTTTTCACAAAGCTTGGGTTTAATGGCTCCTCTACGGCGTCGTTAGACAGTGGGTGCGGTAGACGTGGTGAGAGCTCACCGAAGCTTGAGAAGGAGCCGGTGCTCGATCGTTTGGTGAGGGAGGTTCCGAGGCTGGTGTGCTTCCTGACAAATGACATGGTAGCTGTGCGAGCGGGCGTCGGGGAGATAGCGAAAATGGCAGACTCCGAGAGAATTCTGAGAAGGAGCGGGAGATAGATGCTGACACTCTTCGCGGAACGCGTCGCTTTGTACACGGCACGCACGAGCAGGCAGCATGCCCTATTCCAAAGGGTATCCACATTTCATGGAACTCTATCCTTCATTTGCACCGCCATAGCGGTGAACGTGCGCGATAACTTGAACTGAGGATAACGAGGCCTGAGCATCCACAGAGAATCGCCCGAGAGGCGACGTCCTGCAAGGTGACATGTGTTCATGGCGAGGTAAGCCGCGGCTGATGGTGCAGTGCAGGTGCATCTCCCCGGGACCCCCATCACGCAAAGAATCCTTGATGAGGATTCTGAGAGGTGTGATGATAGCATGCCAAATGTATGCTGGCTACGAACTGTCGTGGCGCCGATACCATCGCGGGCCAAAGGGCCGCTTGGTTAAGAGATGCGAGTTTTTCATATAATAGCTACTGGCGTACCACAGTGTTGATAGAATTCAAGAGCCTTTGAGAAAGAACGACTACCGTTGTCAGACCGTCTGGGACTCACTACTGTCGATGATCTCCCGGCCTCTTCCAAACGTAATGAGATGCATTGCAATTTGACCTCACTGTCACCGTGTTTGACTAGGGTGTTATCAAGTGGCACACACGGCTACTCGGTGGACAATAATCAATTTGAATTTGGCATGAAGATCTTCGCCGCAAGCTAACGAGCGCAGTGCGACTGCTAAATGAGTGGCTTCGTCGGTATAGGAAAAGCGCTAAGCGGGAGCCGTTGCAATCGCAGAGACGGCATAGCACTGTATAAGATGGTCTCGATACAAAAAACGCGTAAAATATACAAGAAAATGCAATCTTGGGTTGTCGTTTGATCAAGAGTGCCAGAAATCGAGGATCTGTGTGCGGGACTGTCTTCCTAATTTGGCACAGGGCGCACTCCAGCGCCTACATATATACCGTGGTCCATCTGCCGCAGACCTCTGCCGTCTAGATCCTCGACGTTACTTTACTCAAGATCTCGAAGCTAGTGCACTGCACGCGCATGAACGAATTTGATTCTGTAGGCTGTCGTTGACCTTCGCTATGATCACTGAACTGCCCGTGGAAACACTCATCCTGATCCTCAAGTTACTCAACTGTTGGGAGCTGATACGCTGCACGTCGGTAAGTCTGCTCCACGACCGTGCAACATACCTCTCAGTTCTGCGCGTAGGTATGTCGCCAGATGCGGACAGTGATCAAACAATCCATTGAGCTGCAGTACATCATTGAGCTTGGTGCAGACGGCCTGGTGGACAACGCGCTCGCCCAGTCGGAGCTCAGCATCGCGGATCGCTTGCGTATGCTGCTTGACCGCCGGCGACGTTGGCGAGAGCTCGACTGGAAAGCGAAGGTCTCCATGGACCTGCCTAATGTTAGTCTAGAAGAACAACTATTTTTCGCTGGAGGAATGCTTGCCATGAAGGCCGAACAGGGTCCGAGTCGTCTCATTGCAGCCTGGTTACCGTCGTTTCATCAACAGGAGCCTCGCGTCATTACTCATGCACTGGATATTCGGGTCCTGGACTATGCATTCGATCCGTCGCAAGATCTAATAGCGTACCTAGACAGGTATATCTTTCATAGCTATGTCTCGTCGACTCAGCTCGCGTCCCTAACGCTCCACAGGCACCATGAGTCGTACAGCGTCAAAATTTGTCTGCGGACCATCAGTTCCAATGACAAGCACCCAGGTGCCGCATCGCCCGAGCTGTTATACTCGTTTACACCGAGCTTAGACACATCTGTTTCAATCACCATTATCGACGATATCATCGGGGATTTTTTCATTGACGTTTCAAATCGGCCTGGACTCATCATTTGGAACTGGCGCACCGCTGAGCTACTCGTTGTACGTCTTTCTCTCCCGAGAGTATGGGTATGACCTGTTTCCTGCTGCTTAAGAGTTTTTCAGCATTGGACTGGCGATACATATACGCGTGATGTTGTGTTTCTGTCCAAGTGTGCATTCATGGTCACCACGACGGCAGACGGGGGTGCGATCAAGATATATTCCTTCAGTGACAAGCCACTGGGGACTCCGGATCAGGCCCGGAGCCCCGAATGCATGACCACACTACAGCTCCCAGTCCGCAACGAGACGTTTTCATTTACTTTTGTGGTGTCGCGCAGCTATGACATTCCATTTACACGCAAGCCAATGCAGGAGAGCCTTTTTCAAGTCGCGCACGGGAGCCATTTGCATCTCATGTTACTATGGTATGCGTGTGGTGACGTCGCGATCCCACTGCGCCTATGTGTGCATAACCGTTTCCTGTTGTCCTTCGCTTCACCACGGTCTGGCGCTGTCGGCGATGGAGGGGTGGTGCCGTGGAATTCATGGGGACCGGACAATACCCGTGTGTTTGAGAAGGATGATTTTGATTTGTCAATGCCGTGAGTGAGGGAGCATATTACCGTTTTTCGTTAACATAACGGACGTGGTTTTATCGGCAGGGACGTGAACGGCCAGCGCATCTTTTTACGGAGTCGAATCCCTCGTGAGGGATGTGCGGTCTTTATGCTTGACTTCAACGTGCACCCTAAACGCAAAGACGACCCAGTTCCTCTGCCAGGCATGTCAGGAGTAAAGGGCTCGTTCCAGTTGAAAACCGACCACTCGACTGTGCCAGCTCGCAATGCCTTCCAAGAGGACATCGTGACCCGTCTGCCGTACTCTGTCACATGGCGGCTGGACCACTTTGGCATCAACCATTCCTTTATGATTGATGAGGTCAGAGTCATCGGTACGGACTTCGTGAGTACAGTTGCGGGCATATTACATGATGAGATGCTGAGCAAGCCTCGTTCAGTTTTCGAGCGACCCTAAGTCAGACATAGAGACTTTCGATGTTTATTTTCTTTGATTGCCACAATGTCCTGCTCACTGCTTTGGCGTAGCTGGTTCTGGTTGCCGAGCACGACAGTACAGATACCATTGTAACTTGTTTGGCTGTTGAGATACTGCATTACGCCGGAAGATTGGAGCAATATAATGAATCTGGAGGATATTGTGGCCTTCGGGTGACAACAAGTCCTGGAATATACGTATGTATATTGTAAACACTGCATAACATGAGATAGCTATGCTATCACCGGGAAGTTTACCTAGACTATTGATACAACTTGAAGTCGCCTTCGGCTCAGTGACTCTAAGGTGGTCTAAAGTTGAATTTGTACAATTTATATAATACCAAAAAGAACATAAATAGACTTATATTAGCATACAAAACAAGCTGGCACAAAGGTTTTTCAGTGACGAATTTGCACGATTGGGCAAGGGTAGCCCCGAGCAGTCGGGGTCGGGATTTTCCATTTATAGCTAATGCACGGCGGCAGGCGCCTACTACTAACGCCGGTAAACGTAGTTCTATCATGGTTGTTCTCTGAGTATGATTGCTCCAGTCAATGGCACATCGGCAGTCATACCGGCACAGATATATGTGTCTATGTTGACTTCTTGGGGATCTGGCTTTTCATATCAGCCTTTCAGGTCCGGCGTGGTTACCTCGCGGACACCTTGCGTCTTCGTGGTAGGGGCTGGAGCCTGGATATGGGCCAGATCACATTCATAGGTAGGGGGGAATCAACGAGGTTGCATTCACTACACGCCTTGGAGTTTATTCTGACAAGAATGAGCTCCCAAAGTCAGCATGTAAACAGCTCTGCTGTAGGGTCCTGGTGAGCATAACTATTCCGTACTTCACGCCTCACAAGTTGAATGGAGAAAATAAAATGTAGGCCTTCTGGGGTTAGATTGTACTCCAAGTCGAGATCATCGCTTATGTATATCTCTATACCAAGAACATTCTGCTTCTACACGAGGTGTGGTGTCGTTTGACTGGCGTCGAATCTCTGACGGATGCAGCGTGCTGTATCCTGTAAGACTGCGGGCGCAAGGCCCCACGTTGAATCCTTGCGTACCCGGACATGTATTTCATCTGTGGAATGCATACACACTCTTACCCCTACATCTACAACACCTGGACGACGCTGTTAACACCAGAGATTTTATACCTTATACACCTTATACTATCAGACTCGCTGCTTCTCATCAGAGCATCACAATGCCTCCCAAACCAGCTAGGAAACCCACCGCTCCGTCACCTCTCGGGAGGTCCGGTTACTTCGGTAGTGTCGCCAGTTTACTCTCGCTGAAAAGGCGACCGAGCCAAGACTCCTTGAAGCCCGTCTCTGGTACGTCCCTGTTCATTAGTCCGAACGTATTGTCTGACCAAGCAATAGAGGATGCGGACAGCGCGAGTGTTACTCTGTCTACTCCGTCAATTCCAGAAGCGAAGGACCATGCGAAGCTAGTAGAAGAGTTGCAGAACAAGGTGACGACCTTGTGTGTGTAGGCTAGTTTGTTATACTGACACCGTGTCAGCTCGACGAGGCTACTTCGGTAATCTCTTCCAAGAGCAACCGCGTCCAGGAACTGGAGGAGCGTGTCAACGACCTTACGACCACGCTGGACGCGGCTAACGTGAGCGCAAATGGCAAGCAGATAGCTTTGGATGCTATACAGGACGAGAAGACGAGGCTGGAGAAAGATCTCGCCGACGTACAGGAACGTCTGCAAAAGGTGCAAGTAGAACATTCAGAGGACAGGTCAAGGCTTGAAGTACTCACGCATGAGGTGATGACCTACAACTATGACTTTTTGATCATGCGGCTAAACCATTTGACGGCACGTAGCTCGATGGTAGTAGGGCTGCGTTAGAGGAAGAACGCGCTGCTAGACATTATGTTGAACGTGATTTCCAGTCCCTACAGACCGATCACGAGGGCCTTCAGGCTGTATACGCTCAGGCTCGTTCTGATGTCGAGCACAAGACTACAGAGCTTCAGGAGATGTCCGTCCACACGGAAGCTCTCACGGCAAAGATTGCTCTGTTGGAGGCCACGAATGAAGGGCAGTCTGTACGAGTCCAGGAGCTTCAGGCCGAGGTCGAGGGCATCAGGGAAGAGAGAGATGGTCTCGAGCACCGCCATAGCGAGATGCTCGTCCGTGTCCACAGTCTCCAGGACGAACTCGGGAGCTCCGTCTCTGCCACGCAGCGGGCCCTTGCAGAAGTCGAGTCGAAGGAAGACGATCTGTGGAAAGCCGAGGAGAAATTGCAGACCATCTCGGAGGAGCTCGACGCTACTCGCGCAGAGTCTACTCACCAGGCGATCCAACTGGAGACGATGGCGACAGAGCTTGCCAGCATCCACAACGACCATGCTCAAGCTAAGGTCGAGGCTCGGGCAGCTGTCGAAGAGCATCTTCGCAGGCTTGAAGAGGTCGAGAGGCTGCATCGCCAGAAGCACTCTGAATTGACGGAGGAGACTCAACGGTTGGCCTCTGAGCTCCAGGTATGACAGCTGTATGTATCTGAGATCATATGCTGATTGTCCCACAGGCGCAGAAATCCAGGCACAGCATGGAAGTCGACGCTATGGTCACTACACACAAGGAAGAAATCGCAGCTCTCACTGCGCAGCAGTCAGAAATGGAACTGCAACACGAGGAGGACGCTCATTCCATCAGAGAGCTGCAAGCCAAACTATCCTCTGCGGCAAGTCACACGGGCGCACTGGAGGAGGGCATCAGCGAGCAGAACGGGAAGCTCAGAGCGGCAGAAGCAGAGCTCTCCAGTCGCCAAGCTGCGCTCGACGCGGCGGTACACGAGTCAGAAGCATTGAAGACCCAACTCCATGAGTCGCGGCAGCGCTTGGAGGAGATCGAGAAGGCTAAGGACAAGATCATCGAGAGCCTCTCGGTCGAGCTAGCCCATGCCCGTGACGCTCACGCCGCTCTCAAAGAGACTTTCCTGGCGACGGACCAGCACGCCAAAGCCCTTGAAGAAGATGCGCGGAGACATGAGCAGGAGCTCGCGAACGCACGCGACGTCCATGCCGAAGAAGTCGGAGCTCTGAAGGCGCAGATGGCTGAGCTGCAGGCGCGTAAGGATGCAGATGGCGCTAGGACCCAAGAGCTGCAGATGGAACTCGAGATTCTGCAGGAGCAGATCGGCACGATGGAGAAACAGATCACCGACCAGCATCGCGTGCTGAAGGCGAAGGAGGAAGCCTTCAACGACTGCAAGGCGGCTCTCGCCCTCGCTACGCAGGCTCTCCAGTCCGTCAAGACCCAACTGAATGAAGCCCGCCAACGCGCCGCGGCAACCGAGAAGACGAAGAACGGCGAGATCGCACGGCTCACGAAGGAGCTGGCTGAAGTTCAGGAAGCCCGCGCTAACTTGACAAAGACTCTGAGCACCGTGAAAGAGAAGCTGTCAAGACGCGAGAAGCAGGATGACGCCTCTACGAACCGAACGGACGACCTGAACAAGCTGCGCAATGCGCACCAGGCCGCGGTCGAGGAGCTGCACAACAAGCATCGCACGACGTTGCAGCAGCAAGCCGCCGCATCTATTCAGGAGCTCAATAGGCGGCAAGATGAGCTGGAGACCACGCGAGGTGAGCTTGCAAACGCACAGGCGGCTCTTGGCTCCGCTTCACAGCAAGTGCAGGCTACCAAGGCACAATTCGACCAAGCATGCCAACGCGCTTCGGCCCTCGAAAGGGCTATCGCCCAACTTAATGCGGAGAAGGCAGAGTTGCATAACATGTTTAATGCCAGGCTTCGCGAGATGCAGGAGAGGGATGACAGGATGAACGCGATGCGCAGGCAACAGGCCGGCGCCACCGGTATTCTGGGAGGGATCGCTGGCGTTGTCCTGGCCGGTATCGTCCACTATCTATGATTGTGGTGTACCTGTGAACCATGTGAAGATACAGACCTTTGAGTTCAGCAGTGGAGCGGTAGATTCAGATCCTCGTACGCATTGCAAGTAAATCATCTATCTATGCCGGCTGCTCGTTCTTGTCTAACTTATTAACTTCGTACCCACATTTACTGTACCCATACTATCGAGAGAATGTTCTAGTTTCAGCTAGTAAGCACAAATGCATTGAGATACAGAGGTCAAAGCTACATATTGAGGTGATAGGATGTAAGTGTGAGCGAGAGCGAAGTGTGTGAACATAAAAATACGGGTCGAGAGAACATATCGTGAATCATGACGACGATAGTAATAGCACTCCCATGTAAGGCGGAGAAAACGAGGGACGTTCCGTCAGACCATTATTCTCTATCTCTTCCGAGCTACTTTCACAGTAGTTGCTCGACCAGGTGTGCCGGTAGTGGTTTCTGCATCGAGCTTTCGCTTCTTCCCCGAAGCTGCTGTCGAGGGGCGCGCGCCGTTCTGGCGCTGAGGCTTTTGAGCGTTCTTCGCAGCAGCGCTGTTTGGCGGGTAATACCTATCTATATCCTGGAGCCAAACTCTGCTGTCAGTGACACCTCGGGTGGGAGGTAACGCCGGTACACACCTCCGCGTCCATCGCGAGTTCATCCACGTCGGAATCATCCTCCACGTACCTGTTTCGCCGTGGGCGACTCTGCTCCACTTCCCCTTCCTCTTCTGCATCCGTCTCATCCTCGTCCCTCCAGACTTGTGCCTGTCGCCCTTTCGCCGCGGCGGATATCCTGCCGCTCTTTCTGCTCCTCACAGGCTGCTCTTCGTCCGGTTCGTACGCCGAGCCTTCTGCGTCTGACTCGAGCGCCTCGGCCTCAGAGTCATCCTCTTCCTTCACGGGGACGGAGATGACGGCGTGCACACGGCGGATGACGCGCTGTTGCGGCTGCGCCTGTGCCTGTTCCTGCGCTTGTGCGTGGGAGCTAGGCGTGTTGCGAGCAGCAGATGAAGGGCGTGCGGCATGAGGGGGGCGGGGAGGCTTGCTTGTCGATGCCGAAGGGACGTCAGGGTGCGTGCGAGACCTCGGTGTGCGTGATGGGGTAGGCTCCGCGGGACGGTCCGATTGGCTGGAAACCTTCGATGGTGTCTGCGCAGGTTTGGACTTGCGAACTGACTGGGGTTGGGAGGCCTCTGTATTCAGGGCCTGGACCAGCGGCGTAGCACGCTTGGGAAGAGAAGGCACGACGGAGGTGGAAGCGCGCTTGGTGGTGGTGGAAGATGTCGAGGGTGCGTAGAAGTCTGGATAGGGAGTTCGTGGGGTGGTCGGAGCCAGAGCTGCATTTGCCTGGGTGTTCCACTTAGGAGGGATGTCAGACCCATCAAACGCTGTCAACGACCGCCCGGGAACACGCACGGCAAGCTGCTCTGCGACTAGCTCGTCAATACGCGAGGACAAACGACAGCGATCTTGTTCCGCGCGCAGGTACTGCTCCTTCCAATCAGCGATTTCCTGGCGGGATGTTTCCTCCAACCTAAGCAGCTGTGTCTTCCATTGCAATGCTTCTGCGCGAAGCTGGCCGATGGTTTCGGCTTGATGTTTAACCTGCCAGATGTTCCAGCAGTCGACTTAGAGGTCCGCATGCGTACAGACATAAAATGTTCGACCTACAGTCAACTCGCCCTTATCTACCTGCAAGGGCAGGAGCTTAGCAGAAGCAAGAGTCGTGCACGGGAAGTACTCACTGCAGCCTTCCACGCCTCTTCACGGCGTTCCCACTCTTTCTCTTCGAGCTTCAAGCTTTGGAACGCCTTGAGCGCGTCGTCGCGTTCGCGTCGCGCTTCGGAAGCTTCAGAGTTCGCGCGGGACACATCTAAGCGGGCTTGGTCTTCAACGGTTGCAAGCTGATGTGGATTTAAGTCATGACGAACCAACAAACAGAGGCGAAAGTTGGACATACTGCAAGATTGGTTGCCTTTGAGAGCGAGCTAAGTGCGTCAGAAATTATAGATGAGGGCGTCGGCGGCATCTGGGTGGACGACGAGTGGGAGAGCAAGCCACCTTATAGAATCCGAGACTATTCCGAGATCTATTCACAAGTAAGTGTGCGTGATCTGAATCTCTTTCCAGTATTTGAACTCCGATGTATTGAACCTTACAGCCCATATGTATGGTCGATTGTATGGCCACCGCTCCAGTCATGTTACGCCGTGCACTTCAGCGTCCACGACCTTTCTATAAACCTCTCTCCACCATGTCTTCACCACTTCCGCGCGACGTTCGTGAGTTCTTGGCCGAATATCCGAACAGCGAGGACGACCTGTCCCTATCCGCCAATCTGCTCTTCTACTCAAACAAGCTGCGCTGCCGGCCGGACAACCTCCTCATCGACGAGCTCCACGAACAGTAAGGCGTGCTATTCTTGCGCGCGCTCGAGTCTTCCCCCGAACGCTCTTCGCTCCTCTTGTTCAGATGGAAGGGAGAGTACTCAAAGCTGGAATATAAACATGGCTTTATTCAATGGCTGTGAGTGGCAGGGCATGGATGACCCGTATTTGCAACTCGTCGGCCCTCAACTACTTCGCAGCTTTCCGATTCCAGAGCAGGGTGTCAATTATGATGCGCAGCCCCTGCAGCAACATGAGGTTGCCTCTATGAAGGCTGACCCCACCATCACGGCGCGCCTCCTCCGCTCCTACCGACTCATGCTGGACTTCTATGGCATGCGTCTCGAGGACATCGAGACCGGGCTTCTCTCGCGCTCTCGGAACTATGAACAGCGCTACAAGAACCTCATCAGTGAGTGGTATCTCCATTTGCATGATTGCTTCTGTCGCTCCACAAGTCCGTCAAACTCCTCAAGCTGTTCACCCTTGTGCATCTCGCCACGACGTCTCTTTTTCTATATATTTCGGTGCCCTCTCTAAACGCTGTCGTTTTCAGGATCCTCCCACAACAACCTCCGCATCACCCGGATACTGAAATGTCTCTCCGTGCTCGGACTCGAGCGCCTGAACGCCGGCTTCCTCCTTTTCGTGCTCTCCGAGCAGAGTGAGCATGGAGAGCTCAACTCTAGCGGGATCCGGGGCAGCATGGACCGGTGGTGGGCCAACTGCGTACGTAATGAGGAGGAGAGGGAGTGGATTGCTGGAGTCCTGCGCAAAGCCAGGGATGGTGGTGAGGAAGGCACTTTCACCAGGGATATGTATGCTGCTGCGTTGGAGAGGAGGAAAGAGTCCGGGAGCCTGAGCAGTGGGTTGGTGAGCATGTCGGTCTCGGCGTGATTCCATCGGGAGAAAGAATCCTGAGTAAACGTTTCATGAGTGTTCCTAGTGATGTGTACATATTGACAAGAAATTCAACTCGGGTTTTTTCATTTTTCACCGGGAATTCCAGAGAAATCATAGTAGGACCTGCATAGCATTGGTTCATTGCTTACGGCAGCCTCCATAAGGTAAGCAGGTGTTTTCCAGAAGTTCTGGTAAAGGTGGCACAGGGCAAGGTTTGACTTAGATGAGCCATCGCTCTCCAGGCTGGAGATATTCATGTGTACGTATACGTGGATCCAGCCAATAAATAAGCCACTTTCTGGATCATCGTCGGCTTGTAGGACGTCGAGCAACATGTAATCTTGAATGATACCTTTACGCGCAGCAATCGACGCATACTCCGTTACAATCTTAGAAACAGTCTATTTAAGGTATTAGTAAGCTGACGCTGAAAGCAGACGAACACCAGTGGTTCTGCAAAAAGTATCTCTCCAATCTGATAGTACGGTATGAGAATATGTCCCCTTTCCCCAACAGATTGAAGTCTGTCCTTGCGAGGCATGTCACCATTTTCGAGTAGTATGTAGACGCTGCGGTTTAGTCGGCCGTGCGTGGAGTGGGCGCTGAGAGACGCTGAGCGCTGGAGTCGTGTGTTCTCGTGACCGCCCTCGACGCCCTGAGTGCACACCGTAGCCTGCAGCCTCATAAACCCATGCACCCTCCATCATCATCCTACTTCACTCATCTTTAGTCTTCTTATCACCGTAATGTTGTCCACCGTCAACCGCACCCTCACCCTCGTCGCTCGCTCGCTCTCCACCGAGACCATCGCCCCCTCAAGCTCTCAGCTTCCCCCGCCCCCGCCTCCTTCCAAGCACCCTGCAGCCAAGCCGCCATCGAGGACAAGGCTGAGTCCTGCACCCCGTCCAGCTCATAATCCCACCCGGAGGCCAGTTCTCGCTCACCTACCGCCGTCGTTCGGTCGGAACCAGTTCCTCCCCGTAGCGGACTCCACTCGGGCGCTTCTCGAGAGCATCGTCGCCCAATTCAACGCTCCGATCCGGTATGCATTCGCCTACGGCTCTGGGGTGTTCGAGCAGGACGGCTACGGCCAGAGCGACAAGCCCATGCTCGACTTCATGTTCGCCGTCACCCATGCTGCCCACTGGCACTCGATCAACATGAACCAGTTCCCCGCGCACTATCCGCTACACGCGCGGATGCTCGGCTCGTCGTTTGTCTCCAGAGTGGAGGACATCACCCCGGGCGTCTGGTTCAACACGCATGTGCCCATGAACGGCGTCGTGAGTCGTCCGCCCCCCCCTCTTCTTCCCCGTATGCACGCTCATTCCCTGCAGACGATCAAGTACGGTGTGACCACGGTCGACAATCTCTGCACCGACCTGCTCAACTGGCGGACGCTCTACCTCGCGGGGCGGATGCACAAGCCCGTGCGGATCATCAAGGACGACGCCCGCGTGCGCCTCACGCAACAAGTCAACCTGACCTCCGCCGTGCGCACCGCGCTGCTCAGCCTGCCGGAGACGTTCACGCAGCGAGAGCTGTTCACCCGCATCACCGCGTTCAGCTACACCGGCGACGTGCGCATGGCGCTCCCCGGGGAGAACCGCGGCAAGATCGACAACATCGTCGGGCGGCAGCAGGAGCAGTTCAGGGAGCTGTACCACAGGCTGGTGGTTGCGCTCCCTGGCGTGCATTGGCCGGCACACATGGAGACTATCGAGCAGGATACGAGCGCGCATGCACGGGCAGCACATGTGAAGAAGCTGCCGTCCAATTTGCTCAAGGGCGTGACGCAGCATTATGCGTCTCAGCTGCCCCCGAAGGAGGCGGACGAGAGCATATACTGGACGAAGCTCGCGGGAGACGAGAAGCTCCCGCAAGTGCTTAATGACGGTGTGTATACACAAATTAATTGGAATGTCATCGGCGTGCTGACCTCAGCCACAGAGATCAGTAAGCTCGTGCGGTACTCGTCGACAGTACAGACGGTCAAGGGCGTTGTGAGCGCCGGCCTCACGAAGAGCGTACGCTATTCCACGGAGAAGATCGGGAAATGGTGGAGATCGAGGAGTGCGGGCGCGGGCAGCTCGTGAAGTGTGCGTGGTTGTGATTCGTAGAGGCGGAAGTGGATTGCTGCAAGATATATAGAGATTAATTATGACTGATTAGCAGTTGACACTGTATCCATTATTGCTCGTGCATATATAATCGACCTCACTGCTCCCGTTGGACGATGTTTCGTTGCTCGACTGCAAGCATGATCACAATCACATTCTTGCAAGTTCGAAGACCCCCCAGATGACTGGCCCTGTGTTCTTGCTTCTATTCCTCGCTCGATTGTCAATGGAAAGCCTCGCATATCATGGCTTCATATCTCACTGCAGTACTAGTTGTGCCACATCGACAATATTGCTCACGAACGAGCTGAACAGGATGAACTTGTACATGTACGACGAACATCTGGCTGAACTTGAGCCGGAGGTGGTGTCCAGGGTCCAGACGAGCGCTGTGATGGACGTGTTGAGGGCCAATGCGTCGGATGCTGTATCTCCTACTCCCCACCAACTTGAATCCTCCCTTGTACCCGGCTCGTACTCCCTTAGCTTGAGGCTCTTCAACTCGCTTTCGTTCTTGTTTTCTCTTTAAACCCTTCTCTTGAGTTTCTCCTTCTGGGCGTGTTTTATTGGTGTTGATCCCCACAGTGCTGTTATCTTTCCGTGTCTGTTCAGTTTCAGACCAGTCTTCGTTCGTTTTCTCCTTGTCTTTCTTCAACTTGACATCTTGCTGCTTCAACTTAACATCTTGCTGTCATGTCCGACGCGCTTGATTTAATCGATACCCCTGCGTTTTCACCTCCCCATTCACCTCCCGTGTCTCCTCCCCGCGAGGATGTGCAACTATTCGAACCTCAGGCTGAGCCCGAGCCCCAACTTGAGGAGCCAGAAGCCCCCTCTACCCCCATCCCACTAGCAACACCCACATCATCCACCATCGCTCCGACTCGGACGGTGGCTATCATCAAGACACACGCGCTCGCTCACCGCTTTGACATTGAGCAACGCATCACCGAGGCGGGCTTCGAGGTCGGTATCGTTATTACATACGTTTCGACAACTTTGGTACTGATGATGTAACATTCTGGCAGATTGTGAAGGAGCGACAGATGGAATTTGACACGGAGACAGACCCGGACACGATGTACGAGCTGTTCGGAGATGATTACCAGTCCTTCGCTGAGTGAGTCACGCGTACGCGGTGTGCCAATCCTGTCGGAACGGACTGAACCAACGTGTTATTTCCCACTCCTCTTGTGGTCATCACCGTATAGAGGCCCCGTGTGGGTTTATGTGCTCGAGCGTCGGCGAGCCGTTGAAGTATGGGCAACACTTATGGGCGACCCGGATCCCGCAGTTGCGCGCGAATATACCGCCCACTCTTTACGCGCGCTTTACGGACTGTCCGCGGCCCAAAACGCAGTGATGGGCTCAACCGATGGAGCTACTGCTGAAATGCAGATATCCGCGATCTTCGCGTCCTCGCCGCCTTTCCCTACCACTGACCTGCCCGACGTTGGCGATGGTTTCCCTTCCGGGTCACTTCGATCGGTGTCGTCGTCGATACTGTCTGCGCTGCGCAGGACAACATCCAGCGAAGGTGGCACTGGTTCATCTCTGATCAGTCCATCGAGATCGGGAGACAAGACGCCCAACGGCAAGTCGCCTTACAAGGCGCGCGGGATCCCTGCGGCGCTCGCTGCGCCTACCATCGTTCCTCGTATGTCGCGTGCTTCGGCCCTTCGCGCGGGTATACCGGTAGAGAAGGCAGAGCGCAAGCCGCCCAGCAAGGAGCGGCTGGCGAAGACGTTCCAGAACGTGCCTGGGCATAAGCGTTCGGAGACCATCACAGTTGCAAGTACCGCTCCTCCCGTTGTTGCGCCCCGCATGACTCGTGCGGCGTCCTTAAGGCTCGGTCAGCAGCCTGCACTGTCTCCTAGAAAGAGCGTTGTCCCTGCTGCGAATGGCAATGGGAAATCTAATGGGAGCACGGACGGCGCGGCTGACAAGAAGGCAACTTTCGATGGTGTACCTGGTCATAAACGGCGCGAGTCCATCGCGGTAGCCAGTACGAAGCCACCGTCTGTCGTGCCGAGGACTAATAGAAGCGCAAGTCTGCGCCAGCAGAAAGAAGTGGCGCCGCCCTCTTCCTTCATGTGTGAGTGCATTGCGTTTCTTCGATGAGCACCCGGCATGAGCTGATTGGTGTTGTGTAGTTCGTAATACGTCGTCGAACCAAGTGCCATCACGCTCTTCGTCTAGGACATCTTATAACCAGCCCTCATCGTCGCGGCCCATGCTCTCGCGGCCTGCCTCTGCCGCTTCCGTCCAGCACGCTCCATCACGCCCACCGCCTTCACGTGTGGTGTCTCAATCATCAACCACTAGTGCTACCTCCCGCCGCTCTACGTCCCGCCCCTCCACGTCTGCAGGGGTCACCACCGTCGCTGCCTCTGCGACAAACCACGCCAATGGTATCGCAACGCCTGAAAAGCCAAAGCCTCGTCCCAGCAGCGCGCAAGCCCCGGCGATCACCCCGAGAACTAACAAGAGCGCCCTGCTGCGTGCCGCGAAGATGGCGAGCAGTAACGTAGGGTCTGCCGTGAAGGTAAAGACTCCGTCGGCGTCGAGGGCTGTCAGGGTGTAGCGATTGGGTGACGTGTGCTTGCAGAGACGTCAGATGCTGCTTCAGCTTGCACACAAGGACTATGTCATAAGCATCAAGTGATATTTTGCGTATTATCTCTATGTGGTCAGTTATTTCGTCGGTCTATACTGGGTGTGTCACATGTGCTGCTCTTAGTGTCTGGTGCTGTCCTTGTAGGTGCTTCCTTACACATACACGATTTGAAGTGGAACAATCACAGTGAAGCTTATGTAGATGAGTGATTCGGATGCCCAGGGTTACGAAACCCCTGTATACTTGCTGTTGCCTGGGTTTGCTGTCTATCTGTTCAATCAATTGTGACTGTGCCATCGTCGTAGCAACTCAATCATCATGCACATGAGTAGTACTGGTACGGGATTATTGGTTGTCTGGATTGCGTGTGGTAGAGGATCAGCATTGATCGGTGTATAGACACAAGGATGACGAATGTGGTACAGTCGACTGGTTGATACAAAGTCCTACGAGCTACAGCTTATGACGGCGAATAAGGTACAATATGACACCTGAAGAAGTTGCCGTTATCAACCGCTGACAATGTTAGAAATACAGGGAATCCAACGCACCCCAGCAACCCCCGTCCTCCCCAACCGCTCCTAGGGGTGAACGTCAGAGTCAAGGTTTGTTCTGGCGCCCTTAGCACTCGCACACTAATCTCGCGCTGAAGATATACATACAATCAGCATGTCAGAAATGGGTTCATTGGTAAATGTGACCGGGCCTTACGTTCTCCTGATCCGCCACTAGTTCGGCTAACGGCTGGAGCGACGGTGTCGGGAAAGATGAGTATGTCAATGAGCCAAACGAGAGCACCAAGTCCTCTCTCATCAGACCCTAGTGGAAACAGGTCAGCTCCTGAATACTAGCGTTGGACGCGGAGACATACCGCGGCTGCTGCTGGACTGTTTGGCGCTACCCCGTTCACCTTAGCAAATGGCTGTAACGAACTACCCGCTGCAGGTCCTGGATCAACCTCCACCGCAGGCCGAGCAGTCTGCTTGAGTGCAGCAGGGTCGTATACACCTTGTAGGGCAGTCATGATCGAGTCCATGAGCGAGCTTAGGTCGTTCCGCAGTTCGATGATCCGCACGCGCGCATGGCGGACGGCCCAAATGTCAATGTCTGCGCGAGGGAATCCTTCGGGATCCAGCAGGGGAGAGTTCATGGTGGAGTCATTGGCTTTGAGGATAGATAGCTGCGCGTCGAGTTCGGCTTCGATGTTTTCTTTGCGCGCCATCATAGTACGCACTTGGTCGGCAGGAGTGCCATTATCTCGTGAGGGCAGCATCATACCCATATTAACGATGTTCTTCTGAGGAAGGAATATAGCAGAATTACTCGTTCTTGTAGATGGACTGGAAGGTGAGTACAAAACGCCTTATGTAAGGTGAAATTGAATTACCCGTGTAACCAAATATGGACTTGCTATAAGACTTGCTACAGTATAAGCTATACAGTGTTGAGCGCAGTGCTACCTGGCGAGCACAACCATGGACGAATCGTCCACATTTCTGACGGAAGGTTCCTCCTCAAAGCCACGGATACGCAAGCATACGACCTCTTTCTCCTCCCAAACATCCTCTGTCCAAACAGGCCGACCGCTACGGCTCAGAACACCTGTCCCACACAATCGCTTTTCGGCCACCAGTATCATCAGCAATGGGTCAGTACGCGTTCTCCCATACCATTATAACCGTGACACTGATTATCGTTTACCACAAGATCTGAATCAGAGATACTTGCTCCCGTTCCGCTGAGACACCACACATTGCAAGCCTCAGAAAGCCAAAACTGGCTCGGCTCGCCGACCATTTCCGTGTCCTCCTCACGCCCCCCTTCACCGTATTCATTGAATGCGAACGGTACTCTTTCCCCAGGAGCCTCACATCACCGTCTAAGCCACCGGCTGAGTTTCAGCTCACTCATGGAACAGTCGGCCCCGTCGCACCTCAAGCATGTAACACGTGCAGGGCGGAAGGCAGAGACTGGGCACGGGGGAGGAATGGCTAAACGGTGGATTCGCTGGATGCACAAACATGGCATGAAGCAGTGGGTCGTTCCATGTGCTATTCTCGCGTCTGTGTGGGTGAAGTGGGCGTTAGGCCTCGGGTCGTACTCTGGTCAGTCTTTCGTTGGTTCACATTTACGCCTCGGGTAGGAGGCTCAATAGACGTGTCGCTCAGGACAGGGTACCCCTCCTATGTTTGGTGACTACGAGGCACAGCGTCACTGGATGGAGCTCACCATACATCTTCCTACACACGAGTGGTATAAGTATGACTTGCCATATTGGGGACTCGACTATCCGCCATTGACTGCTTATGTTTCCTGGCTCTGTGGTATCATGTGCGTTGTTCTCTTCATGTGGCGAACGCGCTTAATGACTCTTGTCGACAGAGGGTCATGGATCAATCCGACCTGGTTTGCTTTGGATGCGTCGCGCGGGATAGAAAGTGAAGGCAGTAAGGTCTATATGCGGACCACTGTCCTCATCCTAGACACGCTTGTGTATGTTCCTGCTCTCATACTGTTTGTGCGCGCATGGCACTCGAATCGCTCGTCGCGAACGCAGGTAACAGATTTCCTTTCTTTGTCAAGCAGGCCAAATTGACGCACTGAGCAGGAAGCAACGCTACTTACTTTGCTCTTGCAACCCACACTGCTCCTCATTGACTTTGGGCACTTTCAATACAACTCGGTCATGCTCGGTAAGTCACTTCAATATCACAGGAAATATATTTTTATCCCTATCTTCATGGCGTGAACGTTATTAGGCTTTACCTTGCTTGCGTTAACTTGTTTTGCTACTGGTCGTGACCTGCTGGGTGCATTTTGCTTCGTCCTAAGTCTGGGATTCAAGCAAATGGCGCTCTATTATGCACCGGCCGTTGGGTCGTATCTACTCGGAAAATGTTTATACCTCGGTTCCGTACGGGGGTACGGCGTCTCATTCTGTCGTCTCATGTTAACTCTAATGTCTTCACAATTAGCCCTCAATTATTTGTCCGCCTCGCCCTGGTCACTGGCTTTAGTACCCTACTACTCTTTCTCGCGTTCCTCCCACCAATAGCCCCTCTTTCCACCATCCTGGACTCAATCACGCGTGTCTTCCCGTTCAATCGAGGATTGTTTGAAGACAAAGTTGCGAACTTCTGGTGTGCGAGCGACGTGCTACTAAAGTGGCGCAAACGTCTCAGTCCAAAAGCCCTTGTGCGTCTGGCCACAGGTCTCACAGGTCTTGGGTTCCTTCCTGGCGCGGCAGGGTTGATGTACAGCGGATGGAGAATGCGTCTTTCCACACCCCCGGAGAATACGCAGGAGGTCGAAGATAATGCAAGGCAATCTGCCACCAGCAATCCGGCGCCGACGCTAGCACTGCTCCCATACGCATTACTCACTTCGTCCATGTCCTTTTTCCTCTTCTCTTTCCAAGTCCATGAGAAGACTGTCCTCCTTCCGTTGTTGCCACTCACGCTTCTGCTATCTGGTTCCAACGAGGGTTCGGAAACGTGGGAGATGGGGATGCTGGTGAGCAACATTGCCGCTTTCAGGTAAGTGCCGGCAGTATCGTCAGTCTGCTCCATGTTGATGCCATATCATGCGAAGTATGTGGCCATTACTGAAGCGGGATGGACTGGGGGTGCCATACGTGGCGCTCAATGTTTTGTGGAACCGCCTTGTTGGATATAACCCGCTTCGGGCGCAATCGAGCTCATTCCTCCGATATGCCTCCATCGTACGTTTTGATTTGTTCCGATCAATTGTCGTCGTCGGTATTCACAGTATGAAATCTAGATATCTCATGCGGCGTGTTTGGTTCTGCATGTCCTTGAAGGCATATTCTCACCTCCAGCTCGATACCCGGACCTCTTCCCCGTGTTGAATGTCCTAGTCTCTACACCTGTGTTTGCCCTCGTGTGGCTGTGGAGTATACGCCGTGGCGTCGAAGTTGGCTGGGCTCTGGGCGGACTGGGCTCCAAGTCAACAAGCGACCTGAAGCCAGCGGCCAAGAAGGAAGCGAACGGGCATGAGGATACTGCTAATATCAGTGCTGTTGCGGGTGATCACACAGGCATCGGACGTGAGGTGGGCGCGCGGACGGTGAGCCTGGGATTTGCGCAGGGGCGCAGGAGGCATGTTCGTCCGCATCGGACTGGTAGCATCAGTTCGGTGCTGAGTGCGACCAGCCATATTGGACGAGAACTTGATCAGAGTTGAACTTGGGTGGGACGGTCTATTTCGTGTGTTAGGTCTTCTGGCTGCCGGTGCTGATCTAATCTTGTATCACTGTCATAGTTGCTATATATTACTTTAGCTATCTTCCCTCCATTGAAGCCTATGATTATTTTCAAGTCAGCACTTCTTTGAAGAAAGAGCAGTCTCTTGTTATGGTGTTGTACGGTAATTGAAAGTGTCCATTGAAGATCTACGTCCCTTATTGCCGATAGAATTTCGGACCGCTGCGACCCGCCTGATTTCTAGGAGAGTCCAACAGCGACTGGCAACCCACTATAGTGCTCGAAGGCCTTTTCCGGCACCTCGACCATGCCTCGCGCGGATTTTTTTATTGCGGCCTCAATTATCGCGCTTGTTGTCCGGTAAAGAGCTGTGCTGATGCTAATTGATACATACTTTCCATCGTACTCAATCATAGGGAGTTGGCGCTGCTCCGCCCGCCCAAGTCCAAATGACCTCAAAACAGGATTTATACCTGAGATAATTTGGTGACGAAGCCTTCAGCAACTCAATAGCAATTTTTATTAACAAGTGTACCAAACATAAAGAAATACATCTTCAAACAACGAACCTCACTCATCTTATCAATCTAACAATAGCTAATAGATGGCCTCCAGTCGTGTAATCTACAATCGCAGACCAGAGATCATATACCCCTGCAAAACAGACATAGCAAAGAAGAGTTACAAGGATCACCAGATAAGAGACGAAAAGAGAGAGAAAGTTATCGACATAAGCGGCCGCTGCGGAGCAACTGAGTAACCATACTGATTCCTGAAGTATGGTAGGGATTTCTCACCAAACAGCAGTAACAGCAATTGGGCCAGCAGCATCTTGTCAAGGTAAGTATACCGGCCACCACTCCCTCACAAACGAGACATCGTTAGCATTTGACTAATCTGAAAGAGAACCACAACATCAGGAAAACTCAACATTTTCCTTACTGACCTTATCAGGTCTTACCTTCTTATCAAGACAAATCTAAGACAGCCAAGAACGATCCTCACTCTTAATTTTGTCTTAATGTATCTTAATTCTCACAAATTGTGTCTTATTGTTCTTGTCTAAGGAAATTAAGAAATTAAGTGGGCTAAGAAAAAGTGGGGTTTTGCTGATGCAAGGCACGGTGAGCACTGTCCATGCCAAGAAATATACACCGTGGCCCTGGTCCCGTCCGTGATGTAAGACGATCAAACTGAATAGTGAGAAAGGCCAGGGAAGAGACGACTCCTACTAGGTAGCAATTTTGAGTGACTGCAGGAGTACTGTATGGAGACTGTATCATACTATGTACCGACCGACCAAGCCAGTGGCCAGAAACGGACAGCTTACGAAAGCCGGCTAAACCTTTCAGATGCAGCAGAGTGGAGCCCTTACGTAAAATCCCCTCACCGTACATAGATTGATAACCAAATGACAGGTCATTTGGAATCAAATTGTAGGTTTTATTTTTCAGGTCGAAATAAATTGAAATAAGCGCCCAAAATGCAGAATAATACTGTATTTGTGTGAGTAGAAATTATCCAATGCATTCATGACTTCTACAAGAACCCTCCTGAATGCTCCGTGCTCTTATCACTTCAGAGGGGCGACATTTCCTTTGATAATATTTATAAATTTTACCACAGAAATTGAAACAAGCGCCCAAAAAGGCGAAAATGTCAGAAAAGGTGTATTTTAGCCTGTTTCCTTTCCTAATATTTCACAGGAACTCGACATTTTGGTAAGATAGTCTTCTGTCGCTTTTTTCCTTCCTGCACCGTAGTATTCCACTCATCTGATCATGTTCCGTTTTGCGAGACGTCCTCAAGGAATTTTTGAAGTGAACAGCACTGCAGTAAGATCAGTTCATCCGAAACGGTACATTTGCGAAGAGGCCTACGCTACATAAGCACTGCGTCCCATAGTAAATCATGATACATCCGCTCTCAATTTCTACAGGATGCCGTAACTAATAGTTATGGGCCGACATGTTCATCCAGCAACATGGCGCAGCTGGAAGCGCGCGGGGCTCATAACCCCGAGGTCACTCGATCGAAACGAGTTGTTGCTATGCCATATCGTTCTTATGTTTTTTGCATGGATTCCCATAGATTTCTCAAGTGAAGGTGAAGCTTACTACTTTCCACCAATACTTAATGTGCTTATGATTTAGAAAACAGGAATAGCCTACTTAATTTCTACAGCCGGGCCCGGTGAGTGTTGCTCTTCTGCTGGACCTGATCACAGTCATATGCATTTCCGTACACAATAGACTTATTCATCTCGAGTTCCATCGGCGGCATGTTCTTTGCCCTCCTCACGTCCTCCACACGGCCGTTCAGCCCACAATCCTCCACCCATCTCCTAAATACCTCCATGTCCGTGTTTGACGTCGTTTCCTGCGTGATGTATGCCCACGCTGCATGCTCTAGGAGATTCAGGCTTGCTGCGATGTGCGAAAACAGAAAGAGGGCGGGCCGTGCGACTAACGGTGAGATCGGTGACGCATACGCCGCTACCAAGACATCAAGGGCTGTTCGCAAAATCGCCAGGACGTCAGCTATCGATGTACTGAGGGATTCGGGACATGACGCCATGATCTTGTTCGCCCACTGTGCAACGAGCTTCAGTGTCATGAGAGAAAATAGACGAAAATTGACAGTTCACCGTAACAAACGCGGATAAGGCTGCGGATTTCGTAACAACCCTGACAATGTCTAATGAGAGAACAGTGATGGTTCCCTCCCAGATCTTCTCGACCAGAGCGTCTTGTATCAATCTGTAGTCATGATATCAAGAATTGTTCTCGTCAGCCTCGAGCCCCCGTGGAGATCATACCTCCCGATTTCGTTTTCTGTCATGTAGCCCGCGCCACCGAGGGCGGCCATGCACTCTTCCATGGCTGTACACACCTTCTCTGCAGCAAACGCCTTGACGGCGGGCGTGAGCAGTCGCAGTCTCAGCGCCTCCTCTTCGGAAGCAACACCACATTCTGTCTTCCCAATCAAGGCAACCGCGCCGAACAACATGTGCACCAGCGCGTGATACAGAACAGAGATCTTCGCCAGCTCGGCAACATGCAGTGGAGTGTCCTGCAGCAATTGCTTGCCACCATTGATTGCCCGCACAGCAGAGTACGATGTCGCAATTGCCAGGCATCTTCGCAAGCTGCCCACGGATGTCGTCGCCGAATGCAAGCGTGTGATGTTCAGGACCGACGTGATCAATTTAACGCCCTGGCCCGGTTCACCAATGAGGTAGGCCTCTGCGCCCTGTATTGACAACTCAGCAGTAGGCAGCGCTCGCGTTCCTATCTTATCTTTGAGGCGGTGGACGTAGATGCGATTGCCCGTTGCCGATGGTCGCGGAGCATCAGCCTCGCGGAACATGGGGAAGCGCAACGGGATCAGGAACAATGATAGACCGCGCGATCCTTGGTCGTGTGAGCCTGTCCGCGCGAGAGCCAGCGCGACATCACTGTCCGTCGCGCTGGAGAACCATTTGAAACCATCGAGCGTATATCTCGGCCCATACGGACTCAAATCGGTAAGATTTGCATCATTGACTGGCTTGGCAACTGTCTCGGTGAGCGATATATCTGATCCGCCGGGTCGCTGCGAAATATCAATCAATGTTATTCAAAGAGACAGTACATTATGATTAAGGAGGGCGATTAGAGCTCACCTCAGTCATCCACTGTCCTGCCGTGAACGCTACACAAGGGTCGCGGCTGCGGATCAATGGCTTAATTCCAATTTATTTCGAATTATGGGATATGTAATTGACCTGATGAGACGAGGGAGTATGTCGTTCTTTGCTGAAGAGGTTCCGAGCAGCTCAAGAACTATAAGGCAATAGCATCTTAGTAGCCACAAACGTAAAGTTCTGAGAAGGCTTCTCTGCACCTCGCGCACAACCATCGGTCATACTCATGGGGCAATCAACCTGGAACGTAAACGTCATTCAGTGAGAAACTACTATTGGAACTGTTGGAGCAGGTCCTCAGTCAAATATGACCATACCATCTGAGAGTCCCCTGTGGCAAGCAATATCTTCGCAAAACCGTATACTCGGCTATGCTCGTGATATGTTCTTTCGTAGAAAATTCCAATTATCCCCTCTTTCTGAAAGAGGGCTTTTATTCCACGCCAGCCTTCAGATGTCTGTAGCTCATCTACACGCTTCCCCCACTGGTCGTACTGTACGAGCTGAGGAGGCGAAGCGAGTTTGCTTAATGTTCGCATTGCTGTGTATGCTTTAGTCAGAGAGCGCCTGTCACTATATTCAAATGGCGTGAGGGAAACACACTTGTCATTACTTCACCACCGAAGCGTGCCAAGTCAGTTTGGACATCTTGAAGAACGGCAGGAGGGAGGAGACGCTTCAGTAGACTGGGAAGTACGGGGTCCTGGAAATACGGATGTCCTTCTGCAAAAGGCACCTTCAAGTTGAAAGTAGATTGCGCGTCATAAATGGTGATTAGCTGAAGCATAGTACGTCGACGATCTGAGAGCAATCGTTGTTGACCGCTACTCACAAGTTGGTGACCTTGATCAATACGCATCGTTTGGGATCATGCGCTGATAGTTGGTCTCGAAGGTTACATCGACTTGGACAGATGTCTGTCTGACGTTTGCTGACGCCAGCTGAGTCACGCTGGCGACAGGAGTGCACTGCAAAAAAGGCACCATACAAAGAACCGTATAAGATATATATGCATCCTGCCAGACAGGTCATACCGTGACCATGCATCGGACATAATGTCAGTCGATTAGGAAAGCGCTGGTCCTGAGTTCGCGCGTCGGGAGCAATTGGGCAATGGCGGCCAAATATTTTTTTCTACTGCGTGCCAGTGGATATTCGAATTACTGTGTCAACTGAAACCTCGGTTTTACACATGCCACGAGCTTCTAATAGATACACATATAATATGATACACGCGGGGCCCGATTTACTACAGTACTCCGCGAGAGGTCATAAAGTAAAATCCCTCTACGCAAATAATACTCTAATTTATTCGCACAGCGAACATCAAACTGGCCGCCGACGCATTTCGTGATGGCGACGAGCGACAAACCCCGAGCGCACGATGTCGGATTCAAGAATCCCAGATGGCGCCAAAAGCAGGGATCCCACGACTCATCATACCGTACACAACTCTCTCCGTCAATGGCTGATTGGAAATGATGACTACGGCCTCCGCATTGAATTCGCGAACCATCCGATAGGTGAGCTTGACCAAATCAGGCCTGCCATGCTCGCGTGTATCTAGCAACATAGTGAGTGAGTATTCAAACATGCAATGTTAGGATCATACCATAGATAGCAGAATTTGGTGCAGCTTCAAGCAATGAATCCACTAGCTTGTCACCAAATGTCTTTCGAACAGCTGGAGCTGTCCACAGAAGCTGGATCTGTGTCCGCTTGGCAAATACAACCGGGGCAATGGGGCCGATGCCACTGCCAGTTGCGACCATGACCACCCGGCGGAAGAGCGGAGTGACACGCACAACGCCGTAGCACGGAATACCGCGAATCCAGATTTTGTCAGGTGGATTGCCGATCTGTTTCTTGGTCCAGTCGCCCGCTCTGGACACGACGGCCGAGTAACCCTTCTTCCCAGGCTCAGAGATGGTCGCGAATGAATGCCACTCGAGCAAGGGATCAAGAGACATCCGCGTGAAGTGTCCAGGATGGGTGTCGACTACACAGCACATGCGTCAGAATGACCGCGTGGGAAATATAGGAAGGCCGCCGCTTACCATAGTCGAAGTGCAGCCTAACGCAATGATCAGAAAGCACTTCTGCGCGCACGGGGACCTTGCGCAGACGAATCCACGGCAGGATGATGGAGCAAGTCATAATCAAAACAAGCCAGAATGGCGGCGAGTGAACAACCGCATGGCCGAGGGACTCGCCCGCCGTGCGGTAGTCATTCGTGAGAAGGACAATCTTGACAAGTCTGATTAGTACTTCGTCCAATTTTTCGAAAACTAAAGCTTGCTAACCTGTGCCCACACGAGAGCTACCGCGAGCCAACCCGCGAAACGGTGGATAATCTCAAACGCGTCATGGTGGTCAAGACGGAATTTGGGATAGGCAAAGATAACCATAGCTAGAAGGAGGGCTAATATCACATAAGAAACAGCCAGTGTAGGAACTGTAACCTGTGAAAGCGTTATCAGTATGTTATCAAATACAGTGTCTGTATCACTTACGTTTTCTTTCTTGATAAATTCCCTTGTGGCTTGTGCAACAAAGAGGACCAGCCATACAGTGCCACTAACTCCTGCTCCCGAGTGAACTGTACAACATTTAAGAAATCAAATTCGTAGAGAGAAGGTAGGCAGACTCACTGCCCCCAATAGAGTAGACTCTAGCGAGAATACGGCGAATCCACAATGGCCATCTGGCATCATTAATACTATCAGTCAACAATGCTCGTGAAAAATACCCTACTACTCACGTCTGCGGGGCAAGACAAGCGACGGTAAAAAACGCATTAACGACGTATTCTTGGCGCATCAAAATTGCAGTAAACAAATTCGCAATAACGACTTTGCCCAGCTTGTCCGCGTTGAAGCCCTCGACACAATACCAGATAAAGACCCCCATATTGGTCGCGAAGACAATTCCAAAAAGTCGGCGGTAGAGGGACATTATCTGGAACCGCAGGTTCCGGATGAGTCGTCCCTGTGTCTTCTCCGGCAATACATCGTCTTCGTACCCTTGCCAGAGAACCCCTTTCTCTTCCACCGAGGAAGCCTCGCTCTTTCGATCAGAGATGGACGGGGGTGCGGTGGTGACATTCACGACTGCATTCGTGAGATCGACCACCTTAGACTTCGCCTCGTGAACGGTTTCGGGGAGGCTAGACTTGTCCAAACTATTTGTAGAGGACGAGGGCCCGTGCATAGTTATGGTCAGCTGTGGGGCCTCCTCGGAAATGGCGAAAGATGGTGCGTCCATGAGCGACAAAAAGGTGAAGAAGAATGGGCTTGCGAGAATCTAGTGGATCCTGCCTGATTGCTGAGACATTCAAGTAGGCTTCCATCCTTTTTATACGGACTCATGGGACACTGGAGGCGGTGAAAGATTCCGATCCGGAAACCGGACATGCCAACCACGCCAGCTCTGTACGGTGGATCTACTCACAGAAGCCAGACACGGCGCAAAAGACTGGCATCGGAGAGCTCAGGCGCCGAGATGTTCCCAATATGGAACGTGTCGAATTAGAGCGCCATGGTAGTCGCATAACAGGGAAGGCGAGACCGGTGCCATATCGGCAGATTTTGTATCCGCTCGTTCTGCGCTATGTGAAAACCATCTTGAGCGAGGCGTTACACGCAGCAAATCAACCGGTCGCTAAATGGTCAAATAACGACGTCTGTTGCATGGCATGAGAGCGTGTCAGTGTATTCTGCAATGTCTCAATCAGACGGTCGCAATCTGAACAGCGTACAGCTGTAGCAGATTGCCGTGACCTCGAAAGTATACAGCCATAGCAGTCGAGCCAGCCCTCGAAGTGAAGGATGCTATGTGATGAGCAGTCAGCACACTGGTCAAACGCGGTGAAGGCGGGGCCGATAGAAGTCCTTACTTGCTTCCCGGATCTGCGAACGTCCCCGCGCATGCGCGCTCCGATTCAGAGGACTGGTTCAACAGCGACATGACAGCTCTGAGGTAGATCTGGTAGGAGCATCGGGGGCAGAACAGTGCCACCGTTGATCTGTCAAAACGCCCGGCCACAGAAGTCTGGATCTGCGCCCAGCTGGTCCAAAGAATGTCGTCAGCGGTATCTAAAATGTGGTGACGACCGTGGGATGAGTTTCGTGTATTTAACGACCAGACTTGCAGAAACAATCCCGCAAATAGATATGTCGCACTACCAGGCCGACTGGTTGAGCTCATTTATCGTGCCGATATGGTGGCGCAGCCGGGAGGGAGTAGTGCCGCGCGAAAGTCCACCGATACCGTGGAAGGCACGGTCGGTGCATGCCGCGGCATCAAAGCTGTAAGGGACCTGATCTCGATCACAGATCTGTCATTTGGGCCGAACGGCATGGGCAGGTTTATATCCTAATCAAGATGTCGAGACGCTTGAGAACACTTTCTCACAGAAACGAATAGTTTCACTCACCAGAAAGGTTGAGCGTAGCGCTCGCAAGCAGGTCCTGTAAAGCTGTCAGGTTGTCATGAGAAATAAGTCGCGCATCTAACGGTATACAAGTTATTCACCTAATCAAGAAATCTAAGCCATCCGCGCAATCTCGCATTTAGTCAAACTGAAGGTAACAGTCCACCGAGTCCAAATGTCGCTCTGATTAGTACCCGCTCTGGTTAGTGCGCACTGTTTCACTTTGAAGCTGAATTTAGGGGAAGCCCCAACCATGCATCCGCGATGAACGTCTCACAGGATCACGTTGGCTCCATTTACCAGAATATGTCCCAGGGTCCACTGACAGTGGCATAAGGTCAAATTACAGGAGATGACTATACGTAATGGATGTCTCTGCCCTGTTCAAGATATGAGGCAGACATGTTAATCAGAAATGTCCAGATTGAACGAAACAATCAGTCACCGATGAACTCGGAGTCGGAGTTTCCTTCAGTGACATGTCGAGGCTCCCGCTCATGCGATAGTACCTTGCCAAAAGAGTCTATCGATGCCGTAGAGCCCTCGCTATCTCCAGAGGCGCTGCGCCACAATACCGAAAGACTCTGGGTCCAGACAGATTCTCGGTATTTGAACATAGCCGTTAATCGTTGCTGTTCGTACATCGAGTTCTGACACACTATACACGTGCAATGTTGACCAAGCACGCTTTTCTTGAACAATGAAATTGGAGCTAAAAATAGAACAAAAGACAGAACGGATGTGAGTGGGGTCGGTGGAGTCTTCCAATGTATTGTCATACCCATCGTTCAACTTAGAGGGCTGATGTGGAAGATGGATACCCAATACCGGATGTGCTTATCACAAAAGTCCATCAGGGAAAATCTCCCTTACTTATTAGCTCTTATTAGCACTTGTTGAGATAAAAAAGTCACATAAGTCACATAAGTGTCATAAGTACTTATTATTTTACCCACTTGCTAATCGCCTCTCAGATAAGCATCATAAGTGCATAATGAGTACTCATAAGTACTTGATAAGAACTAAGTGGGAGGAAGGAAAAATAATGTTGCTTACCAAATGGTGAAAATCATCAATTGAAGAGTGTCTTTATGCCATTAGCAATGACAGGTTGATAACAGAAGGTTGGAATAAAAATTTAAAAAATAAGTATCTTCTGCCACCACACAGGATTGAACCAGTGACCTCTCAGAATTGATTGCCTTATAAGGCATGACCTGTAGCACTTTACCACTACACCACAAGTCCACATCTTTTCTAACTCACTCTCATCAATATAAGCCTTCCTGAGTATGATGACTTGTGTCTTTTTGTTGCTTGGCTGCTGCTATACTCCTCCATAGACCTTTGATGCAATTATATCTCCACTTTATTTTTCTGGCTAAACAGAAGGCGCTCTATCAAATGCAAGTACTTTTTGCAGTATTTTCTTTCTCAGATTGAGATAAAAAAAGAATAATTTCTTAAGGTGTATCTTTTTGACCTTGTTCAAGGAGTACAATGTAAGTCTATAAATACAAAGGCTTGTTTATTATGGTGCTCATTCTACATGTCTAGTCCATACTAGTTACTAGCACAGCACAGCTGAAGTAAGTGAGCAATTGGAAGATCTCATAACAACTTTCTGAGAGTTTGATTAGCATCTTGAGATAAATTAGCACTCAATAAGAATCTGATGAGTAGGATTAGAGAAATATAAGATAGATGAGCATTCAGTAAGAATCTGATGAGTGGAATTAGAGATGTGTGAGATAGATTAGCAGTCAATAAGAATCAGATGAGTAGAATAAGAGACATATAAGTTGGATAAGAATGGTAAGTATTCAATGAGCTCTAATAAGTAAGGGAGATTTTTCCTGATGTCGCACTTGGCGCTTTCATGTTGCAGCACAACATTCTGATATTGCTGCTCGCGCGAGGCAGTAAAATATGCAAGACGACGAAGTTGAAAGGAATTCTGAAGAAAGCAGCAGTGGTGGAACAGAGTTGGACAGGACCCCGGCGAATCCACCAAGAGCCTCGATCCCATTTGGTCCAAAAATCGGCCAAAATTTCGAAAATGTTCGATCCAAAAGGCCGAATTTGGGGGGCGTAGGTCGAAATGTTCGGTGCCATAACGGTCCGAAATGTACCTCTCAGCCCGCATGTCCGATCCTATCAGGGCCGAAATCCGGCCAGTCCTGGCGCGGAAATGGACAGGCCGGTCAAGCCGACGGGCATCTCCTCATCCAGTCTCGTCTTATGCGCTCGCGCGGTCGTGCGGTTCCTCGACGTTGTGGGTTGGGCAAAGTGCTAGCTGTGGCTAGCTGCGGACGCGGGGCAAGGTCGAGCCGCTCACCCAATGCTGGAGCCTCTAGAGGCGCTCCGCGGCACACCTTGCCGTCCACCCAACCCTAGCGGCGAGGAGGCTACAAGTCGTAGGCCCTGGCCAGGTCTGCTATGTGGTTAGACGCGACCTGCTCAAAAGCACGGATATATACCTGGTAAGCTAGCGAACGCCAGCGTCCCAAGAGCCGGACGTGCTCGGGGTCGACTTTCTGAGAGAGGAAGAACGACGCGCCGCCGATGCGGAACGAGTGGCCATAGGTCGTTCCGTGCCCGAGTGCCATGAACACGGCATTGATGTGCCGCAAGGCAGCCTCGCGCACCATGGGGCAAACCTCGCCATGGCTGTCACGCCACGAGAACAATGGATCGTCTGGGCCTGCCGGCACAACCGCTGCCAGGTTTCGCAGCGCTGCCAGTGGGCACAATGTCCCCTGCCGGACGAGAAAAATGTGCTGTACTTCCCCGGCCTTCGCTGTCTTTGCGGATGGTAGGTCGAGTCGTGCATACGGTTTGCCGTTGAGGTCGAAACCGAATAGTGCGTCGCCCCGCTTGAGGTGCAGGCAACCTGAAAACGCCTTCCGCGACCTCACTGTTGCTTCACCGAAGCGCATGAGGCCCCAGAACGCGCATGCAGCGACCGCCCAGATGCACGCCTCGAACGGGTCAGCCAAATTGAGACTTTCCTTCAGCGACGCGAGCATGTGTAGCGTTACCGGCGGGCGTGGGGGCCGTGATCGGCGCTGCAGCTGGATGTTTGCGAGTCCACGCAAAGACCAGTTGATTCGGTCACGGTCGGTGGGCGCCAGGGGGGGAGGCCACCCTTGGGCGATGTGCCATGCGCGCACACTGTCCAAGTACTTCCCGGCGACTTGAACTGACACTGGCTCGAAAGGGGTGCTGTCCGCCAGTGCGATGTCTGCAGGGTCGGGGTCTGCCACAGCCCACAGGCAGAAAGAGTGTAGAACGGGGAAGGACGCCGGCAGCCGTGCGCGTTCGGGGATCGAGAAGATGTCGCAAAACAAGTGGAACTTGCGGAGCCCAGAGCCATAGCCAGTCAGAGTCGAGATCCGCAGGGACGCCCGTGAGGCCATCTCTGCCAGGTGCGCCATGATCGGGTGGGTGATTACGGTCTCGGGCGGTGTGGACACCCCACGCCACTGGAAGATACGTTCATCCGCGCTACAATGTGGGCGCAGTAAGGATGCTTGAAGACGCAGGGCCCCCAACTCTTCACGTGTTGGTGGAGCCCCTTCCTCAGCGGGCCAGAGCAGCCGAAAGCCCCGCGCAGGCATTACTGTGATATGAGCAGGCTGTCAAGGGGCGGTGGTGTGCAGAAGTCGCTCCGTGTAGTCGCTGAGGGGAAACTGGCTAGGAAGGCAGAGACGTCGCCACGTGAGAGAGCATCGGTTACATTGTCTCGGCTGGGCACCAAATGTGCAGAGAGGGTCAGGCCATTCTGGGCGAGGAGGGTATAAATACGCTGGAGGACAGTGTTCGTCTCCCTGCTGCGCGAGCGGCCCTTGTTGACCACATGTACGACACCGCTGTTGTCGGATCGGACGTACAATCTGGTGGCAGGTCTTCCCAGCATCTGGAGGACACCATGGTGCAGAAGCATACGCAATCCGAGTTCGACGGCTACTGCTTCGGCCCAGCCGATGTCGAACTGCTGGTGTGGCCCGACAGTTACTGTGGGCGCCCACGCCCAGACTGCCCAGAACGTGTGGACCACCACTCCGATCCCAAAGGAGGAACTCGCATCGCCCCACCACCCAATGTCGATAGGGTCGGGGGGCTGGATCGGCAGCTCGTTCGGGAGGTGGGTGAGGAGACGCCGCACCCACTCGAGATCGGCCAGCAAGGGAGCAGGGGGGTGTAGGTAGCTGCGTGCCAACTTGAAAGCTGTTGCAAAGTGGGACACAGAACACAGAAAAGGGCGAATGAGTGGATAGATGGTCGCGGCATGTACCAGTTTGCCATGTAAGGATGCTGCGTCCTTCATGCGAAATTTCTGCGATGGCAGCAGCCATGTCGCAATCAGCGCCTCGGTGCTCCGCAACTTCTCGGCAGGCAGTGCCACCGTCTTCCGATCCAAGTCCCAATCGAACCCGGTGAAACGCTGACATGACGCGAAGCTTCTTGTTTTGGCAATGCTCCACGGGACGCCCAGGGGTGCTGTCACAGCCACGAAGTCTGTCTCTGCCCAGGTCTGCCCAGGCAGGCGGATGACGAAGAAGTCGTCCACCCATTTCACAATGGGCCCAAAACCTTTCGCAGTGTAGATAGCAACCAGCATGTCGGCCACCGCCCCGAAGACTCCAGCGCTGGAGGCCAGTCCGAAACACACAGCCCGATCGACATAGACCTTTCCTCGCCACCAGATGCAGAGAGCATACTGTTGGGAGGGATGTACGGGTGTAATGCGATATGCGGCACTGATATCGAACGTTGCGGCTACCGCACCTGGAGGAAGGTCCAGTATAAGCCGTGAGACTATCTCGAATGTCCCCCAGGCAGTGGGGAAATCGTCCGAACTCACTCCATCGTTGACAGATGTTAGTGTAGGCTGTCAAACACAGGACAATGAGATCACATATAACATTACTATCTACCGATTAAGCGTACATTGTTTCGTGGATACGAGAGATCCTGCACTAGCCGTAGCTTGTCTGAGTGCGGTTTTGGTACCAAACCAAGCGGTGAGGTGCGGAAGAAGCCAATCACATGCTCGAGTTCGTCTGGCTCGAAGCCGTTGGAATAACGTCCAGCTGCTCGCTCGCTGGCAATGTAGGTGTCGATAAAATCGGGGTCGATTTCGGAGGATGCGTGGTTCGGGAAGATAAGAGAGTGTGGGAGTGGCGTGTGAATGCCTACGTTGAAACCGTGACGCAGACCGTGAACGATATGAGACCAGGCCGGTAAGATCCCCAATTCGGCTAAAATGTGCTCGACGCGGTCGGGGTCCAGGGGCGTCGAGACAAGCCGCGGGTCAGGCACCAACTTATGTATACCTGGTGCACCAACTGATGGATAGGCCTACGGACGCTTATGCACCAGGCAGCGCTTCTGCCTGGCTGCTGGTGCATCAGGTCCTGGGCTATCTCCGGACCCTCCGGGGCCTCCTCCCTTTCGCCGTAGGGCCCCCTCGGCATCGCGGCTTATTACCATATCTGGCAGGCATGTAGTCCAAGGGCCCTGTATCATTTTGTTTATGTTGTATATATGCTTTTTGGTGCCACACGCTTATTTGGGCACCGAAAAATGTCCAAAAATGGTAATAAAATCAGATTTTTATTTTGGATTCAGTAGCTACAGGTACAGTGGTGGGGGATCTGTATACGGTAATACGTCCAGCGAACATGCGCGGGCGGAGGGAACGGGTGGCGCGCACGGGCGGCGCAGTGTGCGCGGGCGGGACAGCGTGTACGGCAGGGGCAGCGCGTACAGGCGGGGGCAGCGCGTACAGACGGGGGGGCAGCGCGTACGGGCGGGCGCGAGCATACGGGCGGGCGCAAGCATACCGGCAGGTGCGAGCATACCGGCAGGTGCGAGCATACCGGCAGGTGCGAGGCGTATGGGCGGGCGCGAGGGTGTACGGGCGGGGGCAGCGCGTACAGGCGGGGGCAGCGCGTACTGGCGGGGGCAGCGCGTACGGGCGGGGGCAGCGCGTACAGGCGGGGGCAGCGCGTACGGGCGGGCGCGAGGCGTACAGGCGGGCGCGAGGGTGTACTGGCGGGGGCAGCGCGTACGGACGGGCGCGAGGCGTACAGGCGGGGGCAGCGCGTACTGGCGGGGGCAGCGCGTACGGACGAGCGCGAGGGTGTACGGGCGGACGCAGCGCGTACAGGCGGGGGCAGCGCGTACGGGTGGGCGCGAGCGTACAGGCGGGGGCAGCGCGTACAGGCGGGCGCGAGCATACCGGCGGGCGCGAGCATACCGGCAGGTGCGAGCATACCGGCGGGTGCGAGGCGTACGGGCGGGCGCGAGGCGTACAGGCGGGGGCAGCGCGTACTGGCGGGGGCAGCGCGTACGGACGGGCGCGAGGGTGTACCGGCGGGCGCGAGGCGTACAGGCGGGGGCAGCGCGTACGGGCGGGCGCGAGGGTGTACGGGTGGGCGCGAGGGTGTACGGGCGGGTGCGAGGGTGTACGGCAGGGGCAGCGCCGGGACGAACGAGGAAGGTACGAGCGTGGGTGGAACGAGCACGGGCAGGGCGAGCGTCGGCGGGACGAGGCGAGGCAAGCGTCGGGGGGTGGGGAGAATGCCAACGCGATGGCAAGCCACGGCGTACGGACGCCATTGATACTAAACAGCAAGATGTTAGTACTTCGAAAGCTGCAAAATGAAACAAAATAAACTTACGTTGGGACGCTGCTCGCAGGCAGCAGCGGGACGACGACGACGACGGCGTTGTTGTTGTCGTCGTCGAGCAGACCCCAGGGTGACGCGTCACAATGGGCAGCCTGGGAAGTGCCGGCCTGCCCAATGTGGAAGGCGTCTTAAACGTCTTATATTCGTCTTATAGTAATTAGAACGTTAGTATGCTCTCAATAGAGCTTCAATCATCGAGATTTTTGGTATTAGCACAATATAATAGTAGTAGAATAGGCTTACCAAATATGAGGAGTACAGGACGAAGACTGCCAGTTGAGGACGAGCCCCGAGTCGGCCGAGGCCTGGCGCAGCCAATCAGGTGGCGCGCTCAGCCAGGCGCGACTCGAGGCTCGAAATGTTCGCCAGCCTACTACACGGCTGTTTCGAGCATTGTAGCTGCAGCTGCTTCCCTCTTCCCACCAAACTCGAATACAGTCTACATTTATATACTATCTATTATAGGGTACTTAATATTCACTGCTGGCTGGGCTAGTGCTCATGCCATTCACAAAAATAGCCCAATCTTCGGTCATTCTGGGCCCAAATCAGGTATATTTGATTTATATCTCTCTGAGAAAGCAGAGGAATTTTTCCAAAAAATGTGTATAGACTATAATATACATTTCTAGTACTATGTATGCTTCAGGTACGAAATACATCCGCTCAAAATGGTTGTACTCACTGTTTAACATGAGTAGGACTTCAGCCACATACCCAAATCGGGTAGTCCGGCTGTTCCCGTAGTGCTTGGCGCTAACAGCGACGCGTCACCGTTGGTCGTCTCCTCGACGTCGTCCACGTCGTCGACGACGTCCCGCTGCTGCCCGCGAGCAGCGCAATATGGTAAGTTCTCAAAGATTCTTTCATATCTTTCAGTTACTGACCAGCTGTTTGCAGCCCCAGCCGGGCAGCATTTATATCTGCAAGCTCACTCCCCTGCCCATTCCCCTCCTCCCCGACGTCTGCCCCGTGCTGCGTGCTGCACGTCCGTCCGCTGCCCGTCCGTCTGCTGCACGCCCGACCGTCTGCTGCCCGACCGTCTGCTGCCCGTCCGCTCGCTGCCCGACCGTCTGCTGCACGCCCGTACGCTGCCCGCCTGTCTGCTGCACGCCCGTCACACGCCCGTCCGTCTCACGCCCATCCGTCTGCTACACGCCCGTCCGACGCCCGTCCATACGCTACACGTCCGCCCGTACGCTGCCCGCCCGTCTGCACGCTGCCCGCCCGTCTGCTGCCCATCCCGCTGCTCGTGGCTGCACGCCCGCAGCTCGTGGCTGCACGCCCCGCAGCTCGTGGCTGCATCCCCGCTGCCTCCGCTGCGCCCGCTGCCTCTGCGTACACGCTTCCCCCGCGTACACGCTTCTCCCGCCGTACACGCTGCCCTCAACCGCCGTACCCGCTGCCCCCGCCCGTGCACCCACTCGCGCCCGCTGCCCCCGCCCGTACACCCACCCGCGCCTGCGCACGCTGCCCCTGCCCCTGCCGCTCACGCTGCGCCGGTACGCGCTGCCTCCGCCTGTACACGCTCGCGCCCGCCGTACGCGCTGCCCCCGCCGTACATGCTCGCACCCACCCGTACCCCTCGCACCCACCTTACGCGCTGCCCCCGCCGGTACGTGCTGCCGCCGCCCCTGCCCCTGCCTTACGCGCGCTGCCCCTGCCTTTGCCCTTGCCTTACGCGCTGCCCCCGCCGGTATGCGCTGCGCCCCCGAATGCACGCTGCGCACGCCCATGCACGCAGCCCTTACCGTGCACACTGCCCCCGCCCGTACTCGCTGCCCGTCCATGCTTCCCTGCTGCCCCTACCGTCCACGCTTCCCCGCTAACCCCGCCCGTCCCCGCTGTCCCGCCCATGCGCGCTGCGCCGCGCCGGCCCGCACACGCTACCAGTACGCTGTGCCTGCCCGTGCGCGCTACCCCGTTCCCTCCGCCCGTGCGCGTTCGCTGGACGTATTACCGTATATAAATTCCCGTACCCCTGTACCTGTAGCTACTGAATAAAAATAAAAAAATCTGATTTTACTATCATTTTTATACATTTTTCGGTGCCCAGGTAAGCCTGTGGCACCTGAAATATATATTGCATTATAAAAGTAATGACCCAGAGCTATAGCTACCCGATATGGTAATAAGCCGCAATGCCGAGGGGACCCTACGGCGAACACTAGGGGGCCCCGGAGGGTCCGGAGATACCCCAGGAAATGATGCACCAGCAGCCAGGCAGAAGCGCTGCCTGGTGCATAACGGTGCGTAGGCCTATCCATCAAATGGTGCACCATTAGTACATAAGCAGCTGGGTCAGGGGGATACAGTCGTACAGCCCCGGGCTCCATGGGTGGCGCTGCCGCAGATGCTGCAGCCATGGAAGTGAGTGCACTGAGTCCCAAAGCGGCAGGAGGATGCTCGCACGAAGCCAAAGCAGTACGTCTGCCCGCCAGGCGTGGCAAGGGTGTTCGCGCTTTGGGCGCCGACAGCGATGGCAGCTGTCGGTTGTCCTGCCACTGTGCGGTCGGCAGTACAGGCAGCGGGGAGATGTCCGGTCCTGCCACAGCGAAAGCAGAGTGAACTATGCTCCGTGCGCACACGCTTGGCCATAGGTGGACCAGCCAGGTTGCCAGGTGCTGTGCGCTTTGTCTGCACGCCGACAGCTGGTGTGCCTGCTAGCACTGCAGCGCTGCCACGGGAGATCCAACGAGTAGTCAGATACGTGAGGGCCCCCATGTCTGGGGTTCCCAGGTCATGTGTCGGGTTGGACGCAGCCACTTCTCGCTGCTGTACATCATACTCGAGCGCAATGGGCCAGCCATGGGAGGCTGCCAAGTTTTCGACATAGTGATGGTGACATGCCAGTGCGTCCGCACGTACAGAACCATGGTGAGTGCGAACCAGGGTCACGACGGCCTTGGAAGCTGCGAGCCAGTCCGTAATGCTGATAGCCTTCTCGTTTGCACGATCGAGCCCTCGTAGCGTGAAACCTTGCGCTGTTAATTGGAGGTCGGTGTCACTGTACAGCGCTTTCGCACGTGCGGCCGTCGTGAGATGCGTGTATGGGACGTAGCGGCCCAATCGCACGGCTTCGTCCACTTTCGGGGGAACGGCTGAGGGACGGAGCAACGGTATCAGCACGAGATCGAGTACGGGGCAAAAACGAGGCAGCCTAACACAGGCAGCATGCGCGCGAGATGAGTGGCATCGAACCCGAGATATGATGTCCATCGACAGTGCGAGGGGCATGCGGCTGGCCCAACCGCGCCGGCACAACGAGCGAGCAGGTAAAGGAAATAGTACTCACGTAGCGACGTAGGGCTCGCATGGAATCCGGCGACCATTGCAGGCAGGACGCGCGCTTTTTCGTCACGCGCAGCAGCAGCAGCCGCGCGCGCTCGTTCAATATCGGCTGGACCCGCTACCAGTGGGGCAGCATGGGGGGCTGCGCCAGGTGCGGGCATGCCGTTCTGGTAGTGCTCTGCGGCTTCGAGGATCGCTATACGCTCCTGAAGCGCCGCGATGATCTCCGCCGGGCCGAGGCCAGCAACCGGCATGGGCTCTGCTGCATCAGCGCGGGGCAAGGGCACTGCGTCGACTGCTGCCGGGGCCGGGGGCAACTCCGGGGCACCAGCTGCATCGGCGGGGGGTGCTGCATTGGGAGCAGGCTGCACATCGCCAGGGGGCCCCAGCGGAGGGGGCTGAGGTGCACCATCCGGGAGGGTAAGCATACCAGCAACGTTGACCATGGTCACGGAAGTGCGTCTCGAAGAGATGTTGAAAGAAATAAGGTACGATGTAGAGTATGAGATTAGCTACGAGTCTGTAAGCTAGCGGAGGAAGCGACGGTGGTCGAAGTGGTCGAGAGGAGAAAATTTCTGCGCGAGCGCCTACCGCTCGACTGGACGTTGGGCGCCGGCCTCTCAGGTTCGGCCAGCCCCGGCACTGAGACGCCTCTTCGGTCCCCTGCCGAATGCTCTTCCGTGATCCAGATGGCGTGCAGACGGCGCCGAACAATTCCAGCACCGCCCGATGAGCAGATCGGCCTTTTTTTGCGAGGCTTTAGCGATTTTAAGAGGTTCGATCCCATTTGGGGCCGAAATCAGGCCTTTTGCCGCGAGGTTATGTGCCCAAAGTCCGAATTGGGCGGCGGGCGAGGTCCGAACGAAGGACGATTTGGGATCGAGGCTCTTGGGGGATTCGCCGGGGTCCTAGTTGGACGCGCGCGAACGCTGAGCGGGAAAGCACGTGACATGATCGGAACCGCAAACCATCCCGCTGCTCACGGTTTCCCATGAACTACCTGAGCTTGCTTCACCACCGCCACGTTGGCCAACCCCAGGCGGTTGTGCTCCCTGAAGAAATAGTCTGACGCATCATAAATGGCAGCTTGTCTGCGTTTCACCAGACGTGTCAGTCCTGCTTCATTCCACCTATCTTCTGGCGCTGAACTGCTATACCTACTAAGGTCTGGAGGTCGTTTGTCGACAATAAGGGTATGGACAACGGCACTGCCCATTGACAGTTGTGCCCTAACTTTAGATGTGCTATACTTGTTACGAATGACATGCGAAAAGGACACGACCAGCAGTGCTTTCCAAATGTGCGTATCAGCCTCTGACGCCTTCCACCCGCACGTGAAGCTGAAGTAAGAGATGACCGATAGCTCAAGATCCTGGAGGCGAAGCCGGGCGTACTCCACGCATCACTCAAGATTGAACCCTATAATCGTGCGTATTTTGGGAGTGCGCTCGGCCTGCATTACGCCGTTGCTGATGGAACAACCGTCATCTCGAACGCCGTCACGGACACGCCACTATGAAGTGAACAGGGTCGGAGTAAGGTCGAGAGTCTCCATTTCATTCCCACTGTGATTGAGACCCAGCGTTCTCCAGACGGTACATGGGGGCCTTATCATGTCTTTGACTGATACTGCGGGCTCGCTAGCCGTAGCCACGAAAGGCCAATTCCTGACTGGCGTCTCTGTCGACATAGGCACGTCGTTCGTGAAGCCAGGGGGCCGGACCGGCGACGAGCTGAGGGTGAGCGCGGTTGTGACAGGCATGGGTCTGTAGCCGTCTCAATCGATTACCATAATCATGCGTGTTCATCACACTGCCATCATCCCTGTCAGGGCGGTCGCTTGCGTACACCCGAGTAGAGTTCTTCAACGCGGCTGGGCAGCTCGCGGCGTATGGGCGTAAGTCTTGTCATATGCAGGCAGTCAAGACAACTGATCTTGTCTTGGTTTGACTCATCACTCATAGATCATACCAAGTACATCGGCAAATCTGCAGGGCATGAGGTGTGTCCACTGCTCTCCATCGTCTGGTTATCATTTGCTTTGCTAACAGTTATACCATCAGAACGACGTAAAGTTTTCTGACGACGGTGAAACCGTCATCGAGGGCAAAGATGTCGACTAGAGACGTCAATGTTTTCCCCGTAGCATCGGATTTTCCAGATTTGGGTCAGCGGGAGAGCTCACAGATAACAAGGCGCATTGCGTTTTAGCACCGGATAATCAGTGGGGTTTGACGTTGAGTGAGTTCTCTTGGTGGGCAAACCTACAGCTAAATGAATGCCAAGTCACTGTCCGGGAATCCGGTGTGAATCATGTTTACGATAGGCGACAACCTATCTAGTCTACACTAGAGTTTCATCATGAACAGTGGACTCCCAGAGCTCTACACCTTGACGCCGAGCCGTATTCGTCGATGCGGGATGTGCTTGCCCCGGAAGCTTGCCCTGGAAGCAACACTTGGCCAGACGCCCAGGAGATGTAGCGTTTTCCGCCATCATCATCCATCTACGCCAATCCCCTTGCACTGACAAAGTGCGTGCGAGGCAATCATGCACCGAATTTTTGACACAGGCATGCATACATGCGAAGCTTCACCCTGGATTGTGATCGCCGCGTTGTGCGCCACGACACACGATTGAAACGAGCTGTTTGCAGGATTACAGCAGTGATGACCCTGCGTGCACGGCGCCTTCCGCTCCGTGTCGGTGCCAAGAAGTCCGAGCCGACGATAATGCGGCACGATCTCGTCTTGGACATCTGCAGGGACGGCCTTCTCTATGTACCGAGCAAACGCGGACGATTTGAAGACCCCCATCCTGAACGGTGTGCATTCTGACAATGCGACGGTGAGGCGCGTTGAGGCGGTCCGGGAGTCCGCACGTCGGAGTCGTCATCAGTAGTGCTGTGCGACAGAGCCGCTCGCAAGACGTAGACCTCAATGCATGCGAAGGGAAGGAAATGTTCCAACGCGCTTCTGTCAGCGTCAATTTCCGCTGGAGATATTGGTTAGTGTCAAATTGGCGCAGCGTAGGAGTGCGAGAATGAGTGAAGATATTACACATTTGTGAGGGCCGGTAACTCAGGCCAAAACTTAAGGGGTGCTAGAGTCATACACAATCTACGTCTACATGGGGGCTGTTGGTCAGTGCGTCAGGCGTGCTTGCTTTAGCGACGGCCACTGCCAGCTTCAACAGGAGGAATCGATAGGAGGTCGGTGGGGAGTGTAACTGAGCGTGATCTGCCGCGCTTTCACACCAAACTTGAGAAAGACCTTCGGTTGAAAAGCACTGCCATAAGCATAAAGCGTTGTGACACGAAGGTGCAGAAATAGAAAGCCCCCCTTCAGACACAAGTTCATAATGAAACATTTCCTTGGAGTGAAACAACAAAGACAGGTGCGACGTGTCTGACATAACACATTCCCTCCGCAATGTCTCCTGCCGATCCAACACTCAGCGGCTGGCCTAACTGGTAAGCAATGTGCAGGTCATCTGCATTGAGAGTAGCCACCCTTTGTACACACACCGCCGCGTAGTGGTTGAAATGAGAATATTACATGTTGAATCTATCGCCGAGTTAGATATCTCCAAACAATCGTTTCCTGGTTGTAAGACATCAGAGATACACTTCATGGGCAATGAGACATATCAATTACGCACAACACATCCGGGGCTTCACTCAGCATTGTCGGGCCTCCAACCATTTCCCGGGTCCAGACATCTCTCACGAACCATCCGATGTGGCCCACCGCGCATCCCATAAGATCACCCGCTGCTGCTCGCCACGTACCATTCAGCATCCAGGCGAGACCGACCAGTGCCAGGGGAAGGTACGGGGCAGTGATTGTGATCAAGCCAAACAAAGATATTGGTGTTGATGGGTGGCGGCGTGACCACAGGTAAATTGGAACAAATGCGAGAGGAGAAGAGAGGAAAGGTAGGTTGACAAGAGGTGAGAGAGCCTAGAACGGACAACATTACAACGATCCCATACGTAGAACATGGACCGTCACTCACGAGGAGCATGATGGAGGACAAGAACAGCAGCCAAAAATAGTCTGCCTTGCGATTCGCAAACGATGATTCTTCCAGCATTCTACTGTACCGCATGCTGTTGAGCATTTGCCACGTCAGAATTCAAGCTCGTCTGAAGGCTAAATAAGAAGACTCACAAGAAGAACATATGAAACACGAAGTCTAACGAGATCGTGCCAAAGTAGAAGAACGTGGTTAACACTCGCCATGGCTGAGATACCGTATCAGAAGCACTTCATCTGTAAGACAAGGTGAGAACCAGACCTGAGCGTTTGTGAAAGCAGCCTTGAAGCTAAAGTACAGTTGCAGTGGTGTGACGAGTTGACATTGCTTTGTGGCAAGCAAGTCAACAACTCGCATTGTTCTGCATTGATTTGACATACTCACTACAGCTAGACTCGTGAGCACAGAGAGTGCAAGCCACGCCCGAGTAATTGGAGGTATTTGTGTTACCCAAGCTTCGATGCCGACAGGCATATTGGGGAGGTCGTGGTCGAACGCCGATGTAGCGCCCGAGCACTGCCCGATCGAGTCTAACGTGTCCTTCTCCGTGCACGTGATGAATACGCGATCTTCAATACATTTCTTGCCCAATTGCAATCTTGCCATTGCCAGTGATCAATTCACCGTTGAAAGTTTCGGATTCGACAGTATCTGAGCTTCTCCTGATATCCTCCTGCAGTCATGGCTCTTCTCTAAATTTCTAGCAGATGTTCACCACGATGTGTTTGAACTCCAAGATACTGTTGCTAAATTTACTTTGAGTCCTAACGAAACAGCCTAGCGTCTACAGACTACACGCAACGTAACATGACAACAGCTACTAATGTCCAATATTTGTGACTCTAACTATCGCGCACAGCTGTTTCATCTGCTTAGCGGCGCTCAGAAGTGAATGCTGCACGACTCCATCCACGTATGTGCCTAAAATCTACGGACGACCCTTGACGACGTAGTCTTTCGAGCCCCTTGGGAACAGGCTGACTTTCTGGCACGCTCTCTTGCAAGCTCGTAGGCCCGCTATTTCCTTCTGGTTGCAATCCTCTCATTGCGGTCATCGTCAAAATGGCAATAGCTGAGGCGCCAGAACACAACATCTGTGGGAAGAATCCGATGCTGTCTGTCGTATGGACAAATTTAGGTCATTCTTGCTAGCCTTGTATATCCGGTCAGTACTCACCAATGAGGACACCTAACGAGAAGTCAGCACTATGGACATGCTTCCTAAATTGCTCACTTTTGGGAAGACTCACCGTCAAAACCGGGAGCATCGGGCATCGCGTTTCTCAATTGCGGGATGGCCAACAGAATAACGAAGTCCAGGAATAAATATCGAAGCACGCGCTCTTCTTCCTTCTGCACCCACGCCAGCACTATAAGACCCATAGTCGCGTGCGCCAACATCCAACTAGTCCCAAAAAGTAACAACGCGAATACTCTTGCCTCAGGTGGCCGAGTTATGACTAGGGTAATATCTCGACTCGGTGCGTAGGAATTGCCCGACGTATTCATGTAGCTCTCCACATCTGTAGGGGAGATTGCGAAGCTGGATGTGATTTTCATTGTGGTGAGCGCACTCATTGCGATTGGTTCGTCTCCGTTTGGGGACGAGATTCGCAGAGTGGAGGAAAGGTGGTATGTATCGAAAGGATACAGCCTTGCCTCGTGCACGTCAAGGACGTGGTCGCTATCGAACTGGCAAAGGTTTTGTATGCTGATATAGCACTACTATCAGATTGAGGCGACTCGACTGAAAGCAGGCCAGCGAACCTGAGCATCTGCCCTGTTTTATTCGCAATGGGGAACAGCGTTGGATCGTATGTGGCGCTCGGGTCGCTTGCACTTTGTCACAGTGGGTGTGTTATTAGGGATATTCTGTAGGTGCAGGCTTTAGCTCACCTGTCGACATAGATGTTCAACTGCATCGAAGGAATTCCACACAACCTACTCCCATGGGTGCCTTCAGATCCTGGGAGGACGAAGTCTGATCCACAACCAATAATTGACCAGCGTATTGTGACTGATGGCTCATCTATGTCGACGTCGACGTTGTCACCTAGTAAAACGATCTGCGCCGAACGCCACTCAGGAACCATGGAATGAATGAGCTCGAGGACATTCTATAGCTCACGCCAGGATTCGTCTTTGCGATATTATTCAAAACTTTCTCGAACGGCGGCTCGTCGTCGTCCGATCCAATGAAGGCACAGGAAATGGAGATGATGAATATCAAGGAGAATCCAATCACAATTCCAATAAGAAAGGTAGGTCCCAGAGGTAATATCCCTGCTTTAGTCACTATGGTCGGTGACCGCTTGCTATTTGGCTGTTCCGGCTTTGTGCCGCCGGATTTGGCATGTCTAGAAGGAGCGACTCTGCTCGTGTTTGAGGGTGCTCTAATAAGACCAGTTGTAGACAGAAATGAGTGACGAGTAGCCATTTGAGCGAGAGCAGCCTCAAATCAAAGGAGTGACGGGGAGACCACAGCGCAAGGAGAAAGTCTCTTGGAACACGGCAACAAAGCATATTCTTCCTGTTATGACTGGTCTTCAGTACGCCGCGAATGGAGGGAAGCGAGAAATGCGACATCTCTTACGTCTGTTCCCTACTAGACCTGTGCATAACATCAGCTTCTAGGTTCTTTGGCAAGCATTCCCTCACATCGCCACACGGGAAAGCTTCGCAGCTGTGCCACAGAAAGAGCCCAGAAACGTTAGAGCTGGAATAGAAGTGATTACAGCGGGTACCGTACGACGATCAGATATACTTCAAAAGCTGGAAGGGTCAAGCATTCGACAGCGAATTTCGCCACCTAATTATGCAACATACGATTGTTATTACAAGGATCATTACGACGAGGATCACAGCTGTCCCCGACGCTGAGGTTGAGGCCTGTACTCTGTCCATAAGACATGTCAATGTCAATCTCCTGCATGCACTATCGAGTGGACTGATGGGCGTTCCCAAGCTGCTCCAAGCCGCTCTATCTCCGCACCACGGACACGCATGAAATGCGCATCTATCCGCTGCGATTCCAGAGCCTTGTAGGCGCTGCTTGGCAATCTTGATCCCACGGTACGTACGCTTCGTGCCAAGGGCACTGAGAAACGGGTCGGGTATATGTCATGCACATGACGCAACCTCCGACCTTATTGTGAGTGCGCTTTGATACGCGGAATATCCCATCAAAGCGTCGGTGTTTCCTAATCGATCCGCTGACTGATGGGCACAGTTGCAATGCGCGAATGCAGAATGAAATCATTGAAGTCGGATCGGTAGTGGGATTCGCATCAGAGATCAGTACACCGCGTGAATGGAACACACGCTGACACGTTATTCCTGTCACGTACTGCCAGACAACTCCTTCAAAACACGAATTTCCTCCAAAGGGCCGCCCTCGTCTCCTTCCGATCCGAAAATTTCCAAAATACGAGACGCCATACCCAGGTACGATCGCATCTCGTTCTCTAATGAACTGGGCGCTGATGCACTAGCGTCGGTGACTGCTGCATTCCACGCTGTCTTGGCTAGTTCCAGCGCATGCATGCCTATGACCACAGTGAGTAATACAGCCCAAATATACAATATAGGACAAGAGGTATCACATACCAATCTGAGGATAGTTCAAGGGATAGAGCAATTTGTATAACGCCAGAAGCGTGAGTCCGATTGACAAAGCCTCGCGGTAATTACCCTCGTGTGAGGTCTTGCTGAACAACTCAGAGATGTTAGGGAGATATGACTCGTGAAGGAAAGGTGCTAGTTCCTCGGGCATTGTGAGAAAGACCGGGCCTTGAGGAGACAGGTAAGCGACGCTATCAAGATCGCCTGCCGCAAAGACGCGCAATTTCTCCTCCAGGATTGCGAGCTCGACGGATCCTTGGGCAGGTGGGATTGTCGGATTGATTTGCGAAGCGAAAGAACATAGCTCACAATGGCAAATGAAGCCATAATTGTGGTACAAGCCTTCTCTCCGCGTTTGAACAGGCAAAGCCGGATCCAAATACGGGATGGTGATCTGTCACAAAGGTATCGATATGTACGCATGGCATGCAGGAGGAAAGCCTTACCTCTTCACCTTCCTGAATTATGCGCAATGCTATGACCTCCATTCTGACGGAATGAGATGGGGTGATGATGTATTTCGTGACAGCATTTGGAACACAGGAATGGTTGAATAATCTACTAGCCAGAGGAAATATTCCATGTGCATGTGAATTCAGATGTGAATGCACCATGAAATTATTGTTTCCAAAACGCCGATATAAACTAGGCGCCATATTCTGAAGTGTGTCCGGCATTGGTTTTGAGCGACACAGCGGGAGGCTGGGGATCATTGAAGGGCCTTCCATGAGTTCCATAAACGTGGAAAACGAGCCTTCTCTCGTGTTCGCAGTGGTGGCGGTGTCATCAGGAAATGCTTCTGCGACCAATTGCGAGAGAAGGATAGTATCCACCTGGTCATGACGAGACAGAGACTGGTATTCAGTAGACGTCGTATAACGATGATATGATTTGCAGATCTTCCTGTGATGTGCTTTCCATTGCTTGGTCTGGCCTGGTTAACATTTTGCGTTAGTCAGGTCGTAGCCATGATCCACGTTCTTTGGATGTCGCACATTCCTGCCCACAATACCAGTACGAGGCGCAGCCCGTGCATTTCCGGAGTTTGACTTGCGCCGAAGCTAATATGTGGCAAGCATCACACCTACGACCTTTTTCCGATGGCAGAAGGGCAGACGAGAGCGCGAGGTCGGAAACAATGAGAGCACCAGGACTCAACGAAGCAGCAGCAACGGCCTTGCTCCTCGCTGTCGCATGGGGCTCAAGACGAACAATTCGCTGAGCAGCTTGAGCCATTCGAGACTCGAGAGTGAACCAGAGATTTGAATTCGGCACCGGTAGCGGTTCAAAGGTAAAGCGCGGAGTTCAAAACATCCAGTTGACTTCAATGACTTGACGTTACCGGACCCGAAATATTACATGCGGCCACTCGATAACCTTGTATTTCTCATCTAAGTCTATGTCTACGGATGCGACGGATATGCAGCGAAGACAATGCACAAAGATCTACAGCATCGTAGCGCTAAATGATACAGAATGGTAAAGAGAAGACAGACGACGGATGGGCTACATAATCAGACATCATATCTCGGTGCAAATAAAGGACTACTGTGAAGTGCTCCGAGATTTATGAATCCCAGATGGCACCGAACGCGGGAATCCCACGGCTCATCATTCCGTAGACGACCTTCTCCGTTAGAGGCTGATTCGAAATAATAACCACGGCCTCAGCGTTGAACTCGCGCACCATGCGATAAGTGAGCTTGACCAGATCGGGGCGGCCATGCTCACGAGTGTCTGACAGGTTGCGGCGTCAATCGACCGGTCTTAGGCACGAAACCCAGAAATACGCACCATAGATAACTGCATTCGGTGATGCATCCAGAAGAGAGTCGACAAGTTTATCCCCGAACGTCTTTCTAACGGTAGGCGCGGTCCACAACAACTGGATCTGGGTGCGCTTGGCGAACACGACGGGAGCGATAGGGCCGATACCGCTACCGGTCGCCACCATGACCACTCGGCGGAAAAGAGGAGTGACTCGCACAACGCCGTAGCATGGAATGCCACGGATCCAGATCTTGTCCGGGGGATTGCCGATCTGTTTCTCCGTCCAGTCGCCCGCTCTAGACACGACCGCAGAATAGCCCTTTTTGCCCGGCTCCGAGATAGTAGCAAACGAATGCCATTCAAAGAGAGGATCGAGCGACATGCGTGTGAAATGCCCTGGGTGTGTGTTGACTGTTGGTACATGTTGTTAGATACCCAAGTTTAGAGCGGTTGTCAACACACTGACCGTAATCGAAGTACAGACGAACACAGTGGTCCGAAAGGACCTCTGCACGTACAGGGACCTTGCGCAGACGGAGCCAGGGCAGAATAATTGAGCAAGTGAAGATCACAACGAGCCAAAACGCAGGCGATTTGACTAGCGCATGCCCTAATGCTTGATCGGACGGGCGGTAGTCGTTGGTTAGAAGCACAAACTGACGTATCATCGATTAGTATGCTTGAATAATAGGGAATAACGAGGATAGAGGCTTACCTGTGCCCACACAAGGGCGACAGCAGTCCAACCAGCGAAACGATGCGTCACTTCGAAGGTGTTATGACTCTTGGAGCGGAACCTGGGATAAGCGAAAATGACCATGCCCGCTAGGAGTACCAAGATGCAATAGGATAGGACTAATGTCGGAATGGAAGTCTGCGCGACGCGATCAGCAAGGCGACACGAAACAGAGAGTCAGCGAGGTTAAATCACCTTTCCCTTGTCGATTACTTCGCGCGTTGCACGTCCGACGAAGAGCATTAGCCAGACAGTGCCACTGGCTCCTGCACCCGAATGAACTAGAGTTGGAACGTCAGCGCTTGTCTTGTGAGGAGGCAGAGGTACACTTGCTTCCGCCAATAGAATACACTCTCGCCACGATGCGGCGAAACCACAAAGGCCAACTAGACAAAAGTTCAGCTTCGACTCTGATATCTGCGGATGGACTCTACGCACGATTGCGGGACAAGGCAGGCAACAGCGAAAAACGTGTTGATCACGTACTCTTGGCGCATGAGAATGGCCACAAACAAATTCGCAACGACCACTGTGCCGAGCTGACTAGCGTTGGCGCCTTTAGTGCAGTACCAGATGAAGACCCCCATATTGGTGATGAACACGATGCCGAAGAGCCTGCGGTACAGCGACATGATCTGGAAGCGCGCGTTCCGGATAAGCTTCCCCTGTGTCTTCGACGGCAGGTCATCATCTTGATAACCTTCCCAGTTGATACCTTTCTCATCAATAGAACCCTTGCCGTCCAGAGTCGACACAGAAGACGTATAGCTGGGGACTTCGCGAACGTGCGCAACCACAGAGCGCTTCTCGGACTCGTCCTTCTTAGATTCGTCGGGCTTGTATACGAGCGAGGGAATAGCTGGTGCGGATGACTCCGTGTCTAGGGAGCTCGCGCCTTGGCCGGCTGTGTCCTTGACTTCTGATATGTCTTGCTCAGTACGTTGCTCGCTTGTTGCTGCCGCCATAGAGTCGTCTGCTGGGATCCGGCTTGTGGTCATTTCTAATGAGGCGTTAGTGAGATCGGGGGATGCAGGACGAAAGATGGAAGATGTGCATACTGTGGGCGAAAGTTGACAATGATAATCTCACAAGGGACGAGAGAAGCCGTCAGCTTGCTTAACCTCTGGCGGTCTCGGTTGACCTTTTATACCTTCAATGCTAAGCTGGCATTGCGGCGCCGTCTTACTCACTTCGCGCATGTGATTGTAATTTTGGAGAGCAACAAAATTGCGGAGCGATTGCGTATTGCATCGAGATGCATCAGAACCTGTCTCCGCTAAGATAAAAATTACTGGGAACTTCGACTTGGGGGCAGAAGCGGCTAGGCTCCAGGACAGGCAAGCTATTCCACATGGAGATTGCATGATACGTAGCGGGACCGCTAGAGGCCTGGTGGAGTGCGTATCTTCTTTGTCTGTTCGGGGTGACAATGATGGGCACGGCGGTATTTCGAGATGGCCAGAAGAGCCGAAACCCCGGAGAGTCCGTGCCTTGAGAATGACAAGGGAAAGCAATCAATAACTGCGCGCTGTATGCATCAGCCGTCTACACCATGACGGATAGACAGAATGTTGAGATGGTGCCTTCCGAACTGCCCGACCGTAATCCAACAATTAAGGAAGGCTAGACCGAGCAGAACGCAGGATGTAGTCTGAGCAAGTAGGGTAGAAGTTTTGGTGCGGGAGCTCAATAGTATCTAGCCTGAAGAATCAAGGTGAGACAAGGTCGAACTCACCATAAAATGGGTCCGGGGCCCCAAGTACAACGCGGGTACACACTTCGGCCGATCACCGTTATTTGGATATAAAGTTTGCAATACATGAAGTTGGCAATAATGAGGTCGAGATAACCGGGAGAAGGGGCGCAGCGGACGGAACGAAGACCGGTTGCATGCGGATGGTGCTCAGTGCATCAAGCTGTACACATGCGATCTCGATGTTCTGTCTCGGCGCTATACAGATAAAGACGCTTCTTGTGTGGGTACCTCCATGGCGTAACGTGAGTCGAGATGGCGCACGCGCATGAATCAACACCGACTTCGCTTATGCCGCGAGGGCACAACCCCTACCGAATTCGTATTACTGGATGATTGACGAATATATGCGATAAATGATGTCCGAATCAAAACGAGGAATTGGACACCCACCTTGTGCGGAAATCGGATGCACAAGGGGGTAAATGTGGACAGCCTGAGCCGAATCAGTGACGCGGCCGAGGGCTGTACCAAGGAGACGGCTATGGTCGAGGAGCAAGCCATATCCGCGATTATTGCTAGAGGCGCTCGAAGATAATCATCGCTTTTCGATCGGAGAATTGAAATCTGATCGTGCCCGAACCAAAATTAAGCACAAACAGGTCTAAAAACAGGTTGCAGTCTATTGGATTCAACTTAATTAACATACCCTGGTACCGTGGTATTTCATAAACAATTCGTTTGTCGACACAGGAGACCATAGCGCTCATCAAAGTCCCATGAAATTAGCCTCCGTTGCTCAGATAGTCGTTCGCCTCTATTTGCATGGAAAGCCGACGTATTCGGATATGCTCACACGACTGCATCTCCTTTGGACGTGTTCAGTCACTACTTCGTCTCGGCATTGGCAACCTGCCGTGGCAGATTTGAGGTATGCCTATCTACACTGCCAGTGTGGTAGATAGGCAGCATACATACCTCGCAGACTGTTCTTCCTGACGGGGATGTTCATCATACGTAAATGCTGGCGCCGAATGCAAGTTATCTTCGAGAAGGGATATTCTAGGATAACTCCACAGGCGCAGTCTTAGCAGACACTATACAGGGCTAGCCATACGGACTTCGGACGGGGATCTGACACTTGCTCGATTCGACATTTTCTCACCATACCTCAAGGCCTGAAAGGCCCAGTCCTGGGTGCCACAGTCAGAAGTTTCTCGACTGATTGATCTATACAGGCACGTCCCGATGGTGACGACGGCACGGGCTTCTTCCTCGTATTCGCCGCATCGGACAGGTAAGCGCTCCCCTGCAGGCTTTCGTCGCTGAAAGACTTGCCTTTGTAGGGTTTCGGGCCTCTGAATTCCTCCACCAGGCATCGTTGGCATCTACCGGGACTAGACTTTCAGGGCAACTGCCATGTTTGAACGCTGCTGGCTGAATGATGTCCCTGGTGGCGTCTGACCTGTCGGGTTCGCTTTTTCTTCAGTACCAAACTTCCTCCATATTGTACCACGGTGTAGAACCGCCGTCGAGAACTCTACTTGTCTTCCACGATTTGGACACCTGACGTTTGAATTGTTGCGATGCAGCGATTTATAGGAAAAGAAGCTTCTACGTGCCCTTCTGTGCCTAAAACTGATCCAGAATCAGTACATTCCCATGATCCATATTGTAATTCAGTTCACAGGCAACATTTTCTGTTAACAAATGTGCACAGCTGCATTGTGGAATACGAAGCAACCCCGCACGTATTCAACTCCCACAGTTGCTGCCCAATACTCGGGGACCCCAAATGGGTCAATTTATAGCACCTGATGCATGATGGCTCGCTTGTGCAACTTCAAGCGTGAAGCCGTTGCATACCCGAGGCTCGTCGTCCAAGAGCGGCTCTTTCAAGGAGGTGAGATCTTTTCCCTGTATTGTCGGGATTGATTTTTGACCTAATGTTCACTGCGCCGCAGCGAACTAGGGAGAAGCTCGTTTCGACATGTAACCGAAATAATAGATCGGTTGGTAAAACCAGACCAATCGTTCCCGCTCACTGTCAATAAAAAGCATATCTCCGGAGGCCTTGCCTTCACCGTGCCTCCGGTGTCTTGACCATTTGTCGTAACCGTGCTATCTCGGATATGCTATATCAAGGGTCAAGTCGGAAACGTTCAGTCATAGCATGTCGCAGTCTGATTGACAGAAAACTTTCGGGAGACGACGGATGCAAGCGAGACTCCGGCGTTTCGCTTGCATGAAGCGGACAAGCATATGCGACCAAGGCGGACATTAACTTGGCACTGAGCGTCTGCGTTACCCCTTTTGCTCTGACAATTCGGAATATCCTTTCTGTTGTGGAATACTGAACGTGGTGTCGTCTCAGCGGCTGACATGTGGATAGCAATGTTCAGAAAGTGCTAGCGGCAATGGTTCTGTCAGACTCGTACAATGCACATATCGTCGCGAGACTCATGTAAAGCGTTTGTTACGATCACGTGGTCCCATCACACAGTTAGGTTAGACCTTCCCACTGTCCCACTGTCACTGTAACCTCCTCTGCACCCATTAGACCACCATTTGTCTATGCAGAGCGTACGGGAAACCAGTTTTCCATTTCCAGGGCATCTGCCTTTTACATCAATGTATGAGGTCGTGTGGACCGAACTTCGTGCGACCTTCAAGAAGACCTCCCAGCGGAAGCTTGAACAGTGTTCTCGGGATCTCTGTTTTGTTGCCCTCTCCATCCGGTATGACTCAAACATCCACGTTTGTCCTCGATCCTCACTCACGATGCTTTCCTCTTTTGACACTTGGGCTAGATAGAACAGGCTACCTGTTCGACGCATTCACTACAGGAGATCGGCAAAAGACTGCGCTTCAGATATTCTCTGACGTGCTCGTCGCTTTGCGCAAAGTGAGTATTTTCTTCGCAATCACGAGTGATAAGAATACGCGACATCACGGCACTATCTTGTCATACTGTTCATTGCAGGTACGTGCGGGTCGCATTGCTTACATGGCTCGTATCTTATAGCAAACAGCGCCACTTCCCTAACCCTAACTTTAAACGCGCGGAGCCGAAAGCAGACTTCCATCTGATAAAAATATCTTGCAGCTAGTCCCGGCATTCAATCTCGTCATCCTGGTGGACGAGCCGATCTCCGGTCAGCTATTTTTCGTCAACATCAGCCTGCTGCGAGAGCGCTGTTTGTTCCGCGGCTCCGGACCTGGTGTAGAAGCCCCGAGAAGTTCTAGTGATCAATGGACTAGTTTCATCCGACTCCTTAAAAATCCCGTCCTGGTCGGTCCCATCCGCGTTTCCCATGACGGGCTGTTCTCTCACTTCCTCTCGCACGCCCTATCCACTAGATGTCCTCTCCACCAAAACGGCTCCTGATCACCCTCTCTATGTTGTGCCGTGATAGCCAACTAGAACATACATTCCCACCTCCTGTTGCATTATCCTTACAGCCAAGCCTTGATCTTACGGATATCGTTCCGCTGGCGGCATTTCTGCTTGAATATCCTGTCGCGTATGTCCCTGCGTCTGCACATCAGACTTCCTTTCTGGAGGGCGTTGCCCTCGATGTCTACCAGGTCACCTTCGTCTCACGACCTGCGGGTAGTCAATGCCCGGACTCCACCAATGTGGAGCACAGTCTCCTGAAGTTTTCATGCCCCTCTATAGTTGGCGGTGTGGAAGCCGACCTGTCCCCACCACGGCTCGTGGAAAGATTGAAAAGTAGGTTTGGTGCCCGACTGGAAGGGGAAGCAGGACTAGCAGGCAGCATCATTGTACAGCACCATGTGGAAACTCATGCCCGAGTTTCTCTTTGATCCGCATTTTCAGTACACTACTGGAACATGTATCTACGACCTCGTATAGATACGAAAGATCTCACAAGCATACCACACTACTGCGACCATGATCAGCTTAGCTCTCCACATCGATATTAACAATTTTGATATCATCATAGGGCTTATCCAGCTTGTTTGTCTTGACATTCTCTATCGCATGCACAATCTCGAGCCCAGACAACACTCGGCCAAAGATTGTGTGCTTCTTATCGAGCCAAGGCGTGGCCGTCGTCGTGATGAAGAACTGTGACCCGTTCGTATTGGGGCCCGCGTTTGCCATGCTAACGGTGTATGGTCTAATTCGATGGTCAAAAGTCAGTCTGATCCAGAACCGCATTTCTCGTAACTCACCTATCGTGCTTAAGATCATCCGAAAATTCGTCTTCGAACTCTCTGCCCCATATTGACATACCCCCGGTCCCGTCTCCCAATGGGTCGCCCGTCTGGATCATGAACTTCGGGATGACTCGATGGAAAATTACGCCTTCGTAGTACCCGCTCCGAGAGTGACCGACGAAGTTCTCTACCGCCCTCGGCGCCTGCTGCGGGAAGAGCCTGAGGTGCATGTCGCCCAGAGTCGTGTGAATGGTGGCAGAATTGGCGACAGGCGAAGGGCCGCCCTTCCCAAGCGCATGAGTGGATGACGCAATCGTCTGTTCTTCACGAGTAGGACGCTCATTGAAGATGTCGCGATCTCCGGACTTATCATCCCTATAGTCTGTTCAGTTCTCACGCAGACATATTTTGGTCTGATAGTACGCACTCAGGTTCGGAACGAGTGAATAGATAGAATCTTTGGCGCTTGAAGCCGGTGGAGACGAGTGTAGGATCTCGTACGGCTTTTTCCGCAAGCAGAGGATTGGCAGAAGCCGCCGCCGCCTAAACAATGATCACGGTTACGGGCGCACTCGAAATAGTCAATCAACCACATACAGCAGTTGTCAATCCCTTCTTTGCAGGTGCTCCTTGATACAGGGTGAGGTTCATCCACCGTATGGTTTCGTCTTTCCCCAGCAGTCGCACAACTCGATTTGTGACTGTATTGACCACTGTGATACGCGTATGAGCGATTGGACACCTGATGTAAAGGGTCCTTCCTTACCTTTGATACCGAGCAAAGTCGGATAGATGACGAACGCACCACTTTCGTCCCAGATCGCGTTGCACCATCGACCCGGTACGACACCGTCAGGGCCTGGTAATTCAAGTTCCCTTTCCATCGCTAGTCGACGACCGAACTCCATGTCTTCAACTTTATAGATTGCCGTGCCGGCCTGTTGCATCTCCTGAATGGCTTCGAGGGACTCGTCATACTTGCGAGTCAACTTCCCACTGAGAAAGGAGAAGATGCGGATTTGGCGGTCGGGCAGTGAGAAAGTGACGAAGGATGACGAATCTGGAGAGAGTGTAATGCACGTAGGAATTGATTTCGACTATACGATGAAGAAATGAGACCGCGAATCCGCGAGACACAGGCAGTTACGCACCTTCTTAAACTCATATAAGTCAGTCGTGCTCTTGTAAGACCATAGACCTGGGACATTTTTGGGCAGCTCGAAGGGCTCAGTCGGTTGCCAATATTCAACGAACCCCCCTTCGTCCGCAGATATGACTGTGTCATACTTGTTACTATACTGAGCATACGGTGTTGGTAATCATAGCTCAAATCATAGCCATGTCAGCACATACCGCCATGACATGCACTGGGAAGCGATGCAATTTGTCCACTGTCTCAAGTGGTTGCCCGTTTCCGCGCCCATCATAGAGGCGTATCGTGCCGTTGTCTCGTTCTGAGCTACAATATCATTAATCAAATCAACATGAAGCGTAAGCAATCCGCTTACACCGCTAGCAGCCCCTGGGCCTGTCCCCGCCGATGCACCCAACAGCATGCATGTGGTGTGTACCCCAATTTGATCATATTTATCATATCTAGGAATGTTTCAGAATACCCACACAAGACGCAAAGGAGAGTTCCATACCGAAGTTGATCACGTCAAATACCTTGGCAGTCCCATCCTCGGCGATACTGGCGAACAGTTGCCCGTCTGTACTGGCAGAAACACCGACTATAGGCGCAAGATGCGCACGGTAGTGCTTAACAAATTCGATCCCTTGCTCCTGCTTTTTCCATAATTTAAGGTGCCCGTCAATTGAGGCAGTAAGCAGGAATTCAGTTCTGCGTGCCAACATATCCAATTCAGCAATCACAATCAACTGTATTACAGTTATTAAACGTACCTCGTCATGACACAGAAATTGATGACATCTCTGTGCATGAAACTCTTGTGGTATCTGTCGGCATTGGGTAGATGATCTAAGTACAACTTTTCATGTGGAAGCACTGCGTCGTTTGTTCGGGCCACAGATTCAACGTGCAAATAATTCGACAAACCACAGTCCGAGCGCACCTTTGCGTTTTTTCTTCACCAAACCATTCCCAGGACCCTCCACCGGTACCGGCATTGGTCCCACGTCTTCGTCATCGTCTTCATCCTCCTCTTTTGTCTCAACAAAGGTTGGGCCTTCCGGATCCTCCGCCTTGACCCGTCCATCCTCTTCCGTGCCGGATGGGTTGCGTGTTCTCTTCCCGAGAACAGATGTGTCCTGTTCCATGTCGGACATATGGCCAATTGAATGTGGGCGTGGAATAAGTTGACCTAGGAATGTGCGGTGCTGAAGTCCTCTAACTTGGCAGTGACCGTCTGAGGCGGGAAATAGGCGCTCAATAAATGAAAGAGGCGCCAGATACAGTACAATCTCAGGTGGGCGTTGTGGTATTCATGTACACTGCAGTGACCAGCCGCGAACTCATACAAGAATCTCCAGTTTCAAGCTTCAAATATAAGTCCGGTCCGCTCAAAACCCATAGAATGAAACGCTAAACGCTACATGAGAATACAGTCATCCTTCGACCCCCCTTCTGCTAAGATCGCCTTATCCTCCTCGGTCAGAGGAAGACCCTTCTTAGCTCGTTCCACTATAGCCCTTCGCCTGCTCTCCCGCTCCGCCTTTGCACGACTAGCATAACACAAGAATAGTACCAATATAGTAGATTACGCCCGAGCGAATAGCGATGGGGGACGGTAAGACATAGCATTCAGTAGTGATGATTTAGGATTGACATTAGGTGCAATGGACGTGTCGCATCGTGAGTTGTCGTGAGTGAAAGGGTTGGAAGTAGGTGATGATGTAATGGTGTGCGACGTAGGAGAACTGAAGCTTTATGAGTTGTTACTGAGCGCGAAGTGAACGAGGCATACTCACCGATCCGACTGTGAGAATGGATTAGAAAACGTGGAAGAAGAGGACGAGGATGACTTCGATAGTGGGGGAGGCTGTGGGGTCCCTTGCGTGACTTTGGCTTGAGACGAAGAAGCGAGCGTCGAAGATATGGTGGTTGATGCCATAGCACGCTGGATGGCATTCACGGCAGCTGTGCTGGCTGCTGCTGTTCGCGAAGACATGTCCGCTAAAGGACCAGATGAGGAAGACCCCACCGTTCTTGAACCATTGGGGACGCAAGTGTGAGAGGTAGGGAAACGATGTTGCGGACAAAACTGCTGCTTGCATTTCTATCAGGTCGATGGGTCAGCCAAGACCTAATAAAAACAGGTAATGATTACATACGTCACATCGTATAGGCGCGAAGAGCACCTTGCCACACTTTGCCCTTGCGCAGGTGGGGGAAGACTTCTTGCGAGTCTTCCCAGTCATGACAGAGCATTCAGAACTAATATGAGCTTCCATGCGGATGTTGGGATCTTGCCCAGGCGGAATCGCTACTGGCGTGTTGCACAGGGGACCTACCAGAATCGTCAGTCCAGTGACGAAGGGTCTGTCAGCACATACTCACAAGAAGGTGCTACACGATTGTGCTTGCTTGCATCGAAATGATCACACCTGTGCGACTCCGGAAGAAAGTGTTCTCCACAGAAAGAATGGTCGCAGTGCTGGCATCGAAATGGCAAGAAATCTACCAGTAGACAAGATGGGTGTGAACATTGCTGACCGACGCTTAGTAGTTGTGCATCCCGTTCAGGTGTCACGGATCGAGACATGGTGGCTAGTAATGCGAGCGAGATAATATGTTCGTAAAGAGGTTATAGCCACCTCCTGGCGACTCTCTGCAGATATATATGAGGTCAGGAGGTGGACACGCGTCCACCTCGAGTCGGACGCGTAAGCTTAAGGCTGAGTGAGGGAGACACGCAAGCTGAGACGGGCAGCCACTGGAAGGTTCTAGCCTAATCGGGCAAGAGGCGGTATTCAACACGTGCTATTATGGGCGCCTGTAGAGGCGCCGGTGTTCTAAGGTACAGGAGTCAACGGGGCATGGACAGACACAATCGTCGCCACCATGAATCAAAGCCAGCCTGAACTACCCACTGCAACATTTACCTTCGTAAGTGGAAAACAGAGGGAAAAAATTGAGTGCTCATCGCAATGGTACACAGATTAGACATGGAGAGTCGGCAGATAACCTGGTTCGTGTATCCAGCGCTCCGCCGTGGGATTAAGCATTGACAAAACTGAACTGTAGCGAAGCTTATGGGCGGGATGGAAAGACTCACCTCTGTCTAACCACGGTCAGTCAGATCGCCCCTTACTCGTTCATGACATTAACCATTGTGCAATGCAGGCATGAATGTGAATTTGAAATACTAATAGTATCTACGACATGCTGTCGAATTAACTCACCCCTGTTCACAGCAAGCGAAAGCGTTGGGAGTCTCGCTATCCAAGACCTCCTTCATCGCGATACATGCGTCTCCGCTTAAACGGGCTCTTTGGACAGCTGAAGCAGTCCGCGACGCTCAGAAAGAGCCGCAGCCGCCACTGACGACCTCCCCACTCCTGCGAGAACAGCATTTTGGCATTGCTGAAGGACAGCCGTGGATCATGGTGATGGAACCTGGCGTCTCTTTAGAGGAGTACTACGCGCGGGGTGTATATCCGGTCTTGCCTGGTCGCTCGCAGAAATTCCCTGAAGGGGAGAGCCTCGACGATCTGGCGAGGAGAGCTGAACAAGCCATCAATGAATTGGCTATGCCCTACATCTGGCAAGCGGCGAGGGCAGGTGAGAAAGGGATCCATGTTGCAATTGTAAGCCATGGATTATGTATCAGCGAGCTTCTGCCCGCCCTGTTGTCTAAGGATGCCAGTGGTGTGCATCCGGGACATAAGTACAAGGGCTTGCTGAACACTGCTTGGACAAGAGTCACGGTCAATGTCAAGGCAAGTCCTGTTACCCGAGTAACATCCGTATATATTGATTAATCTGTGGCGATCAGGGATTGAAAGAAGGGCAACCCCTGAAATTTCCTGACAACGATCCCCCTCCGCTGGAAATTAAAGTCACCGACTTCAACCGCCATGAGCACTTGGACCGCGTGGTAACTACCATCATTATGAGGGACAACATAGTTGCTGATATACTAGCACCTAGGCTCGGCAAAAGGGCGGTATCGGCAGTGCAGAATATGATTCAAAGCAGCAAAGCATCCGTGCGTTTTTCGGGGGAGAGGCAATTTCGACAGAAGAGGGACGTAGCAGCAGCAACGCCTTAGACGAAATCGACGTAGATACCCGGTGACAAACGCTAGCACGGCAGATGTAGGACTGCTCAGGGGACTTTGGGGTATGTCTACAAATACAGGAATGACGGAGATCGCTGTTGTACAAGTCAGAATATAGCGCATTATACATGAACACCAGAATGTACCATAAAGCTATTATGTGTGTGCCGAAATGCGGGTGTCTAGGGTGACCCGTATGGTAACAGCTTTTTCAGCTTCGCCGTTTGTGAACCATGGGAAAGAGCAGTCTGGGCTAGCCTGTTCTTTCTCCCTGAACTTTTGTTAACGTTCAAGTGTTCATGTCCAGCATGTCCCTGAAAGTACAAGCAAATGGAAGATTAATGTGTGACAGAGAATCGAAACCACTACACTGGAGGACTGACGCGTTTGAATACTCCAGAAGCCAGCGATCGCCATCGCTTCTTAGCTCCCGAATGACTCTTGAGTTTAGGATACTGCGCCAAAGCAGACGTCGAGAATAGGCGAGCGGTGGGCAACAACCGAGCAAAGAACATATTCGTCAGGGACTGCTGCAGCAGTGCGACTCGCACGACGAGGAAAAGTCGAAAGCGCTATTCTGAGCTCACGTGCTCGTGCGTCGCGTACGCTGCACACGCCGCACCACCAATATAGCAGCGCCTGCATTGTCTACTCTGACCACCGCCATTATCATGTCCACTAATCCGCAGGACGATGCTGATCGTGTAGGTACCATTAATCAGACGTCTACAGGTTATTTAATCGCAAATATGGTGCAGATCCGCCTGAAACGACTTGCGAAACTTCAGGCAGCGAGCCCTACCCCTTCCGCCTCTACTCCGGTGACTTCTCCTGGAGAGACATCAGCGCAGCCTAAGCCTGCCCAGAAACCGGTACAGAAACGGGTTGCGGTGGCCCCTCTCGCACCACCGCCTGTTGCACCAAGGAAGCGACAACCAGCTCCTCCGGTGCACTTAGACTTCCCAAGCTGGGAGCATGAAACCATTGAGCATGTGTTTAATGTGACATTGGATGTGAGTGGTAGGTATTAGGTCTGCTAGTATGTCTCTGACTCTCCATGTCACACAGAAAGATGCCGCAGAAAAGAGCGGATGGGAGATCGTGTGGCTGAAGCACCTTGCGAGCGAATTGGAGTCCGAGAATCCAGGTAAGTGTTTAATCTCTCGGCACTGCATGCGGCTCACTTTCTCAGGTTTAGCAAAACCAATCAAGCTGAGCGGGGATATTGCTGACCGACTCCTGATCTCTCGACTTGAACTGGATCCACAGGCTATGTCGTGAGCAAGCTTTCATTAGGTCTATATTCTACCAACTGACTACGTCTCAGAGATGATCTTGAATACTTGTCTGTCATTGCATCGCTTCCCCCACAGCAGACAGTTTTGGAATACCTGGTTGGATGTTGGAAGCGTCTGAACGCCTGCAAATCTTCCTTGTTAAAGAAGGCAGGCTATACTCCATCATTTGTCTGCAAAGTTCCAACTTACCTTTGAACAGGGATATCCTCCTATTGAGACACAACGAGGCTCCGATCTTCTGGACAAGCTCCGTGACTTGGTGATCAGTTACGCAGGGTTGACTTTACAAGAACCTGAAATGTTTCCTCAACCTTCTGGGTGGGTACATAAATATGCATGTATTTTTGGGAATGCCTAATTTGCACTTACAGGCGTGAGATTGGACCTCCAGAGTTGGTCGATCCTCTGCTTTCGTTGTCATCATTATCGGCGCCGTTATTTGGGTCAACGAGCTCTTCTCCTAACATGCTGACTCCGTCCGAGGTTGAATTATTCTTGCAAGACCTAGCCAAGCGATTTGAGCCTGACAACGAGATTGACGGTGTTCTGGGACCTGTCGTCAATGCATTGTGCTTCCACCCATCCCTCTTCCGTCCCGAAGGACTGGCTGGCGGCGATGGGAACTGGCGCGGAGTCATTGGCGGCATGGAGGCGCTCGTCAGCATCAAGAGCATTGCGCTGATGATTACGCGGTTAGAGCAATGGAATCCCGATGGCGTAGCAGCACCAAACTTTGAACGAGCTAGTTTGATGGGACCTTTACTGAGGCTAGGCGTGTTTGACCGCGAGTGGGTAGGTGGAATTCTTCAGGTGATAATGTGTCATGCTTAATTGGACCCAGCCTGCGATTGCTACTACATATTACTCAAAGCCTAAGGACCGTTCTCCCACCGACATAGAGTCGTCCACTGCGAGTCTTCGCGGGACATTGAAAAGCCTTCAGGTAAGGTTGAGTAGATACTATTACCAATTCTCTTCGACTCATTTTACGTAGGCCTCTCTTTTCCAAATCTTCAATAGTCTGGTTCGCACCTCCCCCGAGTCTCGTGAAGCTGTCCTTCAATACTTCGCCCGCGTAATTGCACTTAATGGTAGGAGAGCGGGATCACACGTAAGTAGTTTCACCGTACCAATAGAGCTCATTATACAGATTGCATCATTGTTAGGTTGAAGTGGAAACTGTATCGTCGGATTGCTTTATGGTGAACTTACAAACAGTTCTGTTCCGATTTTGCGAACCGTTCATGGATGCGAATTATACGAAGGTTTGTCATGTCTAGCGCAGATCGAAATGAAGCTCATGGTATTCTTTAGATCGACCGTATCGATCCGGCTTACTATGCTCATTCTTCACGGATCAATCTCAAAGAGGAGACTCGGGTCAACGCGACGAGCGAGCAGGCGGAAGAATGGAGAGAACGGATCGCTTCTTCTGGGGGTCAGTTGATATTTCACAATTTCAGGTCCATCACTTGTACTGAAACGCAGACAGGATCTTCCAACTTCATCTCCGACATATTCTACCTCTCACTTGCGATGAATCACTACGGTTACCAGAAGACCATTTCAACGTTCGAAGATCTCGCTAGACAGTATGACGACATGAACCGACATTTAGAAATGCTAGAGGGTGACGGATCTTGGAGAGGAGTGAGTGGACTGGCGTAAGTGAGCTCCATAACCTGTGCTAACCAATTATATGGAGACAATCTTCCAAGCACGAACTGAGACAGCCATCAACACGGTCAAGGCAAGGTTTCCATGATCTTCTATCGGTCAAGCCTTTGCGTATCTCAATTCTGACCGACATGATTTCATCAGGCTGAACTCGACAAAGTAATGGCTACCCAACTTGCATATACGGCGCAATTGGCAGATCCAGAACTCGTTTTCCGATCAGTCAGCTTCGTCAATTTTGTTTCGACGTGGTTGATTCGACTCGTCGACCCAAAACATCAGCACCCGAATCCGCCAGTGGAGTGAGTCCCGAACCCCTCGAACTGTAGTGTCCTTTTCTGACTGGCTCATAATCATGGTTAGACTGCCCTTGCCCAAAGACGTCCCAGTATCCTTCAAAGTGTTGCCTGAATATCTCATCGAAGATGTGGTAGATTATCAACTATATGTAGTCAGGTGAAACATCTCGTCCATTGGAATACCATACCCCTCTAACTTACTTCTCCCAGGCAAAGTCCAGAGAGCTTAGAGCTTTCTGGCAAGAATGAAATCTTGATCTGGACATTAACTTTCCTGACTTCGACATGGTACATCAAGAATCCATTCCTGAAGGCAAAACTTATAGAGGTAATAATTCTGCCAAGTCAGTCAGCAGGAGCTTATGTGACCCCCCAGGTTCTGTTTTATGCGTCCTTGAATTGGGGTGGGCATCGTGCTGTCATGACGACGACATTAAATTCCCATCCAATGGCATTAAAATACCTCGTTCCTGCTCTGATGCATTTCTACATAGGTGAGTATTCCATACTAAGTGACATGCGACGGACAATAATTATATACCCAGAGGTGGAGCAGACTGGTGCAAGCTCTCAGTTCTACGATAAATTCAGTACGTTCAGATCTTTTCTGTCAGTTTAGATCAATATTAACCTGTTGTGTTGTGAAGACTCTCGGTAAGCGGTTTCTCAGGGCGACATTCCTTGCCCCGACTTACATTGTGGTAGTCGGAATATTGCGTACCTCTTCAGAGCAATCTGGGACAACTCTGTGCACCGTGAGGCATTGAAGAACGAGACAAGGTAACTCATTCTTGTCGTCTCCGACTCGTATTTACCCGTTGAACTTGAACAGGAACAACATGGAGAATTTTGTCCGCTTCGTGAACCTGATGATAAACGACGTTACCTATCTTATGGACGAATCACTTAGTGAGCTTACGAAGATACACGAGATTCAAGCTGAAATGGAGGATGAAGCCACTTTCAACTCGAAGCCATTGCAGTATCGACGCGAGCGCGAGGGCACTCTACGCTCTCTCGAGCGACATGCGTCCGGTTATGTACAACTTGGTAACTCGACTGTTAACATGTTGAAAGCATTCACCGGCGAGACAAAGGAGCCGTTCATGGTGCCAGAAATCGTGGACCGACTTGCTGCTATGCTTGACTACAATCTGGACGCACTGGTCGGTCCTAAATGTCAGGACCTGAAAGTGAAGAATCCGGAGAAGTACAAATTTAACCCCAGACAGCTTCTCAGCGACATCTTGCAGGTCTACCTCAACCTGAGTGATCAGGGAGAGTTCGCAAGAGCAGTTGCAGCTGACGGTCGTAGTTACCGGAAGGAACTTTTTGAGCGTGCCGCAGGGATTGCGAAGAAGCGGGTTTTGAAAAGCGATACGGAAATCGAGAAGTTGCTCATGTTCACCGTGAAGGTTGAGGAGACGAAGGCCACCCTCGAAGCTGAAGAGGATCTGGGTGATATACCGGACGAATTCCTAGGTATGTAACTGTTTGTCTCCTAATGAGCCTTATCTAATGGTATTCCTCTTAGATCCATTGATGTTCACAGTGATGAGGGACCCGGTTACGTTACCTTCGTCGCGAGCAGTTGTCGACCGTTCTACCATCAAGTCGCATTTGCTATCGGACTCAAAGGATCCATTCAACCGTATGCCACTAACCCTTGAGGATGTTACACCCGGTATGCAAGACTGCTTCATTTATTGAATTTTGATCGTCTCATCTTCGTTTTCAGATGTGGAGCTCAAGGAGCGCATAGACGCGTTCCTTGCAGAGAGGAGGAATAAGAACACTGCATTAGACAAACCCGTCGAAGATGTTGTGAAGATGGATGTATCAGCGGATTAGAAGCATAATCGGGTTGTACCATACTTGTAACATCATACATATCACATGGACTGCTGCCGTGCTACAAGATGATTACTGGACATGTCATTGACGTATGGTCCTGTACGTCTCAAGATGAACATGGTACGCCTACGCAAACCCCTGTCACACCATTTACTCTATTGCCGTTGCATAAGGACTGGTGAATCCGTACGGGAGCACGATGCGATCAGAGGTCCGAAGTCATTATCAACGTCTGGATAGACATGTACAATCGGGTAAAAGCACAGAGCCAACTCGGACGACATAACGGCATGAGCCTCAGCAGCAGTGGGTACGCAACATTCTGAGTACCGAATGGTGGGCGTTCTGTAGAGATCATTCAACATACGGACTACCGTGTGTACATGATGAAACATCTCACAGGCTATTTCTTCTTTCGTTTGGTACCACGGCCTCCAGACGTGGAGGCGCCTCGTGCTCTGCTAGCACCACTACCTCGTCTTGTGCCCTTGGCAGTCTTTCGAGCCAGCTTTGTAGCTAAAGGGGTTCCTACTCAGCAGGTCCCCATCTGAGCGACAATAGCAACACGCGAGCTTTACTTACCTGGAGACTGCTCTCGATCCTCTCCTTCCTCATCTTCAGCATAGTCAGTGCCTGCATCTGTCCCTGTTGCGATGCTGTCTCTCGGAGTGGGGGCAATGCTCTCATCTCCGCTCTCTTGTGTTAGAGCGCTGCTGTCGCTATCACCTCCTACGAGGCCCGCCATGTTCTTCAACTTGCTTCTGCCCTTCTTCGCCTCGCGAACCCCTCCATTCTGCCGGCCCGGCTGTGATGGCGAGCCTGCAGGGGACGATGATGGGATGGAGGCAGTGTTGCGCATACGCCGTACGGAGATCAAGGACTCGAAGTGCTCTTCCGGCGGCAGCGAGAACTCATGCCGGAACCAAGGATGTGCGAAGACATTTTCTGAAGGGGATGGTGAGCTGATAGGAGCGCTTGGAGGGGTGGGTGATCCTTGTGTCCCAGGAGGGTCGTATCCATCTGCTTCCTGCAAGCAGTCAACAAAGGAAATACACCACCATAAACATTCGGCCGCACGATATTTTCCAATATCTCAAGATTATAGCACGTTCGTAGCTTGTTCCAGAGATCATCAACGGAGACCAAGCGTCCGGTGTCTCTCAGAATGGCATTGCGAATGGTAAGGACATGGAAGTGGCGGTGGATTCCGACTGGTCTTGCGCGCATCACAGAACGAAAGACGGAAATCTCTCCTTCGATAGTGTCCAGGAACTTCGGCTCTTCATTAGCAACATCGTTTTCAGTTTCAGCAGTCATCCCGAGGTAGATAGGTCGAGCAGGAATACAAGAGCACCGGGTCCCTTATGCGGCCAGTTGTGCGGCGGCCACAGTTGATCGACGAGCGTCTTTCCATATATGGTGAACCTGGTTTAACTCGACAGTGGGTCGTCAAGTCAGCTTTGATTCAAGTCCGAACTCGTATCCACTGCGTAACCGCTTAAGACTACAACAAGATCAAAAACTTGCTTGCATTATCCCCCTTATATAGCTATACTGCTCTATCTGGTACACTGACTGCTTAAAATTTCAAAGAGTTGGCGCGACAGGTGACGATAACTGTGACAATGGTAGCTTTCGTGCAATGCCTATTTCGTCTCGAGTTTACTCGATAGCACTCTTTACACGACTGAAATACGGACCTCTGAAAAGAGCCCTCTATCACTCAATGCCAGATAGGAGCGAACTGAAAATTCCATGCAATGTGCCGCAGATCTTGAAAGCCGCACAGGTAACGGTGAGCGAACGGCAAAACGTATGCCAGCGCAATATTACTGAAACAAATGCTTAGCTCCATTACGGATGTGCATCAAAATGCCAAGGCCGGCTGGTTACTCGCGAAAACTCTTAGTCTTACCCTTTAGACGATTCGGGGTGACGACAAGTTAGGAACGACACCCTTGAACCTGTGGCTTAACCCACCGCTTTGGCATCAACCGTGGAAACGGTGATCGAGGCCACAGTTATGTGAGCGATATAAAAGACAGGCGGCGAACTCGCGCCGGCCCCCTTTACCTATCTAAACATATCGTACTATCAACACCATTGATCTCTTTTTGCCCTCCTTCTATCTGCTCCTCATACATACCTACTGCTTCTTAAACTTTATCACTCGCTCGTCACTACTATGGTGGCTCCCGTTGACAAAGCGAGCATTGGCACCCCGCAGCGCATGGGCCCGCGCGAATCAGGGGCAGTCAGGTCCACCACGACTCCAATCCCTAAGCAAAGCAGCTCGAATACTCTAAGCAGCACGGACACGACAGTATTTAGTGCTTCCCCACCTAGGAATGCTAGCGTCCTTGCCCAACTCCGCAAAGGTCCTGATGGGACATCCCCTCCTGTGGACAAGGCCCCGATCAGTGTCTCCCCTCCCCGATCAACAGCCATGGGCGGAAAACTCTCCAGCAAGGCCTCCTTTGCCTCATCGACGACTTTGCAGGACTCCGTTGCCTCATCACCGCCCAAACCTTCGACGATGTCCAAGACGTCAGGAAAAGGCGTTGAAGGACAGACTCCGAAATCTGCGGATAAAAAATCTGTACATTCGGTTACCTCGACTCTCGTTGCTAGTCCTCCTGGTTCTGGGAAAGCCTCTGACGTGCCGTTGCCCCGTTCGAAGACGAGGTCAGCCCCCTCGCCGGAGCCTGGGCAAGACTTGGCCTCTCATGATACCAAAGAGGTGAATTCAAAGAAAGTTAAGGATGTGCGCCCACACAGACCTACGATCGTCATCGGCGAGGAAACGGAGTCGTCTCTGCCAAATTTGGACACGAACACAAGTAACTCGTCTCTGAACCGCAGGACTTCAGGAAAGAGGTCCGAAGAGAAGACGCGTGTCAATTTCACCGCACAGAACATCCCTAGATCGTCTGATCAAGATTCCAGCCGATCCACTGCCCAAACGTCCACAGTTTCTCGACCATCTGGTGGTCATTCGTCGACTACTCAGGGAAATCTAGCCCACACACTATCATTGCGCAGAAGCGGTATGACATTTGCGTCCCCTCTAATTACTAGCTGATGAGTACGTAACAGCGCTGGCAAACTATAGCCGTTCTCGAGCCGGCCCCTCGCCATTGGCAAACGAGGTTGAGGTCGAAGATGACGATGATACGGCCTCCAGTATATCTGTGTGCGTCTCGCCTGTGTCGTTTCCTAGCCGCGGGGAGGATGTTCCACAAGAAGACGATATAACAGTGGAGTTGCAACCCCTGTTACGTTGCTATGAGCTACTTCATGCAGTTCTCTGTCGGCGTCAAATATCTTGCATCCCAGAGACGGCCAAGGCCTTTGTCCAGCAGCTCTCTCAAGCTCTAGACGGGATTCACAGTGCCTCTGGTCCGATACAAGATACCTCTGCCTACAGTTCGGCGAAGAGAGATTTGGTCTTCTCTAAGGAACTCTTGGAATCACACTACGCCAATACCTCAGCTAGAGGGAATGAAGAGGATGTGCTTGCGGCGGGCTACCAGTTGATGGAGATGACGATGTCAAGTTTCCGAAACCTCCTGCATGTCGTGGAGATGGAGCGGGAGTACCTGGAATCGCTTCCAGACGCTGAGCCTGGAAGCCCAGTCAAGATCAGAGTTTCAGACGAGCCTAGGGCTAAGAAGCAGAAAGCAGAGAAGCAAGGTCTCTTCTCCCGTCTTCGCAAGATCTCCATCGCATGCAAGGGTCTGTTTGACATTTCTGTTCCTCCTTCGCCCATTTCTCCTGCGGAAACCGAATACTCTATTATGGTGGTGACATTGCCGCCGTCTCCAGAAGAATATAGTGAAGACTTGCTGGAAAAGGCCGACTCCCGCAAGTATAGCGTCCGGGCTTCGTTGGCTGTCTTCCCTGATCCATCGCCTAAACTTACCACTGAGCTCCAGCTACCCAGCTCGATAGGGGAGGAGACTGGGGTCATTCGATCACACGAGGGGGATGATCCTTCTATCACGGCAGCAACTGTTCCCCAAATCATACGGATTCTCACCGACCAGAGAGAGATAGGGCACTTTATGACTGAGCTGACAGACTCGTTCTTCCTGTTCTTTCGCTCCTTTACGCCTCCCGCCGTTCTATTTGAGATGCTCATGGCCCGCTTCAATGAAGAAGCTCCGGAAGGATTGAATGATGAACAGCTACATGCCTGGCATCTCGCCCAACGATTCGCCAAGATAAGCGTGGCCAAGCTTCTTTATCTGTGGTGCGGAATTTATTGGAAGCAGGAGACGGATACTGCTGTTCTCGGCCAAATTATCAAATTCACGTACAACATCCTCGCGGGGGACTGGGACCTCCCGCCGGAAACGTCGAAATCTCTGGCGGTCGCTCTCTGTGATTGCTCATCCGGTCGTATAGGTGAACATGGGTTTTGGCTCGAGAAGGAGATGAAAAAGACGAGCGAAGCTGCGGAAGAATATACAGCTACCGCCTTTCAACGACGACTGAAGTACCTGGAAAGTCTCCGTCACAATGACTTCGCACTTGTCGACATGACGTACTTCTGCAAGGACGGGGGTGCGGAAGAACTTGCGCGCCAGCTTACCATGATCGAATCCGACTTGTTCCATGCGTTTGTGCCAGAGGACTTAATCCGTTTTGAAGATGCTAGAATTCAGCAGTTCCTCGAGAACTGGAAGTCTTTTAGCAACGCTCTCTCTTTATGGGTGTCGACATGCGTCCTCGACTATCACGACGTCATGGTCCGCGCGCAAGTCATTGAAGTGTTCATCTCCACGGCTGTGGTGAGTACAGTTACTCTTCTGAGGAGATACGCACGTTGACAGAATATATAGATATGCAAGGCGATGCGCAACTACAGCTCGGCTCATGCTATCCTACTTGGTTTGCAGTCCAGTCCGATCATGCGCCTACGTCAGACGGAAGAGGTATGTACTTCCGAGACAACGCATCTTTTACAGTTTGACTGAGCGAAATTTAGACTGTGTTCCAGAACCTACGGACTTCCCGTGATGAGCTGAATGCATTCTTTGACCCTCGCAGCAACTGGCGGGATTATCGTGCTGAGCTTCCGCAGAACTTACCGGCCGTTCCACTTGCAGGTGCGTAGTATTTACCGACTCAACCAGTCAATTGTTCCTTTCTCACGTCGGGTCCATAGTTGTAATCATCAAAGATATCAAGCAGAGCCGCGAAGTCCTCCCTCGCATCAAGTCAACGATCCGACCACTTTCGCAACCGGTCGAAGACATGGTCCCTCTTAGATACTACCGCAATATGCGGAGGACTGTTCGCGGTAAGTACCATTACGTGCAATACAGTCCACACTCTTATGTCTATTCTTTAGATCTTGAGAAGTGTTATGGCCGCCACAAAGTGACGCGCGTTGACTTCCTCTATAAATGGTTAGAGCACAACGTAAACCGGCTGAAGGGGAAGAATTACGAAGATCATTCCGAAGCTTTGAACCAGAAAAGGTGCGACCTTCAGATGACAGTGCGCCATCAATCCTACTTACCTTCGATCAATATGGGCGCAGTCTCCTTATAGAACCCAGAGCTGGGAGCGCGCAATCGACACACAATGCATCAAGTTCTCACGGCGCTGGTACAAGGTCTTGAAGGGAGGGCATCGACTGGAGGTATGAGATGTTATAACTGCCACTCTCGCCGGTGACTGACCGCCGCTGGTGATTCCAAGGACCACTGTTTCTACACCCATTATTCTCGATAGACCTCGTTTGAGTACTTATTTCTATTATGTGTTGCCACAACTACATCACCTTCTCTAGACTAGTCGCTTTCCGATTGCTTTCATAGACGCCTTATTCGTCTCGCCGATTGTAGCGGTCACTACGTACGTATCCCGGTCTACCACACTCCTTAAGCTTCCTGTATGCCTTGGTTAGCATCTTCCACTGTAGCATAACAATATCCCTGTCTTCATGTATACCAAGTGATACTACGATCCTTACCTAACGTTTCCCTAATGCCATTCATTACATTATGAGATGTTGACCTTTTGTTCAGCGGATTGCGCAAATGAACATCTTTCATATGTCGTGCTGGAATCGTTATTTTGGTGACATAGCATAACGCATACACATGAAGATGACTGTAGCAGCTCAGCGCCGTGAGCAATAATCATGGCCCCTATCTCCACGCAGCTCTCCACACATCCTATCCGCTCAAACGCGAGCAGCCTCAATCCGCTTGCGCGCCACCTGTCTCCTGTTGAGGCCGGACAGCGATGATGCTGTGAGGGCATCTTTGTCTTTGCTTCGCTCAACTTCGACATCTGATGCGGACAGGATAATCTCGACATGGCAAGGGTGACCCTGGTAGGGGTTGATACGACCATGCGCACGGTATGTGCGGCGGCGGGTTTTCTGCACAACGGATCACAATTATGGTCGCCTGCGGTACGTAAGGAGAGAAAAACGACATACGGGTGCCTGCTGGACGACAATGTTCTTGATGTAAAGATCCTCGAGCTCGAGGTTTTTCGCATCGGCATTTGATTCTGCGTTCTTGAGCAGACGAAGGACGAAGCGGACGGACTTCTCTGGCCAGCGACCTACAAAGCAAATTTAAATGGTAAAGGCATCTGTTTTCAGAACCAACTTTGAACGTACTACATACCCTGAGTCGCCTTGAATTGCTTCGCCTGACTCGCACGCCCGACACCACCAGCAAACCGACGGAAGGGAATAATCTGCTTGTGGTCCTTCACGTCGCTGAGGTAGGTGTACGCCTTGGTCAGTTTGAGACCTGTCGTTCGAATTATACCCGCAAGCCTTCAGAACGCATGCCCAAGACACTCCTCCCGGGGGACTTGCTCACCAGTCAAAGCCGCCGCAACTTCACGCATGTTCTTGAAGTGCGTCCGGAGGTATTCACCCCGAGCACGCGAAGCTGGAGACAACGGAAGATAGGTGTCAGCTCAAGGTCGTACCAACACTATTTCTTGACGCACTTTTCTCGGGGTTAGAGGCGAGAGCGGCGGCGGCGTAGCGAACTGCATTCCAAGGTCAGTCTGTACATTCTCCATCGACGGCAACACATTACACGCACCCATCTTGAAGTCTTGAAATGTCGGGCCTGATTCGTAGTATCTTGGGGGGAAGTGTACGCGGTGGCTGAACTCACGCAGCCACAACTAGCAAGTACCCGGAGATTGCCGGTTGGTAGTTGCCGTCTGTGCCGATAAGATAAGAGTATTCACACTCGACTTTCCTGTGCCAAGTGGCTCGCCCGTAATTTTCCTGCGATACTTTTCTCGGCTGGTTGTTTTGAGGTCTTCAGGCATATCTATACCGTAGACAGCCAGAACGAATAGGTCGACATTTCTAGGATCGGTCGAGACCGTATCATCCAGTCGCGAGCCCGCCTTATCTTGACTCTTTCACATTCTCAGATGAGAATCGCATGCACTCTCTTCAATTCTGTGACTTCGCTCAGGTTGTACTCTCTTTGATCGTGTCCGGAATATATTTATGAGCATCAGGTGCTGGCTGACTGTCCGACTCGAACTCGGTGCCTGGCGGACCATGCTCGTCCCTCGCTGAGCGGCCGCCAACGAAATCTAGAAATTGAATGACGAACAGGCGATAAGCTAGGTCGGAACGCCGTTTATCTTCCTATCATAAGTTCGATTGAGTGTGATGCTTGTGGTGTCGTTATAAAGGCAGCAGTTCAGCGAATTTTGGGCCCTGCAGCGGATTAGCTCTCCCCGGTCTCTCGGTTTCTCTTCTGTCCAGCCTACAGTACGAAGATGGTCGCCAAGGCGGAACTCTCATTCGCCAACGATGATCTTAAAGCCAAGGTTGACGATGTAGAGGCTCTACCATTTATAACAGTCAAGGCTGTCCATACTCCGCGTTCTCGCATTGGCCCCGCCCTGCGCGTTCTTCTGGCCATTTGTTGCGCTGTAGTGCTGACCTCAAAATTCCACTTCAATGTCATTCCAAAAGCATCCTTGTCCTGGCCAGAGGCCGCTAGCATTGCCGATATCTGCCCTCAGGCCCAGCCGCTGGAACCGTTGTCTGCTCTGATGGCAGAGCTAGACGTGGAGTACGCGACAGAGGAGTTCAAGGCGTCTGCCATTGAAGCCCTAAGTGGTGCTGTCAAGATTCCGTAAGTGTACTACATCGTCTTATAAGAAATAAAAACTGAACATTCTTGTTAACGAAGTACTGAGGTGTGGGATGAATTGCCTCCCCCGGGACAGGACCCGCGTTGGGAAGTCTTTGGCGAGATGCATGCATACCTCGAGAAGACATTCCCGTTGGTGTACGTTACCTCATCCCACAATACACAATACAAGTCTTACTATGAGTCAACTCAATGTCGACAGCCACGCACACGTACGGAAGACCGCAGTCAATGTCTATGCGTTGGTCTATCATTGGCAAGGAACGGATGACACCCTAAAGCCCATGCTCTTGACTGCGCATCAAGGCAGGTGTCGTTAGAACGAATTCCTCGAGACGCGCACTCATTTACTGCTCTGCAGACGTGGTTCCTGTCGAACCGATCACCCTCGACCAGTGGATCCAACCCCCCTTCTCTGGCTATTATGACGGTAATTTACCACGACGTTTGCGCATGCATTCGCTGATTCTTCCCAAGGCGAATGGATCTGGGGCCGGGGCAGTTGCGACGACAAGCCTGGTCTCATCAGCACTTTGTGCTTCTTCTACTCCTCCATTTCGAAATGGTACTGATGTCTATTGGTCAGAATGTCGGTGGAGAAACTACTCGAGAAAGGCTTCCAACCGAAGAGGAGCATAGTTCTCGCATATGGCATTGATGAAGAGCGAAGTGGAGTTTCCGTAAGTACTAGCGCATTTTGCGTTAATATCCGTTCGACTGATGTGTTGACAGGGTGCTTCTGCCATTGCAGAATACCTTCTGGAGAATTATGGTGAAGATGCATTCTCCATTATCGTAGATGAGGGTGGTGAGTCGAGGATTTGTTGGTCACTTTTGAGTCTTCGTCATTTGACTGGTCGAGCAGGTCACTACTCTGTACGGGGTGACGCTTTGATGTCAAGCCCCGCAATAGCCGAGAAAGGCAAATTGGACGCCAGAATAGAACTGTCTGCCCCTGGTGGTCACTCCAGTGTCCCGCCTAGCCATACCGTGAGTGATCTGTTGAAGGCGTTTTTACATATCTCCAATGGCTTCACTCCAGACGATCGGAATGCTCGCTGCTATCATCAAGCAAATCGAGGCCAACCCTCACACTACCCATCTCAACCGCACATCAACATACTATTCGCAGCTGCAGTGCCAGGCAGAGCATGACCCTGCCCTTCCTGATGACATAAGGACGCTGATCAAACAGTCGCTGAGCAGCGACAAGGCACTGGCGAAGTTGCAGGACGAGCTGATGCGCACGGAGCGGATGTTCGCACCCCTGACCGGCACTACTCAAGCAGTGGATATCATTCACGGCGGTGTCAAGTCCAATGCGCTGCCTGAGAACGCATATTTCATAATGAACCACCGGATAGATGTTCTCAGGTTTGTCGCTACCGCTACCCTCATTGTTGTAGACCGTCGTCGCTTAAAGCCGTGCCATCCTGTAGTTCCGTCGCAGCCGTCAAGTCGCATATCACTGACGTAGTTGGTCCGCTCGCGCTCGGGATGAATGTGTCTGTCGAGGCGTTCGGCCAGCAGTACGGCAGCCTAGAGAAGGGCTCGGCGTATGGCCACTTGCAAATGTCAGATGCATATGGTACGGAGCTCGAGCCCGCCCCGATTACACCGACGTTTGGGAGTGGGCCCTATGAACTGCTGGCGGGCACGATCATCAGCTCGCTGGGCACTTCGAACAGGCCAGGTATCCCGAGGAAGGCCTTCCTGGCCCCTACTCTCGCTACAGGTGCGTTTTGTCGTATTTTTTTCCGATGCGCGCTGCTAATCCGCGATATGCTTATAGGAAACACCGGTATGCGATGACTCGGTGGCTGAATAATGATGACTGCTTGCTGATAAAACATTGCAGACACTAAGTGGTACTGGAAATTGACGAAGCACATTTTCCGGTATAGCCATGTCAATGCAGGTGATAGCTACAACGGCGCACACACGGTCAATGAAGGTACGTTCGTTACCAGTCCTTTTGAGCACTGATTCAAATGGGATATGTTCGTCTACAGCGATGCGGGCAGAAGGGTTGTTCGAGGTCATTAGATTCCATACGCGTCTCATTTTGAATGGTCACGATTCACCCCTGCTCGAATAAAACACTACGTAGTGTAGGCGAATAGAATTGTGTAGCCATTCAGTATGTTCTACCCTTTTGAGTGAGGGAGTAAACGCCTAAGCCTCGTGGCTAGCCGATCATGTCAGTTGCGACCTACAGTACTATAGTTGCCCGGTGTGAGGTATGTCTTCGACGTAATCGCGGCAAACCGACCATCTCTCTTTCACGGTGTCGCTGCTTACCCCCGCTTGCAACCATACTTTCTCGATGCCGGTTCTTGTAGCTGACCAACAGACATCCAATAGTCTGTCTGTTCCGCGTCCTGGTGATGGAGGGCTATCAGGACACTCTAACATCAGCGGGGTCACTGGGACGACCTTGGTTGCTAGTCATGCTACTGCAGGCCCACACTCGAACGCCAAATCAGATCATAATGGTCTAGATATGTTTCTCGAGACAGAGAAGCCTAACGAGGAGGACCCAGTCAGTTATTATGTGCCCACGCTTGAGAACACGATGCTCATACTATGGTACAGTTGCAAATCCTCAATAATGAGCTCAAAGTGGCCAATCGCATTAAGGAGGGAGCGGAGAACATGCTGCAGATGCCTCTTACTGTGAGTTATGTCACTGATCATTCGAACCCACATTTTATACCCTTCGCACAGGATGCCTTACGGGTGCAAGTCGAATCCGAGCTTGAGAATGCAAAGAGTCAAATCACTGCTCTTACGAAGACAATTGAGACGCGTAAGCCCCTTGACTTTGCGCGTTGCGCTTGTCTCAAGTCTTGCCAGATTCATCAAGAGGGAATCGTAAGAAGAGCAATGAGTCTTCAAATGGCAAGCTGAAGTTCTCGAGACCACCGGCTCCTGGGCTCAAAAGGGGTTCTGACCCTGCAGAGCGAGGTAAGACACCGAGCAACTTTTCTGTTGCGCCGTACGTCTGACTCCTATGAAGATGATTTTCGGTCTGTCATGCAGCAGGCACATTCCGCGATCAGGACGTTAGTGTCGTTGTCTCGCCCAGGAGTGACTACTCAGTCGTCATCGTCGCTATCCCCCTCAACGTCACCATCTTCATCTACGATGCCCAATTTAACTGCAGCTAATGCCCCGGAACTTAGTCGCGCGAGAATTGACGCGATGTCACGTCTGATTGGTATTCTGCAGCGCAATTTGCGCGTTAGATATGAGTTGAACGTCGTGGAAGTCGTGCAGGCGTGAGCAGCGTCAGTGATCAGCACACGGATAACCTCTTGACGTATTGCGACAGAGTATTGCCCTCACTTTCGGACCGATCAACAAAACAATGTCGCGCGACTGCATACCGTCTGATTAGACACTCACTGGTTGATGTGCACTCTGTGGAGCGCCTACAGGAGCAGAAGTTGGACTGGTACATCGTCAAGTATGTCAGTTTTTCTGGAAGCTGTATACCGCTTACACTTATTCCCTGGTGTAGATCACTGGCACGGGACAACAAACATGCTGTGGAGAAAGAGCAAGTTATCAAGCTCATCCGCGCCATTGTTGAGATCGGGTCACAGAGGCGGATACCAGGATCTACAGTCGGCTCTGGAGTAGTTCCTCTATCGAACGCAATCATGCGCGCACTGCTAGCTGTTGCTGAATCGTTGGACGACCCATTTAGACTGATTTCCATCCAAACACTCACTGAAATCTGTGTGTCAATATTTACCACGTTTTAGAGGGCGTTGTATTGACCGTCCGTAGTGGTGATCGACATCGACCTGATGGCCAGAACTGGCGGCCTGAGGACACTGCTGCACGTCATGGCGGAGGGTCCGCCAGAAATGGCTCCTTTGCTAGCTTCAACCTTCCTGCATATTGTGGATTGCCCTCGGACCAGAGTATATCTGCATCCAGGAATTGATCTGGAGGCAAGTCTCGCATGCGCTTGATGCTTGAAGCAGTACACTTACGCCTCAGAACAGATCGCACTGTCTGGCGTCACAGATGCGTACGGCAAGGGGCCAGAAAACGCGGAGAAGATGAGAGCATGCACACGCGTCATCGCGTCTATGATTCGTACCTGGAGCGGTGCGTAGATCATGTTCAATATTATACGGTAATTTTAATGATGGGCGCGCATAGGCCTTATGTATTTCTGTGTACAGGACAAGTTGGCCATCCGTACTCTTATCGATGGCCTTCGAATACCTTCCCTTGAAACAAGGGTATAGTCTCTATTTAATTTCCACAAACAATATCTTATCACTGGAACAGGAAGTCATCATTGATATGTTTTTCGACCTGCTCAATATCAGAGCACCTGATTGGCACCAAGCGTTTATTGACGGGCGACGGCTGACGAGTAAGTTCGTCAAATAAGAACGAAATCATCTGATGGATTGTTTCAATAGTATATCGAAAATCTACCCAACTCACTGATGTTCGGAAAATGCTCGACACGCCCACGCAGAAGCCACAGCCCACTCTTAAGCTTACCGATCAATACATCGCTTTGTTGATACAGGTCTTCTGCGGAGCTGGACTGCTAGATGTGTGTATACCAGCATGGCTCATGTATATTTCGTCACAAATTGAACGATATACAGGCCTTAGCGTGTATGCTGGAAGAGAGTCCCGTCGGATCTAATTTATCTCGTAAGGCCGTTCTGCTCATGGCAGAAATGCTACAAACAGCAAACAGGGTTTTGCCTCTGTCGATTGCTGCCAAGCTTCAAGTGAGTAGCAAACGGTCTCGCGGCTCTGCTATAGGGCAAATCTTAATGTCATCTCCTAGTCCTTACCCCGCATGTTCAGCCTCGCTTCTGACTATACCTTCGGTGAACATCGCATAGTCGGAACATCGGCCTTTTCTTCTCTTGATAGCTTCAACCGGCATCGGGCACGTCTTGCGCCGGTCACTACGGTTGAGAGAGAAGGTTCTCGTCCCAGGTAATTCTCGAAAGGACACTTTACAAGAGTATGATACTGAATGTAGATGTTCCTCAGGGCTAATTCTGTCGAAGAAGCTGTGCGTCGTGGCCAAAGACAATTGGAGCAGCAGAAAGTCAAGCTCGCTTTAGCAATGGACGATAAAACTTTCCAGGCTCTTTTACTCGACACTCAGGTCAGTTCTTGTCATTAAAATCATTTGGCATCGTTCTCATGGGTGACCCTGGCTCAGGTTATGATCACGAAGGATCAAACCAAATGGAACTACGATGTTCTTCAGGACCTCATTGAAGGTCCCCTACTCAACCCGAAGCGAATGGAGGAGGCTATACGTGTATCGCGATATATGCGGAAGTTAATGGTCTTCTTCCATCCGTTTGCGCATCGGTTCTCAGATCTTTCTAAAACCAAGGTCGGGGAAATTGGCGTTGTCGAACGGTATAAGAGGCTAAGTTATTCTTACTTATGTTAGACAAATATTCGTTGGGTTCGATTAGGTTGCATGTTGCTCAATGCGCTCCTCTCATGTGCCGACGGTGTTCGGTTTCTTTCGGAAGACGACTTCCTTTCTCAGATTGTGAAGAGTTTTGCTCAACTCGATCCGGTGAGTGCAGAGATATAGTTTACTTACCCTTGCGTTGTCTGATAGTGCTGTACACAGTTCAACAGTGCGCCTACCTCAGATCCGATATTCTCCAAGAAGCGAATGCAGGAGACCTTGACTTATGGCTACTTTGAGATGCTTGGTACTTTGAGCAAACGAAAAGAAGGGCTGGAGTAAGTAGTCTCATAATCCAATTATTGCGCGATCTGACCGTTGCTCAGGCTTTTGGAGAAGTTCAAGCTTTTTACTGCTTTTTACCATCTGAGCGAGCTGCGGAGCAGAGAAGATCTTATCAAGGGTATCATTGAGAATCTTGATTATAGCATGTGCGTTATTCATGGCATTAATTACTCGATGAATGCTGAACTCTTTGATCTTTGCAGTGATGGACACTCACGCATAGTGTTATCGAAGGCACTCACGTCTAGCTACAAGGTAAAGGATACGTAGTTCTATGTGCATTATACACAGCTGATTCCTATTCGGCGGCTTTAGCATATCCGACTCTTTGCTACTAATCACCTGGGCGATCTAATTCGTGCCCCTACGGTGGCGAATGCCTGGACTCTTCGGCTCCTATTGACTCAGCTGTACGACCCCGCCGTTGAAGTACGCGAACTTGCGGTGCGTTTCTTGGAGGAAGCCTGCGAAGCGCCAGATGTCCTACAGACGGTAGTAGAGATGCAACCAACCCTAGATCATCTCGGCGAAGTGGGACATCCTCTCATGCTCAAGTAAGTGGTCTTTGATATCCACCTCGTGCTCACTAAGATGTTGCATAGGTTCATGTCAACTCCAATGGGGTTCCGCTTTCTATATGCCGCCGACTATATTGACCGGGAAATGGAGCTATGGTTCCATGTAGGTTCAGTTCTATTTACCTCTCGGACTCAACTTATTAAGACTGGACAGGAACGGAATCTACAATACGTCGTGCATATGGAAGTTTTTCTTGCCAAGGCTTTCAATCCTGGATCGATGGACGATGAGGATAATGCATTGTTTGTAGTGCCCAGTTTCTTCTGTTCTGATTATTAATCTTTCATTTTCAGGACCTTCGAGGGGGTGGTCCCTCCTCATTTCTACGGTGTCATGGCGAAGACGGAACTTGGTTATCAGGTTCTACAGGAGAAGGGTCACTTTGCAGAGTTCGCACATTTTATAAGGCAGCACGGCTTGGAGAGTACGGATCACGACCTTATCCTGAGGTTGAAAAGTATTTTGTGGGCAGTTGTAAGCAGCGTTGAAATTTTTTGCGCGCCATCTGGTGACTTCATTTATACAGGGAAATATTGGGGCGACCGAAGGTGGCCTGCCTCTTCTCGAAGAGGAAGAGATCATCCCGGCGATCATTGACATCGCGGAACAATCATTGGTTCTTTCAGTGCGAGGGTGAGTCGCAATAGTATTTAGGATCAGATGCAAGTATGGACCGTAAAATAGGACTTGTTTCTTTGTGCTCGGGCTCATCTCTTCAACGCCACAAGGAGCTGAGATCCTGGATGACTATCACTGGGAAGCTACCCTGTCACCTCTGGGCATGCCAACGGGGCTGTGCGTACCAGTCGACGTAGACAAATTTACTTACGTGAGATTCATGCCTTCATTTCCATCAAAATGAACTGAACGACAACTCCGTAGATTCCGCCTTGGGAATGTGTCACGCATGAAGGAATGGACGAAGTTCGTCTGGAGCCTCCGAAATCTGAAGAGGAGATAGAGGTCATGACGGCGATCTACAACCTGGCCAATACTGTGATTGCGAATACCGCGTCAAGATCATTAGCAAAGTGGGACCGATATTTGTATACGCCGCCTTGGCTCGCGCTGATCGTGTTACTTATACAGGATGAAATCGAGACCGGAGTATCGCGACCTATTCAACTCTCCCAGCACATTCTATCGTGCTCTTCACACTATCTCCTCACAAAAGTACCGACAGCCCGTGCGAAGATACATTCTGGATCTATTCAACCTTGAACTGGATCCTGACCTTGTGAACACGCTGTCGCAATGCGCCGATTCTCTGCAGATAAAGCCCTCTGCTAAGCCAACAAGACCCGCATTGGGTAGAATCGTCAGTATGGTCGGCCGCCCGAACCCCAAACGAGCGTCGGATAGTGATGAAGAAGCGTCCGAGGAAGAACATGCGATAGTGATAGAGAAACAGCCGGTGATGAGTTTGCGGCCAGTGAGCCGGATTGTAGGGTTCACGGAAAATGGCCATTTCGATTGACAGTCATATACCCAGGACCTTTGGCCATTATGCTCGGACTTCCATCTATATACCCCGCATGTTGCTGTGTTTCAATCTAGCTATCGGATTTTTGCCGCTTTGCCTTTTTGCTGTGCCACTATTATGGCGATCCCAACGTTCAATGGCAATAATCCATGCGAAGCTTGCTGCTTACACCGGAAACATTGACTTACCATGAGTTCTTAAATCACTCGCAATTCATGGCTGCCCAGCTCACGCGGAACGCACACAATGGCGATACATGGCCCCAAGATAATAGAGCTCTTCTGTATAGGCCGTAACACAATCGTCTACTTGGTACGCAGTATACGTAACTTGTTCGGTTTGTAAAGATAGTTCTCGGCATAGTTCTTGGGAGGAATCTTCTTGGTCTCGGGAGTTTGCCTGGCGGTAACAGATCAGCTCGTAATCAGACGAAGTCATGGCCGTTACGACGTACACAAAGTAATCCCAGCCTAAGAAGCACATAGGGTCATTGACAGAGTATTACCAGCACAATTATGTGTACATACCTTGCTTCTCAGCGAAATGGATGGCATCCTCCTTGGACCGGAACGATATACGAGTGCCCTGCATGTAGTCGGCCCTGAGCACGATGTTGTCAGAAAACGGCCTAATCGAGTCGCAAATATACTCACGAACTAGCCCAGCCCATGAGGGGATTCTCCCATCTTCCTCCTCCTGACAGGATGTCCCAGTCAATCCGCCAGCGATGCGACTTGCCAGATCCGCTTTGCGTGGTGCTGCGCGTGGGCTGGAATATCCTTACAGCACGGTGACGCAACTCAGCTATAAAATATGTAAACGGCCACCATTTGTCGAATGTTTGATTGTCAAGACTTACCAGGGGCACCGCTCACTACGTCTGCAGTGACAACGTCTCTGGGCGGAGCAGGGGCGATCTCCGACTGCTCGTCAGCAGTCTTCGTCGGCGTCGCAGATTCAGTACTCAATGTTCTAGCAGAAGTGAAGGCTCCCCCAATTACACGCCTGGGGAGAGCCTGATGGCAGGCTCGGATGGCAGACATTGTAGCGAGGATGGTGAACGAGTGGTTAGCGCATAGGCGCCCAACTGCCGTCACGATTGAGCTCGACAGCCGCGAACCGATCCGAGCCAATCGGTTTGGCTTAAACCTTATGCGCGCATGAGTGGTTGGAGGAACTTCGGCGTGGTAACAGTCTCAATGCCTTCTTGAGCTCTGCGGATCTCAATTCAGGCCATGTTGGCAGAGGCACTGGTGCACACTGCTTGAGACCAGAGAGCGATGGCTACTATCCAGTCGCGACCGTTCTCCAAGAATTACAGGTTCGTCCATGTTAGCGCGCGCATGACTGGGTAGATCACTTCCCCGACTGAACTCATTAACAGCGGTCTCATAAATCAGTCGGTCATTGCAGGATGCATTATCGTCATATGCGTTGCGTCTCACGAAATTATGAAGAGGAAACGTCGCGGAAAGTCAGAAGATGAAGGTCTAGGTAGCGTGGAGTCCTGGGAGTTTGGATAGTGAGTTGCTCCTTTCCTCCTTCATTCAGGTAACACAGGCTGACAGAGCGACCCAGTCTATACCAAGGTAGATCATGGGCGAAGTAAGTTGTCAGGATGCGAAAATAATACTGCGACCTCATATCATTACAGGAAGCCATCACCTCCTCACCCGCGTGGTTGGCCATTGAGTTGGGTCAAGCAAATCCTTACATTGCCCGAGGAGCGCACCATTGAACTTCGTGGAATCGATGCGACGTTGTACATTCGGTTTCTCCGCGGTTGCGTATGGTTTACATTGGCTCATACCCTTACGACATTGCCCATTTTGCTACCGATACATATCACATTTTCGGACGGCTCTGTGTCGCCGAAGTCAATGACGCGAGCCTCCATATCATCCTTGGTGCTCACAACAAAAGGCCTTTCGTTATTATGGATCCATCTTTTACTCCTCATATGGATCACTCTCACCTGGATGTCTGTTCTGGTATGGCTCTGTCGCGGGGCGTTCCGCCTTCGTGCGCAGTGTATTCTGGCCGAAGAGGATAAGATGGCCGTTAATATAGAGGAAGATTATCCTCATCCCCACCCGCAGCACCCCTTTCACGCATTGCCTCCCCTAGAGAGCAAGAAATCAAATCAGGGACTTCGGCTGCGTACGATTATGGTAACCAACGTCCCGCCACTTCTTCGGTCAGAAAAGGACCTCAAGGAATACTTTGAATATTATCTGTCACGCCCAGTTGCTAAGCCCGCTCTCGGCATCACTACCACAATGACCCCAGGCTTTTTGAACAAGTCGTTCGCCTTCTTGTTTAACAGGTTCACGCGCATCCCGGCTCGCTTCCGTCATCCGCGGATCTCGTCACACAGTATTGGAATGGAGATGACTCCGGAACTTGGTACTCCTGGTGTGAAGCCCCACGATGGGGAGATGCCCGATATCGAGCGTGTTGTTCTTGTACGTAAGATGACTGAGTTGGCCTCATTGCTGGAGCGGCGCGAAGAGGTCCTGCGTCTACTGGAGACAGCCCACATCAAACTAGCCAGGAGAACCCTGGCTGCTGTCAAGGAGGCGATCGCATGCGAAGTGACAAAAGCCTCAGGAGAAGCAGCTGCTCCAGCACTAGAGGAAAGTGAAGACCGAATGAAACTCTTGATCCGCATCCTCAGACCATATATTTCTGTCTCTGCTACCAGGGAAGCGGAACCGAGTTTGTTCAAAAGGTTGTTTTCTTCGAGAAAAGGTTCGAAGACCGTTCGGTCTTCTAGCCCCGTAGGTGGGCCGAGCAGCCAGCATCCCACCGTCTGGGATGCCCTTTTGAGCCTTCCTCGCAGCGCTCTCGACGCTTATCAGCCCCTCATCCATTTGTCGGCTCTCTTCCGAGGGAAGACCGTCCCGTCCATCGACTACTATACTGCCAAATTGGATATTCTAACGTCCCTCATCACTGAGAAACGTACAAAGGGAGTCAGCGAGTACGACCCCATGTCTACTGCCTTCGTTACATTTGCCGATCCTGCGGATGCAAGAAGAGCATGCAAATTTCTGGCTGTCAATCCGACTAATCCGTTACAGTGCTTAGTCACTATGTCGCCGTCTTACGAGGATCTGGATTGGATGAGGTTGATGAAGCCAACTTTCAGAGTTGAGGTACCGTCCTTGAGCTCTATAAGGATTGGATGACAGTACTTATGTTTTCAGTTTGTCAAAGACTGGCTTGTCAATTTGGGAGTATGGTAAGTCCTACTTGACTTCGCATTTCTTATGCTCGTCCAGCTCAGAATATTCGTAGGGGGTTCACGATCTTCTGGGTATTCCCGATATCTCTACTGGTCGGTCTTGTGTCTATTCAGAACATCAGCACTTTTGTGCCAGGTCTGGTGAGTCGAAGGGAGATCGAAGTTTTCGGCGCCTTGGATGTTCATCAGCCTCGGTATGTCACAGGAAAATTACCTCGACAACCACCCCTGGGAAGAGGAACTATTGGAGTCATTTTTACCGACGGTCCTGGTGTCATTACTGACCCTCCTCATCCCCCTGTCTCTGCGTAAGCTTCTAGCCTCTGCTTGCCTGATGTTATTCTCACTTACAGCCAACAGTCTTGATTGCCAAAAAGGCCCATACCTTCGCGACGCTCTCTGCTTTGCACGACCGGATCATGACGCGGTACTACAAATTTCTGGTAGTCAACGTCTTGATTTTCTTCTGCGTTGGCACCGCATCCTTGCAGTCATTTCTGGTGTCGTTCAAAGATACCACGGGGTTGAAGGTCATACAGGTTGTGGCAGACAGTTTCCCCACGGCTGGTCCTTTCTACGTCGGGTGGCGTGAGTTTGATTTATATACGCTCTCGCCGTTTCTCAGGACATTTTTCAGTCATCTTCGCCATGGGAATGCACGGAGGGTTGGAGCTTGCTCTATGTGAGTTCATTCAAGTATACTTTTTTGCTCTCCCTATTAATCCCTTGCCGTCCAACCTTCACAGTCGGTGTAAGTTGACTGAATGAACGTTTACTTTCCGCAGCTGAGGGTCAAAGCAGCTTCCTCTGATCTTGTATCCGGGTACCAAACGCCAAGTTACTCCCCGAAAACGAGCAATCGGCATACGCCCTCGCACATTCAACTATTACTGTGAGCCCATATGTATGATTCTCGACAGAGGTATCATTGCGAATGATCTTTTTATAGACTGGCTACCCAACCACGTATTAGCTGTGCATGTCTTTTTGGTATTCGCCGTACTTAACCCCTTGGTTATACCTTTCGCCTTCATCTACTTTTGTGTTCAAGCAGGTGAGCTAATTCGAATTACCCCCGTCACTCCGTGCTAAGTGCTTCCGTATAGTGGTCATAAAAAACCAAGTCAGTCACTCCTTTCAAGGCATTTGAGACTTGCCGACATGAAGGACTAACGCTGTTTAATTAGCTCCTGCATGTATATGCAAAGAGCTATGAAGGCAACGGACAGACAATCTTGATACGATTGATACGTTACTCTTCCGATGGTCAGTGCGTATTTCCAAGAGCTGAGTTCAGACTCATATATTGACATGGATAACAGGCTTACTCCTTGCCCAAGTCAGCCGCTCATGGAGTTTAGTGTGCTGCGAGCTAATTTATATGTACCCAGATTGTTTTCCTTGCTTACATGGTCGTGCTCAAGAAGAAGGTCAACGTCGGTGTTTCAGCCGTTTTGATAATATTCACTTCTTTCGCAAAGTTGCTGTTCGTGCCATCTGCTCATCGCGTTGAAATTACCTGATAGTCCGCGTTCAGGTTAACTCGGCTATGCCGTGCCAGGTTTGAGCGCGACGACATGCTGGAAGCAGACATCCTTGGTGGAAAGAGGGGTCCGACTGAGGCACTCCTTGATGAAGTACAGCCAATCGAGAGGAGCCCCAAGCTTCCAGAGTTCCTCAAGGCAGTCAGTACACAGTATGAAGTCTCACGGACGTTACCTTCCGCGATGCGAACTTGGAGATTCCCTCAGAGGATTGACGACGGCTATGCAACCATTCCCAGACGGCCACATCACAGAAAGAATCGTCGACCTAATCCATTTGGCCCTGCTGAATTTGACAACGCTTCTGATGATTGTCTGCCAAACAAATCCATCGCCGATGGGATTTCCACTGCGATCGAGGCCGTGCCGACTGGCCCAGAGAAGGACTTGGCGGATCCTCACCGGCACCAAGCTGAACACAACCGGTCCTCAAGACCGCTACCTGTCACTCGACATCCACCTCATCCTGCATGGGACGATGAGTCTTCCCCCGATCGTGCTTTTGACAACCCATATTACACTCGGGCCATACCAGAGGAGCTTTGGCTACCTCGCAACCCGCTCAGTTTTCTTAATCTCGACGATACTGTTGATGTCCGGCTCTGCTTGACCACTCAACCAGGATCTGGAAAGCTGGGTGCTTGGCGAGAAGACGAATTCATCAGATCCGGTCTTTCGTCGTTTATGAACAGCATGGGAAGCATAGGCGATCGCGACAGAGCTTCGACGGCCTTCGGGACTGCACCCAGACGACTAAACGGAGACGAACAGATAGATCTACCGCTTGGTATTGCGACCCGTATCGAGAAGGAGCACGACGTGGAGACTGCCGTATCAATAGGGTCCCAAGGATCGATGTTCCGGCGACGTCAGACAAGCGACGACGGCGGGATTGGCCTCGGGCGACCCAACTCCAGTGAAGAGTCGTCAGGAGCCCGTTTCTTCTCCCTCGACCTGCCCAGCTCCAGCCGTCTCCCATTTTCTATCTTCACGCTGTCGGGCCGTCATCGACATAGGTCTGCGTCTGCAGATCACGAGAGAGGTTTACAAGATGTAGGACACGCTGGGTCGCAATTCAATGCCGTAACACCTTCAGGCTTGAGGGTGCCAATTTTTCCTTTAGACAGGGAAGCAAGCGCAGGCACAGGCGTCATCTCGCTACGTGAAGCGGTCATTGAGGAAGCCATCGTGGAAGAGGAGGCAGCACAGGAACACCTCCGACAGGAAGAGGCCGAAGAAGATCGCGCCGAGAGGCCTCGGTATTGGTTAACCTCTTGGATGTTTGCAGAATGGCGATAAGCCAGCTGTACACATGTTGCATAGCATCTGCGGCCATTATAGCCCATAGAATTGGGGACAACTTACTATACACGCAGAATTCTGGTTACAAGTTGACAGCCTCCGGGTCGGTTCTATCACTGGGCCATGTCACTGTTTGTATCATGTCCTTGCTGTTTTTGACTATATACCCATCGCTTTGATACCCCCTAATACTTTCTTCCTTGCCGGTGTCTGTCTGATGTCATGGGCCGTCGTAGGATGCCAACGTCCAACCGAGTCGTGACTTTGATGCTGCGAGTCATTCAGCAAGTATCATTCGTGAAAATACGTTATAGGTGCTACTATGGTGTCTCTTCCATTCACGGTTGTCGCCAATTGCAACACCATCTGGCAACGACATTGAACGAGCTGGCGGCGGGCGCAGAGAACTGGCGCAGTCGAATCACTACACCTTCCCGATCTTGTCGCGTGGGAAGGAGAGTCGCGATTCAGATCGGTTCCGATATGCTCTGCTATCGGTTATGAGTCTGTAAGGACTCGCGGGGATTTACGTAATCAGGTACGTTGGACAAAAACCAGTTTATAGAAATTGTTTTCCACGCCCCTTGGTTGAGTTATGTAATGAGCTCTAGCCAAGATAGGGAAGTCGTTTACGTAAACCGCCGCCCGAGAGCGGCGGCTTCCAATTATTTGACTGGTCTCTGCTCTCAGCACCTTGTCGGTTTCAGTGCTTACGCGTGGAGAGCGACGGGCACATCGTGTGACATCACTCTCAGGTTTTTCAAGAGAATTGTAGAACGTAAAATGGACTATTTTTGCCATTTCAGGCCTTTTAACGGTCTTAAAGAGACCATCAAACGACTCAAACAGAGGTCTAATTTAGACCGCTGTGAGGCGCACAGTGCCAAAAGTGTCCTATAAAACGACCGAAATTGCACGGACGAAAATGTGACCTTTCATCGACTTCGACCATTTTCAGCCTCTTACCAGCCGAAAGCCACTTTTCGACCAAACTTCGGTCGCATTTCAGTCGCCGTGGCGCACGCAGTGAGGTCTGTGCTGGCCCGGATGCTGAGCATTCTTCAAGTTAGACAATGAGGAACAGACTCAGTAAACAATTGTTTGGTTATTGAAACAGGCCTCAGCATGATTGTGTCATTAAGGCTGTTTGGTGGCCTTGGCCGATATAAACAGTCAGGTTTAATCCCGTACCTATACTGTCTACATAGGGCGATGCCCTCACGGACAATAAATGGAGACAAAAAAAAACAGTCAGGTTTATGTAGAAAACCTCAGCAAGCCTCGAGTTCTAGTAGTAGCAAAGGGCATTGGCCTGCATATCGGAACCGGGCGGGCGGAGCAGCGCCGATATCACAAGTTTGGAATAGCTACAAGCGACGACGCTGGTGTCGCCCGCACTGTATGTAATGAGCCAACCTCTACTTGCTGATTTTCCTGAGCTATCTCATTTATCGTGAGGATACTTTGCTCGTATCTTACACGTCATCTCAAAATACATTCTATGATCGTACAGGAGAGATGACCTCCAAGAGCTTCTCGTCGATCCAGTATATTTCCAGGCGGTATTCCACTCCTTGGACCAGGTGAAACAATTGTATCAGGCCCAAGCTGAGCTTGGGAATGCCAATGAAACTATCGCCAGTATGTCACGAGTATCTGCGTTGTGCGTTAGTTTGTCCTTAAGACAGCAGAGAACAACCTCGCATTGCAGGAGATTCTCTACAAGCTTAGGAACGAGGCGCAGGAAGCATTCAACGATGCCAAGAGTCTCGAGGCAAGATGGAAAGACATAGAGAAGGAGCAGAAGGAAGTGTATCAGGTTCGTTACCAAGCATCAATAGTGCCATGTTTAGTGACTGAACAATTGCCCAACACAGCGCTTCACACCTCAGTTCCTTCTCATGCGTTTAAGGCATGCGGCTATTGCTCAGGACGATCTATCAGAAGCGCGTGCTTCAGAATTCGTGCAAGCTTCTTCAGCCGAGCCTTCGTCGGTCGGAGCCAATGGAAAAGACATCGATGACTTCGTACGAGAGTTCAAGGAGCTGAGGAAAGTGTATCACAAGCGAGTCATGTGGGCCGATCGATGGACAGCCGGACAAGTCGAATGGAGGGATGATTAGACTGCAAGGCCTTCGTTACTACTCTACTCCGCACGGTTTGACCTGGTTTCAACGACCTATGTTGTAATGTATTCTGGAATGTGCGTAGCCCTTCATTTTTTCTGCAACTCTGTAATATGCTGTATCGATATCTTGACGTTCCTTATCCCGTCCGCTTCATGAGCCAAATTTCACGTCTGCTTCATGGGTGCCTGATATGAGTGAGGCTCATTACTTGACCGACACTCCACAGGAAGATAATGTGATCACCAATATCGGATCAGAGAATGAAGTTGTCGGTCTATCCTGCCTACTCACGCCCAGTGTCACTGATACTTCATCGATAGTCGGGCTGTCGGGCAGCGTGGTCAAATGTCTACCGGCTCTCGTATAAGAAAGGTTTTAAACACCATCACCTGAAATTTTTTCACACCTTACATCGAGTTAACACAGTGAAGCAAACGAAGGGATGTCAATCCGCAACACTAACGAGGTCGAGCCAACGTCATTAATTATTATGTCAGTAAGTCTGAATGCATTTTGACATTATCCGTCGAATTTCTGTTCGATATGAAGCGACAGTCACCGCTAGTGTTGTAGCATCTCGTATGAGTCTCGTAATAGGCTTGACTTTTCCTTAGCAGTGGCCCCCGCAGTGCTAGTGAGTGGCCGCGTCAGTGGCGACAGTGTGGCGGCGCGAGCCACAATCACGTGACCGTAACGCGACGTGTGTGGACTGCAAGCAGTGTGCGCAATTGCCCCGTGTACACATCGTTTCTACCAGCCAGCCTTGTTGATTAGTGCTCCGAGACAGTCGAGAACATCTCCTGGAAAATACGGGCGAAAGTCTTATGTCCTGGCTCCTCAGTACTAGTTCAGCTGCTTTGCCTCGTTACTGTTGCTTGGGCCTCCTTGTAGAAAGTCAGCGAGCAAGATGAGTCATCGTCCAAGCTTCTCTAAGATTTATGGTCGCATTGTTCGCCATTTACATCGATCTTCGTGCCTTAACACACTGCTTGTGAGTGGCTCCCAGCATATAAATTTTCGTGTTCTAATCTTTCCGAAGCATCCAAAGCCCCACTTCGACCATCATGTTCCGCTCCTTGGAGAGTCTCACCGAGAGGCTGAAATTAGGCCCACTTTTCTCGGTGCGTGAATATCCAGTCGCGCATCGATCCTCTTGCCCTCATCCTTCCTTGATACACAGCAGTTTCTACACCTGATACACCCGCACCCGACGCGTCGGAAACGCGTTTCCATTGAGTCTCTCCCAGACGAGGTATTGGAACAAATATTTCTGTTTGCACGAGGCAACGCGACATGCACGGAATGCGGGCGACTGCCCCCGCGGGCCGAGCGTGTCGCCAAGCCATGCGACTGTGGTGTCTCCTTTCCGCATCTTATTGCTCGGGTTTCACGTCGTTGGCAATCCATAGCGCTCGACTGCTCATGCTTGTGGACAACCGTGCGCATCAACGCCTCAACATCGGCCGAACAACTGTCCCGGTACCTCGAAAGGTCGCGATCGCGACCACTTGACTTGCACATCGTGATCCCAACAGAGCAATACGTGCCGACCTATCTTTCCATCTCAACGAATGCGTTATACGTTCTGCTGGATGTGCTACTGGTGCACCTCCCGCGATGGCAAGAATTACATGTCATGTCCCCGTTTCCTGACATCATCATGTCGATTTTGGCAAATTTAAGCTATCCGAAGCTCACAGCTCCTATACTAGAGGTCTTCGAGATCGAATGTCCCTTCGCTCCGATGCTACTTAGCGCCAGCGGCAACACATATCCAAAGCCGTTTCCAGGGGGTGCTCCCCGTTTGCAGCACCTGCAGCTCTATAGATGCGGCTTCTCGTTATCACCAGATGTTCCCTTCCCGATGTTACGCTCGTTTTCCATAGCTAGTGCCAGCTGGACATTTGCGGACCTACACAGCCTTGCGCTGACATCCCCGGCTCTGACTCACCTCGCGATCACATCCAGCTACAGGCTGGAGGCACCTGTCCAACTAGACTTTCCAGCTCTGAAGACGCTGCGGATTGGAGATTGTTTTCAGAATACCGCGATCCTTGGACTGCTGAACGCTCCCAGTCTGGAGGTGCTCCAGATTGAGGAGATGGAGATTCAACATGATATTGCGGCGAGACGATACATTGATGCACTGGACAATGGAGACGCAACGCATGGCAAGTTTCCTAAACTTCGATCGTTGCGGCTGCATATGCCTGGCTGTCCGGAGGAGCCTTCCCCCTTATCACTGGGGGACACCTCCGGCGATTCCTAGCCCTCTTTCCGAGCATTGTGCACTTAGCCTTCGTCGGCTTTTACGTCGATTGCTTCGTGGCGCACTTTACTGCACTTCACTACGAGACTACCCACATGTTGCTCCCTAAGCTGGAATGTATCATGTTGGATGAGGACCATGATACTTATATCATGGGTTATCGGTGCGGCGTTGAGCTACTTCATGCAGTGATAGCGTTTGTGAATGCTCGGAAAAGGGCAGGAGTGCCTTTGAAGAAGGTGCAGTTGCCTAACCGTGTCCTTCAGCATGACCGTCGGCCAGCACGGAGAATAGCCCGCTGGAGAAGGATCGGGCGCGTTGCAGAGGCCGAGTTGGAAGGTCTGCAATGGCCATATCCTTCTGATATCTGGCTAGGATATAGATGGGGACTAAACGTGCTGTGCTAGTCCGCATCCCACAGCCGTTTGCGGTGCTCTTGTTGGGTTGATGCAGCAGTTCTCGAGGATGATTGATATGGCAGCCTTCCGTCATTTTCGACATTTTGGAAGGGATCTGAGCTGGAGTAACTTATTGATATATATACACTGTATCTATTTAGTGGGTCCCTCGGTGTCACGTCCCCTGATATGTCGTACTTCTTCACTAGAATGGAAATGACTCTGGTGAGTATCTTGTCTGTATGAATTTACAACGTTAGGCTTGAATTCTACGCACTAGTGTTTAATTCCATTTCGTCACAGTTCTCAGCGCGAAAAGCCGTCTTGCCAAAGGCCTCAAGATTCATACGACGTCTACTGCTAGTTAGGCGTCAAGTCATTGCTGCAGCTGACATATTGCACATCCTATCGTTATGCACCTGCATGCAGTGGGTTGACCTCACGGTCTCCTACGGCTATATTCGATATCTTGACTAGTAGCAGTTATTCCGGTCTAATCTCGCCCCCAAACCCATACAAAACCTTTGTCGACTCGCCGTTCGTGCACTCACTCATCAAACTTCCGTAAGGTCTATCACCGACGCGTCCATCTGTAGCACGATCAGTGAGATATGGCACGTATACTCTGGTACGACCATCATACCTTAGACTTCATCGTGATTGTATCGTGCGGGACATCCTCACTCGAGATGGGACCCCCAGAGCTCTGTCCACTACGAACGGGCTGACCGTGTATGAATCGCGCCGCTGTCCTGATCCTGACCTGCGGTATTTACTTCTCATTCTTGGTATAAGGCCGCGACGTTCAGATCCGTGCCGATGGTATTTGTGCACTTCTTCGCCTTCCTCTGCTCGGCGCACGAGATCCGTATCGGCACGAAATAAACCAATAATCCTTCAGCAAGGAGCTGGGAAGTCGGATCATCAGCACAAACAAGGGCGGCGAATCTGCCGGCAGACAAATAAGTGGTTTGCGCCCACTCTGCAAAGAACCGGAGATACACCTGGAATGACTTGAGCACAATACGACTTCTTGCGCAAAAAGAAAGAAAGGCGAGGCTTACCGAGCAAATTCATGCGGATCGGATCGTTGTGAGAGGATGTACAATAAAAATCTGCAGTATGTCGTATTCAGTCCAAATGTTCGATGGAAAGATCTACGTACGAATTTGAACGCAAAGGGCACTGTGAGGTGCCCAGTTCAAAAATGTGCCTACTAGCTAACGACATTTTAACAATATTAACAACAACCTAGATGTAGAGGATATGACCTGCTATTGGGCCGTATCTACAACATGATCAGGTCGAATTGCATTAGTACTTGGGACACTGTTGAAACTGAAATATATACACGTACCTGAAATTTTCGTTGGGTACTATTTCCGGACCCATTCTAGGAAGCGATGTACAATGCCAGGAGGACCATAGCGTCTGACTCCTTTCGAGAACAATAAATGTATTAGTGACGATAGCTCCTGTGTCAGTGGCTGTTGTACAGCAACACCTTAATTCTGCTAATCCTCACGATAGATTGACACATTCGCCAATCTTTCAAAGGTGCTGGAATAGCGCCAAACGCGACTCCGACGAGGCTCTAGTCGGTGACAAATAACAGACCGTTGGCCTGCTATGCTCATAATTGGGCAGAAAATAGTCTCTAGAGGAATTCGAAAAAGAGTGAATACACGAGTCCTCAGCCCTATACACGTCCCAGTCTGGCTCAAGGTTAGATGGCTGCAAGCGCTGCAGTTGTGACGGGAAAGACTTACTACATAGACAAGCAGGCTACGGACAGCGGATGTGAATGATCGTGCGGCCGCTGAGACTGGTACGCAGCCAGGCCACATCAGAGCTTCCTTGAGCTTCAGGCCTTCAGGCCCAGGAGTCATAACGTCCGTCCGTCCGTCCGCCCAGCACCGACCACAACAGCGCTGGCAAAGTTCAAACTATCGATCGTGATTGCTTCCGGCCGCGGCACCATGGGACCTGTTGGTCTCGTACCCAGACCTGTAATGTCGCACCCCACCACCGCAAATAACAGGTCTGGGGCAGCCTGATAGGGCACCCACCCCTTCCACTTAGCGCCCATTTGGCGCCCAAATGTAACGGTCACAATCACCTTCTGGTGCCTGGGCCGATCCCTTTTGACCGAGCGTATCCTTTTTGGGAATGCACGCTATCCTGCTTGATGACATTTGGGCAACCAAAAGTCTACTACTGCAGACAATAAGAGGGTTTATTCACTTGTGCGACTCTATTTATAATTCCCATGAACATATGGCATTCACATAAACATAATTTACTCTTCCCTGGTGCTGAAAATATTTTCTGAATCATAATTCAATCATATAAGATTTTTTTGCAGCAGTAGCTCGAGCACTCTCAGTTTCTTGTATGCTATGTCATCATCTTTCCTATAAGCCACCAAAAGAGACTGAGATGGTGGAATAACGGAGTGAAAGACGGCCACGAATTCAGAAGACACTCCATCCGTGTAGGCAGCGCGCGTTCCAAAAAAGGATACGCTCGGTCGAAAGGGATCGGTGTGACCGTTACATTTGGGCGCTAAGTGGGCGCTAAGTGGAAGGGGTGGGTGCCCTATCAGGCTGCCCCAGACCTGTTATTTGCGGTGGTGGGGTGCGACATTACAGGTCTGGGTACGAGACCAGGACCTGTGAAGTTTGACAGATGACAACGGGCGCTAGATACAGCGCTAGCCTTACACCGCAAACTGTGTGGCAACCTCAGGCCTAGGACTCTTGTAGGAGACGCCGGTTCAACAATGCTTGAGCAATTGCTACCGTAGCCACTCATGCAAAAAGTTGCCAAGAACTCGTATCGAATCCTCTCTTTCAGTAAAGGATGCGAGAGCCGCCAAGTATCCTCACACGTTTTCGTCTGTCGCTTCTTGTGGAATCATCCCACCCTGCTACCGCTATGGCCGGAGTACCCTCACTACCAGTTCCCTACAATCATGCTAGGATCTTTTTCGAACTCTCTCGCGATGAGCGCAGCGTCTGTGGCGTGACCCTGTCATTATCACAGTCTTCGTCAGGACGAAAGACGGAGAAAGGGCAGACCAGCGACGTCGGGCATAATCAGCATAGAACAGCTACGAGCTACAACAGTCTTATCGAGGGCTTCATGCATGGTGACTTACGGCAGGTCCTTGCAGGACCCCCGAATATGGGAGGGTATCCATGATCCTGATACGGACAAAAATCTCTCCTGGGGAACCCTGATCCCTGATTTTTTCCGGACGGATTTCGCCTTCGGCGACTCGATCCCTGAGCGGATATCCAGACATTTTTGACCAATTATCTGGGAGCCTGATCTACTCGCAGACAAAACCTCTGCCGAATTGCCGGCAGCCGGGGACCCGGGAAACATCTGATAGGCTGACCAGAGTTTGTCGCCGACCCCTGCCTTTATTTGGCCAATAACAATTATCACAAAGGTTTCGGTACACCCTTGTTCAAGTTGGACCTGTCGCGCGGCCCAACTTGGTCTGGTCTCGGATATCCATCTGAGCTGCCACCTCCGCTAAGTGACAGTGTATCCAGAGTTCATGCAAAGAAGTCCTTTGTGACCGAAAATAACAGTTAACCGTGAAATTGAGGACATCAAAGCATGAGTGTAGAAAATTTAGTGCTTTTGGACACCCTGATCCACCCAAACCGGACAAATTGCAGCTACGGCTATGCCTGAGCCAAATCCCGGACATTTTTGACCAAAAGGGCCGGAAGCCTGATTTTTTCCGGACATTTTGAGCCAAATTTAGGCGATTTTTACCGGACATGAATGCCACTTTTTGAAAATTCGGGATCAGGGATATTCTCCTATATTCGGGGGTCCTGTCCTTGCCTACCTGAGGTTCTCACAACACGAACGTAGGATCAGTCAACGTGCATTGGTACCGGGGCATACCGTGCCAAGACCTATACTCGAGCGGCTTGTATGATGAAGAAGAATATCGAAGCTACCCGGAAGGTTCTGTGTTGCCTAGCAGCAGTCCCGCCGCAGATGGATGCACTAGATACATCAGGCAATTTGCATCAGCGTCGACACAAGCACCTGGTCCAATTACACTGGAACCTGAACTCCTTGATTGGTCAAGTAAATCATATGCATAAGATCATCAGACGAACCTTGAGACGACTCGGAACCGGGCCAGATACATGTGCTGTAACACAATCGATTAGTATGTGTGTCCAACGCGAAGAAACAACGTAGGTCACCGTCCTAGGGTGAAAAATAACGCAGGTAAGCAAAACAATGACTGGTACCATGATATCCATTACACAAGCGCTAGAAGTCTGACTTAGAACTGACGTCCACATTGCAATGCGACAAATGGGTTCACCGTGAGTTGAGGGATTGGTGATGTCCAGATGTAGTTGATCCACGTCACCATGCTAAACTACCTCCGAGACAGGCTCTAATATGCACTCGTGGGACGGCCAGTTACTCGCGAAGCATAATTGGCCTGCTGCTAGGCGACACAGAGGCCTTAGACTCGCCTCGATGCGCCTCTTAAAAGGTGTGATGATGCAGAGCCTGAGATGCCAAGCACCACCGAGAACAAACTCCCCCAGAATGGCCACTCTAGTCTCGTTACCGCCAGAAACGCTCGTGTAAGTCGCCTACGTTCGACGAAGCATACGCTGGTACCAACGCAAGTTGGCTGATCCTACGCTTCTGTTGTGGGAATCTGCAGTGGAGGACCCATCGTAAGTCACCGTCACGGTGAACGTAAGCTCCTGACCAGATCGTTGACAGTGTCTTAGCTCATAGGTACATTCTTCAACTGGGGACTTCACGGTGCACTCTGCGTTCAGATATGTATGTGCGACTCCTTATTAAAGGCGTGGAATGAATGCAGATATCGATATACTTGACAGACTTTTATTATTTGTCCTCTCACAACGATCCGACGCCTCTAAAGTGCTTCGGTGAGCCTTCCTTCAGCTATCTTCCTGGGGAACAACCAGGTTATTGATCGATCCTTAGTCTATCTATTATTCCTTGCTGAATGGATTCAGACTGCATTTTTGTCTATATCAACCTTTGTCCTCTTCATGCTAAATGTCAATCTCTCGCTTACCAATTACATTGTTGACAATTTGTTCCAATCTGCGATTCCAATACTGTCTGCTCTCATCGCCGCGATGGTCCAAATCTTCTATGCGTGGCGAATATGGATTCTCACCGCTCGGAAGCTCCTTGTACTTGCGCTTGTAATCATATTAGTACGTTTTGTTACACCCGTCCTCTTCTAGTTGCTCATTTGCATGCCTCTTGTGTGGACCAGCTCGCTCTTTCCCAATTGGCTGCCGCAATTGTTAGTGCTATGCGTCTTACAGGCTCAGCACCCGTACGTCTGCCGCATCTATGATCGTGCATGCTCGCATTTGTAATATCACTTCGAGCTCTCTTCATATGTGACGCCATATGCCAACGGTGGCGGCGCAATAGCCCCGATTGTGGTAAAATGATTCATTGTCACGATTATCGTTGATGACTCAATTTAACATAGATCTGGCTTGTTGGAAGTATGCTGGTAGACGTGATTATTGCTATTTCAATGTCAATTCTGGTGCGTGCACCTTCAGTGTAGAAGAGTCTAGATAATGGGACTTTATCAACTGATCTTTGTCCATAGTTGAATCGACGTAAAGGTGTAGAATCCGAGTCCAATATTCTCGTGACTCGCCTGGTCAAACACATCGTAGGAAGTGGAATTGCCACTGGTATGTTGTTTTGTGCATATTCGGACCTTGTTGTAGCCACTCTCTAAAGTCTGAATAGCAAGTGTCGCGGTTATAGCGCTAATCCTCTGGATTACCGACACTTTTACCTTGTCGTTGCTCGCTGATTGTCCGTGAGTGGATGTTCTATCTTTTAACGTGGCACCGCATTGACTAGTTGCAACAGGATTCTGGTACTCTCGAAACTGTTTGTTCTGCCAGCCTTTTGAGCGCATGGGCGTCTACTGATGATTATAAGTAGCTATGCCTGTACCGCACTTATAAGCCTCAACAACCGTGATCTCGTGCGCCGAGGAGAAGACGAAGAGGAAATACGTGTTTGTCGACAGCGTAAATCGGAACAGCGCGGCCTAATTTCAAAACTGAGAGATAGACTGCGAAGGGTGTATTCGGGACAGCGTGCTAGTGGCTTGTATATAATCAATCCATTTGCGGTGGATAGAGGGTCGGAAACGTCCTTGACCGAGAGTGCGTCGCATGACGTACTTATGATGGAGTCGAAGGTATGTTAGCCTTCGCGCTACGGTATACCTTACACCTTACTGAGCCCTGCCCTGTCAGATGGACCCGTCCGTAATAGATCTTACGGAGGCTTGACGGATTTTTGGATGGACAGCTAGTCGCTAACGGTGTATTCTAGGGTTCTTTTCTCCGTTCATTGTTCGCGAGCGCAGTGCGCGTTGTTGACTGTACCAGTACACACGGGTCTAGCTACAAGATGTCAGTAGCATTTTTCAGGTTCCTGACTGGGATCAGGGATTAATCATGTACTGTAAGCACGCTACATTCTGCACACTGGGGACTCTTGCAGGAGATGGTTCAACGACTCAACACAAAATTTGGACGCAATCGAGTGCAGGGTTTGCGTCTCAGCCACTTCAGCCGCAGGCCATATAGACCCAATAAACATTCCACGCATTGAGTTAAATATTTGTGCTAGCGTGTGGGATGTTCGAACGTTTGAAGTTCAAGTTGTGCGTTCAGTGCATCTGACAAACAGACTCCTATATGTCAGAAGCCATATCCCTATTCTCATTCTTCGAAGCCGATGGGCTGAATTCGAGCGGCTCAAGGCCGGCGCGGCTTATAAGACTGCGGAAAGATGGTCTTCTATGTTGACGGATTACATAGGTGCAACTCTCTGCCGACTTCTGATCCTATTACATAGTACTGAATATTTGGAAGTTGCGCGTCCTACCAATCAACTAAGCTGGAGCGGATTTCACTCATTTAAGAGCACTAAACCTGAAGGATACGAGCTCAGAGCCGGAAAGTATCCTCAGCTAGTGGTTCTTGCACGCGTTTTCGTCTGCGGTTTCTCGTGAGTCCGTCCCACCCTACCACCGACACGACCGCCAGTTCCCCTACAATAGTAGTAGGGATCCTGTTGGGACTCTAGATCTCGTGATGAGTGCAGCGTCTGCGGCGTGACCCTGTCATCATGACTCTTCGTCGGGACGGAACACGGAGAAAGAGCCAGCCAGCGACGTCGGGTGTAGGACTGCGCGAACGCTAGAGAAACGAAGTGACTGGATCAAGCGCATACCTCATCTCATCCAATATAAACACACTCCCGTCTTTCCACACTGAATCAGAATCCGCTAGTCAAGTTATATTGACTTATAACCAACATACAACGCACTCATATGATATTAGCCTCCGATGTCCAGTATCCGTCCAATGTCAGGGTCTCAACCCACAAAAGGTATGCCTTCCACGTCTAAGTCCTCAATAAGTTAATCGGAAACGTGCTCAGAGACTCATGAATCTACTTTAGTCCCAGTCCCAAACCCGAAATAAAACTTGATACACACGTTCCATGCAACCACTCGTCAAAGTTCCGTGAGATCTATTACTGACGAGTCCATCTGGCATGAATACGCTCAGCATCATATAGCACGAATAATGTAGCACGACCATCGTACCTTCGACTTCAACATTAGTGGGTCGTCAAATGCACTCTCGGTTTCCAACCCTCCATCCACCGCAAATGGATCGACCTCATACAACTTCCGCTGCTGTCCCGAGAACATCTTTCGCAGTCTGTCGCCCAGCGTAGGGATCAGGCTGCGCTGTTCGGATCTACGCCTACGACGAACACGCATTTCTTCTTCGTTTTCTCCTCGGCGCACGAGATCGCGATTGTTAAGGCTTATGAGTACGGTACACGCATAACTGTCGAGAGTCATTAATGTACATCCTTGTGGTCAAATGTTTAGGGAACGAACAATTTGGAGAGTACCAGAATCCTGTTATAAGCAGTCAATATTGTGCAACTTTCAAGGGATCCAGGTTCGACTCACGGACAGTCGGCAAACGACCGAGATGTGTTCATGTCAATAATCCAGAGGATTAGCGCTAGAACTGCGACGCTTGCTATTCAGAAGTTGAGAGAAGCTACGACAAGGTTAGAATATGCGCAAGATAACATACCAGTGGCAGTGCCACTTCCTACTATGTGTTTGACCAAACGGGTGATGAGAACATTGGACTCGGTTTCCACGCCTTTATGTCGATTCAACTAGGGGCAAAGATCAGCTGGTAAGCTCTCGTGTTCTGGGCTCTTATACGCCGAAGGTACACGTACCAGAATTGACATTGAGATAGCGATAATCACGTCTACCAGCATACTTCCACTAAGCCAGATCTATGTTGAATTGAATCATCAATGATCATTTGGACAGTGTATCAATTTACCACAATTGGGGCTATCGAACCGCCAAATCGCGTCATCGTATATGAAGAGAGCTGGAAGCGATATTATGAATGCGAACATGTACGATCATAGATGCGGCAGACGTACGGGTGTTGAGCCTGTAATATTCATAGCGCTAACAATTGCGGCAGCCAATTGGGAAAGAGCGAGCTGATCCACACAAGTGGCATGCAAATGAGCATGTAGAAGAGGACAGAAGAGGACAGATGTAACAAAACGTACTAATATGATTATAAGTGCAAGTATAAGAAGCTTCCGAGCGGTGATAATCCATATTCGCCACGCATAGAAGATTTGCACAATCGCGGCGATGAGAGCAGACAGTATTGGAATCGCGGCTTGAAATAAAATGGTAGCAACATCTGAGGCAAGCGAGCTATCGGTTCCTACGAAGAAGGCAAAGCTTGCCACAGACAAAAATGCAGTCTGAATCCATTCTGCAAGGAACAATAGATAGACTAAGGATCGATCAATAACCCGGTTGTTCCCCAGGAAGATAGAAGACTCACCGAAGCACTTTAGAGGAGTCGGATCGTTGTGAGAGGACAAATAATAAAAGTCTGTCGTGTATATCCAAATTTGCATTCATTTCACGCACTTGATCAGGAGTCGTACATACATATCTGAACGCAGAGTGCACCGTGAAGCCCCCAGTTGAAGAATGTACCTATGAGCTAAGACGTTGTCAACGATCTTGTCAGGACTTTACGTTCACGGCGACTTACGATCGGTCCTTCTCTGCAGGTTCCCACAACACAAACGTAGGGTCAGCCAACTTGCATTGGTACCAGCATATGCTTCGTCAGAATGTAGGCGACTTACATGAGCGCCGGGGACCGATTCAGCAGGTAACTTGAATCTAGCGTGCTCATCCTAGGGAGTCTGGTGTCGGTGTTGTTGGCTTCTCTGTATCATCCCATTTTAAGAGACGCATGGAGGCTAGCCTAACGTCTCTGCGTCGCCCTAGTAACAACAGGTCATTTTTAGAGTCTGAGGCAGTATAGCTGTTGACATCTGTCAAGTTGCACATCGGCACTGACACAGGCGCCCGTCCAACCGACGCCGGAACCTGATTCATCATTGCAGAGAACTCGGTAACCAGGTCCAGTGAATTGTGGCAAAAAATTGTCAGAAGGTCCTTGAGACAAAATGGCCCACATCCTTGTAATTAGGACGTGTATCCATATGCCCTGGCAGGAAATGAGAGGCCTGTGGACAAAACAATGAATACCCCGAGTGTGACGCTGAATCGTCGCTGATGGTGGACGCCAATTAATATGCGCCAGACGCCCGACCTAGACCTGACGTTGGCATTGTTCATACTCAGCCTCAGGACGACGTTGGCAAAACGTTGCAAGTGCACCGGGGAACACCGCGCACGACTCCTTGATGCTGGTCGGATCCTTGGCGTGATCTCGGTCAGATCTGCTTCGACTCGGAGCTCAGACTCTTCGCGCCTTCGTCGTTCTGAAGCCAATATTGTGTTCCGACCTGTCCTCGATCGCTCAACATTCAATACAGAAGTAGTCCGTGTTTGTTACGCGTCTAAACATCCGAAACATCGAGGGCCAGGATGTGGCTGCTAAGATTGAGCAGATATCTAAATTACTAGCACAAATCGAGAGCACGAGCTAGTGCTGCCGTGAGGTGAGGTGAAGGTCACCTCGAGGTAACTCCGACGTTCACCTCATTTACCTCGAGGTGGCTGAAATTTACCTTGAGGTACCTTGAGGTGACCGGCTAAAGCCGACCAGAGTCACTCTCTCCTGATCAGGATGTGGTGGCTGCGCGACCAACTGCAATAGAAAACTGTTCAGAGTGGCTGTAGATAGTTTATTCATGGATTACTTGCTTCAGAACATATATCTAATGCAGTTGATATTTAATATGCATTTAAAAACAAATTTTAGGGATAGGACATGCTACTGTTCGATTGAGGTACTGAATTCGCCAGAGCTCACGAGCGTTGTCACCGGTAGCCGCGCTCGTGACGATGAGATAACGTGACCATTTACCTTGGGTGCTCGGCCATCAATTACCTCGAGGTACCTCAAGGAAAAACCACCTCAAGGTACCTTGAGGTGGCAAGCCGAGATTCCGAAACACCTCAAGCCACCTTGAGCCTCAAGGTACCTCACCTCACGGCAGCACTAGCACGAGCCACATACACTACATAAAACATAACAGGACAGCTTCATGCATCACTGCACGAATATATTACTCAGCTTAGCCACAATCACTCTAAAACTTCGGCCTGGAGCTGCTTGTTGGTTTGATATCCGTCCCACATTACCGGCGCACCCCGCTCAATCTGCAAGCGCTGGTGTGCAACAGTGATAGCCACCCTAGCTCCTCTGCGAATCGCCGAACAATACCTTCAACTTCATCACTGATGAGTCGTGCGATGCAATCTCTGTCAAAGACGTTTCCAGCCCTTCATCCGCCGCAAATGGATCGATTTTATATAAGTCGCGCTGTCCCAAGTGCATCCTTCGCAGTCTATCGCTCAGTTTTTGTAAAATTGAAGGCTGCGCTGTTCTGGTCTACGCCGACGACGAATACGTATTTCATTTTCTCCTCGATGCACGAGATCACGATTGTTGAGGCTTATGAGCACGGTGTACGCATAGCTACTTAGGATCATCAGTAAACGCACTTGTGGCAGTCAAAGGCTGATGGCACAAACAATTTCGAGAGTACCAGAATCCTGTTTAAACTAGTCAATGGCCCTTATCAATTCTCTCCCTCCCGAGATTCCCTGCGCTGCCCTTGGCACTGGTCGGCATGATGGACCATGTGGCGTCTACCTTGAAATAGCTTCGACCTCCCAAATATGGCAGCTCTATGATAGGTTCACACAGCGTATGCATAAATATTCACACTCCGCCGGTTTAAGCCGTTTCCCCGAGCTCGTACATTTGATCACGGTGGGGTATCTGAGGTGTTTGTGTAATGTTCCATTGTCAATGTAAATACATATCCAGCTATTTATATAGTTATAAGATTTTCTCTCCTGCGGTCGACTCCTTCAACAGCGTTGAAGGACGGCTGCTGACGACGCCACAAGAAGGATTTGGAAGTCCGACCATGGCGACTGCAAAATACCAAGACGCCGGTACCAGATCTGATCACTGATTAGTGGCTTCATGCCGTGCGGGGGTCTCCCGGGAATTTAGGGAGGGAGAGAATTGATAAGGGCCAATATCACACAAAAATCAAAGGATCAGACATTGACCCACGGGCAATCGGCGAACGACGACAATGTGATAGTGTCGGTAATCCAGAGAATTAGCGCAATAACAGCGACACTTGCTATTTAGACTTTAGCAAGCTGCTATCACATGGTTAAAATGCACAGAGAAACATACCAGTCGCAATACCACTTCCTATGATGTGTTTCACCAGGCGGGTAACGAGAACATTGGACTCAAATTCCACGCCTTTGTGTCGATTCAACTATAGGTAAAGATCAGCTAATAAAGTCTTGTTATCCAGGCTCTCGTATACAGAAAATGCACATACCAAGACGGACATTGAGATAGCAATTATCACGTCTACTAACGCACTTCCACCAAGCCAAATCTGTGTTGAACTGAGACATCGGCAATAATGGTGGCAATACATCAAATTACCACGATTGGAACCATCCCGTCGCTGTCTGGCGGTACATATGAATACAACTGGAAGCCCAATCATGAATGCGAAACGTATGATCATAAAGGCAGCAGACGTACGGGTACTGAACCCGTAATACCCGTAGAACTAACTATTTCAGCGGCCAATTGGGCAATGGCCAGCTGGTTCATACAAGGGCATGTAAATGAGCAAGATAAGAGGACAGATGTAACAAGACGTACAAATATGATTACAGTTGCAAGTAGTACAAGTTTCCGAGCGGATATAATCCATATCCTCCACGCATAGAAAATTTGAACCATTGCAGCGATGAGAGCAGACAGTACTAGAATCCCAATTTGAAATAAATAGGGGGGAATAGCTGCCGTCTCGGTGTGTATTATGAGATCGGAGAACGTCACAATAGACAAAAGGGCGGTCTGAACCCATTCAGCGACGAATAGCAGATAGACTGAGAATTGATCAATAATCCAGCTTCTACCGGGGAAGACAATCGACGCGAGGCTCACCGAAGCACTTTAGAGGAGTCGGATCGTTGTGAGAAGTCAAATAATAGAAGTCTGTCCCATATATCCATCCATATCAGGCAGTTGGCAAGGAGCTACACATACAGATTTGAACGCAAAGTGCACCATGAAGTCCCTAACTGATGAATGTGCCCACAAGCTAAGACGTTGTCAATGATCTTATCAAGGACCTGCGTACAAAGCCACTTACGATGGGTTCTTCGCTGCAGGTTTTTGCAACACAGACGTAAATTAGTCAACTTGCGCTGATACCGGCATATGCTCCATCATGACCTACTACTTACTTGAGCGCTACCCCTGAACTCATTGTGGAAAGCTGGTGTCTGCGTGATGTGGGCTTCTTTGTACCGTCTCATCTTTTAAGAAGCGCATCGAAGCGATTCAGAAATTTCCATGTCGCCTAGCAACTGTCGATTTATAGAACCTGAGGCAGATGCAACACAGTTCGACATGGATGTAGCTGTTCGGACATTCAAATATTCATCTGTCAAGTCGCATCAGCGCCGGCACAAGCGCCAGTTCCAATAACGCCTGACTCACCTGAATCAGGATCGCAGAGAACTCAATCAATCGAGTGGATTCTTGCATAAAATTGTCGGAAGGATCTTGAGGCAAGAGGGGACTGGGTACTGTACACGTAATTAGTATGAGTATGCATGCGTCAGGGAACGCGACGCCTGTAGACAAAGAGACGAACAGTTCTGAGTCAATGGGCGCCAATTACTCAAGCACGTCGGATGTCAAACCTAGAGCTAGCGTCGACATTGCCCATACACGGCCTCGGGAAGATGTTGGCAAGACGTTACAAATGCACGGGGAAGCGCATAAGACTTGATACTCATCTCGGCCTGCTTCAAGTTCCCCGAGCGCGACCTTGTCGTCCTTAGATCCAATGTTGCATTCAGACTTGTGCTTGACAGGTCAACAAGCTGTCCGTGTTAGCGCGCGTCTGAACATCCAGACCATCGAAGACAGGGACCGATACAATTATTTGAATTACTTTAACACACATATCAAGACCACAAACCACACACACTAGGCGAAACATACTAGGACAACTTCATGCGTCAATCTAGAAATGCCACTCAGCTCAGTTCACGCCTTGGCCTGGATATTCTTGTGCGTGCGTCCCACGCTACCGCGACCGGCGAACCCCCACTCGATCTGGTGTGCGACAGTAATCGCCACGCCTAGCTCCTCTGCAAATTGCCAAACGGTGCCCGGGTCCTTCTGGAATTGCCTCGCGACAAACACAGCGTCTGCTTGACCCTATCGAATTTCGCTGTCAGATTCTTCATCCGAAAACAAGACGGAAAAAAAATGATATCTGGCGTGGCCACCACGGAACCGATAACTTTCCACGCGAAGGTTGGAGAAATGAGGTGAACTGGACCACAGACATACCTTGTCTAATACGCCCTGAGCCGTCTTCCCGTCCCCAATCGCGCCCACCGTCGCAACGAACAGTCTATGCCCATGAGCCTTCTTGACCATTTCCGCAAAACGCGCCTGGTAGGCTGGCCCGCCTTGAATTTTTTGGGCAGGATGCAAGCCGCCAGAGCTCACATCCAGCAAGTCTACGCCATGCTCCGCCAGGAGATCCGCAAGCCGCACCGTGTCTTGTGCAGTCCACGAAGGCTCGTTGGCGAGACTCTCTTCGAGCCAATCGGTGGCCGATATTCTGATAGCATTGCGAGGTAAGGAACAGAACAAGAGGTATACAAGACAGTTGAGGCGAATACAAGACTTACCGAACGAAGAGCGGCATGTCCGGAGGAATCACAGCCCGCACCGCATCCACAATCTGCAGCGGAAGCCTTACGCGATTCTCAAAGCTTCCTCCGTACTCGTCGGTCCTCTTGTTGCTCGCTGGGCTCAAGAACTCATGCAACAGGTACCCATGCGCACAGTGGACCTCGATCAGGTCGAACCCCGCCTTCAACGCGCGCTTCGCGGCCTCAGAAAACGCCGTGACCAGGCTTTTTATCCTTTCCTTGGTAAGCTCCTTCGGTTTCGGAAAGTCTTCATTGTACGGCACCGCGCTCGGCGCCCACACGTCCTCTGGCCAACCGCCCGCTGCTTCCGTCGCAGTCGCGCCCATAGAGAGCCACGGCGCGACAGTAGATGCCTTGCGCCCGGCGTGGCCGAGCTGGATCCCTATTTTCTGGTTTTGGGAGTGCGCGAAGGTGACGGTGTTGCGCAGAGGCTCGATCTGCTCGTCGCACCAGAGCCCAGAGTCTTCAGGGGTGATACGGCCCTCTGGAGTCACGGAAGTGGACTCGACCATGCTGAGGCCGGGCCCACGGGAAATGATCCCTCCAACTAGATGAGAGGTAAGTACACTATAAATGATGATGTGAGGATGGCAGGACGTACGATGCGCAAAGTGCCAGGCGGTGTGCTTTCCATTGTCGGCAGAATACTGACACATAGGGGATAACTGGGAGTGCATCGTCAATGCACGTTGCGATGACCGGACGAGCGTTCCACTATGAGTACGAAACTCACCCAGAGCCGGTTCTGGAACTCAAGATTGCGAATCCTGAGCGGTTTGAAGAGGGTTGGGATTGGCTTCCCATCCGGCTGAGGATCTAAAGCGGTGCCTGCAGCAGGGTATTGCGCGGGCGTGTAATAGGGCACACCGGGGGCAGGTGCATTGACGATGTCGGGCATTGTACGGCGAGCTGTGGTTCGAACGATGATAGGACAAAAGGCAGGATAGTTGAACAAGAAGATAGTTCGGTTTAGGACGCCTTATGTATTTGCAACAGTTATAACATGGTGAGTTGGTAACATAGCTGAAGTTATGTCATTGACGATGTCACCGGCCACCGTTTGTTTGACACAATTGGAGGTCGGCATGGAGTTGTGCTAAATCGGTCGACTCCGAGTACACCAGTATGATGATGCATGTGCATGACGGCTACTTGCCACTCGCCTGAAACCATGAGTGAAGAATGAAGAGGACGACCCGTTACTTTGTAGTCAAATGTTGCTTCGTACCGAGGAGGACGATGAGTGCTGTGGGTTGATCAATTGATCGCTGGATTCTCAAGCTGCCTTCTTCAGCCAATCGGCATCGGAGAACCAGAATAAGGTTAGGGCTTCTGTGAGCACTTCGGCCACCAAGCTCAACAATTCCAAAAATAACTTCAACTGCATAGATAGATGCAGCGGGCAAAAATTCGAGCACTGACAAAGAACATCCAACGCATATATATTCGCACTGGGAATATGTTCTCGTGGCGTTCTCACATCTCAGGAAGGATCATTTGAAAGTAATTTCCCAGTAATGCTCCCGCTCCTGGTAAACTCAAAAATGAGGAAAAGTTCGAGCGTAGCATTGAGGCCCAGGGACTACACATAGACGTCCGGCAGAAGGACTGTCATCTATGTGCTGCGACTCCCTGCGAGCCCTTGGAAATGAACGGATTTTACTGTTGTCAGGTCTAGTGTTACTTCATACCATTGGCCGCAAGGGTAATCTGCAGATAGCCTTAGCTCCTTCAAACCATTGAACATACGAATCAGGACACAACGCCTGAGCGTAGTAAGTCAGAGTTTACATGAAGCACTGGTGTACATTCGTTTGTACAACATCGTCACGAATATTGACCAACATACAACCCGGTGATTTTAGCTTCAAATGTCTGTTCAGCATCATATAGCCGTTTCCTACTCCGAGATACCTAGCAACGTCGCGAATCAGTACCATTCAATCGACACTTGGAGGTCCATCGTAGAGTGCATGTCCTTGAGTAAGACTCACCAATGACTCCACACGCGGCACGCGCCCCTGCGTTTCCTGTTTTGAGAGATTCATCGTTGTTGCCTCTGCCCAAGTCATCGGTGCCCTAGAACATGAATGATATGTAATCAATAAGCCTGACGCGTCCCCAGTCTATGTGTATTTACAGTGTGCAGAACGATGGCGCGTCTTGGAAAAGTACAAGTCAGGAACCATTGTTTTTCGTATACGTGAGCTGGACCACAAACTCACCCGATCACACTCATTGGCCCGTTCAAGGAAAACGTCGAGTCCTCGATGGAGACATAGGAAACGCCCTGTGCATCGCTTACGATGTTTCCCAGATCACCCGCGTGTCGCACCAAGTCGGAGGGCGCGCCATGCTTCTGTCCCAAAGGGTTGAAGTGCGCGCCGGCGGACGCGCATCCGGAGGAGAGGTCGCCAGACGTGCTACACGAGGGTATTCACGCAGTCAGGTTTGCTCAGCATGAAACAAGCGGAGCAGAGGCACGGACTGGATGTGGAATCCGCGAAGGGCGCGAGGGTCGAGTCCGCGCAGCTCTCCTGTGATGTTGACAGGCGCGGTCGGGTCTGCCTGCGTGAGGACGACCGTGCCGCCTGCGCCGAAGTCGCCCTTCAGCACGGCTACTGCCTGTGTTACGCGGGATCACATCAGTGAGTCCCTGGTATCAATACCTATGTGGTTGCCGACCTTGGTGACAATGGGAGAAGCGGGCACTGACACATTGGCAGGTCGGAGGAATGCAGCCCAGAAGAGGAATGCGGCGGCGAGAGTGCCCAGCGCTGTGAGCACGATAGGCTGCCTGCTCTGGCGTGTTGAGTGGCGGGTGTCCATGGAGGTGGTATTTTGGCTAGAAGCAGAAATTTATCGCCAGCTTGGTGACGCTAGACTTTTGAGAGTGTCTGATCAAGCTGCGTTGAACGACTTGGATCGCCATTCGCGATAGTCAGCAATCTCAGCGAAGGAAGCGCCGGCTCCTGCCGGACGGCAGGTATATGCTTGGCATGTAATTATAACACCCTACGATGCACATATGAATCCTACACAGCCCGCAGAGTCATGGAGGTGGATATATATATCATATGCATGTCCAAGTCGTCTGGAATCATCGTTCTGTCATTCAACGGCGTTAACTGCAGCAGACTGCCAGCAGTCCGACCAAAGTCCGACTGAAGGTGGTGCGCTTAAACGGATAGCCGGGCCGCGGGCCGAGGACCTCGCTTGGCGCCAGGCGGGCAGGCCCAAAGTGAGCGGGAATGCATGACCGCCCGACAGAGGAATCATAAAATCGGTCCTTATTTTGACGAATCGGATGTCCACGACCGGCCAGCGCAGCCCCTCTCCTTCCTGAGGCCATGTCCAAGACAGTCGCTCTCCGTCGCGCCCTTTTCTCAAGGCGCACCCTCGCTCTTACCTCAGGCGCGACCCTCGTCGTCGCAGCCGGGGGGTACTACTACCTTAATTCTGGGCCCACATATCCGCCGTCGACGAAGGAGACAAGGAGACCCCCTCCGCCATGGACTCCGCCGTCCAGGCAGCAGATGATTGACGCACTCAAGGCGTCTGCGAAGCCTGAAGGCGATCAATATCCGGAAGAGTTTGATCTTCTCGTTGTCGGAGGCGGGGCTACAGGCGCCGGTGTCGCGCTCGATGCAGCGAGCCGAGGTCTCAAGGTAGCATTAGTGGAGCGAGATGACTTCAGTGCAGGTGTGTGTCGTTCTTGTCTCTCACGCAGAATTGGGAAAACCAGAGGACTTCTTTCGCACATCGCATGTTGTGCCGGGAAGTACATATAATTGACCGAGGGATACTTGGCATGCTGTTCACACGGGTGTTGACCATGTCAATACTCTCTCAGTGACAGCGGGCAGTAGTGTCATCGGCTATTGGTGTTTGGGCGGTTGCCCACGACCTTAGCATATTCAATCCCTCTAATTTCCCCTTTTCTGCTGCGGCACTCATTCGGGAGTTCTGCTCATTCTGACGCGTTTCGCCGCCACAGGGACTTCCTCAAAGTCGACAAAGCTCGTACATGGCGGTGTCCGCTATCTGCAGAAGGCCGTGTTTGAGCTCGACTATGAGCAGTACAAGCTAGTACGGGAGGCTCTTCATGAACGCCGCATCTTCCTGCAGACTGCCCCGTACCTGTCCGCCATGCTCCCGATTATGTTGCCGATATACAAGTGCGTCTCTCGCCTGTTTTGATGAGGCAGATTCTTATATGACAATTGGCAGATACTGGCAGGTTCCATATTATTGGGCGGGTTGCAAGATGTACGACATTCTGGCAGGGAAGGAGAACATGGAGACATCGTACTTGATGAGCAAGGGTAAGGCGCTAGAAACCTTTCCGATGCTGAAGCAGGACGGTCTCGTTGGCGCCCTTGTCTACTACGACGGTATGCTGCTAGCGTTTTATCAACTCGCCTGAAACTGACCGCGGTTCGCAGGACAACACAACGACTCCCGGATGAATATTGCTCTCGTCATGACCGCGGTGCAGCAGGGCGCAGTCGTCGCGAACCACACAGAAGTAAGCTCACTGCACAAGGACAGCACGGGAAAGCTCGATGGCGCGCGGGTGCAAGACCGGCTCACGGGGCAGTCGTTCGACGTGCGCGCAAAGGGCGTGATCAACGCGACGGGCCCATTCACGGACGCCCTGCTGACGATGGACAACCCGCAGCACGTGCCGATCGTGCAGCCGTCGTCCGGGATCCACATCACGCTGCCGAACTACTACTCGCCGCGGACGATGGGCCTGCTGGACCCGGCGACGTCGGACGGGCGGGTGATCTTCTTCCTGCCGTGGCAGGGGAACACGATCGCGGGCACGACGGACACGCCGGCGGCGGTCGAGACGGAGCCGCGCGCGCAGGAGGAGGAGATCCGGTGGGTGCTGGAGGAGGTGCGGCGCTACCTGAGCCCGGACATCAAGGTGCGCAGGGGGGACGTGCTCAGTGCGTGGTCCGGCCTGCGCCCGCTAGTGCGCAATCCGAATGCGGCGAGCACGGAGGGCCTGGTGCGGAACCATATGATCCATGTGAGCGACAGCGGCCTGGTCACGATCGCGGGCGGGAAGTGGACGACGTATCGCGCGATGGCGGAGGAGACGGTGGACACGGCCGTGGAGACGTTTGGGCTCAAGCCGCGGAGCGGGTGTGTCACCGAGACCTTGCGCTTGGTGGGCAGTGACGGATGGAGCCGTAACATGTTCATCGGTCTAATTCAACGGGTAAGAAGTTTCCCAAGCTGCTAATTCTAAGTGGGTCTGAACTGCTTCTTTCTACCCAGTACGGTCTGGAAACCGAAGTCGCTAAACATCTCTCGGACAACTATGGTGATCGCGCGTGGACCGTCTGCTCCCTCGCACAGCCGACGGGTCTTGCCTGGCCGCTCCACGGTGTCAGACTGGCGAGCGGTTATCCCTGTAAGTGCCCAAACGATTTCGTCTGCAATCTTGTCTTACCCCGAGCTCCGGCATAGTCGTTGAAGCAGAAGTGCGTTACGCCGTTCGCCACGAGTACGCCGAGACCGCCATCGACGTCATCGCCCGCCGATGCCGACTCTCCTTCCTCAACGCACAAGCCGCCCTGGACGCCCTCCCCCGTGTCATCGACATCATGGCCGAGGAGCACGGGTGGTCCAAAGCCCGCAAAACCCAGGAGGTCGAGAATGCAACCCAGTTCCTCATGAGCATGGGCCTGCGCCCCGGCGCGCAGCCGACCACGGCCGTGTCGGAGCCGCGCGGCCTGCTCGAGCGTGTGGAGGGCGTGTTGGGGCTCGGTCCCGCGCGGAAAAGGCGGGCGGCGCCGGAGATGGTGTACAGCCGCGCGCAGTTCGAGGCGGGCGAGGTGGGTGCGCTGAAAGAGGCGTTCGCGAGCCGGGGGAAAGACGGATCGGAGTCGCAGGCGCGTCTGAAGCATGAGGAGGTGCTGGACCTGGTCAAGGGGCTGCCGGGCTACGAGAACATCAACCGCAAGGATTACGACTACGTCCTTGAGGAGGTTGGCTTGTTGAAGTCGCAAGATTTGGACTTTGACGAGTTCGTCGAGGTAAGCGGTGTGGGACCATTCGCAGAGATAGGGATGCTTATCGTTGAATCGGATAGATCTGCGCGGAGCTCCGGGAGGTTCTCTTTGCGCCTGCACTGAGCAACCAGTCCAAGATCGAGAGGCTCAGGATCCCTGTGGAGAAGAGCGGTGGTGGTGTTTAAGCAATACCGCACATCGTCGTTTCGGCTCATTAGACACGTATGAACATCGCCATGTCAGCTTCATGCAGCCCTTACAAAGGCAGCACAATGTGGTTCCACAATCCATCATCTTAGAGATACAGTATGTTCAGCTTTAGACCATTACTGTACCGAGCGTGTCCACGTCTAAAATCATTTCCACGTCTGCATATTGGAAACTTACGACTTAGTGACTCAAGAGACATAACATAGAAACCAACACAAATCCAGACATAAACCATCTAGTATTATCCAAGTACAGGCGCATAACATGCGCGCAGCCAGAGTATATCAAGACAGTACCGATACATGGGCAGAAGTCCGTAGGAGGGTAGACGTAGGCATAGATTTGAATTAAGAATAAAGAGTCATCGTACAAGCCGTCATCCCAACGCAGCCCAAAGGAGCCATTTAGCTCCTCTCGCCACGGAGACGACGAGCCAATGCCAAATCCTTAGGTTGACTAAATCATCCAGTCAGCACAACAATACTCGGTTAAAATACTAGCGGACGTACATTGTGACTCGCTTGGCGTGAATAGCGGCAAGGTTGGTGTCCTCGAAGAGCGATACGAGGTAGGCCTCAGCAGCCTCCTGCAGAGCCATGACGGCAGAGGATTGGAACCGAAGGTCGGTCTGTAAGGACACAAAGGGTTTCAGTCAATACTCGCTCAACAGCCCGCCAAGCACAAACTAACCTTAAAGTCCTGAGCAATCTCACGAACGAGCCGCTGGAAGGGGAGCTTCCTGATAAGAAGCTCAGTTGACTTCTGGTAACGACGAATCTCTCGAAGGGCGACAGTTCCAGGACGGAAACGGTGAGGCTTCTTCACACCACCAGTGGCAGCGGACTGTAGGAACGAAGTCAGCACAGCCTATACCGAGCGGTGCCACTGATGACTCACAGGGGCAGTCTTGCGTGCGGCTTTCGAAGCGAGCTGCTTCCGAGGTGCCTTTCCTCCGGTGGACTTACGGGCGGTTTGCTTAGTACGAGCCATTGCAGAAAATGCGGAAGTGTGAGATTGATGAGGTAGGAAGAGAACACTGGCCGGGTGGAAACGCGCTGTTGATGGACGCGGAAGGCAAGGAGTTAGTAGCATTCAACAAGTCGCGTCGTTTGTTTATATACCCCCGACGCGTGACGCGTGACACGTGTATAACGCGTCTGCGGCGTGGCCACTCGCAGTACTCATGATCCAGATCCACATCATCGACTTTGAGATTGGCCTGACTTTGAGATTGCCTCCCGCATGCGCAGGAATGGGTGTCTACACAGATCCGTTACGAATCCATCTGGAATATCGCGCTCACAATAACAGTGCAAGAGTCAGCCATTAGGTTCTGGTCAGCCTCGACCATGGAAGCTCGAGCGCTGCCTTGGCCGAGTATCCTTGAGGCACGTCCTTGAGGCTCCTGCTTGACATACTCTTGCTATCTCGCTGCTCAACTCCCTTCCTTGAGTTGCATTTTGCACCTCTGTCCCAACGACGGCCAAGATGTCCTTCGAGCACTTCACTCGCGATGAGACGCCAGGACGCCAGTGCAAGTCTGTCATGGAATTGTTTCCGCTATGTATCGTCGATATTGTCACCATCGGTGAGCTACAATATATGAATCTACGCGATTTACGTGTTGACTGATACTCCTTACTGCCATCGATGATAGTGGTAGTGGTGCTCTTCATTTGGTCTGTCATATGGGGCGCACCTATGACTATCAGATTTGTCAAGCGGTGCGCATCGAAGCGCAACGCCTCTCGATGCAAGAAGATTTCGCCTTTCCACATCGATACTGAGAAGGACTGCAGTTCAAACGATCGCAAGAAGGGCACCGATTGGGGTAGGTTGGATCATATTTCACTAGTTGTAATGTCTCGTTAAACGCCCCTTTTTAGACTTAGACTATACCCACGACCCTTACTTGTCACCTTCCCGGAAACTGTACAACTTTCTTCGTCGTGACGGATCCCCTCCCGTTCCTCATCCTGTCTTTAGTCCGGTTAAGACATCTAACGAGTCGGCGATCTGCAAATCCGGGGAGAACTCGTCTTTCGTGTTTTTTTCACTCACTCCAACGAAGTCGGCATCGAGCTCGGTGTCCTCCTTGGAGTCTTTCGATTACTCATCAAACCCGAACTCAGTCATAACGTCGACCCCCTTCTCTGGGCGTGACCGGACCGGTGGATTAGGGACCAGCCTGTCCTTCTCTACACCGCTGCCGTGTCGTCCTCCCGCGACCTTGGGTCGTGGCGCTACAGTTGGACGGGCTATCTGCAAGCCGTGTACGTGGTAAGGCAATTCGTTGTCGTGTCGAAGAACCGGTAGGTGGCGCTCTTACCTTCGAGCAGTGGCGTCCCAGCTTATAGATGTTGTCTCCAGCCTATGCTCCCTCTTACTCTTTTAGAAACGACTCTAGCTTTCCCGTTCAATGTTCTGTTCATCTGCAGCTTGTCAGCTTGATCTCTTATTTCTTTGCCTCATAACAATGTCACGAATCTGCGATAAGGGCAAGTTTGCCTTGTTAGTGTGGAAAATGGTTATTGTACGCAATCAATGCAATTCTTTTCTTATCATGTATGTGAATATGATTGGAGCGACCCATATGTGTGAGTCTATCTGACATGATACCCTTGATCGTAGACGCCAAAGGCGTTCTCATGTTCGCTTCCTCGGTCGAAAAGGTGGGATTCTGTATCTTCATTCGTCTTGTGTGGGCCGATATCATCAGGTGAGTAAGCTGCTTGTTCAAGTCTGGGAGGAAATAGCTAATCTATGCGCACTGACTGGCTGTCATGTGTCGACCCATGATGGAAGCAGAGAGATTGTTGGGAGAAACCTCTACTGTTAATTCTCGGATTGGTGCATCAGCGTCTTGGTGGGTGAACCGTGGTTGAGGGTGTACCACTGTCTGATCACTGTCCTTTAGGAGGACTGGCGTGCGAGGCTATCCGCATCATCAAACCATAGCTGTCTTTAATATTCCACAAGACTCTCAATTATCATGTATCCTTCTACACTTCCAGTTGAAGCCCGCCGAGGGCGATGTAGATTGTGCTTTGCCTGCTTGCGATCGGAAGAGAGTACGGGAGAAGCGTCGGCGTGATCAGGAAGAACGGGCACGTGCCAAAACACGCTGCACACGCGTGTTTACTCGATATAGTGTCCAGCCACTGTGCACCCATTAAGACATCGATGGGCAACGGGCTTTTTGAAGGTTTCTCAAGCTGATAGTCTTGCCGCATCAACGATGTACTTAACTGACGAAGCCAGTGGTGCGTGCTATTGGACCTGCAGCTCTGTCCCTCATCCACCTTGGCTTAACCGTGGTCCTTTACAGAGTCGGGGATGTACCAAAATCATAACCAATATGGCTCTCTGCAACGGTCTGTTCGGCGATATCCTCCACCTGCTACTAGCATTGCCCTCGATGACGATTTTGACGCGCTGACTACCGAGGCACCCACAGAATGGAGCGTAGGCGTGGTTCGTCGTGGTCGCGACTACGAGGAGTCAATAAGCGGGTACCAGAATTACGTCAACGAGATGGAGAGGAAACTCAGTGGCGAAGATGAGCTGGAAGCTGCGGAGAAGAAGGCTAGCGCTGAAGCACTGAGGCGCGCAAACCGCAATTTATACGGCAGCGAGAGCGCGAGAGGTCCGGGGAGGAGAAGCTTGGGCGGTTCAGAGACGCCCGAAAACGTCAGAAAAGTGAGCGGAAGGAGAGGGAAGATAGAGCTCGTTGAATCGAAGGTCATGGAGGATGGCCCGAACCGCACCATTTCGTTGTGGCGCGAGCGGGTTGCGGAGAGCAGTGGTGGGAGCAGTCAGCCGGAGGACGATGTTAGGAGTGAGGCAAACAGTCATGCGCATCGCCGGTTGCCGTCAGACGGCTCGCTGGCTAGGAGAAATGTGAACGATGTGCAAGGTGGGAATATTGGCACCGCAACATCGAAGGGGGGATCTGGAAAAGGCTTTGAAATACAGAAGAGCGGCAAAGTTTCTTATGAACGGAGCGAAGTGAGTTTTTTTGGTCCCTTATCCATTGGCAATTTTGCTCAGGCCACATCTAGTACATGGTGGCTTACCATCAGCCTACCAAAGGTGGCTTCCCACTGCCCATGTACGCTCGTTCGGAGAGTGGTAGCGCGATCCCCCTCATGGCACCTAGCACTGGCTTTGGGCCGCTCAGTCCTAGAAGTCGACAAGCGCAAGAAGGTCAAAGCATGCTACCGACCCGTAGGCGTACGTCTGGACAATTCTCGCGGGATCGAAATGAGGTAGAGCGATATATTCTCTATCTCATATATTCAATGCTGAGGTGTCCGCACTTCCGGCCACTAGTTCTTGGTTACATACCCGCAGACACCTCCACACAGCGGCGGTAGTACCACCAGTACTCCAAGCCCGAATGGACAAAAGTTTGTGGCTCACCCGCGAATGTCGCCGACGAACACGAGATTGTCGATTCCCGCGGAGATTACGGATGTCTCAAACATGTCGAAAGCGACATCTACTTCGCCGGTAGAGCTGATTCTCTCCTCGTGCGATCCCTCTCTGCTACACATCTCGCCGGTCCTGGCCGAACTGGGAATCCAGAGACTAGAACATCTAAGAGCTATTGCGAAGCTCAGTGAAGAAACTCGGGATCGAGAAGTCAAGCAGCAAGCACTGAAAAGGGGCGTCACTGTCGTCGAATGGGCGATTTTGTTGGACAAGCTGCAGACCTTGTAGCTGATAATGTAGCGATAACAACTCAAGCTAGGATGTACTTGTAACGTGCTCTTCAGGTTTTTTGATCTACGTGTATATAGGCCAGGCAAAATGTATTGCTACATGTAATGCTTCACTAGTCCTTCGGACCTATGAGTTTCTCCGGTATGGATATTTGGGGCAGTGAAGAGCTGATTCACTACAGTTGCCATTCTGGGCGATTTTGGACGTTGCACTGGCTCGCATACAGCGGCATCAATTGACTGTCAATGACAACTTGTTGGTCAAATCTGTACAGCAGTGTGCATACACGATACGAAGTGAAAGGAAGGACCCGGCCTTGGATGTAGTGGCAGAACAGAACGCCATGCCTAGCATAAAAATCTGGCCGTAGGAGTAGCGTATGAATAATGTACAAGGCTAGACAACTGTGTATCATAAAGGAGGAAGAGTCCATGCTGTCAGGCTCCGACAAGAATGCAGAATAGGTACCAGCAGAGACAGTTGCAGCGTAATGATGATGTGGATTGTGATTTTTACAGATTGGATCCAGGCGAACACTATGCAAATTAAAAACCCTTCATTCGAGACGAGACAGCTATCAATCAACCGGAGGTGGGTCGGTGCCGCCAAAATCGTGATTGGATTGACTCGAAAAGACCGGCGGAGAGGCGCGATCGGTCGTCGGATTGATACTCGAGCGTGCCATGTTGAGAGCACGCACCAACACGTCCTCTAGTACACTGTCGTGTAAATCCATTGCAGACGCGCCTGAGGTCCGGCCGGCGTTCAACATGGTGAAGACATTATCAAGACCGCTGTAGCGCAACCGTGGATACTGCCGGACCATAGGGATTCTGGCAACCACAGGTGGCGGCGATGGCGGCGCGGGATGTATGTGTTGTGTCCGTGGAGACACATCCCCAGCGGTAGTCCTAACAAATTCGGCTTGCGCTAATCCTTCTTCAGAAGGTGATGTTTCTGAATCCGTTTCGATCCAATCCTGCTCGTCGCCGTCATGCCCGTCATCAGCATGACCATCGTCCGCCTCATGTTCTAGTATGGCGTACGGTAGTGAGCACGCAAGCCGACGACAGGAAAAGGCACGAATACTAACCAACCACTGGATTTGCCATCTTCGACAGAGACTTACCCTGGGCTTGGCCTTCATGTATGCGCTCTTGCTGCTCCAGCCACTGCGCGAGACTGCTCCTCAGTGGTGGTTCCCACTTTCTAGCAGGCTCTGACCCAAATCTTCCGTCCGTGTATCGCGACGTTGACCCAGGTACACGCAGTGTTAGGGACTCTGGATCTATGTCGAATCGACACGAAGGACATGTGGTCTTGCGTGCCAGCCAAGGTGCAAGACAACCGCTATGGAAGAGATGTCTGCCCGGACATGGGAATGCGAGTATGAGGTGGGGCGAGGGATGGAAAGGAAGTGCCTCGAATAGGGCGGAAGTAAGAGCTGCATCTTCCAGCTTTGACAAGACTGGCGACTCCTCCAGCTCATCCTGCATGAGTTCATCACGGCAGATGGCGCAACCGTCGCTGTCATCTCCGTATCCGTGCCGCAGCTTCTCATACCGCCGAACGAGCTCGTGCGGCACTGCTTCGAGGCTACCCAGCAACGTTTCAGCACGAACGGGATCATTGTCTACAGATGACCTTCTCAATGCGATGAACATATCAATCAGCTCCTGAGATCTCGAGTGGCCATTCGCTGGCAGGGGCACCTGGGAAGAAAATGAGCTCGCCATCTGGTAAACAAGAAGCATAAAACTCACATCAAACCCGTTCACGGTATGCAAGATGAACTCTTCGTCTTCCCACTCGTCCACTTCATATTCATCGTCCTCCTCATCGTCCTCATCCTCTTCGTCAAGACGCCACTGGCGCGCATCCGAGTGGTTTCTCTCAGAAGTACTCCTCGGGATGCCTGTCGCGTTTGGCATTCCGTCAGACCGGTCGTCGTCCTCCCACTCCGATCCATCTGATTCCGAGGCGTCCAAATCAGATTCGGAGGAGTCGGATACACTCTGAAGGGAGGGCATGCTGGTGTCACTGTGATGCCCATTGTCAGGATCAGGTTCGTCTGTGTCAGAGTCTGCGCCCGAAGCCAGAGGGGGTGGCTCATCCTCTTCAACGCCGGGCAACGATGCGACGCTTGCGTCAGCAGACAGAGATTCCCGAGGGACTGGTTGTACTATAGGCTCGCAAACAGCACCACTGGCAATCACTGCAGAGTCCCGCAGACTCTGCTGACTCGATGCGCCTTCTTCAGCACTCGGATATGTAGTCTCACTGCTTAAGGAACTTGGGCCAGCAAGTGCGTTGGGGTAGAGGTCCATTTCCGGTACGGCAAACAAGCAATGAGGCTTTTCCTAGCGAGAGCGAGAAAGCAACAGAAGGAGCAGATTGCGAGCAAGCTAAGCGATGTTGTAGACAATGGCACAGCTCTGAGCTGAGGACTTACTCTGGGAAGAGTTGGCGCTTGGGGATTTCTCTCGAATAAATATGAGAATTACTTTAATTGGATAGTTTAGCACAGAGTGTAACTCTATTTATGGAATGTCGTCGCCACCACACACGACTGGATAAATCCCTTGCACACGCGAAATTGCTTGCCACTGAACGCCCTTGAACGCCCTCCTGCCTCGAGTCTGTCCGGCTGCCGATCATGGACGCCGTCGATAGCGCGATCACACCACCAGCCATCGGCAAAACCGCCGTGTTCTTGCAGAAAGCTTGTTTGCAACATCGTTACATCCGTTCGCGAGACACTTCATGCATCGTTGAACGTCCAGAGCGCCTACGCGCGGTCAACATTGGTTTGGCAGCAGCTGCCGCTCGTCTGGAACTGTTCGGCTCTGTCTCGGAAGCCCCTAGGGTGAAGGAAGAATCGGATCCTCCTGATGTCAATGTAAAGGCAGACCCTGCAGATGCAGACGAGCTGGCTGCTGCCCTTGGACAATTGAACCTGGAACCTGGCCACGCTCATAGTCCGGTACAGTTTGTTCACAGCAGTGCGTCTGTAGACCTATCAAACAATGCCGCGGTAAAATACGTTCATGGAGATATTGCCGGAGATGTGTACTTGGAAAACCTGAAGAAGTGGGCGAAAGAGAGCCAAGAGAAGATCGCGAAGGGAGGCAGTGAGATTCCGGAGACGCTCCCGCAGGGAGACTTGTATCGTATGTTCCACTTTACTATCTACTAGGCAACCTCGCCAAACATTGTTTGTTGTGGCATAAGTATGTCCTACCTCTATCGATTCCATTCAAGGAGCGCTTGGCACCGTCTGTGAAGCCGTTGATACCGTCATTGATGCAACGCGCCCGGCACCAAGTCAAACAGGCTCGGATGTCCGTGCTTCACGCGCCTTTGTCGCTGTTAGGCCTCCAGGGCATCATTGTGGGGAGGTAACGCCCTGCATTCACGCTGTCGAGCCGTAATAACTCATGCTGGCTCCAGGACGTGCCTTGTGGGTTCTGTTTTGTGAACAATGTTGCAGTGGCGGCGGCGCACGGTGAGGACCAAAATGATCTCTTCACAAGTAAATGACAGCCGACCTGAGCTACTCTAGCCCATCTTCAACATGGCATTAATCGCGTTGTTGTCCTTGATATCGATTTGCACCACGGTACGGACCACGGTCCTGATGCACGATTCTCATTTCTAAAGCGCAAATGCAGGTAATGGCACTCAGTCCATTGCGTGGCAAATCAACGAGGAGACATACCGAAAGAGCATTGAACAAGCCCACGGTGCCCCTCCCGAAAATCCAGGTCTACAGATGTACTACGGAAGCATACACGACATTCTCTCTTTCCCGTGTGAGGTACGCAAATCACCCATGTGCCCCATGTGTGGACGAGACCCATCGTTTATATTATAAACAGGATGGGAAGACGGAACTCGTACAAGCTGCTTCCGTTTCGATCCACGGACCGCATGGCCAACATATCGAGAATGTACACCTTCAACCGTATAGTTCAGAGAAACAGTTCTGGGACGAGTTGTACTCGGGCCAATACGCCAAGTTACTCCAAAAGGCGGGCGCTTTCCTCGAGGAAACGGGTGGTCCTGGAGATGACGTCTTGGTATTTATCAGGTCAGCAATGTTATAGCCATCTTGCCCCCACGCTCGCTGACCATTGCCACAGTTGTGGGTTCGATGCGAGCGAGCACGAGTATCCATCAATGTCGAGACACCATCGGCATGTCCCGACGTCCTTCTATCGTCAATTCGCCCTGGATTCTCGCGGATTCGCCGAGCGTTTCGCACGAGGAAGACTCATCAGTGTCCTAGAGGGTGGCTATAGCGACAGGGCCCTGACAAGTGGTGCGATGGCCCATCTCGTCGGCTTGGTCGACAATGCGAACGTCGACTGCGAAGCATGGTGGAGCTTGGATAACCTGATTGAGGTAGGCATAATTCTTCATGGTCGCTGTTGAACTTGTTACCCACTGCTGTGATGCAGCTAGAGAAAGCCACCAAAAGGCGCCGTGGAGGGAGGATATCTCAACCGGTGGCTTCAGCACCATGGATAGAACGCGCTGTCGAGATATTCGCATCCATCGACTCATCTCACCTTATTTCATCCGCCGCCTTGTCCCGCGTACCTGTTCCGCCATCGTCTCGCGTACTTCGCGAGCGGAGAACGCCTTTAACGACCAGCGCCGATTCAAGTCCAGAACCGTCCCCAGGCAAGACCGGGGAAGACAAGAAGCCCAAGTCAGCAAATCGGCAGAGGAAGGATCCTCCTGTGAAGGCATCTTCGAAACCATCGAAGTACATATCATCTGATTCGGAGAATGATTCCCTTTCATCCCTCTCGGATATCCCTGAGGAAGGTGTAGAGAGAAAGAAACTTCCTCGTGTCATTTTGCGAGTTGGGCCTCCCCCCAGTACCTCACAACATTCTTGAAGTCTACATTTAAGCTGATGTTGCATACTTATTAAATGTTTTGGGCACTCATTGATACCCACTTACTTTAGATATCTTGCGTGTATCCTTAGATTATAAATCACCAGTAAATGTTCCTCTTCATGCTCCCATTAGGCCATGAACGGCCCATTCATAGACACCAAGGAAAACAGCCCCACCGGCTGAGATCCATAGTGTCCTGGGGACAACACCAGCAAACAACGCCCGTATCCCCTCGGAGGCAAAGATTTGTTTCACCCGGGATGCTAGTGACGGCATTGTACCTTTTGACGGATCCTATCCAATTGGAAATTCAATTAGTATTCTGTAAGGGTGATAGATTGAACACCAAGCACCCGGAGGTCAAGCATGACGCGCGTTTTGAGCACGTCCAAAGGTGTTGTGAGGGCTGCCGCTACGCCACCTGAGATACTTCCGCACACTGCTGCCTCGTACGCGTGAAGGGGCTTTCTCCCTACCGCTTTAGATAGCCGCGACTTCAATAATTCGTAGAGGGGAAACTGAAGAGAGGTGAACGGAATCTAATATATTCACGTGAGTTGACGTGTCGCAGTGAGAAAGAATAATCAGACACCTCTCTCATGACTGTTATGCCAAATCCTCGGTAGAATCCGCGAATTCCTTCATCAACGAATAACCGCTTCGCTCCTGCTAGCGACGACTGTGCGAGGCTACCGTAACTAGACGTCTGCATACGTGTCTTGATCACTTCGGTCGGGACTCGGATCAAACATGCAGCCTAAGGTCATCCTGGACCAGTCAGTCAAGACGAGACTTGAAACGTGGGTAGTCGTACCACTTCACCAGCGGATGCCGATACCATATGTGTCACGGGTGCGAAATCCGACGAGAAGGGAAGTGTTCGCTTCAGCGTATCATAAGTGCAGAAGAACACGGCAGCTTCATGGAGGAATCATAGAAGGAGACCAGAAGACTCGATAGGACAAGTATGCGTACCTCCAGGCGCACTGCCGACAACTACGCTCCCAACACCCTTATAAATCCCAGCAAAGCCTCCAGCACGGACAAAGCCTTGTGACGATTGTAGACGAGTCTTTATGGTGTCAATAGGAAAGAAGAGCAGATCGACTGCCGAGCCTGCAACTCCACCCGCCTGATATTGTATGTTTAGGCGTAACCGAAACGACATGGCTATGGGCGCGTACCGCAAGCGATTGGTAGAATGTCGGATCCTTTTGAGTTGACATCGTTTCCTAGGTTAGAAGAGGCACAGTAGATATGCCCAAGAGTGCACACTGCTACCACAGGATAGAATGTGCAGCAACAGTGATGAAGCACCGAGTCCTGTGTTGGTCCACTTCCGTGGTCGCGTCGTATGAGCGAATGACTGGACCTTCCTTATGCGGGTCAGGATTTTGACTCGCGATATGGGCGCCTACTGGAACTTTTGGGTCTGCGCCGGACAGGTTCATTTCCAAGTCATTCAACAGTTATCCTCATTGAAAAGCGTAAAGCTTCTGAGCTATTATGGACGATACTCTCGAACTTCCTACAGCGGTATCACAACCTGCGGACAGTGTGGAACGAGAAGAAGATGAGCAGTCTTCGGGAGACGAAGATCAAGGTCCAGATTGGACTAAACTGCCGTATGTTTTACACTCGCCCTCTCAGCGTTGCATTGATTCAGATCATAGGTTGGGGTCTGCCTCTCGACCTGTTATCCCTAAGCGGGGCGAAAAAGAATTTGAGCCAATTGCAGCCGGCGGCTCCGGCCTCCAACGTCATGTCTTGGATCGCGCTCGGAATGCTATGGTCGATGCATTGTCTGCGACACGCACCATTTCAAGGTGAAGCGCAAGTTCTTGGATGTGTAAACGTCTATCTGATTGTAGCTGCCCTACTAGCAAGTCTATAAGCTACGCAGTGTGGTACCCCGACATCTCTAGAGCACATGTCACGTTGAGCAGAGGAATACATTTCGCAAACATGGGCCACTCGGTAGCCAGAGCACCGCAAAATGACGATGGAGTTGCAAAGGTACAAAAAAGGCTAGAACTCCTTCCAGAGGAAGCTCTTTACCTTGTGGAACGAGGCGCAATGCTTTGCTGGAGAGCGTGTGATACGCCCATGACAGTGGCTCCGGGTCTGGAGGATGTCGAGGGAATTCCTATGACAGTACAACAAGCCTTCGCCGAGATGATTGGCACCGAAGATCTTACGCTTGAAAAATACCAAGTATGTCTCAGGGCGTCCATCAATCAGCAGCTAAATTCTAACTTTCAATGGAAGGTTTTCGCATATCTCAAGCGACTGGGCTACGTCGTTACGCGTGCTAAGCCTCCATCACCAGATTATCCCATGCCACCACTCTTGGACGCGAAAAAGCAACGCTCATCGTCACTAATATCCAAACTATATATCGCGATGCAGTATCTGCTATGTCCATTTGTTCGGATGTTTTCCCGAGAACTTGACTGGTGGAGGCCCTCACGCTTCAATCGCTGGCTATATCACAATTGGAACTCTCGTACGCATCTAAGCTTATTCTAAATTTCACTCCCATAACTTTCTTGCATAGGGACCGTGTTCAAGTCATTGCGTTTTCTCCCCGGTGGACACCAAGCTCCACTTCGGGTGAAAGCTCCACCAAACAGCCCGTCTTCTCCTTATGAAATTTTCTTCAACTTATACAAGCCATCCACACCTTTCAAGAAAACAGCTCCACCTGCGCCCGACTACTCGGTAGTTGTCGTGAAGTACGTATGATTTTTCATACCTGTTTCCAATGCTGACGCCTACCCTGAAGTGCGCGAACGACGTCGATGCCTTCCTTGAGCGAGCTTACGACTCTGTTTGAGATACTGCCGGAGTTGCCGCCTCCTGTTCCCCGCAAGCGTCTATCTTTCGCACAACAAAAAATGGCAGCTACGCCTGCGCCTTCTTCCGCTCCTCCCACTCGAGAGTCGGAGCCCTCGCTCTTGCAGAAGATATTTCCTTGGGCATTTCCACCTCCTTCGAAGCCTGGACTTCAGCGTAATCCGAATCCATTCCTTGCTTTGAAGACAGGGAAGAAAATGGTCGTAGTGGCCGCAGTTGACGCGGGTACCATCAGCTTCTTCAGATTTGGACAAGGTGTATTTGCGGAGTGGCCGATGTTATGATTGTACGTTCTCGGAACCTGATCTAACAGGCAGATGGCTGACGTATCCTTCATTGTGAAAAGACAACATTGTGTAGGTCGCAATGTCAGAATCTCGAGACCTTCATATCGCTTGCAGAGGTGTCATGTAGTAGAGCCAATGTAAAATTGCAAATATTGCACACGCGGGTTACTTGTTCTGACTCCTAACTTACCGAGATGTTCCTGATCTCAGGATCTGATGAGTACAGACAGTGCAAATAATGGATTCGTTGACGTGAGTACTGACTTCTGAATTGACACGATTGAGATGGCGGTTTGACATCAGCTGAACTTCCATTTCACAGGTATCAAAATGTCGTGTTGACCACGATTTTCACCGATAGGCTGCGCTGATTCTCTGCAGTCGCTCCATATGATAATACGCCAGTTCTAAAGGTTCGCCGACGACGGTCTTGTACCGCCAATGGACTGAGAGAAAGTCGGAAGACGCACTAATCACTTCACGCTTTGAAACCTCGAACCCTTTATAGCAATGACCAAAGTCCAAGCTTCGGTCAAGCAGGTTATCATTATGCGACATTTTGTGTGCCTCTTCTCCGTATAAGTATTGAGCCGTAAAACGAGGCATGGTTATCGTTTATCGGCGCCCTCGTAGAATACCGTGACATTACGCGATGTTTTAACAACGGTCGTCATTCCCATTCTTTAATCAACAGCGCTTCCGTCGAAATGGCACCTTCGCCCCACCTCAACGAGGAATTTACTACTTCACATAAACCCGGGTTGTCACCGTTTGAATTACTCTTCAGTTCGATTCTGTGGACCTGGGAATAAAGGTGCTTCATGCATTGTACTATCTCATAATTTGCGTTTTTCCAACTCATGATTTTTTTCCAGTTTTGATTTACTTCAGGGTAAGCACCCTCGCACACGGTATCATCCAGCGATAATTAGAACCACCAGTAGGCAGCCGCCATTCAAATGACACTCCGTCACTACATTTTCTACGCCACACGCATTTCCTATTGGAATCGACACGGTTCGCAGTTCTGGAAGCGCCAGCGTGAACGTCCCCTCGATCACTCAGAGCGGTCATTCGTGATGCCAGATGGAATTGCGAAAAGACTATAATATGAGTTGTTCAGGCTCGTTATAATAGTCACAGCATTTTATCATGACTGACAATAGGTACGTATAGGACTCGTATTTCGTCACGTCCCAAGCACAGGCGACGGAGGTCACCGAAGTAGAGGGTGATCGTGGCTCGAAGGACTCAACCTCTCTGTGTGTCGAATTCTGTGGCTTTCGAGGTCGTCAACATGCTCTCGATACTAGATACCCAAAATGACCGGTATCATGATGGCCAATATATACAGTAATCTCGGCAGCACCCGAACTTCCAAGAAGCTTCTACAGCGCATGGCCCTCTTTTTTTTTTTTTTTTTTAATTCTCCGAATTTATACTCCATACTGCTAAGTACATGTAGAGTGCCGGGTATAAATGAACTATGGACTCCACGCCCTACTGTGGTCGCTTTCCAGAGCGGTCTGCAACCTGGGGCGGCGAAGCCGCCCTACCTTAACACCATACCATAACCGTCCCCGTAAGGCCGGTCCCCGGAGCGCCCTCAGGGGGAACCCCGGTTAGAGGCTCCCACGCACGCCCACGACCAAAGGCACTTCCACCTAAGGCTAGTAAAGGATGGGCGCCCGGTAAGGCATCTCGCCGCTAGGTGCCCTCACCTCCACCCCTACAGTTTTCAGGGTGGGGAAGCAGGCCATTCGTAATCTAGCGATTGTCTACTAGGTGTAGGAGAAGGGGGATCCGGATTATCTAAGTGTTCTCGGATCCCTCTCCACTCTTTCTGAATGACTTCCGACGCCTTGAGCACGTCGTACCATTCAGTAAATTCATTAAATTTGGCGCTGCGCGCTTCCGTTTCATCTGGGTCTAAGTGGCGTTCATCATGGAATTTCTTCCAAGCCGCCACTCGTCCTTTAGTGTGGGCATGGAGCGTCGCATTCGCAAGCGAATGGTAATCTCCCTCCTCACGATCCTCGTGAGCCATAGATAGAATCTTGGCCCATTCGAATGTTGCCACCCAGCTGTTTAGCCGGAGGAACTCCAATACGTCATCCTCCGTCCAGTGGCGCTGTGACCGCCTCCTTCTATCTTGATGACTTTCCTCTTGAGACGCAGGGGGTACCCACGCTCCCTTGGTGCGTATCCAAAATGGACACTCAAACAGAATGTGCTCCCGTGTTTCCGGGCCGTCACTGAGGCCACACAGGCACTCAATGGGACCCGCTATGTTGAATCTCTCTCGGTATGCACCGCTAGGGAAATGATTTGTAAGAACCCGCGCGACCCGCGCTGTTTCCTTATTCGATGTTCCCACTCGCTTCAGCAACCACGTACGTTTGGCGGTGGCTGCATGCATGGGATTTTCGGTAACCCATAATTGGTTACCCCTATATTTAGTGTTCTCCAAGTCATTGGCTAACACGTTCCATTTGGCCATCATGCGGGATTTAACCCGCTGAAGTGCCATTGAGTATGAAACAAATTCAGGTTGTTCCAATTCCAGTGCCTCTTTCGCTAGTTTATCTACCAGCTCATTTGGCTCAATTCCCTTGTGTGAAGGTATCCACATGAAGGTTACGGTGCGATCCAGTCTATCCTGTAAGAACGCCCTGATCGATTGGCAACCCGATATGGCTGCCATCTGCGATGGCCCCACGTTGGGTCTTATGATTTGTTTCAATGCTGCCTTGTTATCAGACAGGATTGTGATGTGGATGATGTCATACTCGGCTTCGCGAGTTACCTCACGAAGACCGCGTGCGAGCGCCATCATTTCGGCATCATAGCTGAGGGATTTCCCCCCACCAAACTTGCCGCTGTTTACCTGGAAAGGCCCGTCCATGACTAGCCATGAACTTCCAGATCTGGTACCATCCTGATCCGATTTATAGGATCCATCGGTAAATAGTAAGCGTCCGAACATACGCGCCTGTTGTGACCGGAACTCCGGCCACCAGGTTTCGTCCATCCACTTATTAAACTCTACTGTGTCGTTTTTGGGCGGGGTGCCTTTCCCTTCCAAAAATAACTCCGTCATTTGGGATTGGAACTGATCCAATACTCTGAAGCCAGGTCGTGCTTCCGCATGAAGCGGCGCAAAATCCTCAGCGGTTTGCCGCCCGATCTCATCTATGTGAGTCAACGGCGTCACTACTTCCTTCTTCACCTTCCGCGCCCGCAACGGGAATGGAGCGATGATGTTGGTTTGATTGACCACCCATCCATCGGGCAATATAGCCCGCATTGGGTGTCCTTCATGGATTCGGCGGGCCCGAAGAGCCGCTTTTTCCATGTATCTGTCCACTTGGAATCGGACCGGGACGAGCCCAGCCAGCATTTCCATGGCGCCTACTGGCGTAGTTCGGAAGCAGCCGGTTATCCACCTAGCCGCTCGCGACTGCGCTGTTTGTAGCTCCTTTTGGATCCACTTGATGTGCTTCCACTTTGGGTTCCACCAAAGTTGGGCGCCATATAGCATCAACGGGATGACGTGCGCTACATACAAGCGCCGTTTGTTGATCGGGTGGAATCCCCGGGACGAATTCCCGAGCATTCTGAGAGCGTTGACAGTGCTAGCCGCTTTATTGGCATAGAATCGCACATGTGCTTTGAACGACAGCTTGGGATCCAAGAAGAATCCCAAGTATCGCATGGCTGCCTTTGGGGAAAGGCGTACTATTTGCCCATCAATTCGGAGCACAATGTCCGGTCCGAGGGGTTGATTCTCGTGCCACACCTTCTTCCGGTAGTGCCAGAAGTGCATGAGCTCTAATTTGTCAGCTTCTACACCACAACCTATACGATTGAGGTCCTCCACTAACGGGTGGAACATTCCGGCCAACTGTCCGTTGTTATGATCGAGCTGCGTCAGATCAGACTCTGGGGTAGCCTTCTCCGCAGTCATTATCAGTCCATCGTCTACGAAGAACTGTACACATGTATTTCCTGTCTGCAATTCATGGGTTGGAGCCCACTTGTGCAAGACAGGTGCAATGTATAATCCCGATAGGACTGGGGAAAGGGATGATCCCTGTCCCACGCCTACTGAGAAATCTGCGGGGTCCGTGAGGACCCCATTGAATGCAAATTGGGTTTGGCGCCCTTTCATGTAATTCGCGAAAAACAAACAGGTTTTCTCGTCGAATCCCTGTTTCCGCATGATACCCAGTAGCGCATCATGATTGATCGAAGGGTAAAATTGTGATACATCCAGCAACAAGGCTGAAGGTGTGATGTCCCTGGCCCACGCTTCGCGTATGAAATGGACCAATTGTATTCCCGCATCCGTGGTGCTATGTTGTATAGTTCCACCGAATTGGCAAGGGTGCATGATACCGTATTTTTGGGCATCAAATTGTAAGCGCCGGGATAACACTTTCTCCATGAGTTTTCCCAGGCAGTTGAGCAAGCAAATTGGCCGATAGGCCTTTGCCTTGGAATAATCCGGCTTGTTGGGCTTTGCCAACACGACCGTTATGGATCTCTTGAACACGCTGGGAAAGATCCCATGGTCCATGCATGCATTATAGTACGCAACGAGGAACTTCCTCACTTGCGGCACCACCCGGACGGTTTTGTCCTCGCGATCTGGGCGCATGGAGACGCCCACTATCCATTTGAGCCACAGCCAATTGACGTGGTCTGGGCCCGGCGCTGATGTGTTGCTGGTGTCCCGAAGATTCTCCAGGATTTCTGCTTCACTGATAGGCGCATATGACCTGATCTCACTTTGGGGCAAGTCATCCACAAATTGCATGTCCACGGGCCGGGGATTAGCCGGTGTGAACTGTTCCTGGAACACATCCATCAGGAAAAACCCTATTAGTCCCAGGCTGCTCTAAGAGCATCCTAGAGTATCTGGGAGAACTCAGAGCATTCAGACTACTCAGAGTAGCCAGAGTGCTCTCAGACTACGTCGACATGAGATTTATTTCTCAGGTTAACCCAGAGTGACCTCAGAGTTCTCTGAGAGCACTCTGACATGAGCCTGAGTGGTCTTTTGTCGTCTCTCAAACTTCTTGTTTATTTGTATTCAAGCACTCTTAAAGTCATATTATTTGTAATGAGAAACAGCCATATATTCATAGATAATATACACAAAAAGAATCTAGTACTAGCAGCCATAACAGCGACCTGCAGTGAGGCATACAAATAATAAATGTCAGAAAATCCTAATAGCATGTTCAGTATACACCAATAAGAAAAGTAGAGCTAAGACGTACACAAGATTGACAGAGATAATCTGCTCATTTTGGACAAAATGTAAGGGAATCTGATAAATGGATTCAGACAGAAGCGAACGACTTACATGACATAACTGTAATCAGAATCACAATTCACCATTGCCCATGTCTGTAGATACAGTCATGAATTTAGTCCAGCTAAGATATGGAGAAGCAAATGGACGACTTACAGGCCAGGAGTATTCTCACTGATATACATAACTCACCAATAATTGCAAGTCGTAAGGAAACATAGATTCACACTGAGTGCATGCTATATCTGAAATATATTGGGCATGTCAGCCTGCAAGAGCAAGACAAATAGAACTTACATTGTTTCACTGTCATACGACGACAGCCAACAGTCAACAGCCAACATTCATAGATGGTTATTTCAATGCTGATATTACCAGTGGATAGAAAGAGTGTCAGTTATTCATAAATTCAAATGGAAGAAAGAAGATATGGACTTACCTGTGTCTGCAATAACCAACTTACGACCCATGCGCTCTGCCAGCGCATCATCATATCCTGAGACAGAACCAGTCAGAGTCCAAGAAATACAGCAACAAGCTACATGTATACCAGAGAGCAGAAGAACAGTGGATATGAAAGCTGAAGCAAACAGAAATAGTGAAGTGGCAAGGAAGGAGACGAAGCAGAGTGGTCGTTGAGGAAGAAGAGAAGGAATGACTGTGGCTGCTTAATTTGGTCAGAGTTTGACGCAGCAGACTGACACCTGTTTTGGGAACCCAGGTTTAGGGTTAGCAGGGACTTGGGCGCATTTGCCCTTCAAGTTCTCCTCAGCTGTTCCTCCTAGCTGCTACTGCTTGATATCTATTAACTGTACTATCTTGGATCTAAAATACTGTGACTAGGGACTCTATCTTAGTACCTGTGGCTTTGGCGTTTGTCTAGTTCACTGGGACTTGACTGAGCTTAGACGGTTGTTCTGTCCCTGCTCTGCACTATCTGGTAACTCATGTGAGTCCTCCTTCTCTCTTCCTTATTCTCCACTCTTGGAGAAGAGTCTCAGGGCTGTCCCATCCTATTCTGTGAAGGTATGAAGGAGTTCTGGGAGATATTGAAGGGTCTTGGATGGAATGGGCGCTTTTTTGCGATTTGGATTGGGAGATATCTGGGGATCCAATGTGAGTTATCCCTTCGCTTTTACACCATTCTATTCGCATTGTCAAGCCCTTCCAGACGAGCCCTTGCTCATCCAAATCCGTCCACTCCTTCCTCCTCTGTTGCCCTTTTTCATCAAAAACCTCGTCTTGTCCATATCTCAGGAACCCATGGACGGTTTTCTTTGATTGTTGGATAGAATGAAAGCCCTAATTGCAGGCTTTCCGACGATATATACATTTGTGGGTCCGCATCCAGTGGTTTTCGTTCTATGGTTGCATGTTGAATGACCTCCTCCTCATGCTCCCATTCCTCATGTGCGTCCTTCTCTATCTATTCCTGCACTGATATATTACATTATTCAACTATCTAACACTCCTTTACCTCCCCATTTATCTAGTTACAGTCTCTTTCATTGGCAAGAGTCCAGATTCTCAATTCTGAGATGCGTCTTACTCTGTTTGACCTTTTACCTTTGACCTCTGACTTTTGACTGTTAACTGTCAGTGAAAGGAAGACCTTGTGGATGTATGGAGTGAATATGAATGAAGGAGAGGAGATGACTGTAGCTGCACAGAGGTGAGTACACGTATTATATCCCTACTTTTGCTCCTTTCTGATACAAGTATGCTCTTTCTTCTTTCTCTCACCACTATATTCCTGCTATTCAGCAGCTCTTTGTGCTAATTCTGTATGAATGTACATTTCTTATTTCAGTATCTCCATTTTAGCCAGTACGACAGATCGCCTTCACATGTATTTAACTTAAATCATTCTAATAAAACCTATAAAGTGAATAGAATGATAGTAAGTAGTAGGATACTATAGCTATTTCATAGCCAGTAGAAAATATAGCTCAAATAATGCATATCAGAGATGCCAGCAATTTATTATGCAAACAAGTGAGAAAACAATCTATTTGCATATTATACTGTTCAGAAATAATGTATTATAGCTTTATAAATATACTACTGTCTCACAAAGAAACACAAGCTAGCCTAGGATGCTCTGAGAAATCTAAAATATCTCAGAGAAACTCAGGTTTACCTGAGATGCTCTGAGATAACCTGAGCTACTCTGGGAAACCTCATATATCTCAGAGCACCCTAGGTTACCTCAGAGAAAAAGTGTTTTTCCTGATGTCGCGGAGATCCGCGGGCGTCTCTACTGCCGTGCCGTCCAGCCGCTTGAGCTGCATGGCTACATCTGTTTTCCTCGGCTTTGTCCAGGCCACAAAGTCTGAGATTAATTGTGGGTGGGATTCATTCATGAATTTCTCAAAGTGTTCCCTTTTTGCCTTGCGGCATGCTGCCCTCAAGGTGCCGTGGTAGAAGCGTACTGTGGCCTTACAGCCTTGCACTCTTCTGAATTCATCATGGGTGAACACGTCGCCCATTTCAAATCTTGCTGCCCGCATTGCTGCTCCGGCGGCATCTAGTTCGCTCTTTGCCGCTCGAAGCTTTGCAGCTTCTTCGGCACACGCGGCATTCCACCACGATTTAGAGCGCTTGGTTGGCCTGCTGACCTTTGCATTTTTGGTCCACACTTCCTGTAGGGAGCGCTCAAACAGTTCCCCCGTGCGTTCGACTTCCTCGGGCGTCGCATATTCTCTGGGAAGTTCCGACATGAGTGTCGTAACTTCCGCTACAAATCCGTTCGCCTCCTCGCTCACACGTGGGATACCCTGTGTGGGGGGTGGTCGAACTTCGATAGGCATTTCCCACCGAATGACCGCATGGTCACTCTTGTGGTGATCTCCCATTCCTATTCTTAGATAGTTGTCACCCAGATAAGTGGGATCTATCCATACCAGGTCGAGAACTCGCGGAGCGAGTTCCTGATTATTGGACCTCCACGTGGGGGGTCCATCTGTCTCGTTTAGGAGAGTTAACTCCAGGTCAGTTTGTGCCAACTCGAGCAACCTGTTTGAGTCGGCAACATGTGGAGGCCTTGTTGCCGAATTCGCTGTGCGCTTATCCCATAATGAGTGACGGAGATTAAAATCCCCTGCCATAAACGCAATTGGTGGGAGCTGGTGAACACGGCTCCCGAGATACTGGATCGCCTCATGGCGGTCACTGTCATTGTACACATTGAGTATATTGAACTCTCCTGTGGGTAATCGAAGCATCACCAACAGGCAATCCCTGTGTGTGACTCGACTGGCTAGTATTTGCGGACTAGCTTTAGACCAGCGCTTGTTTACATAAACTGCCACACGCGACTCTTTCGAGGCGCCCAGGCACTTGAATGATCGATGGCCAATCGTATTCTCATACTCTTCGCCGTCTTTCGACTTGCTTGAGGCGATCTGTTTGACCTTTCCCCAATATATTTTTTTTGGACACAGATGATGTCCGCAGTTTGGTTACGTTCGAGTAGCATGTCCAGATTGTCCGCCGACTTTTGGACGTTCGCGCTCACACAACGTAATGATAAAAACTCGTCAGGTTGCTCTGATACAGTAGATACATTTGGGACAGGTGTTGAACCTGGAGCCCGTACATGCGAACCGGGTGGCGTGAAAGCAGCCGGTACATACGGTGCGACTACGTCGCCATTGTTTCCTCCGTCAAGACTACTCATGCAGAATATTCGGCGATACTACCTTCGCGGGCGCCCGAAGACTCCGCCTGTTCCGGTCCGGGGCGGGGCGTCTGCTCCCTCTCGGACTCGTCCGTAACAAACTCGCCCATCTCCCGCTCGCTATTTTCAGCGGCGGCTGCAGCGGCCTTCTCTGTGCGCTTTCTCTCGGATATACCCCGGCGGCGCTCATTGTCTGCGGTCTTTTCCACCCGTTGGATGCCTGCGATGGCCGGCACCTTCGGCAGGTGTGCCTTGTGCCACGCTGGCTTCTTCTTGTTTCGTACAAATGGGCACTTGGGCGCATCCGCGGCGTGTCCTCTCACCCCGCAATTCGGGCAGAAGTAATGGTCCTCCGGGCAGAAGATCTGGTCGACCTTCTGCGCCGCTCTGGCCCGAGCACAACACGAGCTGTAGAACTCATGCATGTCGGTTTCGTGTGCTTCGCCGCACTTGACACAGCACTGGTTGTTGACGCGGCATATGGTGACGTAGCGCATGGCCCTCACTCCCACCTCAGTGCCACTCGCTGAACCGTATTAGCTAGCTCATCGTAGCGGCGGCAAGCGCCAGTCCCCGACTCCATTGAAGTGTGCTTATTGCAACGTTAACTGGACACACATAGCAACAGAGAATACCACTAGAAATCAGCATAGATAATACAAGCTACATTACATCTCAGGCTTCGAGACGACAGTACTCCATGTAACATACATTCAAAATTTCATAGCGACCAATAGGATTAAAATCGGAAACGCTATTTGACAGATGTCTCTCACGTCACAACTGAAGTCGCGGATGGTGGGGCCGTTTGTGCATGGACAAAGCCCTCCTCCTTGTCGGAGTCGGGGAACACTTGTCTCTTAAACGTGATCTGCAGGACGGGCAATTCAGAGGAAGAAGCAGGGCATTCGATAAGCATAAATTTATTACAATACAGCAGTCATGGACCACTATGCTGCTATTGATCTACTAGAATATACAGGACATGTAACGTCACATTTGCGACAGAAAACACTGAACGCAAGACAATGATCTCCAAGGAGAACATAAAGCAAAAAATTGCACATACTCCTGGCAGCACATTGCTGGTCTAAAATGGGCGTCACACCGAACTTTTATCGTCAAGTACGAGCCGCGAAATGGAATAAAAACACGAACGTCGGCCGGTAACACTATGTGTTCCTCATACGTCTTTTCCAAGAGTCTGTCGTGCCTTCTACAGAGCACGAGGGAAACTTGGGCCCGGATACCGAACACTGCGCTGTCACCAGCGGCGTAGGGTTACCGACAGCCAAGACGCGATAGAACAGCGAAAGCCGGCCGCACGCTGGCGAGACCAGATGGCAACTCCATGAAGCAGACAGATGATAAGCACAGCTCTCGACTGATCTCCCATCGTATATACAACAGAGAACCAGCCTTCATCAAGCTCGAAATGTGCTCGCACCATGTTGTCATAGGTAATGCCACGTCACGCAGTCCTAAAGACTGGCCCCTGAGAGGCGACAAAATCAGACCAGTGCCCTCTCACGGGAACAGATGGAAAGAGCATCCTGTACGGGGTGAGTGTCGCGGCGAATGGACTGCCATGATGATGAAGAGCAACGTTGGGACGCCGGCGCTTTATGAGCGTCCACAGACTTATGTAATCCACTCATGTGGGCGCTTGTGGGCGCCTGTCATTGGCGCGCGCGCGAATAGGAATTCCGAATTTAGTATTTACAGTCACCGCGGGCCAGATGAGATATTCGACGGGCGGACATCTCTCAGACATTTTCCGATAGGGAAGTCATTTTCTGATTACAGACTTTTGGTGTTTTCGGAATTTGAACATGAACGGCATCTGATTGGCCAGTCAACCTGTGAAGTTAGGACCCAGAATCAATAGATTGCCCTCCTTTGGTTAATGTTATCAGCGACGGAAAATGTCCGGAAGGGGTTCAGCTCTCAAACAACAAACCTTGACCGCGGTGAGTGCAACTTGAAGCGACATCATCAGCTGACGGTTCACATGTATAAGTCATGCTGCATACTCACCCAAGCCGACCACACGATGTTAGAGGATCACTAGGTGTATAAGAATACACAGCCGACTAGCTTCTATTGTATCGAGACGCCGAGTCAGTTGCCTGTGAGCAAACCACTCACTCTCCCAAGGTATCACTTGACTTGAACACCGCTTGTGGGATGCTATTCGAATGGCATCGCCAAACGACTTACAAGCACACGTACTCGCCCGTTCGCGTCGCATCCTCCGTGTCTGCGTCCGCTGGTGTCGCACAAGAAGTTTAACTGGCTTCTGCGGCGCTAACAATTACATTCATGTTGTCGCCGAACCTCAAATGCTCGGGCTTCCTGGTTATCACAGTTTCCATTCCGAATACATTTGGTACCGCCATGGGGGCATTATAAAAGCTTCCTACGGAGAAGCTGGTCATTATCTCACACCCCACTGAAGCCATGACTTTCTCCGAGTCTCCTCACACTAGGACCCAGCAGGGCATGTCCTTCGTCCAGTACCGGGATATCCTCACAAACTGGCCGGGAAACTTAGCCTGTCTAGTGATTCTCCTTCCTATCATCGCTGTTGCAGTACATGTTGCGTTTTACGTGGCCGATCCGTACGGACTCCGCGCATATCCCGGACCCCTCTTGGCCAAATTATCGCACGGTTGGCTGGGTTGGATCGTCAGTCGCAATCGTTGGTCCACTGCCGTCGACGACTTGCATAAGAAATATGGTATTCCTCCCTGCGTATTTGTCACCGAATCGATAGCGTGCTGATCGCTCCGTCACGTATCTTCAGGGCCCTTCGTCCGGCTCGCCCCCGATCACATCTCTGTGGCGGATCCGTCTGCCTTAGTCGCTATTTACGGTCATGCGTCGGGAGCACTGAAGTCTCCTTTCTACGACGCCTTTAGCAACTTCCGCATGAGGAACATCTTCACCACACGTTCGCGCGTCGATCATGCGAGGAAGCGCCGCATCGAGTCGCACATGTTTGCGCCCCAGAGCGTACGAGCCTTGGAGAGTACTACCAGTCTATACGTGCAAGAATTCGTCCGCCAATGGGACACGCTATACGGACATGCTAATAAGGCAGACGGGGATCGAACGGAAGGGATGCTGGGAGACATTGCGTGGAAGGTACATGATAGTCGGGTCTGGTTCGACTGTATGCCCTGTAAGTGCTCTTCCTCGCTCTTGGAAAGGACGATGCACTAAATACACATCACGCCTCTGCCCGCCAGGGTTCAGCTTCTGGTCGTTCGACACGATTGGTACGTCTATCTGGATTGCTCCTATACCCTCTCTTAGCCACACCTGATGTCTCCTCACGTTAGGCGATCTCGCCTTCGGATCGCCATTTGGCATGCTCACTGCAGCAAAGGACGTGGCAAAAACCGCAAAGTCCAACAACGATGGCATGAAAGCGATCGCACGTCCCGACGAATACGTGCTGGAGACGGAAGATCTCTCCGTCATCGAGGCATTTGCTGATCGCGGGGAAGCCAATACTTGTCTCGGCCTCCTTCCGATGCACTGGCGCCCGATCGTGGCCCGTCTCCCGCAATTCAGACGTGGGCGCAAGATAACGCCCAAGGTGGCAGGCCTATCGGTTGCTGCCGTTGCGCGCCGGCTCGCTAAACCTGAAGCTCGGGAAGATATGCTCGGGAGGCTATTGGAGGCTCGTGACGACGAGGGAAACCCGCTCAGCCCCGATGAACTGAGTGCTGAGGCGTTCGTTCTGATCATTGCTGGCGCGGACACTACTGCGAAGTAAGTCTTCGGCATGCCGAGTCATCGTTAACGCTGAGACTTCCTTCAGTACATCATGTGCGATCACGTATTACCTCGCCCGCGAACAGCGTGTCCAGGCGAAGCTCCAAGCCGAGCTCGATGCAGCGCTTGGGGCCCCCTGTGACGACGTCATCCCATATGAACAGGTGAAGGATCTCCCATACCTCGACGCAGTCATCAACGAAGGCCTCAGAGTGCACACCACCGTCGGTGGCGGCCTTCCACGTGTCGTGCCTGCGGGAGGCATGACTATTCTGGGGCAGCACTTCAAGGAAGGCACCTGGGTGAGCGTGCCGACATACAGCATGCATCGGAACGAGGCTATTTGGGGCGAGAACGCCGCCGAGTTCTATCCCGAGCGCTGGTTGGAGGCGGACGCCGAGACCAAGGCGCGGATGCAGCAGAGCTTTGCGCCGTTTTCCGTGGGCCCAAGGTGAGGAAGAGACGTTGCACATTTATGAATTTCACAATTTCTGACTCATTGATCGTGTTGTTTACATAGGGCGTGCATCGGTCGCAATCTCGCGGTGATGCAGCTTCATATCATTGTGGCTACGATCTTCCGCCGGTATAATGTTGTTCTCGAGTCCGACGCACCGGTGCGTATTTATGCTGTGCATCAAAGCATTGCAGTAATGCTGAGAACTGTCGGCACAGCTTCAAGTACACGATAGCTTGATCCGGAAACCTACCAGGTGTATGATAGGCATGAAGCGGAGGTTCACATGATCATTCGTTCGTCCCTTGTGGATGAGAATGCGGAGCCGTTGGAACGTCACAGGATGCAGCTCGAGAGACATTTGCTTGTATTATTAGGTTTTACTCATGTATGGTAAAATATAATTTTTGTTTTCATATACGAGTCCTCCCATAAAGTATCGCTGAATCCTCTGACAGATATAGTTTAACATGAGTTGGCAATGGAAGTCCGTCCGTCCGTCATAGGACACATTTTGAAACTTGAGCAGTTGCCAGTGAAACAGAATCTACTGCCTGAATTCGGGACACTAGTCTGTCATATCTTCAGCGTGGCGCAGGCCTGCTGCGTAGCTAATGGTCGCCTTTCCTGTACTCAGTACTTAGTCTCCCGTAGGCAGACTCTAAGATTGTGACCTTAGAGGAGGGGAGGACGGCACTCAGTACTGAGTGCTCACTAGCGCTCACTGGCAACGTTCAAACTTCAACGCTGGACGTATCTCGGCAAGTTCCGACCAACACGCGCGCCTAGCGCTGCACGCACATCCCCTGCCTCTTACACTTGGATAGCCTGTCTCTCTGTGGTCGGATCGTATTGTCTCCTCGGCATGGCGATTATGGACGCGACTAATGGAGACCCAGACGTTATGCGCATATGGTCTTTACTCACAGAGGTGTCGGAACAACTCACCCAGAATCGTACATTATCGGTCTCCCTGCATCCGTTGGTCTGTGGAATCAAGGTCTGTTTCTGTCAAAAGATAGCTCTCTTGAAATGTAACTCATTCTGGAGTAGACACAAGCCATACACTCTCAGTCAGGCTTTGTCCTCAGACGGTGAGTCGTCTTGACCACTTGGTCGCGCTGTTGGCTGATGTGGACTTCCAGGTTCAATTTGGACAAGCCTAAAGACGCGTATGATGCCGAACTTGAGCGCATGAATGCAGCCATGACTTCGGAGAATCAGACTCTGCAAAATGACAACCGACAACTAAATGCTCTCATCCGAGAGTATGAACAAACACTTGAAAACGTCATGAGCTCTTTCCGTACTCGAGCTGTGAGTTGTATATTATGGCATACTAGTATATGTCAAAGCTGACTCGCTCTAGTACGAAGTACAACAACATGAGCTCGCTGTCATGCGCGAGTACGAAAGCGCCATCATCCAGCGCGAAACCGAAGCTCTGGAAGCTGCGCTCATCGCCAACAACGCTCGTTCAGAGAGCCTTGCACGCATTGGGCGTTTACTGCGCGCTGTTATGCGCAAGTTGAGCGGTGAGGATGTCAAGGCCTACGAAGGGCTCTTGTCAGATGAAGGGTCTTCGGTATCAGTATCCGCGGAGCTGTCAACATCTGGATCGTCATCCAGTGCTGCAAACGACCCCACGGGGAGCCTAGAAGAAATCGGCAGGGATGCTCAGAAAGAGGGCCAGATCAACGATGACTACGTGGAATTGGCACGGGAGCTTGATGACGAGGAGGAGTCTGAGAACCTGCAGAAGCGGCTTGCATCGGCGGAGTGGGCGCTCGAGCGCGAGAGTGAGCTTGCGCGGCTGGAGCGAGAGAACGAGGAGCTTCGGACTCTACTCAACGGCGTGCTCAATGCAGACACCTCTGCAGCGGCGCCTGTGTCGGTCATGTCTCGGCCAGATTTTGGTCGCGGAGACTACGGCGAAAGCGGACGAGTATCACCAGCACACTCCATCGCGTCGACTTCGTCAAGTGCGACGGTGCGCGGACCACCGAGGCGGCTGGGTGGTCCCCCAGGAACAGTGGGACCATTTGGAACATTTAAGATGCGGTCGGGGAGTTGATCGGGGCATTGACTTCGAGGTGAGACCGCTTGTTTTTTTATGATCGCTAGCCTTCCAAGGCCGTTCTAATCGCCTTGTTTCAGATTCCATCCGGTACACGACGTGTTGTGCGGGAAGTCTTCCGCCAGTCACCTATGCTGCGAGCAACATGGAGCAGGCCGCGCGGGCCAATCATGGCGCTGTATTGACGCAGGTCGGGCAGACTGTATCGTCGTGCTGCTTGGGTGGCGCAGATTAAGCCCGGGCATACCAAGTGTGTTCGGGTCCTGCCTGGTGACGGAACAGTAGAATCGAATAGGCGGGTGACGCATTTGACCATGTACTGCGGTCCTCATTGTATCTGGAACGGTTTGCATATTCTCATGTAATTGATTCGGTGGCTGTTCAGTTTCAGGTCTGACCTGTCAGTGAAATGGGTGCATGGGTTCACATCGGTGACCCAAATGAAAGCCGCCACGGGGTGCACAACACTCGCTAGATCTGTCTCCTCTTGGTCTAACACTGCCTGTGAATTTGATCCCCCGCGCCCCCGACATTTGTCAAATCGCAAGCAGGCAATCGTGTTCAAGAGCAACATGGCGTCTGATGGGCACCCTGACGATTCATTCGAACTCTACGATCTTCGTGTGGAAGTGATTTGCCCTCCTGGAAGGCGTATCCTGTGTGGGGCGAAGGATGGCGATTTCTTTACCCTGGAGGGAGAGATGCTCAAGTTGCCTCCCGGACAGGGGATATCCATTTACTCGCTCGGTGCGCGTTACTTCACTGTGACACTGTCTATCATCTCCATGACGTCTCGACATACGGCTGACTTGGGCCATGTATGGATACTATATCTTTCAGGCTCCGTGCTCCCGCTCCTAGCTGCGAAGCAGCGGGTGACATCTCCGAACGACTGGATGTCTACAGACGCAGAGGTCGCCTGTCCTGACCCACACTGTCCCAGTCGGCTCCTTATCATTAGAACAGGTCTGAGGACGTTCAGGCATGGTGATGTAACAGTCGTGCCTCTGTCTAGGGGGGCTCATCAAGGGGGAGCTGGGCAGAGTAACAAGCAGGCAGAGGAAGTCCTGGAATAGAAGTGTATCACGAGCTTGAGATAGTCTCGATAACATCAACTCCACATACTTATCTGCGGCAAGTAAACAATGCTGTATGAGTCGAATGAGAAGTTAGTAGAGACGTTCACAGCGCAACGGACAAATATCGCTTCACTGACCTACCAAAATCATTTTTGTAAACCCGCACTCTCATCCGAAGTCCAAAGCTCAGGCATCGACATCATTTTCAACCACAGATCCCAACCCTCCATCAGCTTTCCACCGCCCGATCCCATAGCGATGATTTACACCCTCCAGCCGCGGCACACATGCTGCCCCGCCACACCCACCCGTCCCCGCCATAGGCACAAGGTAGTGCACCTCCTTCACACGCGAATGTAGTAGCGCCATGCTACACATGATGCATGGCTCGTGGGTCGTGAACAGCGTGAGGGACGTCAAGAGGTAATGCGAGCCGTTCTGCGGAGTGGGGGATGCAGATGCGGATGCGGAGGGTGTGTCTGTACGTGTCAAACCCTCGCAAAGGGATGCTGGTTCCGAAGCGACCGTGGGCACAGTTGCGCAGGACAGTATTGGTGGAAGGTCGCTAGAAGGCAGCGGCGAAGGAGATCCAGACGCGCGATACGCTGCGACGGCACGTATGACATTTAACACGGCGTGCCGCAGTGGGTGCTTCGTCGACGTCCGCGTATCACTTGCCATCATCGGCTGCACCATTAATGTCGCTTCTTGCGTCTCCTCGTCATAAGGGACCGGGACATACGCTACAATGGGCAACTGTCCTCGTCATCACGAATCAGCACCCGCCATACCAGAGTCACGCCAGCGACCAGCACCAGCAGGAAAGAAAGAGAGCGTACCTCGCCCTGTTGCTGTGCTTCTCGTGCCGCCCTCACCACCGTCTTCATCGCCTCGTGCGCCCATCGCACCCGGCCCCGCGACCACGGTTCTGCCTCCCCCTTCCGCCGGGGTGCATACACTGTTGGCCACAAGCTGTTCTTTAGCTGCAGCGACGTAGGCGTCAGTGCCGCGGAGCGCGGGACCATTACTATGTACGGGGAGGGCAGCGCTATGCCCTCAGGTAGGGGTGGCGAAGCTGGGTGGGTACGAGTGTAGGTAAGCAGGAGGCTCATTTTGGGGTCAGAGTCGCGCCGACGGATGCGCTTGAGGTGTGCTAATTCTGGTGTGTCTAGACCACTTTGCTTCAACCATCTGCGTCAGGCTGTTAGAGTTACACCGATGAAGTAAGCAAGTAAGCGCACCTGAGCATCGCGGTAGTAAGTTTCGGGTCTACGATATCGACAGCCCACGCTTCCTCTAGATATCTTCAGAGTATTAGCAATTTGCAGTAAATTAAATCTAATAGTGAAGGCAACACGACTGACCCGTTCGAACCGCGTCCATATCCTCTTCCTCCTCCTCGTTCGGGGTGAGCCTCACTCGCGTGAACGGCAATCCGTCCTCTGGTATAACCTCATCATCGGCCAAACGTGTTGCCCTCTCGCGAGGCACATCCTCATCCGCCTCTCCCTCGTCCTCATTGTCATCCAGCCGAAATAGCTCTCCCCAACCGTCAACTGTCTCCTCTTCTTCCACCCTCTCTCCAGCTGCTATCGGAGATCCAGAGCAGGACGCAGCTGCATCATCGAACCAGAGCTTATGTCCGTAGAATATACATAGCTCCTCGTCTGGCTCGACACGCCGCGTCGTCACATACCGGATGGACTCGGTCGCCGTATCGAGAGTGTAGGACACGTTCGGGTTTCGTGAGTGATTGAACAGCGAGCCTGTGCCATATGATGGAATCCTGTGTCAAATGGATTCCTTTGTTTTCCGGTTTGGGATAATGGCTCACCGAGCCCCAACGCCAGCGCCATCCGCCCGTCCCTCCATTTGAATGTATAATGGTCCAGCACTGTGTATTTCCCGTGTGCGGCGTACTCAGCCTGGCTAAAGAGGAGCACAGGACTTATTTCGACCAAGGTTTGCGCGGGAATCACTTGTGATGCTATGTAGCAGAGGCAGAGGAGAATTAGGTTAGCTGCGAGCACCCAGACCGAGGCAAGAGGCTCGGACCAAGAAAGATCAGAGAAAGGATAGTACTGCTCCAGAAGGAAAACACCTCGAAAGTTGTTGATATTTTTACAAGAGATGCGACCTTTAGACTCATTAATGAGAGGTTTTTGACGGTCGGAGATAATTGCCGGAGACACCGCATAGAGATACACACTGCGAGCATACAAAGTCTATCCGGAATGCGACCTCAGAGAGTGATGTCAACAGCATTTTTAGAAGGTGGGGATGACCAGGAAAGACCCGTGGACACCAGAGTACGTGTATACATCAGCATGTAGACAGATACCGGCCAGGATATGGCCTCAGCAAAGGGGCTTATTAGCATTTTTCGACTAAATTTTGGTACCATGTTGATGCATGTCAATGACTGCTCTTTGAACAATATCGAGTAACGAATATGCATAGAACGGTGGAGGAATAGGATTCGAGAGAGAGGGTACATCAAAGCGAATAGAAGGAATTCTGAGGCGATAGAAAAAGGGTAAATCGAAATGAACGCACCGAAAACACCTCGACCTTTGGACGGAGAAAAATCAATTCGGCATCCGGTGCTATTGAGGTGGCCTGGAGCACGGGTTACGGCCTTTGGGTCGACTGCATCGCCAGACGACAGTTCGGACATGAGTTCTAGGCTGCTGAGAACTAATGTTGTTATGGACAATGCTTATAATACTAAGGGATCCAACGCCCGGAGAATATCGATGAACTGCAAGCAGTGTAATGGTCAAGAGACAAGACATCTTTCAGTCTGCAGGAGACGCCCACGAGTCAAGAGTAGTTTGATCGACGTGAAATCAGTTGAGGAATATTACTGTGGTTCTACTATACATATGGTGTAACTCAACCTAGGCCTTGGATTGTAGTTCTATTAGCTATGCAAGGTCTCTCAAATTTTGTTCTTTTGTCGGTGGATTTCAACCTATATGCTATCCCTGCTCTAACAGCGTCGTAGGTCTAATGTTGAATATACTGTAAATCAACAAGTATCAAGTAACCTGTTCATCATGATTGGACTGCGTTCAGTGATTGTTGCAGAGAACACTCAAGACCACGGAAACACTATTGTCCCTATTGTGTGCCAGTGCGAGCTCCCGGATATCAGTCAACGTTATGGCCCATGGAAAATGATATCCTAAATTACTCCATGAATCAGCACTGTGACGAGGGCGCCGGATGACATGATGAAGACGCACGATAGCATATGTTGCTTGTGTAATTCTGGCAGTCGACTGATCAGCGCAGAGCGTATTTCCGCGGTTCCAGGAAGACCGTCAGTGGTAAGATGCACCGAAACATAACAGATCTCTAAGTGTAACCCGAGCGTGCCACACTTCGAAGGCGAGAGTGATTGAGTAAAGTGACCGTCAATCGAAGACCACTCGCGTTCATCGAATACGGAAAACACTCTGTCCACCATATTCCCCCCGTATTTGACTGCAATTCGCAGATGCACAGAGGTCATTGTGTTAAGTGGCAATTGGGAACAGAGTTTTGGTACCCATCCACAGTACGTCTCATTATCAGCGAGGTGGACGAACAATTTGCGTAGGTGCGGTTGGAAAAACCTTAGATGACGCTCTTTCATGGTTAGTCAGAATAGACTACAAGGGGCGACGAGTCAAAGAGACACACCAACTATATGGTCTGCCCTCTGGGGTGACAGATCGCAGCCAGATCGAAGACCAAGATTGACAGACTTGAGAGATGAATGAGCGAGAAAAGGGATTCGACGAAGTTGCCACTTTTCTAGATCTCCGAGGGACATAATTTCACCAAATTCGAGATGTTTGAGCCGGTTGACCATGCCAGCTTCAACTAGCATGTCGACAAGAATCTTAGTTGTCCGTGGATCGGGCCGCAAATACAAGAGCTCGAGATTGATTCGGGACGAAAGTAGTTCCACGCTCAGATCGGTTTGGTGCCAATGTGCTAGCCAATGAATTCTTCTACAATAGAGTCGCCTGATATTGGGGAGCGCACGAAGGAGTCGAACGAACTGCTCAGGGGAGGAAAATTCAACGCTGCTGAGCTGTAGCGTCGTAACAGACGAGAACTCAGACAGGTTCCGAAAGAATTGGGTATTATTAGCGCCTGGAAGTATAACGCGCCGGAGGCTCAGTGTTTCCACCCGAGTAAGCTTGCAGGCAAGCATCGCCGGAAACCATGACAGAAGAGATACGTTATTTGGCAAGGATGACCCATGAGCATGAATATCCAGTGTTCGTGTTAGATCTCCGAGCGACTCGTGCGCGATCAGCATATTTGCAAAGCTGCGCAGCTGATGAGGATAATGCAGTACGACACATTCAAGGAGGCGAGCACGACTTCTCGGAAGCCATGAACGACAGGTCAACGCGCAGGCGCGGAGGCTTCGTCGACGATGAGAAGTATTCGCCACAGAGTCAATAATATGTTCGAATAATTCGATGGGAAAGGAAGGATCCTGGATGATATGATCATCGTCGACCGCGATCGACGAATTCGAAGGATGCAGACTTAGTGCTCTGATATTGTGGGATAAGTCCTGTATACATAAGAGTGATTAGGCTGTGAATGAGAAGTAAATCTGTTCGAACCCACTTCAGCCATTGACTGAGACTCTCCATGACGGGCCATAACGCGCAGCAATATATCAATATATACACTGACACGTGAGCTTCGGATGTGCCTCGATGTGCCTCGGAGCGACTCTTCGTGTGGTAGTAATTGTCAGTCGGTTGCCTAAAGCGACCAAAGTCAACGGGTTGGCGACCTCTCAAACAAGGGCCCTTGAAGAGTGAACTTCATGATAAGCAAGTCGTATCATTGACTCAACTCTGTGCGATCGTAAGGAAACACCCACATATAGTGGGAATGCCACTGTAACGATTGTATGTCACGGCGGCGGCGAGGTGATGTTCTGTGTTGGGGCACTTTTCCGGGAGTGTACGTGTCGGGCTTCCTGATCGATTGAGATCAACTTCGAGCTGCAGAGTCGATACAGACTGGTGCAGGCCTCACTAGAGAGAAAGAGGGAATAGGACAGCCGAATAGAACAACACGAACACTGCACTAAGTATTATATCTGAAGGTGTGTGATGCATCAGGCTTTGCGTGGCACGCGTCTCACGGTACCCATCAAGTCAAGAACCAGGGAGCGCTGTCGCAAATGGCATGGTACTTAATCCTCATATGATCAAGCCATCCTTCCTGATCATTCGTTTGTATATCGCATACAACATGCTGAACCTGGTGTTCGGTTCAGATGACTGGAAGCATAGTAAGCTGCAGGTGGGACCAACATTATTGCTGCGGCTGCATTCAAGTGAGAATTCTTCACCTTTCCATCCAGAGTCGAAGATCACATAACCCATACGGCAGGCTGGTACAAGCAGTCTGTTGATATCTCGTCCAAGTCGAGAACTTAAGGTGACTAGTCACTAGTGAGCAAGCGTAATAGCTCAACACCCGTAAAAGTGACGACCAAGTTAATGAGCTATATGTCTGTCGCCACTACTGGAATTCCATGCAAGAGAACTGCAGTGGGTGAGTCGAACATACGAAACCTCGAGGCTTGAGCTTGCGGGGACCACAAGAGGACTATGAACGCCGGTGCATCGAGCAGGCCGGCAGGGACGGTACATCGGGCTATAAATCTTGATAGCCTTTCGCATCAAAAAGTCCAGATTCCCAAGGGACCGCATGCTTGCACTCGACCATACCGGTTATGTGCGTATGGCAAGGCACATGGCTATATGTTCACCATCACTCCGGACTTTGGACGTAATCTGTCCATGATTGCGCTCTCATCCCACTTTTATTCATGAATGACCTGATCTAGGACCCGCCATATACGCATACGTGGTGCCCCCTTTCCTTTGTATCCTCCTAGGAAGATCGCCAATCGACAGGCTTGATTCCGCATATTTAAATCACATTCTGCAGCGCGGTGAGCTCCGAGCGTAAGGGTGCACGCCCATATCGTGGATGTTCAGCTCGTACTGACTGCAGCCTAATTCTAGTTCGGAGGCAAACACCGGCATGCTACTCTCTCCGCCGAGTCCGTTCGTGATGGACGATCTCGCGGAGATCCCCCCTCTCCGCAAGAGCACGTCCATACCGAGCTCCGCACCATGGGTCAACTCGCCTGTGGCGTCCAGCGAGCCTTCAGAAGACCATCACAGTCATCCGGTCTCCTCACCCCCCTCATTCCACAATAGACGCAAGTTATTGAGCTTGAAACGGTCTATTAGCGCGGTGCCCGTCCTTCAGGCGCAACGGACAGCGGATGTCATGCAGGAGGAGCTCGTTGATATGCCTTATACGGAGACAACCGGACGCCCTTCTGCAGCTTCGAGCTCTCTGGAGGGGAAATCGGGCAGTACAAGTTCTACACGTTCCATCGCGTCCGACCAGCTGGAAACCACCCCTGACTTTCTCTCTCACACTACGGTATGTCCTGTCCAGCATGGGTGATTATTCCGATTCATCTTGCTCATTCGTGGCCGACCGTCACCCTCATGTCACCTGAATACTCTCACGTAGAGCACGACGAGCAGTGGAAAGTCGCCGTTCTCAGGGTATCAGGATAGTGGACGCGGCGCGCCATCTTTCAAAAGCGAGCTGTCCGACATCGAAGAGCTGAGGGAGTACAGCAGAAGACTTCGAGACCGAGAGTCACAGTTCGCCAAACGGCACGGAAGGAAGGTCCATCGATTCCCCGCAAGCGAAGTGCCATACCCGAGGAGCTATGACCGAGAAGTGGTCGATCAGTAAGTTTGCCCGTTGTTCGGAGTTTGCGCGCGTCTCCCGCATTAACGATTATCTTTCAGCGACATATGGTGCATGATGTGGGGCCATCAGCTAACTGGAGGAGTGGCCATGCATGCGCTCACCGCTTTGCCACTTAAGATGTCGGTAATTTCTTGCCTCTACAGTCGATACCCGGCCACTTACGCTGGGACGCTACTACCAGATTGGACGTGGGGTGTGGTTCGTTCGTCCATCCGTATCATCACGGGATTTTGAGTCAACAAATTCAGGTACTGGGTCGTGGATTCTGAACGCCGCTCAGAGGTTCAAGGTTCGCAATTTCCACCATTGTTTCGTGCTCATAGATCGACTGATTTCGTGCGTCTCTACCCAGTCCACTCATTTTGTCGGTGAGTTAAGGCCGCATCAACTCGATCGATGGTGATCTGATGATCACGCACGCAGGTCTGGATGTGGTCCCGCTATATCCGGATCTGGAGCAAATTGGACCCGAATACGCATCTAGAGTGAGTTGGGTGCAAGCCAATTTGTAAGTCGTCAATCGCTTGGTCCCACAAGGCTTATTTCACGGAAGCGTGGCATGATTCTGCAGCCTTGAACGTCTACCCTTTGCCGATGAAGAGTTTGATTTCGTGTCAGTCCTTGCTGTCGGTTTTATACTTGTCCTTTTCTGACTATTGCGACATATTTCCTATTCGCAGCTATGCGAGGCGTATTTCCCGTGGTGTCCCTGAAGATAAAGTAAGTGCACTGCATCTTATTGTTCATTTGTCGCACTGACAATTCCCTCGCATCAGTGGGACCAACTGTTAGAGGTTAGTCAGCTACCAACACATTTCCATCGCACACTTGTACTGATACATATCCAGGAACTTTCCCGCGTGCTGAAGCCAGGCTGTGCCATTCAAGTACAGCATATTTTTTGTTCATTTTGTGCCAGCATACTCACTCAATCTTAGCTATCTGAAGAAGATCTGTATTTCCCGGGTGGTCCCCACGACCTGCCCTCACCCAAGGATGATTCATCACGGCCGGTGCAATCCCCTCCCGTGCAGTCCCATCCAACCTCCCCACTCAAGCAATCCAGTGCAACTGTACCGCCCGTTCCACCACTTCCTACAGATACCTCCCCTCTTTCGTCAGTCGAAGCTGCCTTCGATAAGATACCAGCCACTAGCCCCGCCGACAGCCAGGGTCATGTGGCGTTTTTCAATCCGCGCAACCCCCCAGTCAACCCTCGCGACCATTCCTTACTCGAACATATATACAACGAGATGCACGCTGCGCGTTTTATCAACCTCGGGCCGCTGGCCATCATAAACAACATGTTGCCTCTGCATTTCAGCGGTGAGTCTGCATCAGAGCTGCTATTTTTTGTGATTAACGCCGATGTGATCAGGTGTACGCACCCATCCTCCTTTACTCACCATGTTCCCGCCCCCGCCACACGTCTATTCTGCGATGGCACCGCAGAACCATGACGGCACCACGTCGGACGTCCCACCGTCCCAGCCTGCACGGTTTCAGTCACCGATGACACCCGTCCAGCAAGCCCAAACGATCGAGGAGGAAGCCATAGGCCAGCGATTACAAAGGCTCGACCTTGCGCTTCCTGCATCCAGTCCGGGCAGCCCGTCGCCTTTCATCCTAGTGCCCCAGCTGGTCTCAGGGAGCGCGCGATATGCGCGACTCGACATGGGGCGCTACATCGCCTACGCCCCGCGCTCCCTCTTCGCGCCGAACCCATTCCAGCGGAAAGACCCGCCCCCTTCCCAAGCCGGGGCCGCACCACAGTCCCAGTCCCAGAAAACGGAACTGGGGAACCGGGTCCGCATCGACGCGATCCGGTACGACATGCGCACGCTCAACCTGCAGCTCTCGCTGCGCGTGCAGGAGGTGCTCGCGTGCTCCGAGGCGATGTGGGACTTTGTCGTGGACTTCCAGAGGGCGCACGCCGTGGCGGACCTGCCTAAAACCCCGTCGTCGCATGCGGTGAGGGGCCGGTTCTCGCGGCAGAACTCCGAGGCCGTGCCGCTGGTGTCGCCCTCGCCCATGAAGCGCGCCTTTTCCTCGTCGGACCCGATGGAGAAGATGCTCATGGAGCTGACCCGACCCCAGTTCGATGCGCTCCTCTCCAGGTTCAAATTGTGAGATTATTCCCGACGCCGTCTCCGTCTCTCGCGCCTGTCGTTTTGCTGACTTGCATCACAGTGACATGCAGGACCAGATGAGCTTCAGCGCGGTGCTGGAGGACCGACTCTGCTGGGATCCGGTCCCCCCCTCACGCACCGACGAGCGCAAGGAATTCGACGTGCTGTGCGACGTCTGGGCGCAGTACCAAGAAGATCAGCGTGCCGGCATCGCGCACAGACCGAGCAAAGCGCGCTCGAGTACCGCCTCCGCGCTGAATACCTCCGCCTCCCACAGCCACTCCACCGAGTCCTATCGCGACGGAGGAGACACCCTGCGCGAGGGCAAACCCGCAGGGCGGCCGGGGCTGGTAAATTTCGCGCGCGACGGACAAGCCTCTAGCGACTCCGATGCGCATCGTTTCCCCGCCGGACACCCCCCTGCCATCCCTGCATACGATCGTCTCTCCCGGACGATCCGTACCTTCGTCGCTTTCAAGGCGTAGGCAGGGCCTGGGCCGTTACAAATATGTGCACCGACGATCCCCCGTCGGTGCCGAAGGCGCCATCTTAATGCTCCCGCTCTGTTTCCACCCGTCCCACGTTCACGACTCACGAGCCGTCCCTGCCTCCCTCGTTTCCATCATAAATGGCCTTTCTTCGAAGTTGTGGCGCCTTCGCGCGCTAGGCCGCTAACGGAAGGTATCCAGGGGCGGTGGAACCTTATCATTGTATTGTGTTATCTGCGCTTTCCACCATCATTTACCAAGTGTTGTAGAATCACGCATAGAGTTTGTATACCCTCGATACCCCCGTTGCTACGTCGATGTACTACGTCCAGGCCGCACCGTATAGTTGGACGACTCATCACGAGTAGATTAGATGTGCGAGTCTACGAGAAGGGCGCTGCACTACGTAATCAGATATCGCATGCTTTGTCTGCACACAATCAAGCACTTCGTCATACGACCGGTGGTTGCTCCAGAGTGTTTACCCGAGGTCGCCCATGTCCGGATCGTCGTGGAGGCTGGAGCGATGATCATACGCATGAAGCGGTACGTACTCGAGTCGGTCGCGCCAGGGCATCCGAACCGCTTCCCTCTCACTCACGCTGGAAACAGACGTTGTAAGTTTTAGCTATTCTTCCCTAGTTCTCCCGTCGGGCTGGGCGTGTCCACTACATAGTACTGTCCTGCGCGTCGCGCCGGACACCCGGAGAAGCATGGGTGCATCCATAGCAGCCGTATGTACGCGTCCAACGGCCTATTCTCGTCATTGTTCCGAATCCCACTGTATGACGATCAGAATTCGCCGATTACACAGCCGCCCGCGCGTGAGCTCAAGTGGGAGGCCAGTTGGCTGTTGTGGGACAGGCGTCGCCATGCATGGGTCACCAATTGTGCCCAGGTCGGGCTCCGAGGCGACCTTTGGGCTTAGAACGGCCCTTGTGTGAAGCTAAGCTCAAGCTTCGACGCTCGCCTGCAGGATCCCAGCCACACCCTCCATATAAGGTTCGACCGCTGCCTTTCCGGGGCCAAAGTTGCCTTTTCGGTCGACGGTGGCTTGCTCTGCTCCCGCACTTTGCCCCATTCGCAATTCGCAACTGGCAGCGGGTTCTCTCGATAGGTCTCATCGTGCCGCATTCAGCAGTACCGTTCGCCTGCACCGGCAGCCTCGTATTCATATGGGCGATAGACCCGCCGATTGCAGCCTCCCCGCATGGACATGACATATGAATACGAACCACTGGCACCGTCGCCCAGACCGACGACGAGAGCGCAGATCGACCGCGCCAAGCGGACTCGTGCAGGCCGTGCTGTTTTCTATGACAGCATTCGAGTTCATTCATACGTATACCGGGCCTAATTGACGTGCACATCCGCGGTCGAAGCTCGGAGGCCGAGTCTCGCTCGAGCATTTGTATGAGCGTGCACGAAGAAGACGATGATGGCGCAGGGCGTGGACGATGTCGGTCCTCCGTCAGGCAGTCGTCCTGCCTTTTGGGACGGCGTGTCTCTACCTCCACCTCTAGGTCTCGATCTCGGGTTCCAGGTTCCAGGTTCCAGGCTCCAGATTTTCACCTTCTGAGTTCAGCGTTCAGCGTTCTGCATCCTGCACCGCTCACCGGAACCCACCATCCAGCTGAATCAGCCCGAAGAGTCCACCCAGTATTATTAGCAGCGCTCACACGCAAGCCACGGCAAGATCTATCATCTCACACACTCCCAATTCCAGCCTGCGGGTGCAGACGGCCAAGCTGCGGCTCGCCTGCAGTGTCTCTCTACTCTCCGATCTGCAGTCTCTATAGGCCTTCTGTTAAGATCGTGGACGTTCACCGTACAGCGCATCAGCGTGGTACACCAGACAACCTCATAATGCATGAGCTTATAACGCATTAAATGTCATAATGCCCACGCCGAGTGGGGACTTGGGGTTAGTCACCTCAGGCTAAACGTCGTCGATATGCTCATGCATAGAATCTCATCATCATACGCCAGGTGGGGGACCAACGTGATGCATTATGAGATTGTCTACTGTACTTACGCCCCCGCACCGCATCCCGGGCCAGCTGGACCAGGCTCTCTGCCCCCAGCTGTGCCCACCCCTGGCGGCAGAATTCGAACACCCAGGACGGAGAAAGTTGCTACGCAACGCCACAGGATCAAACTCTGTTCATCTTCTTCCCCTCCTGCGCACGACGGGGCTGGAATTAAGCTCAAGGTTCGCTGCGTGCTTCGGATTCGAATCCGGACAGGGGCAAGGATCAAGGATCAAGCCCATCGCCCATTCGCCGAATTCGAGTCAGCTCTGCGGGGATGAGTGCGAGAGTCCATGATACTGAGAGCCTCGGGGAATCTCGCCGCGGCCTGCGTATACGTAGCGCGCTGGGAAGCTGCGTGCAGATCCGCCAACGTTACGGTGCAGGGTGGCGTGTGCGTGTATGCGTGGAGAGCCAGCTGAACGCCGGACGCGTACGAGCTGCGGTGTCTCGATCACTCCGAGTCTCCCATGGACGATAAGGTGGGGGGAGAAGAGAAGCGGGCCATCTAGATTCTAGATCGAGGTAATACTGGACGGGGGCTGCGAAGCCCCGGAGGACGGACGCTCGGTCGTCGCTCGATAGCTATGGATTCGTTGCCAGCCAGGAAGAAACACTTTACGGCAAGCGACAGGCCTGGATATCGATATCTCAGCGCGCGTGCTCGCGAGACCTGTGCGTAATGGAAACGAAGAAAATGCAATTAAGCAACTATAGCGCGGTACATACACAATGTAATGGATGTGTACGAGTCCTCGGTGATCTGCATGCCATTTTAGCGCGCTCGAGAGAGACACATCGTCCCATCGCCATCATGCATCATCGATATCACCTCTGCGAGCGCACACGCCCGCGGATGATGCGACTGACGCGTAGCGTATCCCCCGCTCCGGGACCGCTCCCCTCCAGATTTTGCGTCGAGCTGCCCATCAATCACAAGCCAGCGGCGTCTGCAGCTCAGTTGGCATCTGGCATCTGTCAGCCGCATACGGCCTCGAGGATGGTGGGATGGCCAGATCCGGTGCGTGGGCTGATGAAGCAGCTGAATACTGGATATTTGAATAGTGAGCGCTGAGCGCCGAGAGCCAATCAGACCGCCCTAATATGTCCAACAGGGTCCGGAGGGCGTCCATCCGTATCTGTATCTGTATCTGTATCCGTATCCGCATCCGTCTCGTTCACTCTTCTTTGGTCTCCAGTGACACGGGGGGCGACCAATCCCATGCGAGGCCGACGAACGAGCGTGTAGGGCGATTGGCAATGCGAGTACAGTGTTGGCTGCGGTCTGTGGAAGCGGAAGTACGCGCCTGCAGGCGTCCTTGTCCTTCGCATGCAATACGTGCAGGCTTTGCTTCCCCGCCCCTGTCAAGAGTCAGTAGCTCTGGCGTCCAATGAGCGATGGCCATCGGGCCTCAGGCGTCAAGCTTCAAGTCTCAGGCTGAGGGCGCAGCGACACATCTGTGAGATCCGGATGAGGCACCTCTCTGCATCCGGCGCGTGAGTGGCGTGCAGCCAGATGAGCCCACGAGCCATCGCGCCATCGCGCCATCTGGAATCACGCAGCACGGGCGACAATGGTGCGGTCAGCTGGCCGGAAGGTGATTGGATCGTCGTACGGAGAAAGGCGTGAGTGAAGACGGCAACTCGCGAAGGGCCACTGAGGGGTATGAGGAGAACGACATGTACGCACATACCTCCTGTTGGCCGACCTAGGCATGCGCGCGCACTGGCCAGTGCTGACGATCACGCGGGCGGACACACGCGAGGGCTGCAGCTCGCTGCAGCTCACGCAGCACCCTCTATAGGGCGCTCGATCGCCCCCTGCATGCTTCCCCTTCTGCGAGAGATCCGCCGGACGCACTGACGGCGCGTACACGTACATCAGCCTCTGTGCCGGCATCCAGTGGCGTCCAACGTCGCATTTCGTAAGATGCAATCCGGCCCTCATAAAAGTAACCATATCTGACACGCTGCCCTACCGAAGGAACCTTGTTTGGCAGGGGACGCCCACACGCCCGCATATGTCCATCTGCATTCCTTTTCGGGCCACACAATACTGGCATCACCTGGAGCGCATTCACAGCGGCGGTAACAGATTCCTGCAGCACATAAGCACATAACACTGGCGACCGCTGCCGACGGGATGACGCAGCACGCATTGGTGATTCGGCTGACTGGGCTCTGGAGAGCAAGGCCCTCTTCGCGTCAGCACCATTACGCACAGCAGCGTCCAGTCAGTCAATCCGCCAAGGGGGGCGTATCGAAAATCGGAAAACATCGAACCGCGGCCACATCACACCCAAGGCCGTAATTCCCTCCCACAGCGCTGCCGCCCGTCGACATCTCCTACTCGGCTCCGCATTTCTGATCGAACAGCGCGCGTCTGCGCTGTCTTCCCGGCCAGACAGCGACAGCGACGACACCAGCGCCAGCACTAGACGGTTGCCAGGGCCTTGCTGGACGAGAGATCGACTAGAAGGCAAAGTAGACCGCGCGCCCGGAGACGTGGCGTGATTCGCGCGAGCAGCAGCAAAGCCCAAGCTCCAAACGCGACGCGGACCTACAACCATCAATTCATAATTCAATAGATCAATATGTTGGCAGTAGGAGGGAACGCTTGGCTTGGCGTGAGACGGCAAAGTGCAGGCGGAGGAAGAGCGCAGATAGAGTGTTGGCAGGGAGAGCGCGTAGACTACTGCAGGGTGTTGACCGGGTGGAGTGGTGCCTTCGCGACGTAGCCAGGTCACTGAGGGACCAGAGCCCTCGGACGAAAGGACACTTTCTCCGACGTCGACGACAAGCGAGAGACCCTGTCCAGGAAGACGACGCGGGTGCCTGGGGATGACGAAAGACGAAAGGGGGGAGCATTGCCATGAGAGCTTGGCACTCGTAGCGGTCAGAAGGGCAGTCTAAGACGTGTCCCGACGTTGCGCACGTACCTCTGGCGGTGCGTGCGGGTACGGGCGGCGGCCAGCATCCCGCGCGCGGTCGGACCTACCTGATCTCGGTTCCTGCAGGCGACGGGGGACGCGAATTGAGCAGGCATTCCCACTATGCGAACGGTGATACAGGCGAGGAGGGCGACTAGAAGAGGGGGGAGATGCGTGGAGACGGCGGGATGCACGCAGTGTGCGACGTGAGGACACACTGCGTACAAGAGCGGCTTCAAGTTTGCCATGTTATAAATCCTGACTGTAGCGTATATATCCCTCACGCACGCATACGCTGAGGTGATACACAGAACGACGGGATGACTCAGACAGTCAATGTTCAGCGCTCAGCATCCGCGGCGGAGAGGGCTGCAGGGCGAGGACTCCGAGGAGAGCGCACCCGATACGGGCGCACGCGGATCTTGAGGCTTGCGGGGTTGGGACCGTGTGCTTCTAGCGATGGTGACGATATCGAGGGCCCGGCGGTATTTCCAATTGCGGGCACGGGGGCAGTTGCGCGGGGATGTGGGCTGATGATCCATCCGTGGGGTAAGGAGGGGAGGAGGGGTGTGCAGAGGAGCGGGGTACGGTAACGCGGCCGTGTGTGTCCTATTGGACATGATTGTAGCGAATTGGGAGAGGGGGGAGGTCGCCTGGGGAGCGGCGATTCCGATGGTAGGGTGTGCTTCTCGCAGGGACGCGCGACGGAGATGGAAAGGAAAACAGCGGTGGATGGGCACGGCGAGGGTGTAGATGAGATGTGCAATTCATTATTGGGAACGCGGGGACGCGAGGATGCCTGAGGCAAAGGAAATGGGGGTACGGAGCGGATCCGCGGGGGTAAGCAGAAGTGCTTAGTGCGGTGTGTCACCGCTTTCGTTCGCGACGCGGTGTGCGCCAAGGTCGGTGTACAGTACGCAAGGGACGCGGCGGATGGACGTCGACATCAGCCGAGCTGCGCGATCGGAGAGTCGGGCCCCGAATTGGGATGACAAACGACTGGATCCGGCAAACGCTCGCGGAGGCTGTCCGTACCAGTATCGTATCTCGTAATGCGCGCAACTACGCTTTCACTATGCAAGAGGCTACGCCGTTCGACGCTCGAGGACAAACATAGGATGTGATGCGAAAGGCCTTGGCGGATGGGACGCTGGAGGATGACGATCTCCCGGTTCGGTCGGTGGCCTGTTCGGGGGCCTCGGCCAGTGCCCAAATATAGCGCTAAGGTTGCCATATGCGCTGTGTGCCTGACGGGAGCAGTGGGTCACGAGCGGCGAGCGTGGGATGGCAGGGGGCTCGATCGGGGAGGGAGGACGGGGAGGATGAGATGTGGCGCAGGTTCGCTGTCAGGCGAAGACGCTGCGAAAGCTTGCTCGTTGCCCGAGACGGCAGGTGGGGCACCATTCTGGGGAGAGGCATGCACCCCCGGGACGAGCGGCGGAGAGCCCGCTGGGGGCGAGGCCTGGCAGACTGGCTGGCCGTGATGGGCGATAAGATAATGGCAGGAGCGGGTGGCGTGGGAGCGGCCCATCGGGAAGTCGCGCGGTGGTCGTGTTTGGCAGCGTGTTCGGATATATAGGGCAGGTCACGAAAATGGGAATGCCGTTTCCCTCCCAAGTCCTCCCATTTCCGGGCAACACCTTTTCGGGCATCCCTCGCCTACCGCACCGTCTGTCCTCCTCCCCTGCCTCTTCCCCTCCGTCCTCTCTTCCCCTGCGTCCCCGAGGCGCGGACTCGGTGTCTTATACTCCCTTCCCCAGTTGATGGCATTCCGCCTCAACAACTCTCCTCAAGTCCACCACCAGAACCACCCTCACACCTATTCCAACCCCGCGGACCCCGTCCCGCCTTCCCTTTCGGGCTCGACCATGCCTCCACCTCCCGATCCAGCCTCTCCGGCTCTCTCCAACAAGCGGCAACGCATCGACCCCATTCAAGACCCTGCCCACCACCCTCCAGAGGATGCCTTCGTCGCTGACCCCGAAGCCGGCGAGTCTGCCGGCGACGACGACGACGATGAAGAGAAGCCCAAGTCAGACAAGAAGGCTGGCCGCAGAAAGATTAAGATCGAGTTTATCCAAGATAAATCACGTCGCCACATTACCTTTTCCAAACGCAAAGCAGGTATTATGAAGAAGGTGTGTCTCCACTGTTTCTATACCTTGTAGGCACGCTCATCGACGCGTCGCGTCGCGTGTTGCAGGCATACGAGCTTTCGACCCTCACCGGTACCCAAGTCCTCCTTCTCGTCGTATCCGAGACCGGTCTCGTCTACACGTTCACGACTGCCAAGCTCCAACCCCTCGTCACCCAGCCCGAGGGTAAGAACCTTATCCAAGCCTGCCTCAATGCCCCGCATGGCTCGCTCCCCTCCTCTATGCCTGTCGGCACCCCCCTCGGCCGCTCGAACCCCATGTCGATGCCCACACACCACGGTGGCCCACCCCCAGGCGCACCCAACGTCCCCGGCGGGCTCGCCATTGGCGCCGCTTCCGGCAAAGACGAAACCGACGACGCAGACCCTGACGACCCGGACACCTCTGCACAGGCTGCCGCACCTGAAGGCCGCTCCCGCAAACGGCGCCGCGCGTCCTCCTCTACCGCAGGGCAGTCCGCTGCCACCGCCACACCTTCGCGGGGCAACCCCTCCCCAACCGGCGGCTCGGCACCCATCCCGCCGAGCACCTCTCCCCACGCGCGTGCACAACCGATCCCGCCGCTCGCTGGGCAGCCGCCCCCCCTTGCGATTCCGACCGGCCCCGGACAGACCATGCAGGGCTCGCTTGACCACGCGCACTCGCCGCGGCAGGCACAGGGCCAGCCGCAGCCGACGTCGCCGAACTATACCACGCATGCGAGCGGGAACGCGTACGGCGCGCCGCAGGGCGACCCTGGGATGTATGGTGCGCCTACGCACGCGGGGGGCCATGCGGGGTACCCGGGCGCGGGGCCGTATGGGTATGACACGGGCGCGCCGGGGCAGCAGGGTGGCATGGCGGCTGCGCATACGGGACCGTGGGGCGCGCCGCCGCAGGTGCAGCAGGGGAGCCATTACGCCAGACGGTGAGGGCGGGAGTGTCGCTGTGACGTTGGATGTGTGATGAAGATGCGGTGGTGCGTGTATGTGTGTCTGGTGCGTAGTGGAGGTGGAGACGATACATGCAGTAATGCGCGAGCGAGGGCGCGCGCGCGGAACATTGGCGATACGCGCGTCCATCATACGTATACCTAATGTCCTTTTTCTGTCCGTCCACATATTCCTTTGAAAACGAGGCCTAATGTCCGTCCGTCCTGTACATGCTCCCTGCCCACGCCCTACCTCCTTGTTGCCTCCCTGTTCCTTCTTGGTGTCCCCGGGCTCGTCGTGGTCGTCGCGCCTTCTTACCCTTACCCTTTTCCTTACTGTTATCCTCTTACCGCATCCCCGATCCCTGTCCTCGTTCTCGTGCGGTCACGTCCGTGTCCTGCAGGCTCTCCGTCTTGTGTTGCGTTGGTTCACTGCCTGCCTGTGTCTCGATTGTTTTACGAATCACGATGTGCCACGACAGCGATAGCTCTTAGTGCGATAGTCCTAGCCGTAGCCGTAGTAGCCCTAGCCTTAGTATATCCCCGAGTTCCTGTGTCGATTGAAGCCAAAGAATGTCCCCGCTGTATATATATGTATGCCATTTTTTGGATGTACGGTTCTGCGATGGTGGATTTGTTGGTGTGATTTGAAAAGGTGGGAGACTTTGGACCTGTGTCGTCAAGGTGAACGCTACAGCCAGTAAGCTGTAATGCTGAATTCTTGCTAACGTGTTCATTCATTTCAATCATTTGAGAGTGAATTTCCTGACCAGATGGGTTCGGTTTACAATTGCATGCTTTACATTGTTCTCAATCGAACCGATTCTCGGGTCGACGTTTCGAGAAAGTTCGGAGTTTAGAGTAAGATGATTGCCATATACAGAGGACGCAGCCACTCCGTATAATAAAGCAGACGCGTCCCAAACCACTGCACTCTCCGTCTTTGTACTCATCGTTGCGTGAACCTAGAGACGCATAAAACATGCCTCTTAACTACTCAAAGTGGGATGCACTCGAGGTGGCTCCTTTCCATTCCTTTTTGTCACGCTTCAGCTCGATTGATCGCCATACAGATATCCGACGATTCGGACATTGAGGGGCATCCGAACGTCGACCACAAGTCCCTGGTACGGTGCGTAACCGTCCCAGACGCGTCCGGTCGTCCCTGCTGACCTCCAGCGTTGCCCAGATGGAAGCAGCGCGACATCCACGAGAAGCGCGAGATGCGCAAGCAGCGGACGGCCCAGCTCCAGGCCGATATAGCGTGCAACCAGGTCCTGCAGCCCCGTTTGCGCACCATCACGGAGGAGGTGGCCGCACAGGGCCCCGCGCACTTCTCGTCGCTCGTCGAGCGGTTCAGGACGGCGCCGTCGCCCGCGGCGCCGCCCACCGATGCGCCGGAGCAGAAGACGTACGACGAGATGCTGCTCATGCTCATGATGCAGGTGTGGGAGGAGGCGAAGAAGCAGGGGATCGAGAAGGACGACCCGCGATTGGGCGATGTGCTCGTGGAGGGGCTGAAGACGCACATCGCGAAGATGGGCGAGCACCAGGAGGGCCTGAAGAAGGAGCTCGCGCAGCTGGAGGAGGAGGCGAAGAAGAAGATCACTAGTGACGATATACGTGACGGGTGGGATTCACATGTGAGGACGTTCTCGCGTGTCTGGGAGCGCATCGCGCTGAGACTTTTCGTTCTCGATCGCAGTATGTGCCTCCGAAACCCGCGCCTCCACCGCTCAAGGGTGTGAATCCGAACGCGTCGAAAAAGAAGACGACTGCGACCGAATTTGAGGTCCTCAACCCTAAAGGTGTGAACGCGGCGTCCGACTCGTTCGCACAAGGATCGTCGTCGTCGTCGAGTGCGGCGGCTGAGGACGCCGCTGACGAGTTGCCCGAGCTGACGCCGTCATTGGAGGAGTTCGCCCGTCTCCCTCTGCGCGGGTACGAGCAGTCTTGGGAGTTCATCAAGGGCCACCCTGACGTTGTCGTTCCTGGCGCCTCGGACGCGCTCCTCGTAGCGGCGTTCAGAGCCCAAGGCGAGGGCCAGAGCCGCTACGCGCAGCAATGTGTGCACCAGAGCCTGTTGCTGCAATACTGCGACAAGCTCGGTGGTGACGGCGTCAGGGTCTTCTTCCGGAAGTGAGTGGCGATCTCGTGGCATTCGCCGTCACGCTTCTCGTCTCGTTGCTGACCGTGTTTGTGGCGCATCATCAGAATGGTGGATCGGGACCCGCGCGCGACGTCCGTGTTCGAGAAGGACGTCGCCGACACGTACGCACACCTCGTCGAGCGGGTGCGGATCTCAAAAGCCGAGGAGGACGCAGCTGCCGCCGGCACGGAGCAGATCCAGCTCGTGCCAGAAAACCCGGACCAGACGATCACGTTCAACGTCCCCGATGGCCCGCCGCCCGAACACATCCAGCTTGAGGGCGAGGGCTTCGAGAATGTGGACATCGAAGATGTGCGTCGGGCGCTGCAGACACGCTGGGACGTCTTCCAAGGGTTCAGCAAGCCGCTGCAGGCGGCACTGCAGTCCCAGAGTCTGGAAGAGGTAAACAAGGTTCTTGGGAACATGCGTGTCGAGGAGGCGGAGGAGGTCGTGAGGCTCTTGGATGTCGTCGGGATTTTGAACTTCTCCGACGGTGGTATAAGAGACCAAACGGGGAAGGGCGACGAAGCAGAAGCGGAAGCGGAAGTGGAAGACTCGCAATGAAGATAAGCCTCCTTGGTATGTACATCGTGCTGTCCCCGGGTTTTCTCGCTAGGATCCCGTATTTCCTTGTATTGTTGAAAGTTTCCTGTGCTTGTTTCCTTGCAGGTACCCGTGATCTCGAAGACCAACTCAATTGTACGAATTCTCATTGTGTATCGGAGCAATCGATGTAATACATTGGCTTTATGAACTATCTGAATTTAATATCACTCTGCCATTCATCCGAAACAAGCATACATCTTGTGTTATTGTTGAGGATGATACGGTTTTTATCGCTGATCAAGGAACGTGAAGGAGCGGGAATTTCACCGCAAACGGACTGAACCGCCTATTCTGTAGGACTCCTTAGCTCTTCTGTCTGGTTCGTACTTCCATGCCATCATACGGTTGCAATTGCTTAGTCCTTTCCATGATAGTAGAAGCGCTCGTATTTTTCAAAGAGGGCGTGCCACGTAGACATGGCCACCATCGCTCACAAGCTGCTGAGAGACATTTGAGTTTGCGATCATGTATCAGACTATGCCGGCATACACATTTCGAGATCTTGCCAGTATTCGCCCCACTAGGCGCTTAATGTACGCAAACCAAGGTGCGCATTGCAGCTCGTTTCTATGTGAACCGAGGGCGTGTCCGATGAGAAGGGTTGGAATTTGGAAGATCCCAAGTCGAGTACCCTTCGACCCTTCCCTGCGGACCATTTCTCACGATTCGTACACGTCCTCGTTCCAATGCGGAATCGAAGCTACGGCTGCATTTGCGCTGACTACCTTCTCTTCGATGAATGCAAGCAGGAACAGTGATAGTCAACGCTATAGACGCATCATATCTCCTGTGGCAATCCGGCGAAGGATGCGAGCCGGACGATAAATAAGCTGGAGCGAATATAATCGCCAGATCCCCACCTTGGTCCACTGCACGGTTTGATAGGCGTCCGTCAATTCTCGACTTGTCCTGTACGATCAACCACCACTCATTGTTTCTGTTCCTCCTTGTGTTGTCATGTCATCATTCATTTCGTTACAGACACCCGAACCATGGATTTTAGCGGCATTGTTTTCACGGTCTGTCATCCTTGACGATTTTACTCCGCTAATCTGAGCGTTCTGAATGCGGACATTCTGTCAGTGAAACCCTCTTGATCGTTATACCTATCGTCAACCTCCTGTGGACGAGCTCCCAGGGCAGCCTAGCTAGTTGTTCCGCTGTACGCCTGCAGAATAAGTGAGTCATTGAACTAGCTACCGAATATATCGATGTTTAATACTTAGCAGAATCAGAAAGCATCGCACCCATGACCTTGTAATTGTACGTTCATCCTAGTTACGATATCGCTCCGAGGCCCATGCAATAAATGATATTTCTAGCCTACGCTGCTCTTCGTTGGTTTCATTGTTACTCTCACTCTTGAAACTGGAATATTCTTCCAAGCCGTCGGGGATACATGGATGTCCACGATTGATAACGCGGATGCGTCGTTGCACGACACAGACGCATATGTTTTGAGCGTAACATGTACGCACGTTTTCTTATTCTTCGCCATCGGCGCTTGATTAAATGCCGAATAGCCCTCTTCTTAGCTTGTAAGTTCTGGATGGGAACTTCTTACATGGTAAGCTAATGAAATTTCACATACCGATCAGACCTGGTCGCGGAAGTGAGTGTACATCACTTTGTTCTACCGTCTCAGAAGCCTGATATCACATAGATGTCAACAGTCTTCTTCTTACACATTTCTCTTGCCTTTCGAATCCAAGACCTTCTCAGGTCACCTGCGCTTTGGGAGTTGTCTTTCATCATGGTATACGAATTACTTCAAATATGTGAGATATTTTATATTACACCGTGTCCCGTGTGAGAAGTCGCTCACAAGGCCTACATAGCTATGGTCGCCACCTTTGCGGTTGCGGTCCATGGGGTACCTAAAACAGCGCAGGTGCCGCTATTATCAATTATTTTTGTCCTATTGGGCTCTGCACTTGGCTTGCTGGCTTACAGTGCTGGGTGTTTAGTGAGTAGTGATAACGTCTCTAGCTTGTACGTATCAACTTATTTGCTATATAGTGTCCTGCGAAACGGGCCCACGTTAGTGAAGAGGGACGCATGTGCCCCAAAGTCGTCATAGGTTAGATCATCCAGTGTCCTCATGCAAGATGGACTACTTATGCATCGTAGGTCTCTTCGTCAGCGACTCTTTTGCGACCATCTTTATGGTCGCAAACATCATATGGTTTCTTGAACATGTAAGTACCGCCGTTCTTCGGATATTCATCAGCGTTCCTGAGAGTTCCTTTTTGGCTACCAAGCCTGACGTGATGTAGGTAGACTATCTCGTCTATCGTTCGTGATACTCAATTTCATACACTAGGCAGCTCATCGTTCATATGATATTGACCAAAACACATATGTCTGCACTGGGGTACTTTCTGTACATCAGCGATAGGGACGTCTCTGAGGATGGAGGTGACTATCAGTCTCAGATTCGCGTTGCAGCGTCAGATAAGGAGATGGTTGCGATGCTCAAGGTATGTGTATGGATCGAATCTGGTCTACATATAACAGCTCGTGCTAATCGCTCAAACTCAGACTTCCATGCTGTTATAAACAGAACTGCGAGGTGAAGGAGGTGAAATTAGACTGTTGGCTATTCATGTGCGACGCCCGAGCTGGAGAGCAGTCTTGGGTATTTTTGATCTTCCCCGACCGGTCTTGGTGTATCGACTCACGGTTAGAAAACCTCTTTTGAATGCTGTACGAACAATATCTTTGTTTCTTCTGGACTCCAGGACAGTACGTGTGACAAATACAAGCTGGGAATTTGGCAAAGCGCACAGTCATGCCTGCTATGCAGGCCAAGTACTGTTGCTACGTGTCTGTCGCATCTGTGGCGTCCTGCCGCTTGAAGCTCAATGGAACTCAATATTTCTAAGGAAACACGACAGTAAATGAGGAGTCCGACCGAGACGTTGGAAATAAATTAGGTTCCACTGCTAGCTCACGAATCTAATGATAATACAGAAGTCTGACGTCGTACTAACGGCGTATATCAAAGCATTTTCGAGATTACTTCATCTAATGTGCCAGCCGACGACATGTTCAGTTGTCTCTGTCAGTTTGCAGCCCATAAACAAGCCCTAATGCGACTCGTGCGGCAGCCTTCCTCCTCTCCCTCATCTTCCATGCCGCTGATCTCCTCCTTCATGCCCTGCAGCGCGCTCAGCACACGCGAAAGATCAAACGCAGACATCTCAAAGTCATCGTCATCATCGCGGTGCTCAAACGAATGGTGTTCGTCGCCAGAGTCAGAAGATGATAGCGTCTGACCAGACTCCGACGGTCGCGAGATATCCGAGATTGGCAACGGAACTGAGGAGCCGAAGATACGTCGGGATGTTTCTGCGATCTCGGCTTGAGAGGGTAGGTCTGGGTCCTCCGCGTCCTCACTGGGACTGCTCATGAAGAGCAGGCCATCGCCACCAAAATCAGAGACAGAGGCTAGAGACCGGTATGAGGCCCCGGTGTGCATTGGCACCAATCTGTCAGCGTCCAGTGAGCCAGGGGACCGAGGAGAGGGTGCAGACACGAATTCCGTGAAATCGTCGTCGAAGCCTAAGCCAGAGAAATCGCGACCTTCCACCGTTGGCGTGTTGATTGTGGGGGTAGGTATGTCCTGCCACGGGCCCGAGTTCAGGTCTCGTCCGCTGGTAGTCCAAGCTTGTGCATCTTCCAACTCCCGCTTATCGTCTTCCTCCTCAAGCCACTTTTCGAGCTCTTCCATCTCTCGCTGCATTCGGCTCTTCTTTGCATCGCCGATGCCAGGACGCAGTTCTCCCGTAGAATCGCTGGCACCTATGCTATCCGAGATGAGAGCCCGCAAGCCGTCCTCCTCTTCCTCCTCTCTTGCCCAGCCAATGAGTTCACGAGCGCGGCTTGCGCTATTTCGAGTAGAGTTGGACTGCACGATAGACGGCCACATGATCGTGCTCAGTGCGTCGATCACCCGAGGGAGGCCAGGAATACCTGAAAATAATCAAATATGACGTCTATTGATACTTTCACCGCATCGAAGACTTACGAAACGCACATACCTGAATCCTCGTTGTCGGACAGTCTCCCACCATCCTGCGTAGACCTCTGCGAATCTCGATCGCCCTCTATGTACTCAAAGCCGTGAGATGATAGGAATTCATCTGTGCCTTCACTGTCATCTACGCTCGTTGTAGCACTGCTTCCGAATCTGACAGCCAGTGCTACGTCCGGATCGTGGTGCTTCAAGCTACTGTGAATGTCTAGAATTTGCTCTCTCAAAGGCTGATGCGCGGGCTCAATAAGTGGAGGTAACAGATAGGCCAATACTCACGTCTCCTTGTTGCCAGACATACACGACAGCAGGGACGCCTTCAGCATACGATGATCTAAAATCTTGAGCGAGGCGAATCTCGAAGTGGACATTGGCGGTGTAGTACTTGTTCACGATGGTCCATGGGACGACATTGCCTGAGATATCACACGGAGAAGCCTTTGGATCGGAGAGAGCCTGAACACCTGAGTTGTCCGTCGGGGACAGTCACGGAAATGAAAGAAGTGTAGGACACATACGTTGTATGAATTGCTCAGCGGATTCGGACTTGGCAGAAATGACCAGAATCCTGCATTCCGCTGGGTTTGCCATATTGCCGGACACTGTGCAGACCTTTTACACTTGCGTGCCTGGAGGGTTGTTGCTCGATTGGAATTATTACAATAGTGCCATGTAGGCGGATGGTATGTAGGCACTTGATAGTCGAGCCCTGTCGAGCCGGACTTTTGAAGGACCTACTTCCAGCCACGTGATGCTGTCCGACTCTGCAAAGCTTTGATAAGGGCAAGAGGTGTAACTACGTGTTCCATTCCTCCCTACTTAAAGTCTAAGCCAACAAACCTAATCCAACCCAACTTGTTGGGATGTAAGTAGCTGCTCGGAGAGTATGTTTAATGAAGCAGGCTAAGACTTATCTGGACCCTGATCGTTACATTCCGATCAATTCCACCACACCTGCTCGCAATCATATATATGTCGAATTCCCTATATGAGGTAGTCTGTACCTAGCACATCCTCAAGCCTACTATACTCGAATTTCTAGCTGTTCATTTGAATGTCTTGCCTATACGATTGCCAGGGATAAAGGAAGCGGAGGAGGATGTGTCACACAGATCCTAAGACTGCGAACACACCTTCCAATTGAATCTCATCATTGTCAACCTGGACGGTTCTCATATAGCGGCATATCTCCAGAAATATCGGTGTGAACATGTATTTATGTAAGTGCCATTCTAAGGATATTCCCTGTAGTAAGTAAGACATTTAGAGTTTAGACGTCTGCGCGTTACAAAGACCGTGTACCATCGAAGATATCCACTCGTAGCAGTTGTTGGTGAAATTCCTTCTCCGGACTCCAAAAGGGACGATAGCTTTATTTCAGGGCCAAGCGATAATCATCGACCTAAGTACTCCGAAGTGTTTTAGTTCCGGAGTTCTCAATCACCACCATGGTCACAGTCGCGCCTTTCACTCTCCGTGATGTTGCTACCACCCTGAACTATTACAAGCCCACAGGGCGCGAAGCTCCTTATCAATATGTCGAGCAGGCCCCTCAAGGTGTGCCGAAGAACAATCTCGGGCTAGATGTTCAGGCCGTCGTGGTCCACGACGCCCGCGGCAGAGAGACAGTGTTTTCTACCGATACGACGGGCTTTCAGTTTGTGAAGCACACTAGTGCTGAGAAAGAATTCAACGACGAGGAGAAGGTGAAGACGGCGTATTACAAGGAGGTGGAGGAGCTCTTGAAAAAAGAGACCGGTGCCAAGCGCATCTTCGTCTTTGGCCATACCATCAGGTCTAGTGCAGTTTGTTCTCTACGTGTTGAGACTGGCATTGAGAGATTGGTACAGACGCCAGCCTGCTGGACGACAAGATTGTAACGCGGGCATCCGAGGACCTGTCGTAAGTTCAAAGCATATGTATTACCATGTGATATATGTAAATTGATGACACCTTTGTCTAGGAAAGTGTCCATATCGATCAGACATTTGAGGCGTCTGTCAACCGTGTCTATCATCACCTTGGCGACGAAGCGGATCGCTTGCTCAAAGGACGTGTACGCATCATCAATGTCTGGCGCCCCATCCATCATCCCGTCGCACACAAGCCGCTTGGAGTGTGTGACTGGCGCTACGTCGACACCGCGCACGACCTCGTTTCGACACGCCACATCTATCCTGATCGTGAGAGTGGCACCTTCAATGTACGCTACAATCCGAACCACAGGTGGTATTATCTTTCGAACCAGACTCCGGAGGAGGTGACACTTGTCAAATGCTACGACTCTGATGTGAACAGGGCTCGGTTGACGCCGCATTCTGCATTCGTTGATAAGACGAGTCCGCCCGAGGCTCCCCACAGACAGTCGATCGAGGTTCGATGCCTTGTATTTGACACTGAGTAAAAGCTTGGAGTATTCATTCATTGTATTAACACAACTACTTGTATCTCGATGAATGTTGTGCGGAGGTAGAGACATTACTGCTTTGTAGTAAGCTCTTTTTGTCTGCGCCTCTAATGGCCTCTTTTGTCTGAGAGTACTATTGCATTGAACGGATGCATTCGCGAACAGGCACAAACCTATCTTACACAGTATGAAAAAACGGAATGTTACAAGCAAACATCTCTTCAGCTATCCTAGGCCTGTGATTTCCGACGGCTCCGCGATCTCACTTCCACATAACGAAGACCTGATCATGTGAACCTCCGCTTCATACCTATCATACACCTGGTAGGTTTCCGGATCAAGCTATCGTATACTTGAAGCTGTGCCGACAGTTCTTAACATTACTGCGACGAGACAATGCACATCACAAACACGCACCGGTCCGTCTGACTCGGGGACAACGTCATACCGGCGGAAGATCGTGGCCAAAATGATGTGAAGCTGCATCAATGCAAAATAACGACCGATGCACGCCCTATGTGAGCCACCAGGACGACGAGTCAGAAGTTGTTAAAATCACAGATGGCAGCGATGACTCCTCACCTTGGGCCCACGGAAAATGGCGCAAAGGATTCCTGCATCCGTACCTTGGTCTCGGCGTCCGCCTCCAGCCAGCGCTCGGGATAGAACTCGGCAGCGTTCTCGCCCCAAACAGCCTCGTTACGATGCATGGTGTACGTCGGTGCGCTCACCCAAGTGCCTTCCTTGAAGTGCTGCCCCAGAATAGTCATGCCTCCCGCAGGCACGACACGTGGAAGGCCGCCACCGACGGTGGTGTGCACTCTGAGGCCTTCGTTGATGACTGCGTCGAGGTATGGGAGATCCTTCACCTGTTCATATGGGATGGCATCGTCATAGGACGTTCCAAGCGCTGCATCGAGCTCGGCTTGGAGCTTCGCCTGGACACGCTGTTCGCGGGCAAGGTAGTATGTAATTGCGCATGACGTGCTGCAGGAAGAGGTTACGTTGCCTCAGCAACAGCGCGGTAGACTCTGAAGCAGACTCGAAGACTTACTTCGCAGTGGTGTCTGCACCAGCAACGATCAAAACGAATGCCTCAGTACTCAATTCGGTCGGATTAAGCTTGTTTCCCTCATCGTCACGAGCCTCCAATAGCTTCCCGAGCATATCGTCCCGAGCTTCAGGTTTAGCAAGGCGGCGCGCAACGGCAGCAACCGACAAGCCTGCCAGCTTTGGTGCTGTTTTGTGCCCACGCCTGAACCGCGGGAGACGGGTCACGATCGGGCGCCAGTACGTTGGAAGGAGGCCGAGGCAAGTAATGGCTTCTCCACGATCAGCAAGTGCCTCGATGACGGAGAGATCCTCCATCTCGAGCACGTATTTGTCGGGACGTTCGATCGCTTTCATGCCATCTTTGTTGGACTTCGCAGTTTGTGCTATGTCCTTTCCTGCAGTGAGCATACCAAATGGCGAACCAAAAGCGAGATCGCCTGGTGTGAGAAGACATCAATAATGTCAAAGAGAAAATATAGGAACGGCTGAGAAAGACGTACTAATCGTATCGAATGACCAGAAGCTGAACCCTGAGGGACGAGATTAAATGTGATTAGTGCATCATCTTGTCAGACAGCAAGAAAAAGTGCTTACAGGGCATACAGTCGAACCAGACCCGATCATCATGTACCTTCCACGCAGTGTCTCCCAGCATCCCTTTCGTTCGACCACCGTCGGCCTCATAAGCGTGCCTGTGTAGTGTGTCCCATTGACGGACGAATTCTTGCACATATAGACGGGTAGTACTCTCTAGGGCACGCAGGCTCTGCGTCGCAAACATATGCGATTCGACGCGACGCTTCCTCGCATGATCAATGCGCGAACGTGTGGTGAAAATGTTCCTCACGCGGAAGTTACTGAAGGCATCGTAGAAAGGAGCTTTCAGTGTTCCCGACGCGTGGCCGTAAATTGCAATGAAGGCGGATGGATCCGCCACAGAGACATGGTCTGGAGCGAGCCGCACGAAGGGTCCTGAGGATACGTGGTAAGGTGTTCAGCACACCACTGGGTTGATAATGAATAAGCAAGGACAAATACCATATTTGTTATGCAGGTCGTCGACAGTAGTAGACCAGCGATTGCGACTGACGATCCATGCTAGCCACCCGTGTGAGAATTTAGCCAGGAGGGGTCCAGGATACGCGTAGAGTCCGTGTGGATCAGCGACATAAGATACAACATGCACTGTGACAGCAATGATAGAAAGGAGAATCACTAGACTGGCCAAATTTCCCGGCCAATTGATGAGGATATCCCAGGCCTGGACGAAGGACATGTTCTGCTGGGTCCCGGTGTGAGGAGACTCGGAGAAAGTCATGGCTGCGGTGGGGTGCAATATAATTATCAGCTGCCCGTTAGAATTCTTTTATAACAATCCCAACGCACTATTAAATGCATTCGGAATGGATTCTGTGATAATCAGAAAGACAGAGCAGTTACCATATGAATGTAATTGTTATTGGATAGCGCCGCAGAAGCCAACACAACTTCTTTACGGCACCAGCGGAAGCAGAGGCGCAGTTGATGCGACGCCAACGGGCGAGAATATGTACTTACTCTGAATCATTAGACAATGCCATTCATAACGGCATTGCATAACTAGAGTTCGCGTTGGTCAAATGGGAGAGCGCTTCGTTTGCAAGTGTCTTCCTATGCTATGTCACTGGTCATTCAAGTTGTCATTGGATTTCATTGGCTTTGCCAGCGCGCACCAGGAGCGCGTTGGCAGCCTACAGCCCGCGACCTGCTGGGGCCCTCTACATCCGCAGTGTCGTCGAGGGCCCAAACAATTATACAGAAACTCGTAGAATAGTATCAGATATGTGTACAATGAAGCCTGAGTGAAACAGACGCAGAGCGGCAGATAGGAATCATTTGATATTACCCAGCCATGGGCTTGTGGTATGTCACTGTTTTGCCGTCATTTAAAATGTGCAGACAGATACATCAACAGACCCCAGTTTCAATATTGTATATTGAACGCATACCTGAGTTTTTATTCCCTACTGCATCGTATACCCGGGCCGTGAGACGGATTTTCACGCAGAGTCCAGGTCAACCAAGGTGCGCGTGCTCGCCCGGAGATGCTGGTATTGCATGACAGACAGGATATTACAAAGGCATATCGCACGCACAGCGGAACATGAGCGAGACATAGGAGGTGCGACAAATGGCAGGACTTAGAACGCGCGAGCGCCAGCGTAGAAGTTGAGAGTAAGTAGAAGAGTGGAGTCCTGCGTCAGCGAACATTATTGAAGGGGCCCATCTTCCGACTTCTCGGAGCTCGGCATCGAATTAGTTGACCTCGCAAGCAGTGTAGATACTAGATAATAGAGTCTTTTCGCAATACCTAGAAAGCGTCTAAGTATACTATTGGCAACTAGCTGCGGAACGACCACCAGAGAAGCCTTCATTGAAATTCTTTGTCTTGCAAAGTACTAGTCCATGGGTTATAATTATAGTCCACACAAATTCAATAGTATATGTAGAGTTCAAAGCGGGCGGGCGCACCCTCGAATGTGGACTTCAGGTCCCTGGAATCCTCCTCATGTTCGTAATCATGCCGAATAACAGAAGCTCATTTGGGCATTGAGTGGCAGTTGGGTGGTCCAGCTTCAAATTAATGTTGTCCCTGTGATTCCCGGAGATGAAATTTGATAAAAATGAGGCCTCTCACATATTGCCTGTATTTCATTTGGGACGACGACCAGTACTGTCTTACCGTTCTACGGCCCGGGTCCTGCCAAATTCCAATGGTTCGTAAAATATCAATCCACATGGACTACAAAGTCCAGTGGCTTGATAAGGATGCGTTTGGCGTTACGTTGGAGCGGGATTGCAATTGCTTTTGACGGGTCTTCAATGAGAATTCTTGAAGACCGGGAGAAGGATTCGGAGGAGTATATAACGACTGATGTTAATGGAGTGAAGACGCTCTCTTGGTGACTGCCATAATAGCACAATGAACAATTTCCGCGTGTTTGTGCGAATCCTCCTGCTATATTGACAGGTTGATCGACGATCGTGTTCGAAAAGGTTTTCAGAAGTATGTATTCTTCACCGCGTTTCAACGACGGCCTGACTGCAACGCGATAAACTAAATCCCGCTATGATGGGTAGTCATAATTATGTGGGACCTCGCTACGCATCCATCGATGTAGAGTAGGCAGATCAATATATTGACGTACATTAGGGTATTGCAATACTACTAATGTATGGGTGGGTATCACTGATATGATACAATCTGGCTTCGCATTGGCACAGATCAAGAATATGTACGGCCAGACGGCCAGTCAATGACAAACCAAACCATCAATTAATCCATGTCCATGCGACTCATCGGAGCTCTAGTCATAGATGGGTAATGGCATTAACCTGGACATAACATCGTGAGTGGCTGATCTCAGCGCATACGCGAAGGACATTCACCTGTCGGCGTTGAAAAGGAAGTTGTTGGCCGCGTCTTCTCCCTCTAGGAAGCGGGTCGAGTATAACACTAAACCGCCAAGAGTCGGTCGCAATGTTACAACATTTGAGAACGCAGCTTACCTAGATGGCCGCGAAGCTCCCCAAGTAAGCGTTCCATCTCCTCTCTATCGGACTCATCGAATGGCTCGACTCCTCGAGCAGGTTTACGTCCTCGAGCCTCCCTCTCTGCTCCTGTGGCAGGAGGGGTAGGGGTACTCGTTGATGAAGTGTGATCAGCATATCTACTCCCTTGCTCCGTACTGCTGTGTTGGCCATAATCCCCCGCATGCGCCTCGTTATCACTGGTATGTGGCTGAGCCAGCGTATCCTGATATGCAGCTTCGGATGGCATGCGCGCAAGAGGCTCACGAGACTCGGACTCTCTGGCCTGTTTATCCAAGTGAGTGAGGAGGATCGAAACAATTCCTTGGACATACCGGCTGGTTCAACCGCTCATGGTGAACGACGAAGTCCTTGTATTGCTTCCAAGTTGTCACAAGATCATCGGGCACAGCGTGGAAGACTTTCCTGTATATCTCGGTCTTTAGAAGGCTGTATATTAGCGAACAAGTCAACCACAACCGAGGATAAACCTTACATTGTGAACAGCGCAAGCTAACCATACATTCTTCCAAAAGTCATCGCATATGGGATCCTCGAAGCCACTGGGATCAACCCGAGGAGTAGGGGTAGGTAATGACCATGGCTTGCTACCCAGCTTCGCTGCGACATGTTTCCGCAATATCGCACGTGCTGCTGGAGCCTTCTCCTCTTCCTCATCAGCGTCATTTTTGCCGGAAGTTGCATGAGGGGGGAGTTCATCGGTTTGCGGGTCAGGAGCGGCGTTGGCAGGTGCACCGAGTAACTCCCCGTCACTAGTTCGCACTTCTGACGGCTGGCTTGCATCGCTAGATCCATTTGCATGCTGAAGCCTCTCTCCAACGGGACTTCCAAGAGCCTGGGTCGAAGGTGGACGCTGTTCGGCCACCATCTTTTCTTCGATCGTGGGAACAATGGAGCTTGGAAAGCCAGGTTCTTTATCGCCGTCTCGCGCGAACATCTGACGTTCTTCCTTCAGTCCCTTCTCACCAGCTGTCATATCGAGCCCTTTACTCTTTATGCCCGCCTTGCGCAATAGCAAAGACATATCTTTCGCGCCCGCATCATTGGTGCCATGTAGGGCTAAAGATATATTGTCAAGCAAAGAGAACATGACATGGCAAATTGCACATACCTTGTTCCACCTCATCAACCGTGTCATGGAAGACGTTTCCCATTGCAGTCCGACGTTGTCCCTTTCCGACATGTGTCACGCCGTCTTCCTTTCCGTGTTCTTCTTCTGATTCTGGATCCCATTCGCTCTGACTATCTGCAGGCTTCACGGGTTCCGAAGACATGAGATCATCTTCATATAAGGCGTCTACATCGACTCCGATGTGTTCCCTCATGAGACGAACACGGAGAGTGTGCGCGAAGCGGCCAACTTTGTATGGCTTTCCGGCCATGGTACTGGAAAACATGTGAGACAGGCTTTCTCAGAAAACGAGACGATGCTCACCAGTCGATCATGTCGGTATCTCGAATGACGGCTGCAATCTCAGAATCTCGATCTCCGCGTTGAGAGCGCTCATTGATATTGGCACTCCCTATGATTGCGAGACGATCGTCAACGATACAAACCTGCCGAGATCATGAGCCACAGTGCATGAACGTAGTGAATATTGCCAGGACCTTGCCATGAATATAAACCTAAGACGTTTTCAATATCTACATTGCGCCGATTAAGATAGTGGCTTACCTGCTCAGTAGTCAAGATGTCTCCCCGCAATTTCCCCCAGTTGCGCAGCGAGAAGATTGTAATGTACTCATCGGGCTGAGACACAGTTTCATACTTGCAATTCTGGTCAGATCACAAGAAAGACGCACGTCAATTCCCTCCTTCCGAAGTCGAGCAAAGATGGAATTTGGTCCGCGACAGATGGTGCGATTCTGACATTCTATGATTATGCGAATCTAATCCACGCGTTAGTGAGCATTGATAGATTAGTTGATATTCCGTACCGCGCTTGCGTCACTATGGTCAACGGGGTATGCGAAACCGGGGATCAGAGGTATAATGATACAACATTTCCAAGGTGTTCCTTCATGATGAGCACGGATGATTCGATGCACTAGCGCATCTCCTATTTTGTTCTCAATCTTGACCTCATTCACCACGGTTCTACAAGAAGTTGAGACAGTCTGCATTGATACATATGTTTGACTTACGATGTGATGAAGAATTGGTTCTCGATGTATACGAAATGATCAGACATCTGAATAGCTTACATGAAGTCAGATGAGTCAAAGTAGGAGCCATGCAGATACGCCCACCTTTCAAATAAGCATTCTGGATGGAGAATTCAATCCGATCCGGAGTGCCCATAGACCAGGGCCCAGCAGACCGACAGATTTGCAACTCGCATGTACCGGTCAGTCCCATTTGCGACAGTTCTCCAGGTTTGAATTCGGGAGGAGGTAATAGGAAAGGCATCACACGTGAATGGTTCTGAAAAGAGCTCCGTGAACAATGCCTCTACGCGATGTACGACTCGTGCCAACCTTAATCCTCAGAAGATAATTCCACCTTAACAGACAGTAAACATCGAAATCAGCTGCAAGCGCAGGGGTCACATACCTCTGGACAAAATGACGCGCCAAATCACGGGCAGGTTGTCCTACCACCTGCATCCCCACATCGTGCCTAAACCGATATCAGTGAGCTGCATTGGCTACTTATGACATTCCCTTACCAAGGCATTCTGGCAACTTTTGTCCTATCGTACATGTCTTCCTCCGGCTTGCTCAGCGTATGGAAGTCAAGGATCCGTGGATTACTGTAGTCTTTACCTATTAAACGGTGAGCGAGACAGACGCAGACTATTCGACACAGAGCTTACCGGGCCAAATGTAATCAGGCCCTTCGGCATTATGATCAGGATCATCGATGAGTACGTGCTGCGGGGTATCCCATCTGATACCCAATTCAACCGCCGTCTGGAACGTCTCTACAAAAGACACGTACCTCCCGAAACATGCATCCACCCCACCCATGAAAGCAATGGCCTGATCAATGACGCACAGCTTCTCATGCTGGACATGGACATTGAGCGTCCGTCATTCCAGAGAATCAGTGTCACCTACATGTGCCCAGTAAAAGGTACCAGTCTGAAAATGTGACGGTGAACGTTGTACCATGATATTAGGATGCAAAGCCGTCAGTCTCTGCTTGGTATAGCTGCAGCGCGGATACATCAGAAAAGGCGGAACCTTTTGGAGGAACGACCTACTTGCTATCCGTAGGCGTCGTTCGGCTGGAAACCTCCTGGCTGTGAAGTTGTGAGTAAAGTGCCGGAGAAACGTTCCACATACGCACTAGACAATGATATAAATCTTGACACCTTCTTTGGCCTTACGTTCCAATAAATTATCCAGGCGGTATTTGGGCATGTTCGGGCGACGCATTTGGAGCTCTGAAGTGGTTGGATTAGAAAGTATGGGCATGCACTGTAGAGTTTTGTGCTCACCAGGAGACAACCACCAGTCGTGAATATATATGCATTCCGTAGCAAGGAGAATAGCACGAGAGAGGTTCCAGAAATAATCACGCTAGGATCGTTGAGTCAACTGACATGGCAATGTGCGATAAACATCCTCACTCCGTCGACGAGCCACTGTGCAGCAACGTTCAGGCGTATAGGAGCAAAGCTATCAAAGCGGTTTTTGCCTGTATAGTGACAATCGCGAGCCACTCGCTCTAACGCAGCAATCCACTGGAGCATCTGACGCTAAGAAACACACATGCATCAGCTTCCGACTAGCATTGATAACCAGACCGTTATATCGGCTCACCTCATTCTTCGCGAAGAGCTTCAAACGCATCTGTGCATTCTCGATGTAGAAAGTGTGCTTCGAGACCTCGTTCGACCGATTTTTCTTCTTCTTGTCGCCGTCCCCTGCCGCCTCATGTGTCTGCTCGTCATGATCATCCGGACCGAGCAAGGGATCCGTGTTCGTAGAAGGATCGAGCATGGGCGTCAACGGGCGAGAAGATGGAGGCGACGAAGGGCCGGGCGAGCTATCGCGCCGCATGAACGAGTCTGCATGGCCATTCGCAGATTGACTCTCTCGGTGGTCATGATGATGGCCAATGTGCAGCGCTTTGGAAATTTGGCCCTTGATGGATCCGATTCTCGACGAGGCATGGCGGCGCTCGGCTGCCAGGCCCTCCCCCGGTCCATTAGTCGTGACATCCTCGTCATCCTCGAGCTGATGAAAGACGTTCAAGCCTTGTCTGTAGTAGCGGGTGGGGCGCTCAATCCTGAAGTCGGAGTCGACCAGAAAGACGTCCCACACCGTGAGCTGACAAAATGAAAGAAGACGCATGAGCATCGAGCGACCAACCAGCAGTAGCAATCGGTGATACCTCTCCCATCTCTTCGTGCACAACGAGGTAGCTCTCTCTCACCGAGCACCATTTCTGCGTCTTCCACTCTCTCCACGGCGTGCCCCTGCGCCCGAAGGTACCTTTACTTCCGACGGCATCAATTCTAAGGAGACCCGCTTTGTACTGGGCACCGCCAGACAGTGCCAGTGAACACATGAGGGCACTAATCTCCAGGAATCCTGCAAGACGGTTCGCAGCCGGATGCCACATCTACCACAAGATTGTTAGTTTTCTGGCGTGACATAGCGTTCCAAACTGACCACTGCGCGAATGAGACCAATGAGATAATTCTCTAATGCCTCACGCTGAAGTCGCGCGAAGTCAGCTCGCCCGACATCCTTTCCGCGCTCCTTCAGGAACTTGAAATACGGTAAACCTTGAGACCGTCAGAATCGGGGACAGACACAGAACAGAGATTGCACATACTAGTGCGAGGAAACTCGGGCAGGGTCTCCACATTGCGCAGGTATGCGTTCGAGAACGCATAGTGCGTATGCAGCGACAGGAACTCGCGTAGCTGGCGATAGACGACCCAGCGCACCGCGCCGTTCGCGTACTCACACTCGATCCGAAACACAGCCTTGTGCCCGTGCAGCGGATGCAGGCTGTCGCTGACGCGGATCCGGAGGCGGTGGAAGAGAATGGGCACACGCCGATGGCCCTTCTCGTCGCGCTCGAACCACAGCCGGAGGACGAGAGCAGAAAGGCCGCCCGCGATGAGCTCATCCGTGATATTGACGGACTGCGGGACGACCGCGGACGCGTGCTGCGCATTCGTCCTGGACTGGCCCGCGAGTTGGGGCAGCAGCGAGCGCAGACGGTTCCATTTGGGCGCAGCGCTGGGTCTGCCGGTGCCCTCGCTCGAGCGCGAGATGTGCGGCATGGAATGTGAGTGCCGAGGACGAATTCTCTCCCTCTCCACCGTCGAACTCTGCGGGGACTGTGGGTCCTCGGGCGTTTGCTCACTCGCCTCGCCATTCTCGTGCGCACCGTCGTGGTCTTCCCGCGGCTTCGGACTAACCTCTAGACGAAACTGCGACGCCTCCTCTCTCGGCGTCTCGATGAGCCGCCTCAGGGGATTCCGAGACTCAAAATAATTGCTATCCCTCCTCTTGGCTATCTTCTCCGCCCTCTGCCGCTCCCGCTCCCTCTGCGAAGGATTTTCAAACTCCAGCACTCCCCGAAATGGCGTCGTCTGCGGGAAGTCGGTGCTGTTGTCCGGGACGACGCCATGATGGGTCTCTGGAGCCTGAGCGCTGGGCTCCGAAGCCTGCTTGGAATGCGTCCTCGAGTCAAGACGACCGCTAGACACCGACAGGGAGTAGCTGCGCGAGATGGACCTCGGAGGACCCGTCCTTCCAGATGGAGTATCCGGAGGCGGGAGACGATAGCCTGAGATGGAGGATCTGCGGTCTGACTGAGTGCGCGTGTGTCGCCTGACTAGATTCGAGCGTGTGTTGAGGGAGGACCCCGGCGAATCCCCCAAGAGCCTCGATCCCAAATCGTCCTTCGTTCGGACCTCGCCCGACGCCCAATTCGGACTTTGGACACATAACCTCGCGGCAAAAGGCCTAATTTCGGCCCCAAATGGGATCGAACCTCTTAAAACCGCTAAAGCCTCGCAAAAAAGGCCGATCTGCTCATCGGGCGGTGCTGGAATTGTTCGGTGCCGTCTGCACGCCATCTGGATCAATCATCACGGAAGACCATTCGGCAGGGGACCGAAGAGGCGTCTGAGGAGATGCCCGTCGGCTCGACCGGCCTGTCCATTTCCGCGCCAGGACTGGCCGGATTTCGGCCCTGATAGGATCGGACATGCGGGCTGAGAGGTACATTTCGGACCGTTATGGCACCGAACATTTCGACCTACGCCCCCCAAATTCGGCCTTTTGGATCGAACATTTTCGAAAATTTGGCCGATTTTCGGACCAAATGGGATCCAGGCTCTTGGGGGATTCGCCGGGGTCCTGTTGAGGGGTGACGGTGGCTCATCGTCCTGCTGAGGTGACGCCGAATCCGTGTGATCCTCTTCATGTTCCGGAGACTCTGTGCGCACAAATCGACCAGCCTGGCTGGAGTGTGGGACAGGCGGCGACTGAGGATGTTCTGGACGGTCGCCGTCATGCTGCAACGAGGCGCGATGCTGATCAATGGCCTCGCGTACGACATCCACGAGACTGTGAGGAGGTTGGGCGATGCTCGCCATCGTAATACAAATGAAGGAGAGACAGCGTGTTGCGCCCCACGTATAGATATAAACGAGCGTCAAATGGCTGAAACTATACTTAGACGGAGAATATCCAGATGTATCGAGAAATGAGTCCTGACCTTTCCAAGTCTGATCTGTCTCAAACTTCCCCAACGCAACGGGCGACGGGCAATATGCAGGAACGCAAGAGAGGTAGGAGAGCGATTCATATTAATATCAGGACATTCGTCGCTTGTAGTCATGTGACGACGAGGCGCGAGTGCACTGTGCCAAGTTGGAGCTCGATCGCCGATCCCACCCCGCGCTGTCCTGGTCGCTGCTCGCATCGCTGCCCTGTCGTCTCTGCCTGCGTCCGGCCGTGCCCTGAAAAGGCTCTGCGAGTGCACCTGAGAAATACGCAAGATAGGCAAGTTTTTGTGGTGTAGATCACACTGCAGGCTGCAGGTCACACGACAGGTACAGGCTTGCTCAGAGCAGCAGTAGCCGTGCAGGTCTCACTGAGACCGTCCGTGAGACCGTCTCACTCCCCGCTTGCACTCTGTCAACGCCGTCTCCGCGCCTCTGTCCTGCGCAGGCGTCTAGTGGTATCTATTCCTACTCTGCACTATCGAACGGTCTTCCGTACGCTCTGCTCGGCCCCCCGCCATCATTCCTCTCCCTTTCGATGCCCCTAGCCATCATTTACCCGTCCCTACCTCCCGTCAACAACCCGCCCTCCCAGTCTGCTCGCGTCCGCCCGCTCGACGTCCTTGAGCAGCGGATGCTCGAAACCGCCCTCCCCCGTGCGTAGCGCATAATCTATCTCCCCTGCGCCTGTACTAAACTGCTGACCCCGCAGACGATCGATCGACATCCGCTAGCAGCCGCTAGCACACAACAGTCGTTTCGCCGGACGGCGAAATCTCGAATGTCGATCGACGGGCGTTTAGACAGCGCTGGAGGTACTCAGCGCAACGTGACCACGGCCTCAAGTCGTCGGATGAAGGCCCCCCATCCTCATACACGCTCTCCCACCAGCCATCTCCCCGGACGACGAGAATCGCCCGTATCGTCCGAGGGCTTCTGCGTCGTCAAGGGGCCGTGCTGTACGCACACAGAAGGACGTTGGCAGCGTGAGTAGTATGACGCTGCCGGACGCCCTTGGCAACGAATGCGCTTGCTCACACGTCCGTCCAGAAGGTGCGTCGGAAATAGCGAAGAGCAGCTGAATGCCGCCCGGACAGCGCGGGGTGTACTCACGACAAGCAGGCGCTGCAAGCCATCGCTGTATGAAGCCCTCGGATCAAGAGCGCAGACACCCATGCACGCCCTCCACCCGCTGTCTCGCCGGAAGACCAAATTTCGAATTTCGCTCAAAGCCCTTGCGAAGAGTGCACCCCTCTGCCCGATGCGAACTCGAACAGACGCTATGCACGTAGGCAAGCCGTGCGCCAAATCCGTCCGGTGCGTTCTGAACGCGCTTGACGACGTTCAACCTGGCTGATGATCCCCTCCAACAGCTGTCGCGGAAATCACAACCCCCGGGGTGGGGGCCGTTCAGACAGTGCGGGGCCCACTTTGCACAGGCAGGTAGCATGCCCCGAAACTATTCGATCGGGGCCTCTCTTGCTGATCATCGCGTTCTGCCAGTGGTAGCGCCAGAACGCGAAAATATCAATTTTCGTCCAAAGCGCTTGCGCAAACAGGCAGGGCCATTCCAGCCAGACGCGGAAAGATGCCTCGAGAGCGGGGAGTCGTGCCAAGACCGTCCGGCACGTTCTGGACGCGCACGACGACATCCAAGAGCGCAGATACCCCCCTGCAACAGCCGTTGGGGAAACCGCAACTAGCGATCGGGGGCCGTCCGGACGTTGTGGAAGGCACTCAGCACAAGTGAGCGACGACGGACAGCACACTCCGAGGCTTCCCCGTCGACACCCCCGTTTCCAGCACGCGCCCTCTGCCAGCTACCTTCCCAGAAGACAAGAATCTCAATTTCCGTCCGAGGGACTTGGGTCACGGGCGGGGGCGGGGATACCGGCGACGGCAGATGGTGTGGGTGCGGGAATGACGTGCCAGGACCGTCCGGCACGTTCTGGACACGCACGACGACGTCCCAGTGCGCAGATACCCCCCCTGCAACGGCCGTTGGGGAAACCGCAACCAGCGATCGGGGGCCGTTCGGACGTTGTGACAGGCACTCAGCACAAGCGCGCGACGACGACTAGCACGCTCCGAAGCTTTCGCGTCAGCATCCTCGCTTCTAACACGCGCCCTCTGCCAGCTATCTTCCCACAAGACAAGAATTCCGATTTCCGTCCAAGGGGCTTGGGTCACAGGCAGGGGGCGTGTGGTATCGCCGCGGACAGATGCTGTGAGTGCGAGAATGACGTGGCGAGAGCGTCCGGTGCGTCCTGGACGCCGGCGATGACGTTCACCCCCCATGATACCCCCTTTCTCGCAGGTGCATAGAAACCGCAAGCAACGGCCGGGGGATGTTCGGACGGTGCGGGGAATACCCCGAGCAAGGAATCGACGACGTCGAACACTCTCCGAAGCCGTCGGATCGCGTTCATCGATGCGTACGCCCGCCCTCCGCCAGCCGTCTCGCCAGAAGACGGAAATACCAAATTCCGTCCAGACGGCTTGCACGACGATCGAGGTCCGTCGAGTATGGACGCGGGTAGGTGCTAGGAGCACGGGGATGACGGGGCGAGACTGTACGGTACGTTCGCGATGCCCCCGACGATGCTCCCATTCGCTGACTCCCTCCCCAGCAGGCATTACAATGATTGCGAACACGGATCGAGGGGCGCTTGAATGGCGCTGCGCATACCCAGCACACACGCGCGATGACGGTAAGCACGGTCCGAACGTCCTACGTCATGGCCCCCGTTGCTGACGATCGTTCTCCTTCAGCGGTTCCTCCACAAAACGAAAATGTCGAATGTCGTCCAAAGCACTTGCAGGAGACGTGCAGGTCGTTGAATATGGACTTGGGAAGATGCTGAGAGTGCGGTCAAGGCGCCGCGAAAGTGTCTGGTATGTCTGCAGGCCCCTAAGGACGTTTTCACCTGCTGATAGCCCTCTCGCAAAAGCCAGGGAAATCATAGATAACCACTCGGGGCTGTTCAGACTGTGCGGGGCGCGCTCTGCACAAGCGAGCGGTCTATGCGAGAACTTTGCAGAGTCGTCGCAACCGTCCTCGTCACTGATGCGCGTTCTTCGCTAGCCGTCTCACCCGATCGCGAAGAGGCGCAAACGGCTGAGGGGCAGGCGATGCTGATGGGCTGCAATCGAGACAGACTGGAGCAGACTGTCCGAGTGCACCGCAGGCCCAGACGACGTATCCGGACGGCAGGCTCGCATTGCCCTCGTCCACTGTGCCGTTGGGCGAAATGTTGGATTCTGCGCGGGGGCCTTGACGAACTGACGAGGGGCGATCAGAACGCGTATGGACGAACGTGACGGACGCCGCGATGTTCCTGGATCCCGCTTTCTGATGCTCCCAACGAGCATCGCTCGGCCGTTGTCGTGGGTATCGAGATCGCACAATCGTGGGCTTTCAGCCATGTTGACTCTGCCTGCGGGCGGGAGCGGCTGGACACAGCTGGAGAAGAACGTCAGCTATGTCCTGCTGCTCTCAGATACCGGTCTCCGCCGCTAACGCAAACTCACCGTCAGTGTTTTCGCCAGACGGCGAAATCTTGGCTTGCGAGCGGAGGGTACTGGGGGCGAGTGGATGATAGTCGAGACGCATGGGGAATGAAGTTAGGTGCGCGGCGTGGCCGCTCTAAATTCGACGCTGATTCGCGTCCTGCATCAGACATCTTGCACTACGGCAGAAGTTGGATTTGGGACTGTACGACGTGTAAGCAGGAGATGATCAGGACACAAGAAGATGCTTACCCTTCAGACCCGCTTTCGCCGGACAGCGGGAAATGCCGTTCTGATCGTCGGTGGGCATCTGGGAGTGCAGCGAATTGAAGGTGAGCATGCACCGCAGCCCTTCGACAACATCGGGGCACCCGCGCGTGTTCTCTGTGATGTATTACACAAGACAGAGAACGTTGAGTATTGCTCGAACAACGGCGGGACGGCCAGTGAAGATGAACGTACGTGCATCTGTATTCCTTGAATACCTCTTCCATCGTTTGTGCATGATAGTTGTTTGGGAAATGCCGTCGACTGAGGGGAGGAGAAGAATGGAGGAGTTTGCTGGCAGCTGTGTTAACTTGCCGTCATCAGAAGTCAAATGTCTTCTGACCCCTGCAATTCAGCTTTCTGATGCTCCGGCATGTTGCGACAGGGAAGTGTTTTGTCTGAATCAACGCCGATCATATCAATTCAAAGACTCGGCAGATGCAGTGGCAATACTCTCGTGTTTCCGACGGAACACTGCTCGAGTTCTCACTGACATTCACGTTGTATCTCACCGGCTTATGTCCTCAGTTTATTGTAGTGTTTGAGGCAAATCTACATGCCCAGGGAGTGGGGTGGCAATTTGGGCTTGGCCATGCATGGAGACTCAAAGCTGTTCGGCAACTGTTGTTCCCAGCTTGTGATAGGCTAGGACAATGACGGCGGAATCTCCCAACTCTCGGATGGCAACTCGAATGCCATGCCGAGGACTCAAGTCCAACTTGTTCCGCCAACTAACAAATAGATATTCATATTGATTTTGCGTCTGAAGCCTATCAGCAATATACATACAATTCTGAGACCTCGAGCTCAGGTGCGACAGCATCAGTCTCAGTCATCGAGGCCGCAACTTGGATTTCCTCAAGTGCAAACATGCCAATTCAATATCGTCATTCCCTAGTAGTAACGTTACACTTGACCACATTCAGTACATATCCAATGCAGCGACGGCATGTTTAATTCTGCTTGTGTGTCCATCTCGGTGTCAACAGCAAAGTGTTTTGCTGACCTCCACCAAGCATCTGTTTTTGAGTTTGAGTATGCAGGTTTCATTCATCAGAGCCCACCGTGACAATCACTGCCCTTAGACTGTCCATGTACCGTAATCTTCCTCTGAGCCGTTGGACATACCATGACCCAGCAAGATTGTGTACATTTAATTCACCAATTTGGCCGGAGAAATTGAGAATGATGAATGCATTCAGAAGCCACATGTTCAGGACTCACACTTGGATGTGGGACATTTTCCGTGCGTGGAATTGGTACATCAGACAGCTTTACGACAGTGGTATTCATTCGTTGCTACGGCGCTTGCAGTTCAGAAGTTGCATCAGATGTATCCAAGCTTTCTCCGCCGTGTCCCCTTGATGTTTCAATGCAATTGGTCTCGACTCTCGAGCTCGCCTGCTCAAAATCTCGGCAAGGCCAACATGATTCTTGAGGATAGGCGGAACTACGGTGACTCACAACATCATGAGTACTGCAGCAGTCATGGTCCGTGCACATGTATTCCAGTAGTATATAGGATCAAGGAAACCTACCTACTACCGCTGGACCTCATCCCTATTCTGTTTGAGTGCCTGCCCTCACAGTTCCTCCTACTATTGTACCTTGTGAAGGCAGAATGGACAAGTACGTAGTGGTTGTATGCTCACGCACCCATCATCATAGGACTACATCAACATCCAGTCAGCATGGACCACAGGCTCTGCTACGGTCTGCCCAGCACGCACCGTTAGTTGGAGTTACAGGTTAGTATGCTGCTTCCCACGTATTGACACATCCGCTAATAAGCAATCACACAGGAATAAGTAGACTAGGTAAAGATATATTCAGAAGGGTAAATCATCAGTAGTACACAAAGTTTAGTATACATCCAAGTACGAAATAGGGGGGTGATGGACGTACCGATAGTCACGAGCTTCAGGTGAGCAAGGAGGCGTATCATACACACGGCGGGTGGATGTCTGCATCTGCAATGAGCGGAGCAATGAGATGACGTCTCCCTGCCGATAGACGAATGCAACGTCCATGACGGACGGAGGACAGATACCGTGTCTTGGATTGCCTAGATCACAACGGCATGGACCGAAGTTCTCGACGCAGAACCTGAGAACTGACATCATTCAATTCAGATGCTTTCTTCTCACCATCTCAGCCACTCGCGGCGCTGATCCCGCCGTGAAGAACACGCATGACAAGGAGTGAACACCGCCATTTTGAATGTGAGCCCAAGGGCAGAGTGGCCAGGTGGCGAGAGTGGACAGCTCGTTAGTATATGGATTGTGAATGGACGGCGCACCGCGGCCCACTGTCAATCCCAACAGCCAGCATCCTCACGCTGACAGTTCGATGTCAGTCTCCCCGACGCGGAGAGTTCATATTGAGCGGGTCTGGGCAAGCTGATGTCCTTCTGCGTGATCTGGTGCTTCGAGGACACATCGCTCGACTGATCGCTGCGTGAACGAGCAGCGAGATGCTCATTTAATACCTCACGCTGAAGCCGCGCAAAGTCAGCTCGCCCGACATCCTTTCCGCGCTCCTTCAGGAACTTGAAATACGGTAAACCTTGAGACCGTCAGAATCGGGGACAGACACAGAACAGAGATTGCACATACTAGTGCGAGGAAACTCGGGCAGGGTCTCCACATTGCGCAGGTATGCGTTCGAGAACGCATAGTGCGTATGCAGCGACAGGAACTCGCGTAGTTGGCGATAGACGACCCAGCGCACCGCGCCGTTCGCGTACTCACACTCGATCCGAAACACAGCCTTGTGCCCGTGCAGCGGATGCAGGCTGTCGCTGACGCGGATCCGGAGGCGGTGGAAGAGGATGGGCACACGCCGATGTCCCTTCTCGTCGCGCTCGAACCACAGCCGGAGGACGAGAGCAGAAAGGCCGCCCGCGATGAGCTCATCCGTGATATTGACGGACTGCGGGACGACCGCGGACGCGTGCTGCGCATTCGTCCTGGACTGGCCCGCGAGTTGGGGCAGCAGCGAGCGCAGACGGTTCCATTTGGGCGCAGCGCTGGGTCTGCCGGTGCCCTCGCTCGAGCGCGAGATGTGCGGCATGGAATGTGAGTGCCGAGGACGAATTCTCTCCCTCTCCACCGTCGAACTCTGCGGGGACTGTGGGTCCTCGGGCGTTTGCTCACTCGCCTCGCCATTCTCGTGCGCACCGTCGTGGTCTTCCCGCGGCTTCGGACTAACCTCTAGACGAAACTGCGACGCCTCCTCTCTCGGCGTCTCGATGAGCCGCCTCAGGGGATTCCGAGACTCAAAATAATTGCTATCCCTCCTCTTGGCTATCTTCTCCGCCCTCTGCCGCTCCCGCTCCCTCTGCGAAGGATTTTCAAACTCCAGCACTCCCCGAAATGGCGTCGTCTGCGGGAAGTCGGTGCTGTTGTCCGGGACGACGCCATGATGGGTCTCTGGAGCCTGAGCGCTGGGCTCCGAAGCCTGCTTGGAATGCGTCCTCGAGTCAAGACGACCGCTAGACACCGACAGGGAGTAGCTGCGCGAGATGGACCTCGGAGGACCCGTCCTTCCAGATGGAGTATCCGGAGGCGGGAGACGATAGCCTGAGATGGAGGATCTGCGGTCTGACTGAGTGCGCGTGTGTCGCCTGACTAGATTCGAGCGTGTGTTGAGGGGTGACGGTGGCTCATCGTCCTGCTGAGGTGACGCCGAATCCGTGTGATCCTCTTCATGTTCCGGAGACTCTGTGCGCACAAATCGACCAGCCTGGCTGGAGTGTGGGACAGGCGGCGACTGAGGATGTTCTGGACGGTCGCCGTCATGCTGCAACGAGGCGCGATGCTGATCAATGGCCTCGCGTACGACATCCACGAGACTGTGAGGAGGTTGGGCGATGCTCGCCATCGTAATACAAATGAAGGAGAGACAGCGTGTTGCGCCCCACGTATAGATATAAACGAGCGTCAAATGGCTGAAACTATACTTAGACGGAGAATATCCAGATGTATCGAGAAATGAGTCCTGACCTTTCCAAGTCTGATCTGTCTCAAACTTCCCCAACGCAACGGGCGACGGGCAATATGCAGGAACGCAAGAGAGGTAGGAGAGCGATTCATATTAATATCAGGACATTCGTCGCTTGTAGTCATGTGACGACGAGGCGCGAGTGCACTGTGCCAAGTTGGAGCTCGATCGCCGATCCCACCCCGCGCTGTCCTGGTCGCTGCTCGCATCGCTGCCCTGTCGTCTCTGCCTGCGTCCGGCCGTGCCCTGAAAAGGCTCTGCGAGTGCACCTGAGAAATACGCAAGATAGGCAAGTTTTTGTGGTGTAGATCACACTGCAGGCTGCAGGTCACACGACAGGTACAGGCTTGCTCAGAGCAGCAGTAGCCGTGCAGGTCTCACTGAGACCGTCCGTGAGACCGTCTCACTCCCCGCTTGCACTCTGTCAACGCCGTCTCCGCGCCTCTGTCCTGCGCAGGCGTCTAGTGGTATCTATTCCTACTCTGCACTATCGAACGGTCTTCCGTACGCTCTGCTCGGCCCCCCGCCATCATTCCTCTCCCTTTCGATGCCCCTAGCCATCATTTACCCGTCCCTACCTCCCGTCAACAACCCGCCCTCCCAGTCTGCTCGCGTCCGCCCGCTCGACGTCCTTGAGCAGCGGATGCTCGAAACCGCCCTCCCCCGTGCGTAGCGCATAATCTATCTCCCCTGCGCCTGTACTAAACTGCTGACCCCGCAGACGATCGATCGACATCCGCTAGCAGCCGCTAGCACACAACAGTCGTTTCGCCGGACGGCGAAATCTCGAATGTCGATCGACGGGCGTTTAGACAGCGCTGGAGGTACTCAGCGCAACGTGACCACGGCCTCAAGTCGTCGGATGAAGGCCCCCATCCTCATACACGCTCTCCCACCAGCCATCTCCCCGGACGACGAGAATCGCCCGTATCGTCCGAGGGCTTCTGCGTCGTCAAGGGGCCGTGCTGTACGCACACAGAAGGACGTTGGCAGCGTGAGTAGTATGACGCTGCCGGACGCCCTTGGCAACGAATGCGCTTGCTCACACGTCCGTCCAGAAGGTGCGTCGGAAATAGCGAAGAGCAGCTGAATGCCGCCCGGACAGCGCGGGGTGTACTCACGACAAGCAGGCGCTGCAAGCCATCGCTGTATGAAGCCCTCGGATCAAGAGCGCAGACACCCATGCACGCCCTCCACCCGCTGTCTCGCCGGAAGACCAAATTTCGAATTTCGCTCAAAGCCCTTGCGAAGAGTGCACCCCTCTGCCCGATGCGAACTCGAACAGACGCTATGCACGTAGGCAAGCCGTGCGCCAAATCCGTCCGGTGCGTTCTGAACGCGCTTGACGACGTTCAACCTGGCTGATGATCCCCTCCAACAGCTGTCGCGGAAATCACAACCCCCGGGGTGGGGGCCGTTCAGACAGTGCGGGGCCCACTTTGCACAGGCAGGTAGCATGCCCCGAAACTATTCGATCGGGGCCTCTCTTGCTGATCATCGCGTTCTGCCAGTGGTAGCGCCAGAACGCGAAAATATCAATTTTCGTCCAAAGCGCTTGCGCAAACAGGCAGGGCCATTCCAGCCAGACGCGGAAAGATGCCTCGAGAGCGGGGAGTCGTGCCAAGACCGTCCGGCACGTTCTGGACGCGCACGACGACATCCAAGAGCGCAGATACCCCCCTGCAACAGCCGTTGGGGAAACCGCAACTAGCGATCGGGGGCCGTCCGGACGTTGTGGAAGGCACTCAGCACAAGTGAGCGACGACGGACAGCACACTCCGAGGCTTCCCCGTCGACACCCCCGTTTCCAGCACGCGCCCTCTGCCAGCTACCTTCCCAGAAGACAAGAATCTCAATTTCCGTCCGAGGGACTTGGGTCACGGGCGGGGGCGGGGATACCGGCGACGGCAGATGGTGTGGGTGCGGGAATGACGTGCCAGGACCGTCCGGCACGTTCTGGACACGCACGACGACGTCCCAGTGCGCAGATACCCCCCCTGCAACGGCCGTTGGGGAAACCGCAACCAGCGATCGGGGGCCGTTCGGACGTTGTGACAGGCACTCAGCACAAGCGCGCGACGACGACTAGCACGCTCCGAAGCTTTCGCGTCAGCATCCTCGCTTCTAACACGCGCCCTCTGCCAGCTATCTTCCCACAAGACAAGAATTCCGATTTCCGTCCAAGGGGCTTGGGTCACAGGCAGGGGGCGTGTGGTATCGCCGCGGACAGATGCTGTGAGTGCGAGAATGACGTGGCGAGAGCGTCCGGTGCGTCCTGGACGCCGGCGATGACGTTCACCCCCATGATACCCCCTTTCTCGCAGGTGCATAGAAACCGCAAGCAACGGCCGGGGGATGTTCGGACGGTGCGGGAATACCCCGAGCAAGGAATCGACGACGTCGAACACTCTCCGAAGCCGTCGGATCGCGTTCATCGATGCGTACGCCCGCCCTCCGCCAGCCGTCTCGCCAGAAGACGGAAATACCAAATTCCGTCCAGACGGCTTGCACGACGATCGAGGTCCGTCGAGTATGGACGCGGGTAGGTGCTAGGAGCACGGGGATGACGGGGCGAGACTGTACGGTACGTTCGCGATGCCCCCGACGATGCTCCCATTCGCTGACTCCCTCCCCCAGCAGGCATTACAATGATTGCGAACACGGATCGAGGGGCGCTTGAATGGCGCTGCGCATACCCAGCACACACGCGCGATGACGGTAAGCACGGTCCGAACGTCCTACGTCATGGCCCCCGTTGCTGACGATCGTTCTCCTTCAGCGGTTCCTCCACAAAACGAAAATGTCGAATGTCGTCCAAAGCACTTGCAGGAGACGTGCAGGTCGTTGAATATGGACTTGGGAAGATGCTGAGAGTGCGGTCAAGGCGCCGCGAAAGTGTCTGGTATGTCTGCAGGCCCCTAAGGACGTTTTCACCTGCTGATAGCCCTCTCGCAAAAGCCAGGGAAATCATAGATAACCACTCGGGGCTGTTCAGACTGTGCGGGGCGCGCTCTGCACAAGCGAGCGGTCTATGCGAGAACTTTGCAGAGTCGTCGCAACCGTCCTCGTCACTGATGCGCGTTCTTCGCTAGCCGTCTCACCCGATCGCGAAGAGGCGCAAACGGCTGAGGGGCAGGCGATGCTGATGGGCTGCAATCGAGACAGACTGGAGCAGACTGTCCGAGTGCACCGCAGGCCCAGACGACGTATCCGGACGGCAGGCTCGCATTGCCCTCGTCCACTGTGCCGTTGGGCGAAATGTTGGATTCTGCGCGGGGGCCTTGACGAACTGACGAGGGGCGATCAGAACGCGTATGGACGAACGTGACGGACGCCGCGATGTTCCTGGATCCCGCTTTCTGATGCTCCCAACGAGCATCGCTCGGCCGTTGTCGTGGGTATCGAGATCGCACAATCGTGGGCTTTCCAGCCATGTTGACTCTGCCTGCGGGCGGGAGCGGCTGGACACAGCTGGAGAAGAACGTCAGCTATGTCCTGCTGCTCTCAGATACCGGTCTCCGCCGCTAACGCAAACTCACCGTCAGTGTTTTCGCCAGACGGCGAAATCTTGGCTTGCGAGCGGAGGGTATTGGGGGCGAGTGGATGATAGTCGAGACGCATGGGGAATGAAGTTAGGTGCGCGGCGTGGCCGCTCTAAATTCGACGCTGATTCGCGTCCTGCATCAGACATCTTGCACTACGGCAGAAGTTGGATTTGGGACTGTACGACGTGTAAGCAGGAGATGATCAGGACACAAGAAGATGCTTACCCTTCAGACCCGCTTTCGCCGGACAGCGGGAAATGCCGTTCTGATCGTCGGTGGGCATCTGGGAGTGCAGCGAATTGAAGGTGAGCATGCACCGCAGCCCTTCGACAACATCAGGGCACCCGCGCGTGTTCTCTGTGATGTATTACACAAGACAGAGAACGTTGAGTATTGCTCGAACAACGGCGGGACGGCCAGTGAAGATGAACGTACGTGCATCTGTATTCCTTGAATACCTCTTCCATCGTTTGTGCATGATAGTTGTTTGGGAAATGCCGTCGACTGAGGGGAGGAGAAGAATGGAGGAGTTTGCTGGCAGCTGTGTTAACTTGCCGTCATCAGAAGTCAAATGTCTTCTGACCCCTGCAATTCAGCTTTCTGATGCTCCGGCATGTTGCGACAGGGAAGTGTTTTGTCTGAATCAACGCCGATCATATCAATTCAAAGACTCGGCAGATGCAGTGGCAATACTCTCGTGTTTCCGACGGAACACTGCTCGAGTTCTCACTGACATTCACGTTGTATCTCACCGGCTTATGTCCTCAGTTTATTGTAGTGTTTGAGGCAAATCTACATGCCCAGGGAGTGGGGTGGCAATTTGGGCTTGGCCATGCATGGAGACTCAAAGCTGTTCGGCAACTGTTGTTCCCAGCTTGTGATAGGCTAGGACAATGACGGCGGAATCTCCCAACTCTCGGATGGCAACTCGAATGCCATGCCGAGGACTCAAGTCCAACTTGTTCCGCCAACTAACAAATAGATATTCATATTGATTTTGCGTCTGAAGCCTATCAGCAATATACATACAATTCTGAGACCTCGAGCTCAGGTGCGACAGCATCAGTCTCAGTCATCGAGGCCGCAACTTGGATTTCCTCAAGTGCAAACATGCCAATTCAATATCGTCATTCCCTAGTAGTAACGTTACACTTGACCACATTCAGTACATATCCAATGCAGCGACGGCATGTTTAATTCTGCTTGTGTGTCCATCTCGGGTGTCAACAGCAAAGTGTTTTGCTGACCTCCACCAAGCATCTGTTTTTGAGTTTGAGTATGCAGGTTTCATTCATCAGAGCCCACCGTGACAATCACTGCCCTTAGACTGTCCATGTACCGTAATCTTCCTCTGAGCCGTTGGACATACCATGACCCAGCAAGATTGTGTACATTTAATTCACCAATTTGGCCGGAGAAATTGAGAATGATGAATGCATTCAGAAGCCACATGTTCAGGACTCACACTTGGATGTGGGACATTTTCCGTGCGTGGAATTGGTACATCAGACAGCTTTACGACAGTGGTATTCATTCGTTGCTACAGCGCTTGCAGTTCAGAAGTTGCATCAGATGTATCCAAGCTTTCTCCGCCGTGTCCCCTTGATGTTTCAATGCAATTGGTCTCGACTCTCGAGCTCGCCTGCTCAAAATCTCGGCAAGGCCAACATGATTCTTGAGGATAGGCGGAACTACGGTGACTCACAACATCATGAGTACTGCAGCAGTCATGGTCCGTGCACATGTATTCCAGTAGTATATAGGATCAAGGAAACCTACCTACTACCGCTGGACCTCATCCCTATTCTGTTTGAGTGCCTGCCCTCACAGTTCCTCCTACTATTGTACCTTGTGAAGGCAGAATGGACAAGTACGTAGTGGTTGTATGCTCACGCACCCATCATCATAGGACTACATCAACATCCAGTCAGCATGGACCACAGGCTCTGCTACGGTCTGCCCAGCACGCACCGTTAGTTGGAGTTACAGGTTAGTATGCTGCTTCCCACGTATTGACACATCCGCTAATAAGCAATCACACAGGAATAAGTAGACTAGGTAAAGATATATTCAGAAGGGTAAATCATCAGTAGTACACAAAGTTTAGTATACATCCAAGTACGAAATAGGGGGGGGGGGTGATGGACGTACCGATAGTCACGAGCTTCAGGTGAGCAAGGAGGCGTATCATACACACGGCGGGTGGATGTCTGCATCTGCAATGAGCGGAGCAATGAGATGACGTCTCCCTGCCGATAGACGAATGCAACGTCCATGACGGACGGAGGACAGATACCGTGTCTTGGATTGCCTAGATCACAACGGCATGGACCGAAGTTCTCGACGCAGAACCTGAGAACTGACATCATTCAATTCAGATGCTTTCTTCTCACCATCTCAGCCACTCGCGGCGCTGATCCCGCCGTGAAGAACACGCATGACAAGGAGTGAACACCGCCATTTTGAATGTGAGCCCAAGGGCAGAGTGGCCAGGTGGCGAGAGTGGACAGCTCGTTAGTATATGGATTGTGAATGGACGGCGCACCGCGGCCCACTGTCAATCCCAACAGCCAGCATCCTCACGCTGACAGTTCGATGTCAGTCTCCCCGACGCGGAGAGTTCATATTGAGCGGGTCTGGGCAAGCTGATGTCCTTCTGCGTGATCTGGTGCTTCGAGGACACATCGCTCGACTGATCGCTGCGTGAACGAGCAGCGAGATGCTCATTTAATACCTCACGCTGAAGCCGCGCAAAGTCAGCTCGCCCGACATCCTTTCCGCGCTCCTTCAGGAACTTGAAATACGGTAAACCTTGAGACCGTCAGAATCGGGGACAGACACAGAACAGAGATTGCACATACTAGTGCGAGGAAACTCGGGCAGGGTCTCCACATTGCGCAGGTATGCGTTCGAGAACGCATAGTGCGTATGCAGCGACAGGAACTCGCGTAGTTGGCGATAGACGACCCAGCGCACCGCGCCGTTCGCGTACTCACACTCGATCCGAAACACAGCCTTGTGCCCGTGCAGCGGATGCAGGCTGTCGCTGACGCGGATCCGGAGGCGGTGGAAGAGGATGGGCACACGCCGATGTCCCTTCTCGTCGCGCTCGAACCACAGCCGGAGGACGAGAGCAGAAAGGCCGCCCGCGATGAGCTCATCCGTGATATTGACGGACTGCGGGACGACCGCGGACGCGTGCTGCGCATTCGTCCTGGACTGGCCCGCGAGTTGGGGCAGCAGCGAGCGCAGACGGTTCCATTTGGGCGCAGCGCTGGGTCTGCCGGTGCCCTCGCTCGAGCGCGAGATGTGCGGCATGGAATGTGAGTGCCGAGGACGAATTCTCTCCCTCTCCACCGTCGAACTCTGCGGGGACTGTGGGTCCTCGGGCGTTTGCTCACTCGCCTCGCCATTCTCGTGCGCACCGTCGTGGTCTTCCCGCGGCTTCGGACTAACCTCTAGACGAAACTGCGACGCCTCCTCTCTCGGCGTCTCGATGAGCCGCCTCAGGGGATTCCGAGACTCAAAATAATTGCTATCCCTCCTCTTGGCTATCTTCTCCGCCCTCTGCCGCTCCCGCTCCCTCTGCGAAGGATTTTCAAACTCCAGCACTCCCCGAAATGGCGTCGTCTGCGGGAAGTCGGTGCTGTTGTCCGGGACGACGCCATGATGGGTCTCTGGAGCCTGAGCGCTGGGCTCCGAAGCCTGCTTGGAATGCGTCCTCGAGTCAAGACGACCGCTAGACACCGACAGGGAGTAGCTGCGCGAGATGGACCTCGGAGGACCCGTCCTTCCAGATGGAGTATCCGGAGGCGGGAGACGATAGCCTGAGATGGAGGATCTGCGGTCTGACTGAGTGCGCGTGTGTCGCCTGACTAGATTCGAGCGTGTGTTGAGGGGTGACGGTGGCTCATCGTCCTGCTGAGGTGACGCCGAATCCGTGTGATCCTCTTCATGTTCCGGAGACTCTGTGCGCACAAATCGACCAGCCTGGCTGGAGTGTGGGACAGGCGGCGACTGAGGATGTTCTGGACGGTCGCCGTCATGCTGCAACGAGGCGCGATGCTGATCAATGGCCTCGCGTACGACATCCACGAGACTGTGAGGAGGTTGGGCGATGCTCGCCATCGTAATACAAATGAAGGAGAGACAGCGTGTTGCGCCCCACGTATAGATATAAACGAGCGTCAAATGGCTGAAACTATACTTAGACGGAGAATATCCAGATGTATCGAGAAATGAGTCCTGACCTTTCCAAGTCTGATCTGTCTCAAACTTCCCCAACGCAACGGGCGACGGGCAATATGCAGGAACGCAAGAGAGGTAGGAGAGCGATTCATATTAATATCAGGACATTCGTCGCTTGTAGTCATGTGACGACGAGGCGCGAGTGCACTGTGCCAAGTTGGAGCTCGATCGCCGATCCCACCCCGCGCTGTCCTGGTCGCTGCTCGCATCGCTGCCCTGTCGTCTCTGCCTGCGTCCGGCCGTGCCCTGAAAAGGCTCTGCGAGTGCACCTGAGAAATACGCAAGATAGGCAAGTTTTTGTGGTGTAGATCACACTGCAGGCTGCAGGTCACACGACAGGTACAGGCTTGCTCAGAGCAGCAGTAGCCGTGCAGGTCTCACTGAGACCGTCCGTGAGACCGTCTCACTCCCCGCTTGCACTCTGTCAACGCCGTCTCCGCGCCTCTGTCCTGCGCAGGCGTCTAGTGGTATCTATTCCTACTCTGCACTATCGAACGGTCTTCCGTACGCTCTGCTCGGCCCCCCGCCATCATTCCTCTCCCTTTCGATGCCCCTAGCCATCATTTACCCGTCCCTACCTCCCGTCAACAACCCGCCCTCCCAGTCTGCTCGCGTCCGCCCGCTCGACGTCCTTGAGCAGCGGATGCTCGAAACCGCCCTCCCCCGTGCGTAGCGCATAATCTATCTCCCCTGCGCCTGTACTAAACTGCTGACCCCGCAGACGATCGATCGACATCCGCTAGCAGCCGCTGGCACACAACAGTCGTTTCGCCGGACGGCGAAATCTCGAATGTCGATCGACGGGCGTTTAGACAGCGCTGGAGGTACTCAGCGCAACGTGACCACGGCCTCAAGTCGTCGGATGAAGGCCCCCCATCCTCATACACGCTCTCCCACCAGCCATCTCCCCGGACGACGAGAATCGCCCGTATCGTCCGAGGGCTTCTGCGTCGTCAAGGGGCCGTGCTGTACGCACACAGAAGGACGTTGGCAGCGTGAGTAGTATGACGCTGCCGGACGCCCTTGGCAACGAATGCGCTTGCTCACACGTCCGTCCAGAAGGTGCGTCGGAAATAGCGAAGAGCAGCTGAATGCCGCCCGGACAGCGCGGGGTGTACTCACGACAAGCAGGCGCTGCAAGCCATCGCTGTATGAAGCCCTCGGATCAAGAGCGCAGACACCCATGCACGCCCTCCACCCGCTGTCTCGCCGGAAGACCAAATTTCGAATTTCGCTCAAAGCCCTTGCGAAGAGTGCACCCCTCTGCCCGATGCGAACTCGAACAGACGCTATGCACGTAGGCAAGCCGTGCGCCAAATCCGTCCGGTGCGTTCTGAACGCGCTTGACGACGTTCAACCTGGCTGATGATCCCCTCCAACAGCTGTCGCGGAAATCACAACCCCGGGGTGGGGGCCGTTCAGACAGTGCGGGGCCCACTTTGCACAGGCAGGTAGCATGCCCCGAAACTATTCGATCGGGGCCTCTCTTGCTGATCATCGCGTTCTGCCAGTGGTAGCGCCAGAACGCGAAAATATCAATTTTCGTCCAAAGCGCTTGCGCAAACAGGCAGGGCCATTCCAGCCAGACGCGGAAAGATGCCTCGAGAGCGGGGAGTCGTGCCAAGACCGTCCGGCACGTTCTGGACGCGCACGACGACATCCAAGAGCGCAGATACCCCCCTGCAACAGCCGTTGGGGAAACCGCAACTAGCGATCGGGGGCCGTCCGGACGTTGTGGAAGGCACTCAGCACAAGTGAGCGACGACGGACAGCACACTCCGAGGCTTCCCCGTCGACACCCCCGTTTCCAGCACGCGCCCTCTGCCAGCTACCTTCCCAGAAGACAAGAATCTCAATTTCCGTCCGAGGGACTTGGGTCACGGGCGGGGGGCGGGGGATACCGGCGACGGCAGATGGTGTGGGTGCGGGAATGACGTGCCAGGACCGTCCGGCACGTTCTGGACACGCACGACGACGTCCCAGTGCGCAGATACCCCCCCTGCAACGGCCGTTGGGGAAACCGCAACCAGCGATCGGGGGCCGTTCGGACGTTGTGACAGGCACTCAGCACAAGCGCGCGACGACGACTAGCACGCTCCGAAGCTTTCGCGTCAGCATCCTCGCTTCTAACACGCGCCCTCTGCCAGCTATCTTCCCACAAGACAAGAATTCCGATTTCCGTCCAAGGGGCTTGGGTCACAGGCAGGGGGCGTGTGGTATCGCCGCGGACAGATGCTGTGAGTGCGAGAATGACGTGGCGAGAGCGTCCGGTGCGTCCTGGACGCCGGCGATGACGTTCACCCCCCATGATACCCCCTTTCTCGCAGGTGCATAGAAACCGCAAGCAACGGCCGGGGGATGTTCGGACGGTGCGGGGAATACCCCGAGCAAGGAATCGACGACGTCGAACACTCTCCGAAGCCGTCGGATCGCGTTCATCGATGCGTACGCCCGCCCTCCGCCAGCCGTCTCGCCAGAAGACGGAAATACCAAATTCCGTCCAGACGGCTTGCACGACGATCGAGGTCCGTCGAGTATGGACGCGGGTAGGTGCTAGGAGCACGGGGATGACGGGGCGAGACTGTACGGTACGTTCGCGATGCCCCCGACGATGCTCCCATTCGCTGACTCCCTCCCCCAGCAGGCATTACAATGATTGCGAACACGGATCGAGGGGCGCTTGAATGGCGCTGCGCATACCCAGCACACACGCGCGATGACGGTAAGCACGGTCCGAACGTCCTACGTCATGGCCCCCGTTGCTGACGATCGTTCTCCTTCAGCGGTTCCTCCACAAAACGAAAATGTCGAATGTCGTCCAAAGCACTTGCAGGAGACGTGCAGGTCGTTGAATATGGACTTGGGAAGATGCTGAGAGTGCGGTCAAGGCGCCGCGAAAGTGTCTGGTATGTCTGCAGGCCCCTAAGGACGTTTTCACCTGCTGATAGCCCTCTCGCAAAAGCCAGGGAAATCATAGATAACCACTCGGGGCTGTTCAGACTGTGCGGGGCGCGCTCTGCACAAGCGAGCGGTCTATGCGAGAACTTTGCAGAGTCGTCGCAACCGTCCTCGTCACTGATGCGCGTTCTTCGCTAGCCGTCTCACCCGATCGCGAAGAGGCGCAAACGGCTGAGGGCAGGCGATGCTGATGGGCTGCAATCGAGACAGACTGGAGCAGACTGTCCGAGTGCACCGCAGGCCCAGACGACGTATCCGGACGGCAGGCTCGCATTGCCCTCGTCCACTGTGCCGTTGGGCGAAATGTTGGATTCTGCGCGGGGGCCTTGACGAACTGACGAGGGGCGATCAGAACGCGTATGGACGAACGTGACGGACGCCGCGATGTTCCTGGATCCCGCTTTCTGATGCTCCCAACGAGCATCGCTCGGCCGTTGTCGTGGGTATCGAGATCGCACAATCGTGGGCTTTCAGCCATGTTGACTCTGCCTGCGGGCGGGAGCGGCTGGACACAGCTGGAGAAGAACGTCAGCTATGTCCTGCTGCTCTCAGATACCGGTCTCCGCCGCTAACGCAAACTCACCGTCAGTGTTTTCGCCAGACGGCGAAATCTTGGCTTGCGAGCGGAGGGTATTGGGGGCGAGTGGATGATAGTCGAGACGCATGGGGAATGAAGTTAGGTGCGCGGCGTGGCCGCTCTAAATTCGACGCTGATTCGCGTCCTGCATCAGACATCTTGCACTACGGCAGAAGTTGGATTTGGGACTGTACGACGTGTAAGCAGGAGATGATCAGGACACAAGAAGATGCTTACCCTTCAGACCCGCTTTCGCCGGACAGCGGGAAATGCCGTTCTGATCGTCGGTGGGCATCTGGGAGTGCAGCGAATTGAAGGTGAGCATGCACCGCAGCCCTTCGACAACATCGGGGCACCCGCGCGTGTTCTCTGTGATGTATTACACAAGACAGAGAACGTTGAGTATTGCTCGAACAACGGCGGGACGGCCAGTGAAGATGAACGTACGTGCATCTGTATTCCTTGAATACCTCTTCCATCGTTTGTGCATGATAGTTGTTTGGGAAATGCCGTCGACTGAGGGGAGGAGAAGAATGGAGGAGTTTGCTGGCAGCTGTGTTAACTTGCCGTCATCAGAAGTCAAATGTCTTCTGACCCCTGCAATTCAGCTTTCTGATGCTCCGGCATGTTGCGACAGGGAAGTGTTTTGTCTGAATCAACGCCGATCATATCAATTCAAAGACTCGGCAGATGCAGTGGCAATACTCTCGTGTTTCCGACGGAACACTGCTCGAGTTCTCACTGACATTCACGTTGTATCTCACCGGCTTATGTCCTCAGTTTATTGTAGTGTTTGAGGCAAATCTACATGCCCAGGGAGTGGGGTGGCAATTTGGGCTTGGCCATGCATGGAGACTCAAAGCTGTTCGGCAACTGTTGTTCCCAGCTTGTGATAGGCTAGGACAATGACGGCGGAATCTCCCAACTCTCGGATGGCAACTCGAATGCCATGCCGAGGACTCAAGTCCAACTTGTTCCGCCAACTAACAAATAGATATTCATATTGATTTTGCGTCTGAAGCCTATCAGCAATATACATACAATTCTGAGACCTCGAGCTCAGGTGCGACAGCATCAGTCTCAGTCATCGAGGCCGCAACTTGGATTTCCTCAAGTGCAAACATGCCAATTCAATATCGTCATTCCCTAGTAGTAACGTTACACTTGACCACATTCAGTACATATCCAATGCAGCGACGGCATGTTTAATTCTGCTTGTGTGTCCATCTCGGGTGTCAACAGCAAAGTGTTTTGCTGACCTCCACCAAGCATCTGTTTTTGAGTTTGAGTATGCAGGTTTCATTCATCAGAGCCCACCGTGACAATCACTGCCCTTAGACTGTCCATGTACCGTAATCTTCCTCTGAGCCGTTGGACATACCATGACCCAGCAAGATTGTGTACATTTAATTCACCAATTTGGCCGGAGAAATTGAGAATGATGAATGCATTCAGAAGCCACATGTTCAGGACTCACACTTGGATGTGGGACATTTTCCGTGCGTGGAATTGGTACATCAGACAGCTTTACGACAGTGGTATTCATTCGTTGCTACGGCGCTTGCAGTTCAGAAGTTGCATCAGATGTATCCAAGCTTTCTCCGCCGTGTCCCCTTGATGTTTCAATGCAATTGGTCTCGACTCTCGAGCTCGCCTGCTCAAAATCTCGGCAAGGCCAACATGATTCTTGAGGATAGGCGGAACTACGGTGACTCACAACATCATGAGTACTGCAGCAGTCATGGTCCGTGCACATGTATTCCAGTAGTATATAGGATCAAGGAAACCTACCTACTACCGCTGGACCTCATCCCTATTCTGTTTGAGTGCCTGCCCTCACAGTTCCTCCTACTATTGTACCTTGTGAAGGCAGAATGGACAAGTACGTAGTGGTTGTATGCTCACGCACCCATCATCATAGGACTACATCAACATCCAGTCAGCATGGACCACAGGCTCTGCTACGGTCTGCCCAGCACGCACCGTTAGTTGGAGTTACAGGTTAGTATGCTGCTTCCCACGTATTGACACATCCGCTAATAAGCAATCACACAGGAATAAGTAGACTAGGTAAAGATATATTCAGAAGGGTAAATCATCAGTAGTACACAAAGTTTAGTATACATCCAAGTACGAAATAGGGGGGGGGGGTGATGGACGTACCGATAGTCACGAGCTTCAGGTGAGCAAGGAGGCGTATCATACACACGGCGGGTGGATGTCTGCATCTGCAATGAGCGGAGCAATGAGATGACGTCTCCCTGCCGATAGACGAATGCAACGTCCATGACGGACGGAGGACAGATACCGTGTCTTGGATTGCCTAGATCACAACGGCATGGACCGAAGTTCTCGACGCAGAACCTGAGAACTGACATCATTCAATTCAGATGCTTTCTTCTCACCATCTCAGCCACTCGCGGCGCTGATCCCGCCGTGAAGAACACGCATGACAAGGAGTGAACACCGCCATTTTGAATGTGAGCCCAAGGGCAGAGTGGCCAGGTGGCGAGAGTGGACAGCTCGTTAGTATATGGATTGTGAATGGACGGCGCACCGCGGCCCACTGTCAATCCCAACAGCCAGCATCCTCACGCTGACAGTTCGATGTCAGTCTCCCCGACGCGGAGAGTTCATATTGAGCGGGTCTGGGCAAGCTGATGTCCTTCTGCGTGATCTGGTGCTTCGAGGACACATCGCTCGACTGATCGCTGCGTGAACGAGCAGCGAGATGCTCATTTAATACCTCACGCTGAAGCCGCGCAAAGTCAGCTCGCCCGACATCCTTTCCGCGCTCCTTCAGGAACTTGAAATACGGTAAACCTTGAGACCGTCAGAATCGGGGACAGACACAGAACAGAGATTGCACATACTAGTGCGAGGAAACTCGGGCAGGGTCTCCACATTGCGCAGGTATGCGTTCGAGAACGCATAGTGCGTATGCAGCGACAGGAACTCGCGTAGTTGGCGATAGACGACCCAGCGCACCGCGCCGTTCGCGTACTCACACTCGATCCGAAACACAGCCTTGTGCCCGTGCAGCGGATGCAGGCTGTCGCTGACGCGGATCCGGAGGCGGTGGAAGAGGATGGGCACACGCCGATGTCCCTTCTCGTCGCGCTCGAACCACAGCCGGAGGACGAGAGCAGAAAGGCCGCCCGCGATGAGCTCATCCGTGATATTGACGGACTGCGGGACGACCGCGGACGCGTGCTGCGCATTCGTCCTGGACTGGCCCGCGAGTTGGGGCAGCAGCGAGCGCAGACGGTTCCATTTGGGCGCAGCGCTGGGTCTGCCGGTGCCCTCGCTCGAGCGCGAGATGTGCGGCATGGAATGTGAGTGCCGAGGACGAATTCTCTCCCTCTCCACCGTCGAACTCTGCGGGGACTGTGGGTCCTCGGGCGTTTGCTCACTCGCCTCGCCATTCTCGTGCGCACCGTCGTGGTCTTCCCGCGGCTTCGGACTAACCTCTAGACGAAACTGCGACGCCTCCTCTCTCGGCGTCTCGATGAGCCGCCTCAGGGGATTCCGAGACTCAAAATAATTGCTATCCCTCCTCTTGGCTATCTTCTCCGCCCTCTGCCGCTCCCGCTCCCTCTGCGAAGGATTTTCAAACTCCAGCACTCCCCGAAATGGCGTCGTCTGCGGGAAGTCGGTGCTGTTGTCCGGGACGACGCCATGATGGGTCTCTGGAGCCTGAGCGCTGGGCTCCGAAGCCTGCTTGGAATGCGTCCTCGAGTCAAGACGACCGCTAGACACCGACAGGGAGTAGCTGCGCGAGATGGACCTCGGAGGACCCGTCCTTCCAGATGGAGTATCCGGAGGCGGGAGACGATAGCCTGAGATGGAGGATCTGCGGTCTGACTGAGTGCGCGTGTGTCGCCTGACTAGATTCGAGCGTGTGTTGAGGGGTGACGGTGGCTCATCGTCCTGCTGAGGTGACGCCGAATCCGTGTGATCCTCTTCATGTTCCGGAGACTCTGTGCGCACAAATCGACCAGCCTGGCTGGAGTGTGGGACAGGCGGCGACTGAGGATGTTCTGGACGGTCGCCGTCATGCTGCAACGAGGCGCGATGCTGATCAATGGCCTCGCGTACGACATCCACGAGACTGTGAGGAGGTTGGGCGATGCTCGCCATCGTAATACAAATGAAGGAGAGACAGCGTGTTGCGCCCCACGTATAGATATAAACGAGCGTCAAATGGCTGAAACTATACTTAGACAGAGAATATCCAGATGTATCGAAAAATGAGTCCTGACCTTTCCAAGTCTGATCTGTCTCAAACTTCCCCAACGCAACGGGCGACGGGCAATATGCAGGAACGCAAGAGAGGTAGGAGAGCGATTCATATTAATATCAGGACATTCGTCGCTTGTAGTCATGTGACGACGAGGCGCGCAAACTCATAGCTGAATTTCTTGTTCCAAGCTTCTGGCGGTACAGTACTCAATCTACATCAAGCCTGTACATGCCCCTTATACTTCAGGGTACAGATCTACAGTATGAGCCGTTGGCTGTGCAAGAAGAGGAAGAAACACATTCTATGGGAAAGATTATTTGAGAGATCAAGTCTTGGACGTCATCTATAAATAGCATATCATCAGGCACTTACCCTTGGAAAATAGTACGAGCTACAGGCTGTGTGGCCTACATGATTCATACGGTACATCACCGGGCTCAGTTAGTTACTTTGAAATTACAGGTCGTTGCTGGCGAACTTGCTCAGTTGCCTATTGGGGAAGGACACTTGCATACACAGTTAGCCTGCTTTAGCGGCAAATCCCGTCCAGCTTCTTAGCCATCAATAACAAGTACGGTCGGCCTACTGGTGTAAACATGCTAAGACGATAAAGCTCCATTATAGCTTCAGAATTACCTCAACTTTCTGCCTTTGGGCTCATTTTCTCTTTCTGGACATCAACACCTGGCAGCCTGAGAAGGGCCGACAATTGCAACCAAATTACCGAGTCCCAGCGTCCCAGTTCTTTTCCATCGTCGATTGACATGGATACCGCTCTTAGTCCTTGTGTGCGCTGTAGTGGTACTCAGCATACACCCACTGCCTTCCTCATTGAGTGCTGCAAATGTCAGCGTACTTGGCACCACAGTGAGCTGCACGTTCTACTGTTGCGATCGCTCCCAGTCAACGCTACTCCTCCCGCCGCCCAGCGTGCCACATTCCTCCCATAAGCGAAGCTGAAATTCTACGACGCATCGAAGCTGATGAGGCTCGACGTAATACGGACGGTCTTGGATCATGGTTATGTCGGCGATGTTCTAAGAAGACTGTGGGCGCGAGATCTACAAGTAACGATAGTCCATTCCTTGTCTCACAAGCGGCGAAAAGCCATGTATCTAAGCAAGCTAATCCTAACCCGCTTCCAAGAGTGAGAGATCAGACCAAACAAGCATCTCCACAGGTACCACCTCCTCATCACGGTATGTGCAATGAATTACCGTCTCCGCTACTGAAATAACTAAGGGATTTATCTGCAATAGTTCCACCACCTGCTGCAAGGAAGACCGTCGAATTTGACTTTTTGACAGAACAATCTACATTTGGATTGCTCAAACAACCAGATGTATCCAGATTTCCCTCATCACACCAAGGGCATGCTGTATCTCCCGATCCGAGTACTATCCGCCGAATCGATTTCACCCAGCAGCCCGGCCGCGCCACAAAGTCAACCAAGGTAACCAAGCAGGCGTCCAAGCAGACATTCTCAGCGAGACAGCATCCCAGAGAGTTAACTGGCTCGCAAATCGATCCCCCTTCCAGGACCGATGTGACTGCACATCCGGTACCCTTACTAGCTCGACCACAGATGTCGATACTGCAAGCCAGCGCTAGCCATCCGAATGAGGTCTGTTTGCTAGAAATTTTAGACAATGCCATTCTTTAACACGACCATAGGACTCCAACGAGATGAACAGACCTAGAATCCGGTCGCACACCATGGCATCTTACGATTCATCTTCGTATTCGTCCACCACAGTATCCCGGACGTCTTCCATCGCGACCATCTCCGACAGCCCTCCACGCCAGCAAGCTTCCCGATCAGTGTCTACACGGACATCAAGAGATCCTTCGTCCGTATCGTCAACCAGCACAATCATGTCCCTCGATACAATGGCAGAAAGTCTTGCAATATCTCCCACTCTTCCAGCCATGTCTCCACCACAGACGTCTTTGTCTGGAACCAAAGGAAAAGAGCCCATGCCCAACTTCCGCGCTCTCGTCGCCGACCTCAGAGCCTCCGGAAAGCTCAACGGCCCGCCTACACTGGATGACCTTCTGAATGCAGACTTGATATCAGAAGAAGAAGCAAATGACGAGAGGGGCCTGCAGCGGAACAATATGGCGACCGTAGAGCATGACCTCGCAGAGATGCACGTAGACCAAGACCCGCACGATATTGAGGACCTATACGGTCCTCGCGTGACCCCCGGTGTGAGAAGAGTCACGCCGGCACCAGCAGAGTCCAATAATGAGGACTTCTCAGACTCATTGGACGGTGCCCGTGGACCTATTCGACGGCTGATCTTCGACTGGCAGGAGCAGCGACACGCGGGCGTCGAGAAGGGGGAGCGCGATGAGTTCGACCGCATGCTTGCGAACAGGGTGCGGCGCAGCCAGCAGACAGAAGCGGGGAGCAGGCAACCGAGGAAAGGGCAAGCTCGCCGGTTGGGCGCGAAGCACAGACAGAAGATAAACCAGCAGGGGGTCCAGTTCGTGATTGACGAGTGGCTTCGTGAGCTGAATAGAGCAGACAAGTAGTCGCTACATAGTCCCTATGCAACCGCTATGGTTGCACCAGTGTCGTGAGCACAGAATGCGATGTATACTACCCCATAGGTGTGTGAACATGCAGAACTCTAACGATGTTTCACCCGCCAGCCCGTCCAATCAATCAGCAACAGCTGCTTGTATTATGCCATTGATATAGTCTCCAGGCAAAATCAATCGAGCACATTTCCCATCGCGCTTCATTGAGTGGCAGTCACCAGGAAAGCGCCTCCGCTCCATTATACCAGTGGTTCTTCCACCGAATAGTCTACCTGTCTCGGAAGAATTTCTCCCAAGACTCGTCGAAAGCAGTCTCGCTCCCACGAAACACCAAATACACCCTTAGCAAGCCACTAGAGCTCGTATCAATTGTGGTTGAAGACAGTTGTTATGATACGCATTTATTTCTGAGGCCGCGAGCTTGCTCAGTAATCGCCCAGGCGTAAAAATCAATAACCAAATTGTCATCGGATAGATCCAATACAGAATATAACAGAAGTATCAGAGGCGAAGTGAAAGATTACCACTTAGGTTTCCGCATCGCTTTCTTCTGTGCAAGCGTACCCCTACCTCTCGCGCCACGTACAGTCTGCAGCTCCTTAAACTTCTTCTTGGCATAGCTCTTTGTCTCCGCGTCGTCAACCAACTCGTCCACCAGGGTACGTTTTCTGCTCGCTCTACTCAAATTGTCAGCACTCGCCGTGCCGAAAGGCGTAGTTGACGGCAGAATGGTGCCAATCTACCGAGAATACACGTCAAAATCCGGGCCTTCCCTATGTGATAGCGAGGTACGTACTGCAAAATGTTTCGGCAAGCCTTTGATGCCCTTCCGTTCCCCCTCGTCTTTTCGGTAAAATCGCTTGGGGTCTAACTGGTTGCGTAACCGGAGAGCTTCCACTTCACGGTACAATCGCGGCAGGTCCGCCTCAGCAGGAGCCGGTAGGTCGTACCAGCTGGGTCCGGCTGTTTTGTTACTAAGCTAGTATAGTAAACAGCGTGAGCACTGGCTAGAAATATTATTAATCTTTGATACACACCGCCTTCTTTTCCCTTTTCGTCAACGGCTTGCCTTCCGCAGAAAGTTCTGCAGGTGGTAGCGGTGCTGCCGGTGCAACGCGAGAGGACGTCGCCTGTTCTGCCTTCTCAGCGTCGAGGTCTCGAACACCCGATGGACCCGCCTTGGACGATTTACCAAGTTGGAAGTATGGCGAAGGAAGCGCTCCCGGATTGAGTGGAGGAAGAGGACTGTGAGAGCTCCCCGACTGAGTGATGTATTATGAGAACATGAAATCTTCACTCACCGTTCCTCAGGATTATTTGAATCAAGACGAATTTCCTCCTCTTCCCGCACGCTCTCCGAGTCTGCATTTGAGATGCGTGCTTTCAGAGCGACATTTTGCCTCGCTCTTTCAAGCAGAGTGTTCAGGAATTCTTCTGTTATCTCATCTTCCGAATCACTTTCTGAAGACTCCGAGTTGTCATCTGAAGAGGAGTCCGAGTCGCTTCCCGAGCTGGATTCCGAGTCCGAGTCCGAACTCGACTTGGAGGGATTATTCGTGAGCGTACCGACTGACGGCCTATCCTCCTTGTCTTCCAGCGGTACTGCCTTCCCCTTCCCTTTCTGTAAATTTGTCGAAGGCATGTAGACGTTGGGACGTGCGTCGAGCGTCGAAAAGGAGTATGTATTTTCAATGGTTCAGAATCACCAGACGCAAGAAGTGTACAAGGGTGTCTCGGGTCCTTTTCGAAGCTCACTCAGAATCGCCTGACAGAGCCCCCGATCACTGTTCACTTGACCATGCTCTCAAGCACCGTAGCTCGGAGAACATGTCGATCCCTTCCTTCTGTGAAGCGGATACGCTTCAATCACAATCAGGCGACCCGTGAAAATGCGCAAGACTCGTCGCGGACAACACATTTTGGATTCAAAACTGTCCCAGAGGAAGTCAAGGAGTCGCTCGTTCGGAATGTGTTCGACTCGGTCGCATCGTCATACGACCTCATGAACGACGCGATGTCGCTCGGTGTCCACCGTCTGTGGAAGGACGAATTCGTCTCGCTTTTGAAGCCGGGCTCAAAGGGGCCTACGAAATGCATTGACGTCGCCGGGGGACCGGCGATATCGCATTGCGCATATTGGACTCTGCCCGAGAGCGCTACGCGGATAGAGAAACAAGTGTAGACGTCGTGGACATCAACGGAGAAATGTTGAAGGAAGGTTATAGGCGGTTCAAGAAGACTATGTATCATAACAGTACGTCCATCACGAAAATGACTGTCCTTCGGAGCGTCCGTTTACAAGTACATAGCCCCTCAAATCGCCTTCTACGAGGGCAATGCCCAAGAATTGAACGAGGAGCGATTCCCTTCGAACACATACGACCTGTATACCATTGCATTTGGTATCCGTAACTGCACGTCTGTTCCAGATGTCCTCAGTGAAGCATACCGGGTTCTCAAACCTGGCGGTACCTTTGCTTGCCTAGAATTCAGCAAAGTGAATAACCCGCTTTTCAGCGCGTAAGTGGAACACCATACCTGTGGTTGCGCGTTTATTCTGAAATCGTCAATAGCGTATATGATCAATACTCGTTCTCCATTATCCCGCTTCTTGGAACAATCCTGGCCGGCGACCGTGCTTCGTATCAGTATCTGGTCGAGTCGATCAGAAAATTCCCGCCACAACCGGACTTCGCCAAGATGATTGCGGATGCTGGCTTTGCCACGGGCGGGATGTTCGAAGGCAAGGGTGGCGCATGGAGGGATCTTTGGGGTGGTATTGCATCGGTACACACGGGGGTGAAGGTGTGACAATACAATCCACCGGACGCCGTTACCCATGCGGACACTTACATTGTGATCGAGCATGTATCTCGTCTAAAATAAACACATTGATTCTTGTGTCTTGCATTGACCTTCAATGGCATTTGTATGCATCCATCGTGCTGGATGGATATATAATGGCGGGCTGTGTGACATCTGTGACTCCTCTGGTTTCGAGCTTTAGGCGCCTCCCCGCCACGCCTTACGCGCCCCCTCCTCGTTTGCAGTGTTCCACCACTTTCACACCGTCGCGTAGAGTCGAGCCATTGGTGTACATCCCCCACCATGGCCAGTTCTTCCTCTAATAATAGCTCGCCTCCTATGCCACCACCGAATGCTGATCTGCCGACGACTTGGGCATACCTCGAGGAGGGGGTGGACCATATCATGACCAAGCTCCAGACTGGAGTCTCCTACTCGAAATACATGAGCCTCTACACAGTTTCATACAACTACTGTACGTCGTCGAAGATGCACGGCTCAGGAGAGCAGGCCGGTCTCGGACACCGTAGTGAGTTCTCGATGTTCCTATCTTCCGAGTGCATGTTGATAGACATTAGCTGGAGCTAATCTGATGGGGTCCGATTTATACAATAATCTCATTCGGTATTTCGTCAATCATCTCAAGACTTTGCGGGCGGTGAGTAGCACTCGTCTTACTTTTCTTTGACCTGGACACAGATTGAAAGGACTCACAAAGCAATCGGACGCCCTCCAAGACGAGGCTTTGTTGCGATACTATGCGCAAGAATGGGATCGTTACACAACGGGTGCCAACTATATCAACCGACTGTTCACTTACCTCAATCGACACTGGGTAAAGCGTGAGCGAGATGAAGGGAGAAAGGGTGTCTATCCGGTCTATACTGTGCGTGTCTTGTACTTCGCTCCACTTTCAACTCCTCTGCTGACCTGGAGACATAGCTTGCTTTGGTTCAATGGAAGTCTAACTTCTTCCTTCACGTACAAAGCAAGCAGCAGAAGCTCGCCGGTGCCATCTTGCGTCTTATCGAGCGACAGCGAAATGGTGAGACGATCGACCAGGGCTTGGTGAAAAAGGTGGTGGACTCGTTTGTGTCGCTTGGTTTGGATGAAGGGGATATCAACAAGGTGTCCTACGAAGTCTACAAAGAGCACTTCGAGGCGCCATTCTTGGAAGCTACGGAGAGATACTACAGGCAAGAGTCGGAGGCATTCCTCGCCGAGAATACTGTTGCGGACTACCTGAAGAAAGCAGAAGAGCGCTTGCGGGAAGAGGAAGACCGTGTCGAACGCTATCTCAACACGAACACCAGGAAGGGACTTATCAGCAAATGCGAACACGTCCTCATTCGCGAACACTCAGAATTAATGTGGGACAGCTTCCAGAGTCTGCTTGACTATGACAAGGATGAGGATCTCCAGCGCATGTACGCTCTTCTTGCTCGGATACCCGAAGGGCTCGAGCCCTTGCGCAAGAGATTTGAGGAGCATGTCAAGCGTTCTGGCCTCGCGTCTGTGCTGAAGCTCGTTGGTGAGGGAGGTGCCGCCGCCGACAACACGGATCCTAAGGCGTACGTCGATTCCCTTCTGGAAGTGCACCAAAAGAATTCGGAAACGGTAACGAGAAGCTTCCGCGGAGAGGCTGGTTTCGTCGCGAGCTTGGACAAGGCTTGCAGAGAATTCGTCAATCGCAATGTTGCCACAGGCTCTTCAACGACGAAGTCTCCAGAGCTGTTGGCGAAGCACGCTGACGCCCTACTGCGCAAGAATAACAAGATGGCGGAGGAGGAAGATTTGGAGGGTGCTCTTAACAAAGTGGTGTGTAAAACCCATAATCGCTACAGCGTTTATTTATCCTCTGCTTTATCCGCTTTTGTAGATGGTCATCTTCAAATACATCGATGACAAGGATGTCTTCCAGACCTACTACACGACCAAGCTGTCTAAGCGTCTGATCCACAGCGTGTCTGCATCGGATGAAGCAGAAGCCAGCATGATCTCGAAGCTGAAGGAGGCGTGCGGTTTCGAATACACTAACAAGCTGCAGCGCATGTTCACCGGTCAGTTTCACATTCATTGCGAGCCTCACTTGCCTTCTGACCGTTTCCGACAGACATGAGTCTCAGTAAGGATCTTACTGATCAGTTCAAGGAGCGCATGCAGCAGAACCACGACGACATGGATCTCACCTTCACCATCATGGTTCTAGGCACGAATTTCTGGCCGCTCAACCCTACGAACAACGACTTCATCATTCCCGCCGATATCTTGCCTACGTACGAGCGCTTCTCGAAATACTACCAGCAGAAGCATTCGGGCCGCAAGTTGACGTGGCTGTGGAATTATTCCAAGAACGAGCTTCGAACGAACTACCTGAGTCAGAAGTACATCTTGATGACGAGTTCGTGGCAGATGGCCGTGCTGTTGCAGTACAACGACAACGACACGTTATCCCTGGAAGAGGTAGCCACTGCGACAGGAATCACGAGGGAGTACTTGAAGCAGGTGCTGGCAGTCCTCGTGAAGGCGAAGATCCTCATCAATGACGAGACTGATCAATACGATCTGAACCCAAGTAAGCCAACTATACACTGTAATTGATGTGCATTTACTGAAGTGTGTCCTGGTAATAGGCTTCAAGTCGAAGAAAATCCGTATCAACTTGAACACTCCTATCAAGGCAGAGCAGAAGGCTGAGTCGACGGATGTTCTCAAGATCGTTGATGAGGACCGTAAATATGTGATACAAGCCACTATTGTCCGGTAAGCAAGGGTGATATCTTCTAGTCACTCCAAGGCTAATGTCACTTCACAGTATTATGAAGGCGAGGAAGACGATGAAGAGCAATCTGCTTATTCAGGAGGTTATCTCCCAGATATCACAGCGCTTCACACCGAAGATTCCGGATATCAAGAAGGTATGCGGATATCCTTTTACCAATGTGAATTCATATCGCTGACGATGCAATGTCTGTATTAAAGGCGATTGACCATTTGTTAGAGAAGGAATACATTGAGCGGGTGGAGGGCACCAGGGACACCTTCGCATATGTCGCTTGAGTCTGTTCTTATTCGTCGAGTTTGCTTTGCTTTGTCGCACGATTTGCCTCCAGAATTGTACACTGTAGCGTTTACGTTTACGAACTACTATCATCATCCTCTTGATCGTTTATGTGTGTCGACGTGATTCCCAACGAAGTATATCCACTCATGAGCGTCTCGTCAAGACCAGCAGCTGTACATTGTTTACGCGATGCACCCTGGGCATATCCGCGAGTGTCATTTACAGGATTTTCTGGTTCTGTAAATATCTACGTTTTGGAGTAAGGTTGGCGTGATACCCTGCGACCGGTTATGTCGTGACAACGTGACCCACAATCACATAATGTGTCCCGAGTCAATGCCGCCATCTGTACTACCGGAGAGGGTCTTCCATACAATATTTATCCTCCTATGAGTCTGACGTCCTGATATCCTGCGCTGAACGGAAAATATAAGTGATTGCGGTCTGGACAGCCGCCAGAGCGCTCAGGAGAGGTGACCGCCAACTACTACGGTTGCCAAAAGAGGCGATGAAGTTCAATCGGCGAGCTGCTGCCGACGTGTCTCCGCGACGGTCCCTTCAGCTGGGTTCAACAAAGTCGATCGCCAAGTCAGGTCAGGCTTCAACTATCTTATCCTTCTTGCATATATCCCACTAACATGTCATGTATACAGGACATTCACACTCACTATTGGCTCGAGTGCTATCATCTGCAGGAATTGTGGACGGAAAGCCTGAGGAATCCTCGTAAGCACAGCTCACCGACTACTTGGCCTCTAGTCGCAGTTTGTGATATGTTAAATCTCTCTATCTTTCACTGCACTATTTCCCTTCTGCCATAGACTACAGTGAGAGGTATCTCCTACCCTTTCCTTCGCCCACCTCGTAATCTGGATAGCAGGATATCATGAATCTTAGGGACCAACTGCTGGCATCTCTCGCGGACCTTCCTGGAACACGTGAATTTCATGTCCATGTTCTGGTCTCGTCACCTCGTAAACGTTCAGACCTATTCCCCTATGCCCATCCTCGCCCACGAGCATATCTGCAGGATATCCTTGTTCTCCTCTCGGAACAAACCACCCCAGATTCTTCCCGTGTTCTAGTCTCTGCCATAGAAGCGTCTTTCTACAACATTCCTGCATCCTCATGCGGCATTCTGTATATCTCCAAGGTTGATTCATCTGGCCATGCTATGAAGCCGTCTCCAACTGCCTCTCTGGTGAAGGGCCTTCTGAAATTCTACGCTGATCCTCTCACCAGGCCCGTACATGTGGATACTCTGTGGATCCAGCTATTTGCAAGAGCGCAGAGTCAGTACTTATTCCCGAATTCTGCCGACTTTGCTGGGAAGCGACCTCTGGCGGATATTCAGCTTTGTGTTTGGTGGAAGCGCCTCTTGTCTGATGTCGCTGCGGATTTAGCCTCGCGAGAGCAAGATAAGTTGAAGGCCAGGTTGTATTATGTTCTTCCTGGCCTCAACGAATTAGAGGCTGTACACTCGCTCAATGCCAGTCACTCGGTTCCGCTGTCCGACGGTGGGACGAGTCTACCATGGATCTACAGTCATCATTATTCTCAGTCCGATATCCCTCTTCCTTGTCCTAGCGGTAAAGACAACGCCCACTCCAATCTGGGACATTTTATCCCATCATTCGACGATGACCCTAAATCACGATTCATGGATGAGATAGCGCACACCACGAACGTTGGTGGCGTGAGTTCTCCGAAGCAAAAGCGGCCCAGAGCAAGTAGCCATGCACGAGCTGCCAGCGATAGGGTCCCCGAAAAGGCTGCTCCAGACGATGGTGGAGATGAGGACGGAATACAGGGGGAACTAAGCAAAGTGACTCCGGATGAGTTCTGGGAGCGCATGTCATTCCGTCAGGAATGCATCTCTGGGATAGTCACAGCGTTCTTCGCGGTCGGTCTCCATACAGTCAGCCCACATACCACGGAAGCATCTACGATATCTGCTCCCTCCCCGCTCGCTCCTCAGCCCGGTCAAGTCTCTCCACGGATGGTCAGACGCATCGTAGCGACGCTGCTGAACCACCACGAGTTCTCCAGCACCGAACGTGCAGTACGTGCGACGGAAACGCTGGAGGAAGCAATAAAGGGCCTATGTGAAGACCTAGCGCGTATACCTTCCTCATCTGCTGTATCTGTCCGACACATAGAGCGCATGTCCACGCCAGAGCCGGGGCCGGGAAGTGCAATGCTTGAGGTGCCATGCACTCCGCCACGTCGCACTGGAGGACAAGCGTACGTTCCTGACATTTCGCCTAATCCTTTTCCTGAACCGGTGGCGTCTCTGGAGACATATCGTTCCTTTATCTATGGCGAGGTCAATGTCAGCAATCCCCCATTATCCCCGAGAAAGGAGGCGAACAATGCAAGCCAGGAGGCGGGTGGTAGCAGTGACAAACCAGGGCCGCAGGTCACCATGTTGACGGTGCGGAAAAAGCGGAAGGCCCCATCATGATTCCAAGAGTGGCAATATTGGTATGTTTTTTGCCATTTCCTTACCAGGCACACAGCTGACCTCGCTGACTTACGATTTGGCCCTCCGCTCGCAGTACCTGTTGCTCAATCTGGAGAGTGTTGTAGCTTGCTCCTTCTTGATCCGCTTTCGATCCACGGGTATACACCGATGTGAAGGTGTGGTCCTTGTTCCTATATATATGATTTTGATTTACGCGACTTCCATGAACGGGATGCTCTTTGTTTCGTACAAGATGTTCGTTTTTCATGAGTCCTGTGCCAGATTTTTGGATTAATCAGCCGGACTATTACACAACCAGAAGAAAGGAAGTCCATCGACGTCTCTCTCGCCTCAAGCAATGTGTCCGATGCTGGTCACGAGACCGGATGTAGGTGGATTATGGAGACAGCACGAGGATACAGTACCGATTCGAGGGCGTACCGAAAGGCGTCACTTTCCCAAGCTGAAACCCGACGCATGCTCTACGGCGGATCTATTGCGAGTGGTCCGATAGCCCATTGGACCAGAATTTCTCGGTCCTTATAGGCCTGAACGACGGAATGCCGTCTGTGCTTCGGACTGCTGGACTTACGAGGGAGAAGGCCGCCATCGATCTGGTGGTTTGTGCATTCGAGTAAGTGCCCGTCAAGCTCAAGCTCGGCGTGAGGTGTCAGGCCAACCGAAGAAAGGGCCGTGGTTCCGTCGGTTCTTTCATGTAGATCACCGTTGCGGATCAGGCATGAGCATGTATCATTCTTACCCGACGTGCAGTATGTCTACAAGACGACAACGCATGACAAGACGCATCTCATCCAGCTAGACGTACCAGACTTGATGATATCTCCCGCTGGTCCGCAGAACCCCGAGGGACAGGAAGTGCTGTCATGCGATAGATACCGACGGGCTCCCAAAGAAGGACGGACGAAGTTGGGAGAGGCCATGTGAAGCCTAGCGTGGTGAGTTCGGCTTGTTATGGTGGTGTGGTATCGAAGACATGGCTCTGACGTTCGTGTCGTCTTCTTCGTCCATTATGGGGTACCTTCAGCGGCCCAGTCTGGGCTGTCGATAGCCGAGTCAATCTCAAACTCTCAGCTCGGCCGGCCTCCAGTTGGGTACAAAAGTAGCCCTTACGTCGTCGTTTCTTCATGCACCTGATTCCTCGCTTTCAGCGACTGTCATGCCTCGTTGTGATATGGGTACCTAGCAGAGGGGAAAGATATACTATTTATAAGCCGGACTCGGATCCAATAGCAGAAAGACTGATGCAGGTTTTGAGATGGCAGATGCAAGGCAGATGTATCGTTATGTGTACACGAGCTTCACGCCCGGGAACCGCACGCGATGGGCCGCGCTATGTCTGTCAATATTGCTGATGTTGCTGGCACGTCGCGGCCAGGGGAGGGTATAGGATGGACCTTGTGGAAGCATTCTTGGTGTACAGACGGGCCACGTTGAGCACCGGAATGCTATGTAGCGAATGCACTGTTTCATGTCTGTTTTTTGTGGCCGGCTAAGCGGAGGAAACATCCACGGCCTGAAGCCGAATATGAGAAGTCAGATGGGCGAAGCGAACCTTGTATAATTGACGGCTTCCTATCTGTTGGATTCCATTTCTGATCAATTCCATCCAAGTCTCTGGTCGTCCGTCACCACCGCCGGTTCTATCACTCCTCCTCCATCCTCCATCCAGTCCGCCGCCCTGGCCGCGCACGTATGCCCTCCGTCCTCCCCTCGTGCTGTCTCTGAGCCTCCTGCTGCTGGTCAACGCCCTGACTCGCCAACGGAACAATTTCCTATGTCAGCGAAGCGAGACGAGATGGCCACTCAGCCCCCCCAATCGTTGCCTTCGTTCGCGCAGGCTTTCAACTCGCCCTCTCTGAGCAGACTTCCCGCGAGTAATAATGCACTGCCGCCGATACATCGTCTCGCCTCGCCTCATGCGTCTGCGCGTCATTCTCCTTCAGCCCGTGTTTCACCACCGCGCGGCGATGAATCGAGGCAGAATAATAGGAAACGCCTGCACATAGAGTCTTTGCCTGGTGACGGACATGATGGCGATTCCGAGTCAGAGTGAGTAGCTCTAAATACTCTGCGCGTCGTCTTTGACCATGCCGATGTACTCAGCGGCCACCGATCTCCTCGGACGGTGCGCATCAAAGAAGAGACAGATCACGATGCCCTGCCCTCTACCTCCTTTGAAGTGCGGCCAGCACCCCTTTCACAAGACACGCAGGAAGAGACAAGCACGCCGGCACCGTCTGACGCGAGGCCCTCGCCCTCGAAACGACGACGTGTCACGATCAGTGGCATCTCTCATCCTATCAATACAGACGTCAAGAATAATGCATCAGACAGTGTCAACAATGTTTCGCCTGTGGTGATGGGGTTAACAATCATGCGCGACGACCCGGCTGCTCTAGAGCAAGTACGCTCCATGCTAACAATAAAGCAGAAGCAAAAGGAGCTTATTGAACAAAGAAGAGGCAGCACCGCTTCTATTTTGTCCACTGCGCCACCCACGGTGAATGTAGTTAATGCCCCTCCACCCTCTGACGACCGCCAGATGTCGTTAAAGGGCCCCCCACCAGGACGAGTGGGCGGCCGTAGTCCAAATTTACCTCCGAGCTCCTCAGATCGTCGTCGTTCTATTGCCACCGCATCGTCCGCAGCACCGCCGAATAACCCGGGTAGCTCGCATACGCGACACCCCAGCCCCAGTACGCTTATCGGCGCTACCCAGCAGCCGCTCCCACACCCGTCCGCGCCTTCCGACCCCCCGACCTTCGTCCACATACCCAACACCTCTGTCGCGCCGCACGCACTTCCCGCGCCTCCCATCAGTTTCGCACACCGTCGGGCAGGACGTCAATTCGGGGGAGCGAAGGGCAAGCCCGCCGACATCGTCATCAGCCCGCGAGGGCCGCAATCAGAGAACCTGCAGCCCGTCATCCAGAGCGCGCCGCCAATCCCCCGCGCGGAGCACCAAGGCCCATCTGGGCGGTATCCTGGCATGGCGCTGCCCAGTCTACCGCAGCTTGGCGGGCCTGTACACAGGTACACGGCAAGCCGAGTGCCTCCCACGCCTACAAGGTTGGGCATGCCTCGCAGTGCGGCAGCAGGTCAGATGGCACAGCCGTCTATCAGTGGGCGGGTAGCGCACTCTCCGTCCAACGCTTCCATTCCTATCGCGACGACGCTCGTGCCCCCGACGCCGGCGACGCTCCATAACCCTGGCTACTCTGGCGAAAAATCCGCGTTCCTCGCGCCGTTCGAGATGTTCTACGATGCACTAGCGGACTCGAAGCAACTGAAGAGCTGGCTCGGCGAACAGCTGCAGAAGTCGCATTCGCTCACTCTGTCGCTCCAGCGCCAGCAGGAACACATGGAGGAGATCGTGAACGCTGCGGTCGAGAGGCGAGTTGCGGCTATGCGGGAAGACATCCATCTCCTCCATCGAAAGGTGGAGGAGCTGGAGCAGGCCCTGCACCGCGCACATGCGCCGAACCAGAGCTACAGTCCGTCCACAGGATCCATCAAGGGCAAGGGCAAGGCCAATGGCATACCTCCCGTCCCGACCGCGCCTGAGACGTACACCTTCCCTCCGGTGGATCCGCACCTCCGGCGGCCCGAGCCTATCAGACGGATGCCGTCACCCACCGAGCTCGAGAGCCGCAGCTTCCCAAATTCGCAGACGGCGTCGCCCGTCTCGTTCGACATCGGCCGGCGGCTGTCTGTCTCTGCCATCCGGCATGATCCCCGCTCGCCTGTCGGCGCTGCCGCGGAGGGCATGCCGCCTGCACGGAAGCCGTTCAACGTGCGAGAACGCGAGCTGCAGGGGCCCGGCTATCATCCGCCCTCGGCCGCGCACGCGAGCCGAGATAATCGGTCGCCCAAGGCAGGTCTCCATTCATCGTCGCGTAGCCATCTGCACCCTTCGGAAGATGCGGCTGCAGCGCGACGTGCGCCTTTGCAGCGGGGCTCACAGGAGGGATTCCAGTATCGAGAGGGTAAGGGGTCGCCGGCCTCCAGCGACGGGAGACCAGAGGGAGCGCTCGCGCCTCCGCCCCCACGGAGGGAAACTGCGTATGTGTCGCCGTCGGGCAGCCATGCTCGTTCGCCCATGGACGATGGCTGACGCGGAAGAGGAAACGGTTCGTTTGAAAATGTTCACCACGAGCTCACGTCGGACTCAGTTTTGGGCCTTTGTTGTCGGTGGCAAGTGTATATTACCGCATGTCGTGCAGAATGCCTTCTTGAAGTTGTTCTTTTCCGTCCCATCCCCTTCCAACCCGCTCGTGCTGCACCCTCTCATCCTCTTTTCCGTTGTCGTTTTCTTGATGCTGCGTCCGCTTGCTTTCCCGTCGGTCCCCGTCGCTGTGTATTGCATGACAATGTACCAGTACGCATCAACTGTCAAGAAATTCCTTTCGATGTCTTATTTTTCAGCCGTACCGTCGCTGCCAGTGGCAGATACGCTTGTGGGATGTTGAATATAGTAAAGACATGCTAGTGGCAAGGCCATTTGAATAAAGTAATCCGTTTTGGAATTTCTTACGTGATCAAGATTTGGCAGCAATGACGCAACACGATTTGCGGGCGTCAGGCTCGACGCGAGGCGGCTTGGGCTCGGGCTCGAAATAGCAGTCTCTGTAATCAGTCTGTAATCCCGTCGGCTAGAGGGAGAGCCTCTGAATAATACGCGAGCTTCCAGTCAGGGGCCGCGCGCAACCCTCATTAATCCTACACGGTATGATTCCCCGCCTCCCCGCCGTCACTCGCGCTCTTTCACAACGTAACATGTCTCTAGCGACCTCTTCAACCACGAAGCCGTTCTTGTTTTACACCGGCCCTACGCCCAACGGCCGTAAAGTGTCCATATTGCTCGAGGAGCTGAAAGCGGTGTACGGGGTAGACTACGAGTGAGTATGATATTTTATTGCTTACATGCACGCTGACGTTGAATTGATACCGACCCGTTCCCCGCCGCTGCTTCGGCGCATGGAAGAGTGTACCCGATAGACATCTCGAAGAACACGCAGAAGGAGCCCTGGTTCATCGAGCTCAACCCGAACGGACGCATCCCCGTCCTCGTCGACAGGGCCCGGTCCAACTTCACCGTCTTCGAGACCGCCGCCATCATGCTGTATCTGGAGCAGCACTATGACACGCAGCTCAAATTCTCATTCGACCCGGCCACGAGCCCCAACGACTACAGCGAGATGCTGCAGTGGATGTTTTTCACCGTGAGTTGGACATAGGAATTCTAATGTACCGCTGACGTCATTGAAAATCATGATGGGCGGGTAGCATGGGGGAATCGGGCCTATGCAAGGCCAAGGTAGGCGATGCGTCGCGCGGCTTCCGCGTCGACAACCACTCACATTCCGTCTCTAGCGAACCACTTTGTGCGTTTCGCCCCAGAGGACATCCCGTACGCGAAGAAACGTGAGTGGCTTGCCCTAGCATTTAGCGAATGCTAAGACTGTCTAGGCTACCTGGACGAGACGAAGCGTCTGTACGGAGTCCTGGACATTCGCCTCGCTGGCAGAGACTGGCTGGCAGGTCCCGGGCGCGGGACGTACAGCGTCGCTGACATGAACGCCTTCCCATGGTGCGTAATCCACGTGCCATGATCGTCGCAGCCATCTGAACCGCTCTACGCGCACGCGTCCCGCTCCGCAGGGTGAACGCGCATGCGTTCTGCGGGATCGAAACGCTCGACGAGTGGCCGCACGTCAAGGTACGAATAATCGCACGGTAACGGATGGCGGTGGTTGCTGACTCGCTATTCAGGCGTGGATCGCCCGCCAGGCGGGGCGGCCTGCGGTTAAAGCGGGTATGGAAGTGCCTTAGGTTGACCTTAGGACGACAGCGTTGGATGGAGCTCCATGTGGGAGTATCAGCAGCTCTGAGGGACGGATCGATCACTTCTTCGCGGTCTTGCGCCCCACATGAGAAAATCAACCTGGGTTAGACATGATCATGGGACATCTCCACTCCATACCATAGGGTAGACACGAGCTATCAGCTGAAGCGACGTAGACGTCGTCGTATTACAGCGCTTCCATTGCCTGATTGCTCGCAGTACTGTCCAAGTCGTCAGTAGTCGAAACAGAAGGTGCAAGTCGCCCTCCTGTATGTCCGTCAGCAAATTGCTCGCTGTGTGACTGTGCTACGAGTACACAGTGAGGGGCGGTCGTGCCTGCAAATTTGCGTCATGGTGTCGAAGATGAGATGACTGGACAAATACACGTCCAGGTGCCTGCTCCTGATCAGCAATAAATGACGCACGCAGATCCCACCGCCGAAGTACTGCCTTGAGCCGCCAGCAGACAGACAAATATCCTCGGATGTGCCGTGTCTTCCGCCATTCGTTCTCGATGACCCATTTACATTGCGCGCTCGCGCTCGAACGCCCAATTCTAAACGCACAGCGGTTGCATGCAAGCTCCGACTGCTCGGCGCTGACCACTAGCGCCGCGACCGCGGATCATGCGAGCACATACAGGCCAAGGAAGCCATATCGAACATTCGAGCCTGAGCAAGACACAACATACAACACACGCGTTGTGTGTACAATACATGTGAACTATATTCAGCACGGTTCAAATCCCATAAGATCATCGGCGATGCGCCCTTGATACGGACGACATCAGTACGTCATGGAGGGGAACGACAGTTCGGCGGAAACGACGTACCATATACACTGGAAGAACCGAGCGGCCAAACCGACTCGGGTGAAATAAATAATTGACTGGGAATTGAGGATGGGCTGGCAGCGCACAGCGCATACTTCGAGAAACTGGCAGCGCATGCGAGAAAGGTCAGAGAATGTCTTCGGAAGAACATCGCGAAGTGCCCGCACTGGTACAAATCGCGGTCGCTGGCGGGGGAGGTGAGCAGTTTAGTTGCTGGTGTGGCTGCTACTCGTGCTCGTGCCCGCTGTCGACTGCTCGACTCGTTTCCGCACTTCCACCCATAACGCGAGGGTGTACTGGAACATCTCCTGCGCGTACGACGTTAGCGCGTGCTTGACGTCCGTCGTGGGCTCGTGGTCGGGCATCTTAGGCATAATATGAGCGGAGGAGGTCGAGGGACGCGGTCGGGGTGCGCCTGAGGCTGCAGAGCGGGAAGCAAAGAGCGAGGGTTGGTGCTGTAGGTCCAGCGCGTATTTAACATTGAGAAAACACGTCTCGGGTGCATCCGCGCCTTAGAGACCTTTCTTGGCAGTGTGGAAATGTATAGAAAAATGTTACCGTCGAATCGGTGCGCTGAAACGAGACGGGCTGTCGCGGGTGGACCGAGGGGCGCGATGGTACCCTGGAAAGCGGAAAAAGGGTTCGATGGGTCGCAGTGAGGAGCCCATACTGTAAGCCGGACGTTGTAGAACCGTGGATGGGCATACGGATGCGAGTGGTACAGCCAGCCAGTGCAGCGAGACCGAGTGCGGCGCCGAGGGCTGTGGGCACCGGCATGACAGCATTAGCTATAGCTCCACATCCTAAACGATCATTCGACGGTGCCATTGGCTACCGATGAGAAGAGAAGATGGAATCGCGCGGCGGCTGGTTACGCTGGCAGATAACGACCACACGCCCGCACGCTGCCAACCCCCGAAACATGCTCCAAGCCGATGATGTCGTCGGGTGCGGGGTACGATCACCAGTTCTCATCCAGATCAATGTGCCTCAGCGTCATGCACACTCTTAGAACGCACTAAATTCACTCACCATCGCACTCGTCGTATTGCCCCGCTTGACGGCCCGCAGTCAGCCGCAGTCTCAAACCTCATAGACGTCAGTGATCACCTGGAGAAGTGTCCCAATTTCCAGACTAAAATGATCACATTTCGTACGCGCTGCCTTAACAGGGGAACTCCACGGGTGGAGGATCAAAAATAGCTCGTCTAGAGCGGATAAGGCATCCGAAGCTGTACCACTACGAGCTCGAGTACACTAGAATCATGTTATAAGCTGGCTCAGAGCGCCATCAGTCCTTGACGAAGTTGACGTTGGCGGATGGCAACATCTTGAATTTTAATCCTTGCGTATACACCACATGCACATGCTGCGATACAGCTCAGACTCAGAGGATCATACTGTAACCCCACTGCAACCTTCCGACAGACCCAGTAGGAGTTGAAGACGAGATTCAAGTCAACGATACCGGTGACAATTATCATATGAGAAGTGACCGGGTGTGGCGGCCCGCCCCTCGGAAAGTGCCGGCATGGAGGCGCCCAATACTAAGTATTCCAATTTCCAGACAACTTTCTGTGTGTGAACACCATTCTGAGCAAGGAGCCTACAGCCTGGCTTTTCGCTATGGCCAGTCACACTATGAAGCTGAGGCTTCCATTGCAGCTCAAGTTCTCCCGTACGTATGCCACTCGTCTACCACAAAAGCCACCGTACCGCGCTCCAGACCCGCTGGTGAAGAACCCGAACGCGGTGTACCAAAACTTGCCCGAAGACCTGACATTCATCCACCGTCCTCCCCCGACCGCGCCCTCACCACTCTCATACACCACCTCCCCCCTATCGCCCCTGCTCCAGGAAAGAGCAGCCCCCGCTGATGGCCCCCTCCCGCCCACCATGCGCGCCGAGGCACAGCCGTCCCACCTGGTCTCCGACGAGGAGATCGCGGAGATCCGCCGCCTGCGCAGAGAGGACGGCGAGAAGTGGACGCGGGCGGCGCTGGCGAAGCGGTTCAACTGCTCGCAGTACTTCATCATGAGGATTGCGTCGATGGACAACAAGGCGAGGAAGAAGGTGCTGGCGAAGCGGGATCAGGAACACGAGGAGTTCCGGAGCAAGTGGGGAGAGAAGAAGGCATTCTTCAAGGAGGCGGCGAAGAAGCGGAAGGAGTTCTGGTGAGAGGGGCCAGTGGTCTCTTCTGGCGACGAAAATGGGCCCGTCGTCGGTCGTGCGTGCACATTTGTTTTGGTTGTGATGTACACAGTGTCACTCATAACATGGATTGCTCAGGTTACGAAGTCGACCATGTCTTATGCTTACGAGGCAGCCGTTGCCGAGGGCAGTTATAAGTCATATTTTGGCTGCTCAACGTCAGAGATGTCCCCTATTTCACGGCTTCTCTAGTTCGCCATGGAGCCTCTGAAGTAGAAGCTAGCAATACTGGACCTTTCTCGTCGCCCCTCACCTTATCGCATTTGATTAGACGTACTTGTGCTGGCAGTGGAAGGCATATAAATTCCAGTACCTGTCTCCTACTCTTTAAAAAGTGTTGTAGTACATGATGCGAAAAACAAAACCCTTAATACCCCCACCATTTCACCCCTCTACGTGGACATGATAGCCAGATATAATATTATCATCTATAGACACATTGAGCCGCGCATGGTCTACTCCCGACAAGCTATTTATCTCGGTAGCGCTGCCACCGCTGATGTGTCACACGGATGACACGGACACGCTCACGTGCAGGCGTTCAGTAGAAAATCCAAATTTAGAAAAGGTCCTAAATTTCTTGCGCGCCTGAGCAGGATCCTAGTCCTTAAGCTTTACCACCTCTGGGTCTTCGTGCATCATGCCTCGCCATCGTACAGGAAAGACGAAGGAGGCTCGCGCAAAGCATCGTGCCGTGAACCGCAGTGAGAGCAAAATCAAGCGGTGGAATAAGCCAGCGGATATACCCTTGGACGTGGAGGACCAATGTACGTGATCGAGCTGAGGAGTGTTGAAGCGTCCTGACCGTATCCCCGGCGGCGTGTAGTCCATGCATCTCGAGACAAAATTCTACTCGAGGGGGACGATTATGGCAATGACGACGACGACGACGGAGACGAAGATGAGGTCTTCGCGTTGAAGGGGATTTCAGACCAGTCAGACGACGATGAGGAGGAGGAGGAATATGCAGACGAAGATGGCGGAGAAGAAGACAACTCAGATGACATGCACGATATGAGTGCTGCCCAGGGCACAAGAAAGTCAAAAGCGAAGGGGAAGAAAGGGAAGGCGGCTAGGCCATCGCCGTCCGACGAATCAGAATCGGAAGAAGAGACCTGGGGTAAGACGAAAGGGGCCTATTATTCTTCCAATGCAGCGCTATTGGAAGACGATAATGAAGAGGCCACTCGGATGGAGGAGCGGGAGGCGTTGTGGATACAGTCCAAGGCTCGCGATGTCATGGTGGACGAAGATTTCGGCCTCGGAGATCCTCTCGAAGGAGTAGCAGAGCCAGAAGAGTATGTGGACTCATTTACTCCACGTTTACTCATTTCTTATGCTTGTGCACGATGTGTCAGTGCATTGATGGACCCTCCTCCGCTCGTTGTGCAGCCATTACCACAAGACAAAAAGTCGTTGCTTCGGTATCTCGAGAAGAACAGCCCAGAGGCCCTTGCGTTGGCTCGCGACTGGGATGAGGTCGCGTACAAGCTGGTCGAGTCACAGTCCAAACTTGCCAAGTGAGTCTCACGCTTATTTCCGCTTTCCCTATGCTAAATCCTGGGCGTAGGATACAGGCTGAGACCCCCGACGCTCTGAGTCTCGGTATGGCTCATCTTCACTACCGTAGGTTCTTGGCGCTTACGATCGTGGCAGTCGAACTGATGCTGTAATAGAGGCGCTCTTGACATATGCTACCACGCTCTCGTTCTATTTACACCTGCGAGCCCAGGAGCAATACGCCCAGCGTCCGGAGTTACTCCGGGTTCATCCCATCCTGGCGCGTCTTCTCAGTCTCAAACAGGCCTTAGCGACTCTCGAAGACCTAGATTTCGACTTGTCTGATGACGACGAAGAATCGTTAGATGAGGACGATACCATGGACGACGCGCAGCAGCTGTGGTCTTTTGATAAGAAGAAGGCCTTGGAGCTCGGCGAACTGGAAGACCTGCTCAAGGAGGCAAATTTGGTAATGGCCGCGGAGGACGCTGGGGAAGATGGTGGGATACTCACGTCCAAGCGGAGGTCGAAACCTGCACCTGCATCAGGGGAGCCGCCGAAGAAGAAAAGAAAGACGGGCAAGCCCGGCTCGGATTCAAAATCGTCTATGCCCGTGTTCGATTTGGTCGAGCCGGATCTGGACCAGTTCGCCCTCGTCGTCCAGCACTCGTGTGGACTCTGCTGGACTGATAGACGTCTATGGCGAATCGACGTCTCTGCAAGCGGCCGATGCGGCGGACAAGAAGGCACGCAAAAAGTCCCTGCGGTTCCATACGGCAAAGATCGAGAGCACCAGTGCACGGCGCCAGACCGCGCGGAGCGCTGCGATGGGTGGGGACGATGATATTCCGTACCGGGAGCGCAAGAAGCAGAAGGAGGAGCGTCTCGCTCGGGAGGCGGCGAAGAAGAACCGCGGCCAGGGCGGTGACGACTTGGATGACGTCGAGCCGGGTCCGAGGAGCTCAGAGACTAAACGAGCGAGGGACACTGACCAGGAGTCAGGCAGCGACGACGGCGGGGACGGCAGCGGGTACTATGAGCTGATTCAGCGCAAGTCCAAGGAAAAGAAGGAGCTGAAGAAGGTCGAATACGAAGCTGCGAAGGCGGCCGCGAGGTATGTCCGTTGGTGTCTCAACCTTGTTTTAGTGTTTACTCTTCGTTTTCCAGACCGGATATCGATGAGAGTGCCGACGGACCCCGTGCTTTGACCCGTGCGATCCTGAAGAATAAGGGCTTGACTCCCCATCGCGGGAAGAGTGTTCGTAATCCGCGTGTCAAGAAACGTCAACGGTTCGAGAAGGCGAAGAAGAAGGTCTCCTCCCAGAAGGCCGTCTATAAGGGAGGCATTGGAGACATTGGCAAATATGCCGGCGAGAAATCCGGCATCTCACGAGTCGTGAAGAGCACTCGTCTTTAGCTACAGCCTAGGGTCGACCTTTGCATTTGCTATATACTAGGGGATTTTATTCAATTCCTACTGCACTGCGTCCAGTCAAGTACACGCATGATTTTGTACGATTATTGTGTCCGCTGCCACTATCCGATCTAAGAGCGGTGAGATGAGTACATCGAGGGTGGTACACTAATTACTGACTACAGAAAGCACCAGAATTAGAAATGTGCTACATGTCCACAGAGTCCGTAACCAACGACAAGTACATAGTCCACGTCCTTTCCCAAGCGAGCAGAAGAACAATCTAAGTCCGTGTCGTCCGTAATCAAAAAAATTGCCATCAGCCATGATAGCCTCCGCCGAACATCGGTTGGTCCACGTTCATGGCATTGCTTCCCCGCGCAGAATCGCCGCTCGGTGGTTCGCTGAACCGGGGCACCACCGAAGCCATATTGTTGAGGTCCGACTCTCCGCTCATCGCCTGCGTGTATATTCTTCTGATGTCTGCCGCCTGCTCCGCGCACTCTTCGTAGGCGTAGCTATACTGGACCAGACCGTTTATGCAGTTCATCACTTCTGGACGGCCCAGCCTCGCGAGCAAGGTCCCCGCCTGGATGATGCTCACATGCATCACCGCCGAGTCTAGCCTCTGTCGACGCACCGTTATGAGAAATATCGCACGTGAGATCGAAAATCAATACATATACGAACCAGATACCCGTTGGTCGTCAGCACGCCCGCCTGTGAATGTGAATAAGAACACAGCGGCTCAGCCGCGATCAAATGCGCCCGCATGCTCACCAAGCCTGCAATCCGCGTAGCACCGTGCAGCGCCTCGTCCATGACCTTCCTCTTGGTGTTCTCGATCTGGGCAGCGTTGGGCAGAAGGTTCCCTGGACTGCCCGTGCGCAGCATGTCGTTGACTTCCCTGATCCCGAAGTCGTCCAGGGCGTTGAACAGGATGATCCACATGATATGGTACGTCGCGTCGCTCGCGCCTGGACAAAGTGGATCATTAGCGCCGCCTCACAGCTCCCATTTCACGGATCTTACAAGCGGTCACAGCGCTGACAAAATCCCAGTCCGACTGGAAGTTGCTCGGCACGCCGACGTGATGGAGGTGTTCGTCCCGCCATTCGTTCAGCAAGCTCATGAACGTGACCAGTTCACCTAGGGGAACCCCGTCCGATTCGGTCGCAGGTCGCCATAGCTGACGCGACATCTGGCGCGAGATTCGGGCGAGCGCGTGCGCAGCGCGATAGTAACCCTGTTTCGTGCGGAACATGGTCTATCAAAGAATGGATACGGTCGTAAATGAGACACTTACCAGAAACTGTCGACGGAAGGTATGACAGAGCGGTCAGAGGGGGGCCATCCTGAAATGTATAATTGACGCCAATTGATGTGCTTACCTCCAGCTGCTCTCTCGGGGATGGTTGTGTCGCCTGCGACTCCATATGGTCAGGAGGCACCGGTCCCACGGTGTAGAAGTCGATGTCGTAGTCATCGTCGTCCCTGCCAGTGATTCAGGAGCAAATTCCACGTAATGACCAGGTAGGACGTACAGCATGGGTTTCCGCCGGTAGTAAACGCTCCGGTACGCGTCGGCAAGACAGGCCATCCACCAGGCGAAGATCATCGTGCCGCGAGCCTCTGGATCTTGGATTCTCGACATTACAGATTTGTGATTGATCTAGGGCAGATTCGATCGTGAGCGCGGTCGGTGATGGTGATGGAGGGACCAATCCAGAAAGAAAGAAAGAAATGAGATCTAGCTGAATTAACGCGGCGTACCTGCAAATCCAGTAAGAGGCGGATAGCCGACATGAGCCAGAAGCCATGAAAGCCTGGTCACGGGGTAAGAATCAATTGGCTTGGCATGCAGAATGCAAAGGTAGATACCAGCTGAGTGTTCCATATTTTCTGGCAACGAGACAGACAGGATCAGGATGTGGAGACGTTGGCAACAGGCACGGCGGGACGTACGGCTCTGCATCGGTTCTATTAATAGCGCAATTACGACATGGTCGGCGCTCGGTATGCGGTGCACTTTGAGGTCTTCTGCCAGGTCGCGAGCGCGGTTAATGAGTGTCTTCGCGAGGAGGCTCTGCTTGTTGTTGTGCTCGCGATCAGCGACGAGCAGCGGGTTCTCTGAGAATTTGGCACCCCAGGCGACGACCGTCGCGACAATTCTACACATTGTCATAGAGACAGCGTTGCTCAGCGCGACAGGAGTAAAATGGGCATGACGGCACTCACGCGGGATGCAAGGGCTTCAGGGCGTCGCTCTGTCCGCCGTGTGTGCCCTTGGACGACAGGAAGCCGGCGCTTGCGGATGCTGCGGGCGGGGTGTTCGGCGAGTGGCTGCGGGACTGCGAGCCGAGGAAGAGGCCAAAGTGGAGGCGGGCGCGGAACTGCGCGGGGTTGAGCAGCGGGAGGCGCGTGTGGACGATCTGGAAGTAGACGTCGACGAGGTCTAGAGCGATGCTACGGAACGAGAGGTCCGTGCGTCAGTCATCCGTCACGGTGGATCTCATGCGGCAGCAACGCAACTCGATCCGGAACGACTCGTCAGCGAGGCGAGGAGCGATCTCGCCCCAGTCCGCGTAGGAGCCTGCCATGCCCGGCGGGAGGGGAGAGGTGTACCCATACATGGCACTGTGCAGGTCAGGAAGCAGGTCAGACGTGTTGTATAACGTAACAGCAGAGAAATCATTCCGCAATGACCTGGGCGTCGGGGGCGAGAACAGATAAGCGAGAAGATCCCTCGTCGAGGTCTGCAGCGTGATCGGGTTGTACTGCGAATAATAGCCTTGTAACGGTCTGTATGACGCGGCCGCAGGATAATTCGGTGTGGTTGGAGTATGGCCCGGGGACGCGGACTGATCCAGTGCGGGGCTACTGATATGGAAGTTGCATGTCAATTCTCAGAAACACGAATGGAAGCCCGCCTTACACTCGTGATGTAGACCCCAGTGTGGTGCTAGCTCTGATAAATACAATCAATTGATTGTGCTATTGACGCATGAATGGCCGCGACCTACCCGGGGTTGGACGTGCTGAGCGTGCGGGCCGTTTGGTCGCAGCCGCATTGCGCTTCTTCTCGGTGGTCGCTTGCTGCACATAGTGGCTAGAAATGACACAGAAAATATCTGTTAATCGGGACGATAACAGGCACACTATTTACGAACGTGCACGGATAGTTCTTCGTCAAGCAATGCTGCGGAAGATGGGGTTAGCGCAGCATGAAGGTCGGGCGCAGCGGATAGTACCTGGCACTGCACAGGCTGTTAGCGGGTAGTGCTGCGATACAAGCGGATAATCATACCTTGTCCTGGCCGGGCAGCTGGTTGCACTTGACTTTGCGGGCCCTGGTTAGTAGTAAATTATGAGGGTGTGCTCACGATGGGAACAGACGGTGTGAAAGCGGGTAAAATAATGGCAACGACGAACCTGCATGCGTCGCAGGCTGTATTTTGCTTCCGGGGCGGGGGGAGAGTTTTAGCGAGCTCATGGATCTGGTTCTGCATTGTTGTCGTAGTGAGAGTGAAGGCTGGAAAGGGGAAATAAATAAGATGACTGCGCTTGGGAAAGCCGAGGGGCCGCTGGAGCGGCACAGACCTTGGGATGGGGAACGAGAAGAGCCAGCCAAGCTTTCGAGAGGGTCCATATTGGGCAAGGGGAGGGGAGGGGGAGCGTTTAAGAGGCCAGGAGGCGGTAGTACGGTAAGCTGAATCTGGGGCTATACACCGGCATCCTGGTCCATCCTGCTTACGATTTGCGGCGGAGGCACACGCTCCGACAGATCAAATCTCGGTGCCGCTTCTGCACGTGGCTTTTACCACGCCTGGCCCCTCCCCAGCCAATCACACACCTCTGGTTCGTCATTATTTCCCCTTTCGGCCGCACTCGCACACGCAACCTTCTCCATTAATTACGTAAAACGGCCCCCTGTGTACATACTTACATACTTAATTCTCCGTGACTCTGGCCTTTGTGTCACACCCGTCACATCCACGTGCCCTTTGCCCGCTGGCCAAAATAATCCAGTGCGTGCCCCGACGTCGTCACCGCCGTCCTCGCCAGCTCGCCCACCATGGTCAAAGTCGAAATCGTCGAGGAGAAGGACCAGCAGGACGCCAACTCCCCCTACGCATCCACCGCTTCCTCCCGCACATCCTCCTCCGTCTCTCTCTCGTCCGTCGGCTCCGAACTCGATGCTGAAGAGTCCCTCTACGAGCGCATCGCCGCCCTCGTCGACATCGTCCCGCCCACCACGCGCCACACCATCTCCACGCGCTTCTCCAAAACGGCAGGCTTCTTCAAAACATCCGGCAAGGTCGTAGGCAACCTCGTGTGGATAGTCACTACCAGCGCGCTGCTCGTCGGCCTGCCCCTCGCGCTCAGCCTGGAGGACGAGGCGAAGATCGTGGCGCAGGAGAAGGAAATTCTCGCACAGCAGCAGGGGGCCCAGCACGTAAGCCTCCGTCTTCCAATCGTCCCATATGATGCTCATTCTGCTATTGGCCATTGGTAGATGACCTCCATGTACGCTCCGCCGAATCCGAACCAGCCCCAGGGTGTCGTCCCACCTGGTTTCTAGTCACCTACATTACCATCATGACCCGTCCTCGCAGCATTGTATCATTTATAGCCTACTAGTCTATGCCATTCTCGCTCTCCCTCGCTCCTATCACACCTGGCGTGGACAAATTCCCTCAACACGGCGTCCCGCCGGCATGGATCGATTTCCCAAGGCAGCGACCTTGACAGATGCCCTGATATACATCTTCTCGAATCGCGACATTCCAATAGTGTCTAGCAACGTTCCACCTTTACGGAAACGTCATGCACTTGTAGCGGTTGTACAGCGGAGCAACCTCACGCGAATCGCCGGTAGTCTTTATCGCCCCTTTTGACCACGAATGTCTGCCTGTCACCGTAAAAATACTTATGGTGATTGCATTTCGGCAAGTTCTTGCCAAAGCAATCAACCGACTGAGAAGTACTTGTATATCGCTCATTGTCTCACAGCAACGCAATTATGTAATGACGGGTATGCACACATGAAGGGAAGCCGCTATGGAATCTCATACTGTGGACATCAACATCAGTCACGACATACACTATCTATAACGACCTGACTCACCAGTGACTCTCGAGACGCCGGGAACACGACCGGACGCGTAAAGTTCTCGCTGGAATAACGAGTCAGTCAATGGGTCATACTTACGACATGACTGTGATACGCACGCCGAGCGGTACCGTCTCAGATAGGTAATAGCATGTTGCTCGATCTCATCAGGAACCACCCCCACCTTGTCCCAGTCTCCTGGGGTATCCACATCGTCGATATACCGGCGCTTGACTTCATCCGGGCTCAGCGTCGGCCACCACACGGCCTGCGCAGCTTTCGCCAGCGCAAGCGCGACTGCCTTGGGGACGGTGGGAGCACGAGAAGGAGGATTGTATGTGACACTCGAGACGAGCGTCAGCAGGTACTCGAACGTGAGCTCAGACGGCCCTGGCAAGCTGAGCGTGCCCGGCATCGAAGGGATTGAGATGAGGTTATTCAGCGCCTGCGCGACGTCCATCACCTGTGCGTACGTGAGTGAGGGGTCGATCAGCGGGGAGAACGCCCAACGTGGGACTCACATGCACGGGGCGGATCTTGGTCTGCATGTCGTTAAGCTTCCACCAGATGGGCCAGACTGCAGGGATGAATGGGTGTAAGTGATGGCGAAGGCGAAGCACCGGTGTCTTTAACGACGTACGAGCGATGTTGTTAAGCAGCTTATCCTCGTAGCCGAACATAGACCCCGGTCGCACGATGGTAGCAGTGGGGAATGCCTCCTTCACCAGTTCTTCTCCCTGGGCTTTCGAGCGATAGAAATCCGAAGGGGAGTCGTGCGACGCATTGAGGTGGGAGACGTGCACTAGCCGCGGAACGCCAGCATCTGCTGCAATCTTCGCGATACGGCCAGCACCCTGCGCGTTTACAGCGTTGTAGTCGAAGTTCCTATCCAGACGGTGAGATCTTTCTTTGACGATATTCAATTAGCACATACTTTGTCTCGTAATCCCTTCCGACAAGGTTGTACACGATGTCGGAATGTCTGAGACACTCTGCAATCTGGTCCTCTCGCCGGAGGTCCCATTCCTGAACAGGCGTAAGCAATCTGTACACATTCAACAGAGGGAGAGGGAAGGCATGTATTGTATCAAGATGTCGCGCTGTAGGATAATGATGGCAGAATAGCCACTAGTATGTGTTATATCTGATTGATGATTGGGCCCGTCTTATTGCATGCCTCACTGGATAAATCGGGGCCATTCATAAATAGAATGTCACAGATGCTAGAAGCATTTCAAGCACCAAAACACTCTACCCAGTAATTCGGAGAGATGCAGGCATCACTCGAAACCTTCCGGTGTCCCAGAAGTAGTGACAGCTGACCTTTGAGCCGACGGTACCAGGTGCTAGGCGCCAGTAGACACTCGCTCAACGACAAGTGCCACTGGCGCATGCCTAGAGTCGACCTCTAACCCAATCGCTACTCGGTATTGCCCAAACACAGAAGGATAAAATCCCCAATGCAATCCGTTTCACGAGCTCCCACAGAAATGAATGGACAACGTACCATCGAAACGATCTGACCCAGGTCACCCGTGACTTTGAGATGCCTCTTCTCGTCTTCCTCCCTGTAAGGGATAACCACCTGAGTACCCGCCTTCGCTGCAAGTTATCGATGTCGCGTCAATGTGCCGCACAATTTGGCACATTCAAGCGTAGACCTACCGAGCTTGGCCACGAGATATCTGCCCAAAAAACCAGTGCAGCCAAACACAGTCGCAATCTGGCCCGTGACCGCACTGCGCCCCGGGGGGCCAGAGGCGATGGCAGGCTTCCTCTTAGGCAGAGCTACAAGGTCATGTAGGGCTCGCTGAAGCTAATGTCTCGTGTGTTATAGAATAGATCAGCATATAAAAGAAGAGACGACGAACTTTTCTTTGGCGAGCAGCAACGCGCTGCACGCGCACACAGTTAGTGGATACAGCCAACATGCCCGCTGGCCGACGTTGCGGTGAATGAGGAACCTCTCGTGGTCGCTGTGCGTGACGCCTCTCAACTTGACCGGGCTTTCCCGATCCTATGTGCTTTTTCCCTTTTGGGAAATTCTGTGGTCTGCAGACTCTGCACCCGTCCTTGATTCTTCACCAGCTGCTGCCTCGACCGACATTGGGATGGCACAAGGAAACACCAAGGGCCTGCAGAAGCAGAAGTCATCTGCATCTCGCCATGCAGCAAAAGCTGCGTCCCAGCCCAAAAAGGGCAAGCGTTACATTGCTCCCAAGAAAACGGTAGCAGTGAAACAAGCAGTAATGCACAGGGTGAGTCTCCCATTATCAGAGCCAATACACTACTACTTTGATCAGCGGAGTGAATGCTAAATCTTTCTATAGGAATTGAGCGCAAAGATCAACAGGAGCATCGAGCAGCAGGTCGCTTCAGCTGCGTCCTCGGGAAAGCTTACGATCATGAAGAATGTAGCATTGGAAGGGTGCGTATGACTATCTAGAACGGTCAGAATGATAAGCGGTTCTTACATTCGGCTTTCAGAACGTCTGCGAAGGATGCCAAGGCGAAGAAATCATAATAGGGCCAGGATTGTCCTGAATATATGCTTAGGTGCGTTCAGTACGAGACATCGATCCAGCCCCGCTGACGACCGTTGCTCGACATAGACTAACGCTCTCGAGTCATGATACTGTCATATACTGTATCACATGGGTACGCTTCGCTACTCGTCCGGAAGCTGTCGTTGGCGGAACGCTTGGACGACTGGACACATCGACTGCACCTTGTTATTCTTGTCGAGTCTCGGAGCTGCCAGTCTTCGAACCAGAAATACATGCACAGGGAAATAGATACTGTAGCCTAAAAATACGGTGTATTCATTTTTTGGATTGATACAGGAGACGGGAGGTAATGCATTGTATGTTACGAGATGATGCCCATGCAAGAAACGAATACAGCTACCATGAGAATAAAATGACGAGACCCAAACCCTACTAGAAGAAACATGGACATGCTGCGACCAGTGAGAGTGACGACAATGCGATGCATGATATATGAATGACGAATGATGACTTGGAATGGATGGTGATGCGGGGAACGAAATGGGGAATGAGTGCATGGTGATGATGAGGGTCCATGATGCAAGAAGACGCAGACAGTTCATTGAAAGACGAATGGGAGTGCGCGAGGCGCTTTTGTCATACAAACCTTAGCTTAACCAGACATACCAACCGAAACCCGCCGCTCGCGCCAACATCTCTCCGCGCTCTTGAGGCCTTGCGGTCAAAACCTCGTGACGTCCGCACCTCAGGATGAGCGAAGCGACCCACTAACCCTGTCATAGAGACGTGTCCTGATTTCATGCAACGCATCTGCTAGCTCCGTGGAAATCCACCTGGACTGAGGCTCCTCCTGGAAGAATGAAAGCAGCTTGCTGGCCATCTCCTCGGCCTCAGGGATAGACAAGATTTCTTCCGACTCGCTATACTGGGCTACCGGCGGAACAAGGTACGTCTGTTCCATTGGTGCGCCTTCAGCTGGCGGCAGGGAGAGCGTAGCAGGATCAGCCATCGGGACCGGTTCTGGCTGTGCAGAATAATCGTATACGCCTGCGGACGGTGCAGACGCATCCCATTCAGACTGCGCGGTGGAGGATTGCTGTAGTTGACGACCCTCGTCCTCCGATTCAGGCTCCGCTTCTTCGGGCCTACTATCCGCAGGTCTCTCGACCTGGCTCGCCATAGCTGCCGGCGTGATGTAGGTTCGTCGGGTGCCGCTTGGAATAAAGCCGCAGCCGTTAGCAATCGCTTTCTGCTCGTTGAGCCCATTGCCATGGTAGACGCCCTTCTTGATACCGTGACGAGCTTTGAAGTTCTCCACCCAACCAGAACTTGCCTTAAATCTGTCCTCGTATATCTGCATCTCATGCGCGACTTCTTTCGCCTTAGAGCGTATCAGAGCATCGGTGAGGAGAATCTTATCGCGTGTACACTCGACAAGCCAAGTTACGAGCTTGTCCTCAATGGTAGGGAACTTCGACGGCCTTGATAAGATCCATTAGTTAACCATTGGTCGCAGAGAGAGAGACAACATTACCTCAGTTTGGAAATCTGCATCTTCTCATCGTCCCTCACGTTCAACCAACGATCCTTGTCTTTCAAGATCTTGCTGACCGTGCTGCGTTCAACGCCAAACAGAGCCGCAATGGCCTCCTGCTTCATGTTGGGGTTGTCCCTGTGATAGACACAAATCTTCTTGCGATCAGTGCTCCAAAGGCGCTGCTTGCGGTGTTTAGGCCGCGAAGGCATGTCTTCGACTTCTGATTCTTGTGGCAGTGGAGGGAATGCAGGATAAGGCCGCGACCTGGCTGCGGAAGTCGAAGAAGATAAAGAAGTCATGGCCGAGGATACGCTCAAAGCCGGAGACGCAGAACGTGGCTGCGAAGATGATGCTGATCCTGAAGTAGAGCGAGAATGAGAAGGCATGAAGGCGTACGGCGCCATGGGTGCAGCGGAGTGGCCAAGCGGGCCTAAGCCGACGTGGTCGTGTACTTGAAGTGGCGGTCCCGATAATTCGCCACTGGGCGTCTGCGGGCGCGACATCTGTTGTACGGCAAACGCGAGAGAGTGCTGTCGTCGCTTCAATTGGCACAGAGCATGTCAATGACAAGTTAAACTAAGAATAAGAAAAACAGACATCATAAGTTTGGCCCGACGAATTCGTCAGTTCTTGATCATGACCTTGAGCCGCGGCACGCGCGCGGCGGCGCGTGAGGATGCGACTTGGGCCTATGCTGCTCTCAATCTGAGGCGACCCAAACGCCATAGCAGGATCCGACGACCCAGGATCGAGAGTGGGAGACTGATGGTGGCCCACAAAAGAGTTGGATGCATGTCGGGGCACAAAGGGGGAAGTGGCGTCAGAGGGGTAGTCCACCCGCTCGTCGACATGGCTCATCGCGGAGTACAAAGAGGAACTCGACGAGGCTGCGCTGTTCGGAGGAGATGCCTGGCCATGGCTTGGATGCCATGCCATGGGTTGGTTAGAGACGGGGAAAGAACGAGCGTGGTGGTCGAGAAAAGGCGGGGTGTGATGATACACGAGGCCCGTCGCGACGCCGACATACTGCTGCGTGTCCATTGTCCTCGGCAGCCGTCCTCATCTGCTAGCCACAGCTAGAATACGAGCACTAACCTCCACTCTTGTGGTGGTGATTGTCCAGAAGTGAGGTGGGCTTGGAAGAGAGACGACGGCTTTTGAAGTTTTCCTTCACCGCCTGGAATCAGTCGGCTGCACAGAAGGAGGAACTCGTCGATCGGCCTGCGATCCGGCTGAGGCGTGCCCTTTCTCTTCCTCCTGCCAATTCTATCTGGCCTCTCTTTCATTTCGCTTTTGATTCGTCCTGCAGACGTGCACACAACTCATGCACCACCCCCTTGAAACAACGCTAGCAGCGGCGAACATCCCAGAGAGCTCACGCGCTCACGTTCCAATTCTACCGGCGCGTGTCTCGACGCGTCTCAGACGTCCAAGTTCACCGATCTGCCACCGATGTCGAGAACGGTAATCCACAATAATGTACGGTAACAACCCTTTCTATTCTTCTTCCTTTTTCATTCAGGAAAAGATGTCCGCAGGTGCCTCCATCAATGGAGCAGTGCATGGTCGGAACATGAGCCGTGCACCACCGCTCGACCTTGTGGGCAGAACCTTGGTACGCCTGTATGTTTTATGAGCGGTGCAATCCTCTCCATCATACAGACGACTACTGATGAACCCAACGGATGTCGTATCTATCAGTGAACCCTCCCCTGAGAGATCATCTCCGTCCACCAGCGGAAACAGGAATGGGGGACCTCCGTCCCACGACCATCGGAGGATATTCCGGTCCATCAGGTGTTCCATAATTGAGTAAGATACTGAAACACTCCTCTAACGTGTCTCTTAACTTTGGGCTACCTGCTTCCGCAGGTGCATCTAGTGGACCTTTTACTTTTCTATCCGAAAACGGACTGCCTCCTGATTGTCGTTGGTTGTTTTCATGTTCCTGACTATTTAACATCTATGCTACTTGTTTTCCAACCAGATATTTCCGTTACATTCGTAACGAAAGACGTGGCTCTCCACTTCGCGAGGTACAAATGTACGTGTATTTATGTTCGGTGCACCTTTACTGCCGACTGAATATCAGCAGCCGATAGAATTCCCGAGACGGTCGCCAAGATCTGAGCTTAAATTACCGCTTTCTTCGTTCATCTTCTCGATTTAATCGTAACTCACATCTTTGGGTTCAATCTTCTTAAAATGGGGTACATTTCTCTGGCCTGGTACCCCAGGGTCCTTCTTCTTGTCGATCTATCTTCAATCTACAACACGTTGAGCAAGCACACTCACCATGCGTTGTCGACATTTGCGTCCCGAGATGCATTTTGGAGCATGACTCCCATCTCTGCTTCTAGCCCAGCCTTCTAGGTGTGTTTGTGCGGCGACCGTGTCAATTGACGCTGTCTAGGAGATCGTCGTCTCTAGCCTTCGCTCGTGCCTCTCCTGTCTATCGGGAATGGCTCATTTTAAACGTGGCTAGCTGACTCCTCGTGAAGCCTTTTTCAGACATGGATATGGATATGGGACAATGTAAGCCCTGGCCACGACCGAGCAAGGACTGCACTTGCGCCTGCTGACGGAAGACAATCCGATAGCCGCTGTCTAGCGAGATCGCGCGCTCCGAAAGCGTGGTGCCCTCAGGCAAGCGATGTGTCGTCGTTTCAGCATGCCTATCTGACACAGGGGCTATAGTCGCAGCTTACTGATGTCCACGCAAGGACAAGCGGTGTGGCTCTCGTTACAGCTCCCGGCCCCGTCAAGTGGGCTTCTATCAATGCTCCAGGACCTGCAATAGCGGTGCGTTTGTGGTATTCGCTCACCAGGGCACTTCGTGGGATCAAGTCACGGTCCAGCCGTGCGGAAAACTTGCGACGAACTCGTGGTACGTCTTCCATGACAGCATCATCCAATGACTGCATGCGGGGAACCTCTTATACCTTGAGTGGTCACTGGACACCTCAACGGTTTCAGGTTCACTCGACACACTTTGCCAATAGAGGTATATAATAATTACTCTGCACACTATGAACACAACAGCGTCGAATATCGGAGAGGGAGAGAGGGCGACGCTCGATACACCGTGAAAATACATAACCAGTATAGGTCCTTGCACTATCGACACACAGCGAAAGAAAGCATCAAACGAGAACTAGCCACCATCCTGACACGCGGAAACCACCTATCGTCCTCCTACTCCGATGGGCGTTCGCATATACGGTCCGTTCGCCCCCATTGGACCATACGGTGATCCGGACTGCAATGGCGTCGGGAGTGCTGGCGCCAGCGACGGCGTAGACATCGACCCACCCAACCCCATCGCAACGGCAGCCATGCTCTGGCTCTGCGCAGGCCCCGGTGTCTGGTTGTGCGTCTCGCGCGCCGGCCCACGGTCCTCCCGCTCTGCGATTGTCGCCGCGCTTCCCCGCACAGACTCCGTGATCCCATTTGCGGAGAACGTCTGCCCGAGGCCGTAAAGCTTGTGGTTATACTCTCCATCGTCAAGGTGGTCATTGAAGTAGAGTTCCCGCATTTTGAAGAAGGTCGAGGCGGTGAGAAGCGAGTCAGAGCCAGCTTGATGTGACGGCCCTATTCGCATGACCTACACAGTACAGCTCTGTACAGAAAACTGGTCGGACTGGATATAGAACATCGGACTTACACCGAGATCATCCGCAACATCTTGCAAGCCTCCTTTGAGTACTTTGCACGCCCGCATTACAAATTTGATGTCGTATATTGTGGGGAACCATGTACGCAACACGTCGAAGAATAGCTCCTCTGTTGTTGGTAATGATTCCGCCGTAAGAAGTTTGACAAAATAGCCAAAATCATATCCACTGTTAGACCACGAGTCAGAGAGCGGAGCAAAAGAACGGCAACAAACGTGGAACAGAAGAGCATGAAGTGTGCACGTTGGCGCCAAAGAATGGTCCGTGAGCGCTTTGTGAGCACAGCAAATCATAGTAAGGTTATATGAAACATCACTCTGAACTACTGAACGTAGGACAGGCTACGGACTACGGGCCGTATGAAAGGGAGAACTGACCTATGAAACGATATCCATTTGGTCTCTGGAGCCAATACCAGGCCCGACGTAATCATGAGTTCCGCGAAATCATTTGGCTCAATACCCATGTCGGTATGCCGATCGAGGTCGATGCCTGACTTCCGCAGCAGCTCAATGGATTCTGGAGCATACATGTCCTCGCTAACATTTGCGTGAACAACCCGAATAGAACCTAAATAGGAGCAGGCACTAAGCAAAAGTACGCACTTGATACTGAATCGGAAGTTGAATTGCCATGTCGACACATCCTGAGGATAATTCCCATCCTCGTCTGCAAGCGTAAGGCCGACCTGAATTATCTTCAGTAGGTCGACGTTACACCGCATAGTCTGGTAATGGTAATCCGACGAGGTCTTGAAAGAGCCTATTGGACGTGCCACGACCCCCGGAAATTCGGTGTCCTGAGAGTCGCATGAGTGAAAGCAGGTTCAGGTGCAGTAGCATAGATGGAGACCATTGCGACATATGGATATTTGTCAATGAGATCACGGATATTGTTCATTTCTTGCTCGAGGTTGGGTGCCCAAACCTCTCGTATCCGAGACATGGTGTCTGAATGAATTCGTATTCAATCTTCGACCGTCTGTGTGTCTCGTAGTGCGCACGGTACGAGGAGCGAAAGCAGACAGGAGAACGTGAAGTCGATATCGAGTCACTTGACCAGAATGATCAATACGCGTCGCGTCATGTTGTGAGCTATTTGGCCCGCCCCACTTCGGTGGCGTAGAGATGATTTGGTATACACAGGTTCAGACTCAAGAGTGCATAGCGGCCGCAAACGACATCTCCAATTTTATACGAAGGTAGATGGATCTCCTAATTTTCAACATGCAGCCAGGGCCCATACACGAAGCTCGAACAGAAGTCCACAACTACTAGTCTGGACACTACAGCAATGCGGATCGCTTTGCAGCTCGCGTTACGTTTCTCTGAAGTAGGCAAATCATGCGAAGCACTTGACACTAAAGATCTGATATGCTACTGAAACACGTCGTAAGAATTCGCTACGGACAACTTCTAAGCATATATTTCTCTGACTCGAGTTCACTCTTTCATGACATACGTACCCATACAACATCGATACCACTTCCTAGGACCCGTACACACCGGCATCATGGAATAAACTGTTACCTGAATGAGAATCAAGTAGTCATCCGACCGGCCTGCAGAGACTTGTAATTGAGGACTGGTGTTGCGGATGCATCTGCGCCTCGATACCACCATGGTGTCGTCGTCGCAGTCATCCATCGCAATAGCACGAACTCCAGCTTTCACGAACTCGCAGAAGTCTGGCGTAAGCTCATCCTAGTGCAAGGTACAACTGACGACAACGACTCCATGGGGGAACAAGGGGAGAGTCCCAATCTACTGGTGATATGTGCCTCGCTCACCAGAGCTTCCCGCGAACCTATAGGCATCCGAGAGCCGCGTGCAGAGAAGTCGTGTGCATCGCTCAGGGTGGATACCAGTGTGCAACGGCAATAGTAGGAAATGTGAGTACGCTAGTATTTGATGGCGTTCATGCTGGAAAGCGCTTCAACTCCCGGTCATTATATATGCAGAGCTGGCGGTACTTTTCTGAAATACTCTCCAGCTGCACGCAAAAACCTAGTCCACCCATAAATTCACCATAAAGTATTTTCGGAGACTCGGACATCCGGAGGATCATACGGCTATTTCCTGCTCCAAGCCATTAGTGATTATAACCCCGATGGAACCACAACCATGACCCGCGTTTGTGACAGCAGGACGGAGCGCCTTAATTTTTTTCGAATTCGTAAAAAGGTCATGGCAGTTCTTTCTATGTACAGATTATGACGCACGACAGCAAGGCTTTCGTTTCATCTGCCTGAGAACCAGATAATGGCCCTTGCGCTTGCTGAGCTGTGTGAGCGCATCGAACCGCGATGGTTTGACGATTGCAGCATGTAGCTATTGAATAGACAGTTTCTCACTGCACCGGTGGGACGCAGCATGCGACCTTCTTTCGTGTTCCTGTTCGGAGCCGCTGAATCTGGAGATCGGTAGTACCTCCGAAAGCGCGCACTACGCGGTCGGCTAAGCTTGATTAACAGCACTCATGATTGGCCGCTGAGAGTATATAGTATCCGCTATGCCGCAAGAGAGTTGACTCAATGATGCTTAATCACCGCCTTTGCCTCAGCTGATTTCTTCATCGGAGTATAGATGCGCAAGACGTGGTTATGATACAGGCTCCTTCGGTCAGAAATAATACAATCGCCATTGATGCATAAATGAGGCCGTAAAAATCAATTATTGAACAAGCTCCACCTAGATAAAAAGACTACAGTTAGTGACTCAGAGGCCTGGACTTTCCACAGTGCTTACGTAGTTGCTGGGAAAGATCCCCTTCTTTCCGGCCGCGTCGACACCTGCAATAGGATACACATTTCATCATATCCCCAAATCCTGCGCGTCCCGTTTCTCACTTACCTTCCCACCAGCCATCCGCGTAGTTCATACCTCCGTTTGAACCACCCGTTAATTCAATCAGAGCGCCTGCTTGGACGCCAATTTCGCCGGGGTCCTGAGGTTGGTAGGCATAGATGCCACGTACTGTAACAGACAGATAGTCATCCTTCTCATCATCAGTGAGGTCGGGGATCATACCATATGAGCCCGAGCCTTGCGGGCGGGTCGCCAATGAGACTGGAGGGGCTGCCATGGAAGGTTCTGATAATTCTATGTAAGAAGCTGGCACGAGGCCCTTGCCTCCAGAATCATCGGCAACTTTCACCCATCCGGAACCATCGTCTTCCTCTAGTACTTGGACTATCGTTCCCTCTGGAAACATTTTTACGTTCAGTACCTCATGCAGCATTGCACGTGTTAGGATGCCTCACCAGACACGGCAAGCTCGAAAGGCGATGTTGGCGAGAAGCTGAAGAGGATTCGCGCTCTCGGATTCGCTTCTTCTATGGTAGATGTCCTCGGAGCAAAAGACGATGGCGTTGGCGTGCTCAGAGTGGTTGTCGACAGCGCTACAGTCCACAATATGGTCTCATTAGCTACAACGGGCGGAGCTCAGGTTGGCAGGGTCTAGACCTTCAGTTCCGGCCCTCGATGCAGTCGAAGACGACCGTGAGATGGAAGAGATAGAGCGTGATGGAGGGGCGCCACCACCGCGACAATCAGCCGGGACCTAGAAATTGAGAGCGCACGTCAATGAAATATTGATCAGTATGCATCAAAAGACGAGTAACTATACGTTAGACAAACCTTTAATTCACATTTAGCATGGACGGATATGCCACAGGCCTTGCAAGTCTTTCCTTGTTTGCTTAGACCCCATATGGAAGACTGTTTACGTTTTACGATGCCGGTGATGGTGTGTACGTGTCAGAGCTTATAGGCGGCTTTTCTATAATGAAAAGCAAACCTTGCAGTATGCGCATGCAGTAGGGATAGAAAACGACGAGCTCTTGAAAGCATGTAGCCTCTGTTCTCCTTCGTCACCTAGGAAGGATCAGAAGTTACTACGCTTGACTACTTCGAGGAGGGCACAAGTTGGCAACATTCACAAAACGAGCAACGATGGCGACTTGATAAAGGAACCATGGATGCAAGGATGTAAAAAGACCCACCACCGAGGGCTGCACTGATGGTCTCGATTTCCGATGATAGCATGCATTCGGATGTTGTATAAAACGTCAACTGATGTTGCGCCTCGAGGTACCTCTGTAATGGTAAAGTGTCGTGTTGTTATCAGTGTGATCAGCCAACATGGTTCGCATCGTGCCAACTCCTATCAGCCAAGCTTACGTCTGATACGTCTTCAAGTTCGCTCAGCTTGCCATTCGCGGAATATGCTGTCATCTGCTTTGCCAATTGGTCTACCTCCTTGCCTAATGAAGCATGATGAGGATTGAGTAGTTACGGGGTAAAAATAAATATGGTAGCATACGTTTGGAATCAATGACAGGTCTCAGCTCGTCAAGCTTCGCTCGGCTCTTGCTCAGTCGGTTTTGTAAATAAACCTTTGGAGCAGGGTCCACGCTCATTTCGCCCTATAAGCACGGATGATCTCAATAATAGTCCAAGACCATTGGTTAGTTGCCCCCACCGTGTCATAATGCATTGTGCATGGCTCGAAGCTCCAGTCAGTAGGTAACATGAATGCACTGATATTATGCTCAATGAACAGTTCCTGGTCGGACTGGGGATTCACAGCTGTGAGTCTTCCCTCAGTCGCAGAGATATGACCTTTGAGGGTTTCGAGATGGCTCTTCTGCAGAGTTTGTGCCTGCAACATTATGGAGGTAAACTTCAAGACAAGTTGGGTATGCAAGGTCTCTGAAAGGTGCACACGCAATTAGTACTTTACGTGAGAGATATACAGGGAATACAAACGGAATTGCTGGAAAGATAAGCATGTGTCAGCTATAGCGTAAACTAACGTGTGAGGTTGTGCCTACATTCTCAAGCGCTGGTAGATCCTCATTGAAGAATTTTGCTTTCACTCGGTTGGCAGAGGCAATCGAAATCAGGTACGCACTAGTGATAATCCTTTAGTGACACAAAAAGACAGTGACATTAGTAGATATCTTACTTCTTTCCATTCAGCATATCGGCCTGCTGTTGCTCATATTGCTTCGCCGCCCGGTCCGCGTGGCGATCGTCAGAAGAACGATCCTGAAGAAATCAAATACGTGTGATGAGCGTTTCTCGAGCTTCCTTGTCCTCATAAAAAGCATGGCGAACTTGTTTCAGACGGTAGGTCTCAACCTCATTGCACTCGTCGTCGTACTGGAAGGGTCATTGAGCGTTGTGGGGTTAGATCGGATAAAATTGAGCTACCTTCTGCTTACTCTGCACGAAACAAATACACTTCCAATCAGAAGGTCACATAATGAGGAAAAGCTATAAGAACGAGAACCTTGACGCGTTCCGAATATACACGGTCTCTCTCCGATAGAAGCTTCGTAAAATATTGTTCTTGTTTCTTTTTCGCCTCCTCATGTCTACGCTCTGTCTTTTTGAGCGCGTCGACTACTTGGGAGGTCAGCACATCGGACAAGCTAATGTGGGCCTGGGCCGATTCTAGCATTGACGAAATTATTTGTGCATATGCATTGTGAAGGGTACTATAAATGGAAGAGAAGGGTCATTCACAGAAACAAACCCTAATGAAGACCAAATCAAGAACCTTCGCTGTAGAACGTCGTCACCCCATGCCTTAGTGGGCTCATTACCCACGACCAACGCGGCGTCTTTCTTGCTCTTTCTATCCGCAGCCTTTCTGGCAAGCAGTTGCAGTTTACCGGCGTACTCACGCTCGAGGGCTGCACGCTCTCTGTGCAATTCACGCACCTACCACGAGAGAAATTAAATCAAATGCATACAGGTCCCCATTTCAATGCCCATGACACGTACATCTGCGAGAAGCTCAAGCTGGGCGGCGGATAAATCCGCCAGCCGATCCACTTGATCCTAAACACGTTTAAAGATGCATTGGAGATGAGATAAAGCAACATGACATACCGGTAGTTCCTTTCCGTACGTTTGCCCACCGCTCATGATGAGTTACTATTCAAGCTGTCTAAAGTGAAGGACTGAGGTAAATGACATGCGCTGCGGCGAATAAAATGCTTTTTGGGCTATGTCTGCAGGACGCCCGAACGTACAGCCCGAATGCGCAGTAGTTATTGCGTTGTCTTGTGTCTGTGTCAGACTTTCACAGGTGACTGAGATCAAATAGGCTATGATGCGGTTTGATGCAAGCCCGAATCCGGAAATACCCCAGATCGTGGGCACGTGCCTGCGATGTGCAGTGTCACCAACTCAGGTACACCGCGTCTCGTTGTGTTATTTTCCACAAAAGTCTTTAATCGTCGCCAGCTGCTTCAGGTTTTATATGCCACTGGACTATACAGTGTATTCAGCTCGAAGATTCTCAGAGGATCCAGCTGGATTGAACTCCGATCACTTTCGTCACAAACTTGGCCCATCCCGCGAAGGTCTCGCCAAGGTGTACAACAGTAGCGATACCTCACTTTGATTATTGTTGCCAATTGGTCATCCTCGAACCTCAAGGCCTTTGGAATATTACTTACATGATGAAAAATGCGATGCGGGTACGTTCCGACAGATTTGATCGAATTCTTCCCTCGGGTTCCTCTATCTGTAAGACGTGGTTACCCAGCTGTAAATCCGGTGTTGAACCTACGACTGTATTCTTTCGTGATTTGACCCAGCTATCAGTTATTGTTGCGCATTCTATGCCGTCGTCAGGTAGTCAAATCTATGAGCTTGGGGCAAATTCTTTGTCTCATCTCTCGGGATTGGTTCTGTTTGAACTCAATCGCATCCTTATCGCTGCTGTGTCCGCTATCGCACTCGATTTGTTGAAATTATGATCATTGTCTCTGGTCCACTGATCTTGCTCAGTCAACTCCACACCTCTATGTACGCGTACGCTACCGCCAGTGTTCGTGCAAACAGGGACGAGCGCACCTCGGCCTTCACAGCCCTATAAGTTGTTGTAAGCAATAATATGATCGCGCGTTTCCTATAAGATGGCTACGCGCCTTGTTCACAGAGGGTGGTATCACTTTTCGATCCGACGTATATTAACCATCACCGTAAGCTCTCCTAGTACCCATCATATTTTCGGGAGCACTCACCGTGTCTGTTCTTTTTCCAGTGCAAAGTTGGATCCGATGCGTGTACCGTACCTGTCATTGGTTGTCCTCGACACAATGCAATTATAACAGGAAACACGAAGACTACAACGTTCCGCGCGCTGATATTGGTAAACATATTTCAATACGTGCACGGCATATTTACGCGAATGAGCAGTTCTGTCTATGGTATGCTTGTGGCCACGTACACGTGTTCATGAGCCCAAGCAAGGAGGTCTCGGACCCGACTCCGGTTATGATGTCGGCCACCATCTGTGTTCATACCTGATTCGAAAAATCTTCGCAGGATCAGTCTTGTTCGTGTCCATCACATCATGCAAGATCAAGGAGGTCGTACGTGAATTATTTCGTTTTTAAGAGATTCGCTTCCATGGACAAGACTTACCATTACAGATATATCTTTTTACACCGTTCATACCGAATGCTTCGGACAACAGAGCTATCAGGCCTCGACCTGAGCGCAGCTGTGTGAATTTTCCTTCTAACCCAATGTTGCGGTCCCGAATTCCGAGGCCTGAAAAACGACATAGGCATCTTGTAACTGGTGATATCAGCGCATGCATCCTTTCCGAATTTCCTAGTGGTCACTCTGTAGGGTCCTTTGGGCAAAGGTCATTTTCATTTCATATTCTCCGTCCACAAATATTTACATATCCTACAGTGCGCTTAAAGCGGCCTCAAGGTGCGTTGTATCAAACCTGAATAGTGAAGTTACTCATTCTCTCTGCGACTTACCCTGAAGTCACTTTCACTTGTGCTCTCGCTGCGAACTGAATCAGGGATCGCACCGACTCGGCGGCGATCGAGTCTGGACTACCGGGACGCCTGGCACGTGACACATCGCACATCTTGGTACCCGGCGAGCGCTTGGGCAATGAGAACGTTCCTGACACCCAAAACTTTGTGCTCCTCTGACACATCGAGTGACATCAAGGGCCCTTCTCAGTTCTCGGTCGTTTGAACATTATTCAGGTTCGGAGCACCAGCCACTGTCCCGCATCTGAGTCGCTCCGCAGGTCCCATTCTCACCAAAGTTCGCCGAGTGCACCAGAAGGTCTGGCCATTTTAGTACACAGAATTGCTGGTTGACCATTGGAATGTAGACGCGGCCAGCCGTCACGGAGACCACGGTGTTTGAATCGTATTTGGACTGTCCAGACCACTATTTGCGACAGTGTGGTTTGGGACAGTGTGATTCTGATCCGCTACAGAGATATCTCTCGAGGTATCCTAGGATCCATATGATGGAAAGAATCACGGTGAGGTTCTTGAACATATCAATGAGTTCCTCTTCCCGAAGTTTCATTGACCACAACCCGAGCGTATGGTCTGAAGGACTGAGTTCCATTTTCGGTTCTCGTGCGGCTTACCTCAGCATTTCGGCACCGCGGCCGACTGGTCCTCCCGTCGATCATTGGTCAAGGCACCGGCGGCCCCGGCGCCTGTGCAATACTATTCTTCTCGGTGTGTACCCTGGAATTTTGAATGGCCTCCCTGATTTCTAATTTTTCTCGTCATTTCAGGGTGATATGTTGTAGGGGCCGGCATCGACTTAGAATCGCTGATGCCTCGAGGGCCTCGGCCCATTGGAGTGGTTTTGCGAAGCATGTGGTAGCAGGAGGGCTCTCGCATCGACGCTGTATAAAAGGGACCTTAGTCGAGGAAGGGGTCGCCCATTGAGTCCTTCATTCGACTCTCTTCCCCTTCGGTCTCATTGTCCTCGCATTTCAGCGAAGTCTGTCCTTCTTTTAGACCCATACACTCTTCTCTCTGTCCCGACACAATGTCTCGTCTTGCCGTCCTTTCCGCTGCGCTCTGCGCTCTCGTCGCCACCGTCTCGGCGTCCCCCGTCGTGGCCAACACCACGAACCTTGAAAAGCGCATCACCCACACCGGTCGAGTACGTTACCTGGAGTGCCTCTTTTCGTTCTCAGCTCACACTTACTTCATAGGGCACTTGGTTCGACGTCGGTCTCGGTGCATGCGGATACGAGAACGTGAACAGCGACGCGATTATCGCCATCTCCCACGACATCTACGGAGACGGTGGTAACTGCAACCAGGTGAGCATCACCGCCTCGGCTTTATTATACATTAAGCTTACAAGTGTTCTATTATCAGTGGGTGCAAATCACGAACACTGCAAACGGGTACGTTCAGTACGCCCAGACACGCGATGAGTGTATGGGCTGCGATGCGACCTCCATCGGTACGTCTGGTACTCTTTCCCATCATCTGTCTGTCGATAACTGACCCTTCGCCGTAGACATGAGCCCTTCGCTGTTCGAGTCGCTCGGTGCCGACCTTGGCGTGGGTGTCCTCGAGGTCTCGTGGCACTTCATGAACAAGGAATGGAGCCCGTAAATGGGTTTCTTCTCCTCTGGCACCTTCCACGCGTCTCACCCCCACCCTCTTTGCGAATCTCCTCGCTTCGACGTTCGTTCATTTTGGTCTCCCGGCGTCGTCTTATCATTATTGTGGCCTCCTCTGGCGGAAGCCTGGGCGTTGCTGGCTACGCGTTGACCGTTACCCAGCTGCGCTTTGTTTTCAAAAGCTCTCGTCCCCTGCTCCTCCGGACGACGCATCGTGGATTGTTGTTGTATCGATCGTTGTTGACCTTGTAGCATATGCGCGGGCAGCTGCGGTTTTCCTCAGTAGAGCTTTGCGTGGTATTTATTGCGATATGACATAGTGTTGTAGAGAGTATAGTCGGAAGGCAATAGATGCACGTTGCTCTACTCGGAATCTTCTGTGTGATGCTGAGACTGGTCCGCCTGCGAGAGTTTGAAACATCTAACCTAACCTAACCCTGGAAGAAGTGACATCATCGCTGATTTTGAGAAGCGAGGCGACTTAGACGCGTCGATTACTTGTCGATTACTTATGTGTACACAGCGCGGCACAGGTATCGGGATTCAAGGGGACGGAATATTACCTCTGCAGGAAGCTCTGGCAATCTTGGGTCCAGAAAAGACAGCTATCTATTCAACCCAGACATGACAAGGCATTAGGCTGAGAGTGCACACCGCGGCACGAGGAGTAAGCTGAATATTGCAATATCCTTGAGCATGAAAGCAAAGCGCCGCATACATTAATACACGGGATGAATTCGGAGAACGTTATGCAAGGTCCGTATTAGTCCGTAAGAATGAAGCGTGATAGATGCAAGTATAGTATGTACGAAGCAATAACAAGGACATGAAGTCATTTCGAGGCCGCATCCCCCGCATGAGTGGGTCATACAAGTACATATCATCCCCGATCTCAAGAGAAGATGTTCCAGGTCGTTCCAGCTCACAGCATTGAGCAAACCACGATGGCAACGACAGCAATTGACCAAGGCTGCATCGCACTGGTGCTTCTCCAGGACCACGCGCCGCTTGTCGAGTCGTCGGACGCTGACACCGAGGGTGAAGACGGGGCAGCCGTTGACCCTGAAGGGTCGGATCCACTGGCCGACGTCGCACTTGGTAGAGCCGAGGACGCGGGGGCAGAGCTAACCGACGCGGGTAGCGTGGTGCCCGCGGACGGGCCTGCACTGGATAGAATTGAGGAACTGCCGGCCACAGTACTTGGCCCAGGGACGGTCGTCACGGACAAGGACGTCACTACTTGAGTGGTAAGCACGACGCTGACGGACGACGTGGCAGATGAAGGAGCTGAACTCGAAGGTTCGGCCAACACACCGGAGGATGCGGCCACAGCACTGCTTGATACGACAGAGGACGAAGACGAGGAGGTGCCGATAATCGTAAAGTTCTGACTTATATCACCGGAGTCGCCAAAGACTGATCCATACTGGCAGTGAGTAAGCAGCCTACGGGATTGATGACGCGGTGCTTACGGCAAACGATATAGTTGTCCCTCGTCGGAACTTCGGGGACTACAAACGAAATCTGACCGGACTTAATGGAGAAATTCGAGGCGAGGGGGTTGTCTGTACAATTCGGGAATCACATTACTTGGTGAAACGGCCAAGCGTATATGAAATACTCACCAAGATCCAGATTCTCGTTCTCCCATGTTGAGTAGCCCAAAACCAACGATCCTACGGCATTCGTGATGTTAACCGAAGGAGGAATCACCGAAGTGTTCCTACGCATCATCCAATACATATATTCAGTGAGAAATCTGCACAGTTGCACTAGCAGCCAAGCGTAAACATACCACGTAACAGTCTGCGTCTCTCCGACGTGCCAGATTGCGCCAGCGGCCGGACTCGTGATGGGCGGTGCGACGACATCCCGCACTTTCAAGGGCATAGCATGAGCAGAAGCAATCAAGAAAGACAAAGCGTAGATCATAGTGGACATCATGATGAGCGATATGCAGGCAGGGTTGCGGAAGCTGCAGACACTCAAGCTGGAGGAAGGAAGAGAGCCTCACGGATCCCGCAGCCACATCATCGGGCCTCTTCAACTCCTCGCTTATGCCTCGCGAAGCGTTCTTACCTACCCGATAAGGAAATGTCCGTGTCTCGCACCACGTGTTCGCGACTTGGCGCATCAGCCTCTCGGGATGGGCGTCCTGTCGGACCTGCTGCATCCTGGGCCATGGCTGTCGACATACTGTCAACATATCATTAACTCTTTCTGGGCTTGCAGCGAAAATTCCCTCTTGTAGGCAAGAAAATTCTGAGGCTTGGTTCCGAACGTTGGCCCCAATAGACATCTCATTCTAATCTCTGCCATCGAAGTCTTCCAATCACATCAAACTTGAAACCTATGCGGTTGTTTTCTACAGCTGAGAAACATATCGAGGCCAGCCCTTTCCAAGCACCTCGACGTCAATCTCAACCACCCATTCCGCGAGCATAGAATATCCGGACTCCGAGCTCGAGGGCCGCAGTGAATCCTAGACTCCGAGCTGGGGTGTGGGAGGCGCAGTCTGCGAACTCGGTGATGCAGCCAGGACACCTGTCAACGTACAGAAATTCACCGTCGATCTTTGTCAAACACCGAAGGCCTGCCCCTGCAGTCTCACTAACGTTTAGCATCTGATACTCCACATGACGACAGTCATTACGCAAGTACGACATGTTGCTGAAGTACATAACCAGCAATGGACAAATATCTAGGACTAACATTCATCGACGCGTCGTCTCAAAAGCAACGAATAACAGGAGACTGTCTCTATAAGCTCAATCTTATCCTTCATGTCTGCGACGGATACTCCGCTCAACACCGTTGCGCTCTTCGGTGCGACCGGCATGCTCGGGAGCGTCACACTCTCTGCATTACTTGATCCTCCCTGGACAACTACAAGCCCTCCGTTACTGCTTTTCTGCGCCCAGGGAAGTCTCTAGACCAATCGGTGTCAAGCCGCCATCCACAACTGAAGACTGTCGAGATTGGCTATGCCGAAGGAGGAAGTGCGCTTGTGGAGCGACTTCGCGGCGTGGATGCCGTCATCAGTGTGCTGAATGGCCCTGGGGTCTTCGCGCAATATGCGATCCTTGATGCTGCGGTGGAAGCAGGTCAGTGATATCTGGGATGTTCGTTGGTTCGCCACTGATATATGTCAAGGTGTAAGGCGGTTCTACCCCTCGGAGTTTGGCTTCCATCAAGCATATAGGGCCCCGGGAGACCCTGGGGCGCGTATAATGCCCGTGGGTATCTGCACTGCTCGTTCTGCCTTCGTACCTAAGAAATGTTGGTTTGTAGCTGTGGGATGACAAGGAACGGTTCGCTCTGTATCTGAAGCTACACCCGGCCCTGGAGGCGGGTAAGATTGAGTATACTTTCATCGGTGCTGGAGATCTCTACGACCAGGTGTGACTTGTTTGCACGATGTGTGTTGATCCGCAGCTGATGATTCGCTCATTCAGGAACCGGAGGCGTTCTGGTGTCCGTGGGTACAAGACCAGGACTCGTACGAAGTCCCAGTCATAGGCGACGGCGATGCTCTTGTGGAGTGGTCATCTACCCGCGACGTCGCACGATACGTCGTCGCGACACTCAGCAAGCCCGCCCTCTCCGCGAACGCAACCCTCAATTTCCCCAGCGAGAGGCTCTCACAGAATGCCATCGTCGAGCTCTTCCGCAAATACGCGAAAGGCCGCAGGGTCGACGTGCGGCACTTCTCGTTGGAAGATGCGCACAGGTTCGTTGCGCGGCCGGAGGAGGCGCCAAAGGAGATTGGTCAGAAGTCTAATATCCCGGTCGACTTCTTCTTCGTGGTGAAGTCCATTCAGGGATCGGGCATGTTCAAGCGGTCCCGCTGGGAGTGTCATTGGGAGCTGTTTCCGGAGGTGAAGAGGATGACGTTCGAAGGATATATGAAGGAGAGATTTGGCGGCTGAACCTGCCTTTTTGTCGGTGAAGGACGTGTGCTTCTGTGACGTGTACGAAGTAGGCGTAATTGATAATCATGTTGTATATCAATGAAGATGTGTATAGCGCAGTTGGACCGTAATGGCGATCGCAAGCCAGTGTACAATTGAAGATTCCTTGCTCTCGGAGATATTTGGAGAGTGCTCGAGTCTCGAGATCGCGATAATATGAGATGGCAATGATCGCGAGAGCGATCATATCGCGCACGTTCCTTTCCATCTCTCCTGGGAACGCCATACATTCAAAGTTTAATAGCATTGATGTACATGGCCTCCAGCAGTCTTCCTCGACATCACTACAGAGGGTAGCCTGTTAGGCAGTCTTCTTATCTCAATCGAGACTTTGATCAGGACCGAGGCATCAGGATTCCTACCGTGTACTTGAGATTCCTCCCAAGTCGACATGTCTCATCGCAGCTACTCGGTACGTGTCAATGGCGAATCTCAAATCACCTCTGAACATGTTGCTAATCATTTCGTATTTGTTCTTTGTGGGGCAGATTGTCTCCGGTTTCTTTGCTCAAGATGATCCTGATGCAGTCCCCGCACTAATTGGCGCGGTGAGTCTCCTGTGTAACCTTCTGTCTACCTCTTACGGATTTCGTATGAACATCGTCTCTATCGTCTCCATTTGCTGGTCAGATTGCTGACTAGGCTTCATACACGTTAGCTCCCGCCGCGTTTCGGGCTTTTGGACGACTCCCCCGACCGCTGGTCAAAATTCCAATCTCGTGTGGCAATGCTGAATAAGTCTGCACCTGAAAATACGACTTACAAGGTTTGCTTTCTGGGGAGGCACGGACAAGGCTATCGTATGCTTTCAAATCGTTTCGAGAGCTACCCTCAATTTCTAATGCTGTGGCCGAAATTGACAGACAATGTTGCCGAGGAAAAATACGGCACGGAGGTGAGCACCCTGATCGAGTTCAATTCGATCATATGCCCAGCTCAGCATGTTGTCTCCGAAGGCTTGGGACAAGTTGAGTCATCTTCTGCGCCCTCAAAAAATAGAACGAAAAATCTTAAAATAACATCTGCCCAACCTCACACGCCCAGTTACTATTCCAAGCTTTATGGCGATGAAGAGATTACATGGGGCCCAGACCCTCTCCTAACGCCGCTCGGGATCGAGCAGGCCAAAGCTGCGCATACCGCCTGGCTCGCCGAGATACCGCATGGCATTCCGGTGCCAGAGCGCTGCTATTCTAGCCCCTTACACAGGGCTCTGAGCACCTGGGAGCTCACCTTCGGCTCGGATGGTGTCCTCGGCGGGAAGAACAGTGTCCTGGTAGTTGAGGTATGCGGAGGCCGCCATCTGTGCAGGCCTGCTCACTGATTGAGACGGCCGCGGTCCCAGAATTTGCGCGAGGAGCACGGCGTGCATACGTGCGACATGCGCGACCCCCTTTCTGCCATCCAGCGCGCCTTTCCGCCGCCGGTGTATACCTTTGAGCCTGGCTTCACCGAGGAGGATCTGATCTGGCGGGCGGACGAGCGCGAGACGAAGGAGCATGTGAAAGAGAGGGCGCGGGCTGTGCTTGACAGGATTTTCGAGGAGGTCCCGGAGACTTGTGAGTTAGACCTTCGTTGTCTCCGAGCTGTCGGTGCCATTTGGCATCTTCGAAAACTATTGGCGGCGGCGGCGGATTTTCTTCCGCGTGCGGTGGAGGCGATCTGACCGAGCGATTGAATTCGTATAGATATTTCCGTGACGGCTCATGGAGGGATCATCAACGGTCTGCTAGCAGCGATGGGCCGTGGTCCGTATAGTCTTCCTACGGGAGGTAAGGGTCCATAATCATAACATCCCGCAGAGCATGATTGAGACTCATTGCGTCATAGGAGTTCTGCCGCTGGTAGTCAAATGCGAACTCCCAGTATTTTTGGTCTAGCACATGTGTTCTTCTGAGTTTCTGGACTGCTTTAACCCCTGTGCAGCTGCAGATACAGCTTCACATGTACATACGGGCGCACTTGCGCCGGACGCCAGTGATCGTCCTCGCTGTCTCCTAATTATTACGCGGCAGACGCTGTGCTCGCAAGTTGCATGTAATGTTGAGCTATCTGAAAGAATAGAAGATAGCCATCTCCAATACTTATATGTCGGAGAAGGCTGTGAGAGCATTACGATAATAGTATGATTTAGGCCGTTCCATCAGCTTGAGCCTGGGTGGTCCGTGCGTGAGGCGTGAGGAAGAGCGCGCTTAGTCGGACTGCAACACTCTCACCAGTGTCACCACAAAACCAACACAAAACCCTTCTCTGTTTCTTTCTTGACTTGCTTTTCCCTACAGCCCTGGATACGACTACTCGGCCTCCATGACTATAATGCCAGCTACCACGACAGCAGAGCGGGTTCAGGATATGTCCAATCAGCCAGGATCAGTCCCATCTGCGTCTTTGGACGATCCTGCAGCGTCTTTGCGGGCAGCTGCGCTCCTGACTCTCAAATCCAAGCGACGCAAGCTCGCTCCGACTCCTGAGGTATCGATTGGGCTGCCGCCCCGCTCGCTGACTGTGCCGTCGCCTGCACTCGAATTGGATTACGGTCAGGAGGAACCATCCGGTGCGTCCTCTGCCACTTCGTCCGCACCGACCGCTCCTGCGGCGCCACAGGCGGCGTCGCCCAAACGGGAGCCAAAGGAACCAGACGATTCCCAGGCAAGAGAAGAGGGTGAGATCAGTGAATCTGAGACGGCACCATCGACACCGGCAGTGCAACCCAAGCTGGAGCCCTCAAACTGAAGCCTTCGCCCAAGGAAAACAGCAAGCCTCTGGCGCCGCCAAAACCCCCACCAATCAATACGGGTCCTGCCATTGTGTCAAGTGCCCCTCAACCGGCGAGCAGCGTGGTGTCGACAGCTGGAACATCTCGCAGGATGTCGCCAGAATTATACCCTTATATTGTCGATGCCAATCATGTCAGACCAGGATTGTCCAGTTAGTCCATCGCATACCGACTGTTTTAGCGATATCTCTGATCGTGGCATTTCCTATAGTGACACAGCAGCAGTACGATACGGCCAAGGATATCGTATTGGATCTACTTGGCTGGGGCGTCCCTCCAGAATACCTTGTCGACTGTGGTCTCAGTCGCGAGATCGTCTACTACGTTTTTGTTGAACTCAACTTGCGTTTGCCTAGAAACCTGGACACGACTGGAATACCGCCTTATGAGCCGCCACCGCCAGGCCCCTCTCCCAACCTGGGGAACGTGACTCAACGTTTCGATTCGATGGCTCTGTACTCTCAACACAGCACCCCGATTATCCCTAGCGATCAACTTTCTCAGAGACCAGTCCCATCACAAGTTGTTCATTCCGATAGGCCGGCGAGCTCAGCGCCGTCTGCTACTGCTCCTGCCTTCGCCCCGGGTCTTAGTTCGTCCTCCTCCCAGTCCACTACTAGTACGAGCCTCCTCGACATGGAACAGCAGCGGAGACAAGAGCTCCTTGCTCGCAAAGCCGTACTCGCGTCCCGTAAATTGAAGCAGCAAGCGTCGGGCTCCTCGACTGGTAGTTCATCTGTCGCGGCACCTACGAGTCCTGCCACCCCCGCTTCCGCGGAATCCAATGATGTCGACATGGCCGTAGATCCCATTCCAACCGAGACTGTGGACGACTTCCTCAAAACTATTGATCCAGCATCTGACAAGGACAACGGTAACGGCAAGGCTCCAGCGTCGATTGCGACTTCGGCTTCTGTCAGACGGACCAGCACATTTGATGATATGGATGTAGATGAGCCGATTCCAGGGTTGTCCGTATCCGACGAACCGAAATCTGCGACCTTATCTTCACTCCTGTCGACATCGTCATTCCGATCGACATCCGTGTCTGAGGTAGTCTCACCATCTTCTGCTTTTCGTCTGCCCTCTACCACCGGATCCGCACCCCCGAGTGTTTTAGTACGTTCGCCTTCAGCCACAACCACAGTCAATGGGAGTGATAGCGATGTGGATATGGTCCCCGGACTGATCTCCGACCAGGCTAAGCCGGATCCTGTCTCGTTGGCAGCGACATCGCGGCGAGGGACGAAGCGACCGGTCGCGGCCGATTTCGTCGACATGGAACCCGGTCCTTCGCGCTCGCATTCGAATAACGGATTTCAGAGCTACAACTCGCCATACTATCAGTCATCTGTCAAGCGGAAACTGGGAACGTTCGCGGGGCTAAGCGGGATGAGACGCTGCGTGATCAACTTGAGTGACAGTGAGGACGAGGACATGGAGGAGGCGCCTAGTTATCGCGGTAACCGGCGTGAGGAGGGTGAATCGGCGGTACACTCATATCGCAGTGGTCTCCCGAGGGCCACATCAGTCTCGTCCCTCCAGCCGCCCCAGAACGGGAAGCTGCGATCTCGAAATGTATCTCCCGGTGGTACTCAAGCGGATGTGCTTTCTCCCGCTGCATTGCAACAGAAGGAGGAGGAAATCAGGCAAATGCGAGAAGTGATTGCTCAGCGCGAACAGGAGCGATTGAGGAAACTTGCTGCCGTGAGTTTTTGCCTCATGAAGTGGTCTACGAAGACATCTTGATGTCTCCTTCCTCACAGAAGCCCAGATCAACGCCGCCTGCGTCGACAAGCAACACTGGGACAGTAGCTGTCAAGCAAGAGGAAGACGACTCTGTGGCGTCAGCCTCTCTCTCGCAGAGCCGTGCAACCGATCGTCCGGTCAATGGCCATGCTGCATTTTACGTCAGGGACCCCGAGCAATCTAGCAGCCCTGCACCACCTGGTTCGTCGCCGCCTTTTCCAAACGCACGGCGCAGATGCTTCTGACATGTATCCCCATATGATACAGTATTACCGGTAGCAACACCGCTCTCCGTTTCCTTACCAGCATCTGCTTCAACTAGTAGCGTTGCGACTCCGATTGGTCCTCTTTTTCGCCTGTTCAATTCAAGAGTTAAAACTGACCCAGTTTCGCATGTTTTGGCTGTTGCTTTGCAGATGTGTTTCCGAATGCTTTCGAACATCCTATGACAGGTGACAAAGGCGAGTCAAATCTTTGCTCCTATTCCTTCGCAAAATGTCCACCTCCTTACACAATTGGTCTCAAATGGTTTTCGGTCCCTTTTTTGTCTGGCGCGCTTTGTTCTACAACTTCTATATTTTCTTTCTGTGCGCACTTGCGTGGGGTGTTTGTTTACATTTCATACATATTGTTAATCTCGACAGTTCTAACAGCAGAAGCACGACAAGAACAAGTGGCAAGAGTTTTTTCTTCCGCGATTGCGGTTCTTCAGAATAGCGCTTAACTTCATTCTTTTCTTCTCGTCGTGTACACTTTTTGCTTCAAACGGCCTTCTTGCCTCTCATTTTACTTCACTTCTTGGTATCCTCCTTGGTTCTTGCTTTTGTTACTTGCAGATCGACGGCACACGACACGGTGTGGGAAGCGACCGAGAACAATTGAATGAAGTCGACGTCATGAGCTCACATGCAGAGACGTCGGCTCAGGTACGTGTCACTTTCCCTTTGTATCTTCACGTGGATCGTCCGCAGAAGAAGTATCGCCTTCTCGATATGTGCTGATGGATGTGGTTGGTTTTCATCGTTACAGGTACAGTTATCGTCAAGAAATTGGCAGATACCGGAGCGGACACTGCATGAAGAACGCTCACCTGCATTTGCAGCCTACTTATCACCATTAGACTGGTTCCCAATGCTGCGCTCACACTCACACCAGCGTTTGTCTGAGAATAGATCCAGCATTTTGACGCTTGACGGAACACCGACTTCACCCTTCATTGACTTGCAGGAGCTGAAGATAGCTCATACGAAGTACTTGTTGATAGATCCGTCAAAACGATTATGTCAATATGAGATCCCCGGTGGTGGAGAATGTCGGGACCGTGAATGCGAAGATGTTCATTTATCTAGGACGCCCGGCGTGGAACCCAGCGGTACGCCCATCTTTCGTTCATATGTGTTCGCTTATGTCTACATTGCGCCTTTCTCATGCCCCTGTAAACCGGCTTCTTTCCACTCATCCCTCGATAGATGAAGAGACAGCGCAGTATATCTATGCACATGCCACGATGGCGTCAATCGTGTCGCGATACAACATCAAGGACATCAAGGATGCTTTGGAAAATGCACGGCAGCGCAATCCGTCCAAGACCTTTGAGGGCCGCGTCTCAGAAGCATTGGTTTCGCTGGGCCTGTGGTAATTGTGGGTGCCAGACCTTGGTTCCTTTCGAACGTTCCTCATGGGCGAGCACCGTGCCCTGCTGCCCGCCGCCGGAGCACGACGAGGAGAAGGAAGAACATGGAGGAGAGATGTAAAGAGCGCGAGGCGCCACCAGTCGACACCGGTCGCTGGCGAATATACAGTAGTTTGAAGTTTGATTCTTGTCTTGGGTAGTTGAGATGACCGCCTTTCAGTGCAAGCCTCGAGAGGTGTGCGTATCCGTGTAGATCTTGAGTTTCTGCTGCAGCCGCCGATTACTGTGTACTGCTTGCAGTTTGTTATCTGTTGATCTAGGTTTAGCTGTATACCATTGTCTACGTGCAATTGTAACTCTTATTGTTTTCGCGACATGTTCGGATGCAACTGCAGGATTATTGCCTATGTGCTGCCATCGTCCGTACTGTATGTGTCGAGCATAGTTAACTTAGCCGCCGCAACGAGATGATGTTCTAAGTCCGAAATGTTGGACCTCCACAGAGTTATACTAGGCGTGACTATCATTGGCGGAGCTTCAAATGAAACTATATCTATCATTGTCCGGAGATTGAATCGTAACGTCGCACACCCTGAGCGCCTTTCGTCGCGTCGCGTCGCGTCGAGTTACTGTACAATGCCGAAACGCAGAGCTATTTCCATCAACAGCGACGAAGAGGGCGCGTCTCCAGAAAGCTCTCAGGCCTCCAAGCGTGCCCGCACGGAGGAAGACAGTGATGAGGAAACCGAAGTAAAGCCATCCCAAGAGAGTCTGCGCGCGAAGAGCAAGGGCAAGTCGCGCCGACGCGATGAAGACGAAAACGACATCCAAATCGAAGAGGATGACGATGACGCCCTTGAGCAGACCGCTCCGGACGAAGACGAGGAGAAGAAATTCGAGGAGGAGCACGAGGAGGAGATTCGCGAGAGGCTCATGTCCAAAGGCAAGACCCAGGGGGTGAGTGCAGACTGAGTCAATGTAAGCTGTTTATCGCTTATGCCCAGGATTTCACAGGGCATCGCGGAAATGGGCATTATTGAGTCGCTAGAGATGCACCAGTTCATGTGCCACAAGTACCTGACTTTCACGTTTGGCCCACAAATTAACTTTATCATTGGTGGGTGCAGGCGTACCGTTTTGCTGCTGAGAAAGGCTTATGATTTTATTTAGGCCACAACGGAAGTAAGTAACGTATACATGCCCCGTATCGGCTGCTGATTGACTGCGGCCTCATTTCCAGGCGGCAAGAGTGCGGTCCTGTCCGCGCTCACTGTCGCACTGGGTGGCAAGGCCAACTCGACGGGTCGCGGCAGCGGCCTCAAGTCGTTCATCCGTGAAGGGCAGAAGTATGTGTCTATATATTCTCACAATGTGCATGTACTCATCCGATGCCCAGCGTCTCCGAAGTGACTGTCGTCCTGAAGAACCAGGGCGAAGAGGCGTATCGGCCAAAAGACTACGGGAAAAGCATTGTCATCACGCGCCGGTTCACAAAGGAAGGCTCATCGTCATACAAAATCAAGAGCAAAAATGGCGCAGTTATTTCGACGAAGAGGGAAGAGCTCTCTGCTATCTGCGATCACATGAACATCCAGGTGGATAACCCGATGAACATTTTGACTCAGGGTGCGTTTTTCGATTATACTAATAGCTAGCAGCCTGACTAGGCTATTTTCTGCTCTAGATTCTGCTAGGTAAGTAACCGCGGTGTACATTCGCTCGACCGTCTTGACTCGGCTTCCAGGCAATTCTTGAGCGCCTCTCAGCCTGCGGACAAGTACAAGGTAAGCGAAATCACTCGAATCAATATTTAATCCAAGATTCCAACTGCCACCCAGTTCTTCCTCCGCGGGACGCAGCTCAGTCAACTCAGTGAGGAATACCAAACGTGCTTGGAGAACATCGGCCAAATGCATAAAGTGCTGAGGCGCAAGTCGGAGACGATCCCCGAGCTTGTAGAGGCATTGGAAGAGGCCACATCGCGATTTCAGGAGGCAGCTAAGGCGCGGGAGCAGCGGCACAAGGCAGACGAGCTGAAGAAGGAGCTTGCTTGGGCGCACGTGGGCACGAAAGAAAAGGTGCGTCGTGTCACACGTCTGTGAAGAGCTGCCATTGACGGACCAGCGTTGCAGGAAATGAAAGCTCAGTTCGAAGAGGTAGCGAAGCTGAAACGTCGGCTTCCGAGGATCAAGACAGATCTGGCAAAGGCAGAAGTGAGCAACATCTTGTGTTTAGCCGTCACAGTGCGCTGAACACCTTTGACAGGAAGCGTTCGCTTCTGCATCCCAGAAGGTGGAGGCATACGAGGCAGACCTCAGTGGCATGGGCGAGATCGAGCATCTTGACGCTGAGAAGGCAGCTCTGAAGGACCGCCTCCGTGAGAACAGGGCCGAAATCGGGAGGAAAAAGGTCTGCACGGACGCTAGCCTTCTCGTTGATTATGTACTGATCTATGTTGGGTGGTCTGTCGCAGGCGGAGGAAACCCAGATGAACAGCAGCCTGCAGAACCTGAGGAGACAGATTGCGAAGTACGAGAAAGAAATCGCAGACGAGCGGGCGCGGGTTGAGGGGCTCACCCAGGGCAAGCGGGAGGAGACAAACCGCAAGCTAGAGCAAGCGAGATCAGACTACGAAGAGTCCGAGCAGCGGCTCCAGGCTATTAAGACAGAGAAAGAGCAGAAGATTGCGACGTTGCAGGACGTCGAGCGCCAAGGCCAAGAGCTCGCCACGCAGATGACTGCCTTGAAGGACCGCATCGTCGAGAATCAAGGCCAGCTCCAACGCTGCATAGAACGCGAGAGAAACAAGTTGGCGCCGTTTGGGAACCAGATGGACAGAGTCCTCGCGGAAATCGAGAAGGCAAGGTGGCACGGTAACAAACCCGTGGGTCCGTTCGGGCTTTACGTCAACGTGAAGGACGCAAAGATATGGGGGCCACTGATGCGTGTGCAGCTCGGAGGTCTTATGAGCGCGTTTGCGGTCAGCGATGCGCGGGATCGAGTGGCCCTGGACGTTCTTTTGAAGCACTTCGGAAACCAGTGAGTCTATAGACGTCTTTCACAGAGCCGGGATGTGAACCAATATGCACAGAAACTGCACCATTATCATTTCCGAAGTCGATCTCTACGACTACAGTAAGGGCGAACCTGCGCCTCATGTACCCACTGTATTGCGGACTTTGGAGGTATGTGGAATGGGCTTATACTCTCTCCCAGTGGCGGATGACAATTCTGACGGCGACGTTTCAGGTCTCTGATCCATATGTTCTGCGTATCTTGATCAATCAGATGCATATTGAAGGCACAGTGGTGGCGCCCACGCGTCGAGATGCCGACGAGCTCCTCCAGAACGTGGGAAGAGGTGGTCTGGCGTGGTCTGGGGACTTGTATACCGTCCGGCGTTTCGCGTGCGTAGAAAGCAATCATGTCTTTCGCGGGCGTTTGAGCTGATTATCTGTCGTATGCAGCGAAGGTGGAGGTTCCTCAAACCCGATGATTCCCTTGAACGCAGGTGATCCGCGTCAACAGCTGTTTACTGGTAGCGATATGGCGGGAGCTAAGAGGTATGTGAGATGCGTTCTACAACGATTCTGGTCACTAATGTGATCTCCTCAGGCACTGGGAGGAGGAAATCAAGAAGGCCGAGATTGAATACAACGCTGTCGGTCAGAGGGTCCAACAACTTCGTGCTGAACATAGCCGGCTGAAGAACGACGTTACGCTTCTGACCGTGTGTAGTACCACTTTTTTCATATTCTCACATTATCTGATAAGGAAAATCTCAGAATCAAGAAGCCCAAGCTCAGCGTAAGTCAAGAGAACTTAGGGAACTGCGGGACAATTTGGTGTTAGAGGCCAACTATGAAACCCCCGTTGCCATTCAGGCGCTCGAAGAGGCTAAAGCAGTACGTTCTGGTCCCTTCTGAGCTTCCTACTTCCTGCCGTTGAGGTTGACCACGTTTCCCAAGGACATGGAGGAGGACAAGGAAGCCACCATCGCGCAGTTTACAGTCGTGGAGCAGAAAAGGGCGGAGTTAGATGCGGCGCAAAGACCCTTGCTTGAGAAGCTAGAGCAGATCCAGAAGCAGATCTCGGAGTTCGTGGGTGAAAAAGACAGGATCACCGTGAGGACCTTATGCATAGGCATCGAGGCGATGTTCCTTATTCAGGGACTCTACAGAAACAAATTGAGGAAGCAGTTCAAGAGCGTATGGTCGCACAGCAGAACAAACAGTATTATACAAAGAAGTTAACCGACGAGGAGAAGGTGGTCGCAGATGCTGAAGAGGCTTCAAAGACCTTGCAAGAAGAGTTCCAGGTACGAGATGCAAATTCTGCGTTGTACTAGGCGGATAAACTGATCGTGCTATAAGTCTTGGACGGCGAAAGCTGAGGAATACTGCGAGCGTTATCCCAACCCTCGCGATGCTGATGAAGTGCGACGGAATCTTGAAGCTGTGCAGACTGCTCTCCGGGAGAGGGAGAGGAGGTTGGTCCAAGCGACTTAGAGCAATGGCGTACTGCTGACGGTCTTCCTAGGCATGGTGCATCTGTCGAAGAGATGACCGTCGAAGTCAATAAGAAGAAAGCTGCGCTTGATTCTGCGAGGAAGGATCTGAAAAATATGCTGGCATTGAACAAGGCATGTTACATGCAAACACGTTCTTCTCTGGCCCTTATCTTACCCATACACCTTACAGGCTCTCAAGAAGTCTGTGAAGGTTCGGCTGACAAAGTGGCACGATTTCCGTCGTCACATTGCTCTTCGATGCAAAGTATACTTTTCATATCACCTTTCCAACCGTGGTTACTACGGCAAAGTCTTGTTCAATCATGTGCAGGGGACGTTGCAGCTCAAAGTGAAACCATTTCCATCCATGTAATCTAGCGCGTGAGCTCACGACGATCGTTCCCAGGTCCAAACAGACGACCAGACCCTAACGCAGAACAGCAGAGAAAAGGACCCCCGTTCTCTGAGCGGTGGTGAGAAGTCCTTCTCCACAATTTGTCTATTGTTATCTCTCTGGGAGTCTATCGGTTGTCCGATCAGATGCCTTGGTACGTGTGTTATCGGGACCCTGAACGGGTGAATGTCGTATCTCACACCCGATTACAGACGAGTTCGACGTCTTCATGGATGCGGTCAACCGTCGTATCAGTATGAAGATGATGGTGCGTATATTAGCAATAATTTGGACGGGCTTGGTTGACCAATATATGTGACCAGATTGATACTGCGAACGCGTCAGACCGCAAGCAGTACGTTCTCATCACGCCGCAAGACATGACCAATATCAATATCGGTAACACTGTCCGCGTCCATCGCATGACGGATCCTGAGCGCGGACAAGGCACTCTCGCGTTCAGTTAGGAGGCGGGCGGTTTATTCGCGCGCTATGTACTTTAGCTGCTTACTTTACAGCAATGGTCCTAAGGTAACTTACAGCGAATAATGGGCGTGTACTGATCATACAAAACTTTCTATTGTTCTGGGTTATGTTGGAGTCATCAAAATGTGTAACTCCTGCGCTTGTAGATTAGCACTCGACGAGGAAGCTGTGAGTCCAAATAGTAACGCATTCTGCTTTCTCCATAGCTCAGTGATGACAAGTTGAGTCGGATTGGAAATGTCGACCAGGTTGAATAACCCGACTCCGATGCAGGGATCATTCAGCGACACGCTCATCGCTTCGACATGTAAAATTGCGCTTGTATGGGCCGGATGAATCATGTGGTCAAGGGTATGCGCAAGGATTGGTTTGATGTTACAAAAGTTCCGCTCCCGAACTTGCAATTTCATCGATCTTATAACTCAATTATCCTGCCGAATTCGCCGTTGATACGTTAGACGCTTGTCCTTCCTTCCTTCCGCTGCTGTCCAGTGGGCGAGATTTGAATCACTCTGCGCTAACAGAGCTGCGAAGCCTGCGATAGCTTCGCAGATGGGGCGTATTCTGTTATAGCAAATACCATGTGTCTTCTGTTACGTCTTCTCTGCATTCCAGCGGGACTTCAGCACACTAGCCCTTGTCAAGAATCCGTGGATCGTCAAGTCACTGTGCTATGTTTCATGTAAATTTTCTCGTTCTTGCAAACAACCTGAGTTCTAGTGCTTGTTGATAGAAGATGTGTATGAAGGCGTGTCCAGCAGATGACCCCAGAGTTGACCTGTCAATCCTTGTAGGTAAGGTTTGCAACTACATTGATATGACATGGTTCGATTTCTCATAACATTTGATCAAATGTCGTGGGTATTTGTTCTCATATATACTAGTAGAACTCAAAATCTCGACGCATCCGTGAGCGCAGTCGCCACGAAAAATTTCATATTCCATGGAGCATCCTATGAGCGCACACATTCGGGTTTTATGCGTCGGCGTTCGAGTTGACGATACCCTCGGATGTTACAGCATCCACCAGTCTAACCTTAGGCGATGAACTACGGCCGCCTCGGTTCAAGTCTTCAGTCCTTGACTATAACTCTTGACTATTTGCCTCATGGTGTACAAGAAGCCATGGGTGAACTTGACGCATATCTTTGCTGTCAGAGATCGTACACTGATCGAGTTTATATATGCTCTCATATCTGTTTCAAATGGAAATCCCACACAACGCGCTATGACCGGCCTATATGACCTCCTTGACCCCGAAGATAGCATCATTGATCATCAAGAGACTCCTATGGCGCTTTGCAGAATGGACGGAACCAATGAATAGAGTTTAGATTTGACCTCATAAAAGGCACTCCTTCCCTTCGACCCTCATCAAAGCTTTTCATTCAAGTGTTGGGCTCATTATGTTCATTCTTCTTTCTGTGGCGAGTCTTCTCGTGTTGACAGTGCTGACATTGTCACGTCATGTGAAGCGATGGTCTATAACGCTTCCTCCCGGTCCTCCTGGCAATTTGTTTGTAGGCAACCTGTGGGATATGACCACGCATGAACGATGGAAAAGGGCAGCTAATTGGGGAAAGAAGTATGGCAAGTAGCCGCTTTCGTCTTCTCTGGTGTCATTGGCAAGAAGATTGACAACGACTCTCAGGTGATATGGTATACATACAGGTCCTCGGGACGCCGTTCGTATACCTCAATAGTGCGAAAGCAACTATGGATCTCCTACACATGAGGGGTGATATTTATTCGGACCGTCCGCATCTTCCTATGGCTTCGGATCTGTGCGTAGTTTCGCACGTTTAAGGTCTACGCTGGGAATGACAGGGATAATTTACGAAGGTGTGGAATGGGTGACCTTGTGCCTTTGACTCGTTACGGGGACAGATTCAGATTAGAGAGAAAACTAATGCAGCAGGCTTTGAGTCCCTCTGCTGTCAAGAACTGGCAAACTCTTGTCATCAAAGAGACGCATTTGCTACTCAATGAACTCTGCACATCACCTGACGAATTTTCCCTACATATCAAGAGGTAAAGTTTGTCTACCCGTTCTGCGTGCACATGGTGTTTAATGCGATTATACAGAATGGCTTCGTCCTTGATCTTCACTGTCCTTTATGGATATTCAATCAAGTCCGATCATGATCCCTACATAGAAGCGGCGCAGGAGTTCATGGCTGTGTCTTCTTATGCCATAACGGCCGGGTGGCTCGTAGACTTCCTGCCTTTTCGTTGAGTTTCCACTCTTTAGACCCGTGTACGAAATTCACTAATCAATTTTGTGTTCCATATGTATATCGTAGTACGATGGATTCCTGGCAGCAAGTTTCGTCAAATAGCTTCCCAATGGCGCGCAAAGATGGAGGAGTGGGTTGAACGTCCTCACAGGATGTTCAAGGCTTTGGAAGTAAGAATCCTTCTGAAATTTGTTCCGACGTGAGGGAATAATATAGAGTAGGATTCTGCTCTCAAAAGAACCTCGTTCTGCGGAAATCTCTTGATCGGAGAAAACGGTCAGTGGATCGATACCGACAGAGCCACGGAAGAGCGGGTCAAATGGGTGACGACTTCTATGTACGGAGGTATGCACAGTGATTGTCGGACTGTCTGTCCTGTTCTGACTCAATCTTAGCTGGGTCTGATACGGTACGTCCTTCATAACGAATAGAGAGACCAAATCGTCACATAAGAAACATGCAGACCGTGGCGACTTTATGCCAGTTTATACTGGTCATGGTGCTGCATCCGGACATACAGAAGAGGGCGCAGGCTGAGATTGACCGTGTCGTTGGCTCTGACAGATTACCGTCCTTTGACGATCGGCCTCACCTTCCTTACATTGAGTGCATCTTGAAGGAAGTTCTGCGGTGGGGAACACCTGTCCCGCTCAGTGAGGAAATCATGCGACTATTGAACGTCATTATTGAATGGTAATTCTTGTTCCCAGCACCTCCCCACCGCCTCATACAACCTGACGTTTATCGTGGATATACGCTTCCCGAAGGAACTAATGTAAGCATTTTGCCAGTGGTGTTCGCCGTCTGAAACTTGACACTAATCGTTCCGCACAGTGTATCGCAAATATGTGGTGAGTCAAAGGAGGCTGTGTAACACAGTATGGGGAATGAATGTCATCAAATACAGGGCTATACTCCATGACGAGGATCTCTATGCAAATCCTCTCGATTTTATACCTGAACGCTTCGAAGGATCGTTGGATTCAAAATCGGCTAAGACCACGAATGACCCCATGAACTTTGCTTTCGGATTCGGAAGAAGGTAATTATTCCTGACACGTAGTGATACAATCCCTGATGTCAGGACAGGCGATGCCCTGGGGTGCACTTCGCCAACCAGTCCATATGGTTCGCGATGGTCTCCATCCTTGCTAGCTTTAAAATGGAACCTGCCGTCAATGATCTTGGCATAGAGAATCTTCCAGAAGTATCTTTCGAGGCGGGAACTTTCAGGTGCGTGCCTTCACATATCCATTCCTACCGTGAGATGTGACTATGTTACAGACATCCCAAGCCCTTCCAATGCCGTATCAGCACTCGCGGAAAATCTACGCGTTCTCTTATTGAGACTGCCGCTACTACCGCACAGAGCATTGGTGGTTGAGTCTTTTCCTCGAAAAGACTTCGTAGTGCATGGCATAGTTGTCTGAAAGGGCAGTCCATCGATATGATATAGCCCAAATATCCTGTCTTTCTTTTTGATTTTCTGTGAAATCCCTTGTTATTCCGTACCTGCTCCATCACCTAGAACGTGTCATGATGCGTTGTACAGGTTATGTTAAATCCAATTGTTTACCACTTTCCCTGTATACTTCTGTGGAGTATTCTTGGAATGGTAGGGGTTATCGTGCTAGGAGACGAAGTAGAACAGATACATGGCGTCGGAGTGGAGTGATCATGGCGGAAACCTACGGGCGGCATGCATTATCTGACTAGGTGCTCAACGGGCCAGTGACAGACTAAAACTTAAGAGTCAGGACTGAGCAGTGAGGAGGGTAACCGTCTCTATCCCGACACGGTCACCTGACCGTGACCTGAGGCGTCAAAGCCAGCTCGCGACGAATTTCGGCATCAAAGTCGACGTCTTTCCTTCAACCCTTCGCCAATAGGTTCTCTTTTAGATACCGAGGAGACATTGACTACTTGAATGTCAGTCGCTGTCACTCTGTACAACTAGTACTAACCTTTCCCTTGCCATATTCAACTGACCTACGCGTCGTTGTTGGCAATATCACCACACCTTGCATAGGTTCCACGTCCGCTCAAAAGCATGCTCAGTAGATGGATGCAACTACGTCGCCAAGTCGTTGTCCATTAAGGCTTCTAATCACAGCATGATGTCGCATGTTTCGAATTTTCATCGAACGACGGCAGGTATATGGTACGATGGTACGTGACATCGTGCACGTTGTTCTTTTTCATCTCATTAAGCCTTGAGCGACAGGGAGAAAAATTGAGTTGGAAAGAGACCACAAGACTCAGGAACTGATGTGTCCCTGTGGGCGGTACTCCCACAAGAACGCCGCCATGTTGCGCACACACGCTACAAAGCAGCACTGTGCCACACCCCGGGTTGTTAGTCTGGCCGCCACGGGTAGCGGTGAACAGAATGATGCAGATGAGGTTCGAGCACCTTCACCTGCGAGTGACTCCTCTATCGAGTCTTCCTCTCCCGCGCGTTCTACGTCGCACATATCCGAGAGCAGTCCTCTTGTTTCAGCACCTCGGATTTCTTCAAAGGACAGAAGTCGACGTGACTCTGACAGGAATACTACGCGTCCTGCATCTCCTCTCTCCGCAGCCTCGAAGAAGATGGGGAAAAGGTCAACTCATCTTGATGAGCCCGAGTTCACCGCTTTGCCTCATGTCAAACGAACCCACGCCGGTTCGGTAAAGTCTCATGAAGAATCAAAGCACAGTGCAGTGGCGGTCGCATCTGCTTTTAAAGGGAGTGGCACTCCGCACGTATCAAGCCACGTTGGGTCATCCAACAAGCCACAGCCCAAGCTGAAGGCGCTATCGAGTTTTGCTGTCCCGACGCTCGACTTCTCAAACAGCGCGAAGAATCGGAAATTTCAGGCGGCTAAGGCTACGAAAGTGAAACCTATACTGGTGGACCATGCTTCGAGGCGACTGGTCGAGCCACATCGGACTGGTGCGGTGCGGAAGAGAGCGGATTCGGTAGAGCCTGATGGCCCACTGTTCAAGAAGGTCAAGGAAGACATTCATGCTGCGGGCGCCTCGAATTCGAGCGCAGTGACTGGACGGCCAGCTGTAACAGGACGTGCAGCCTCTACATCAACTGTCTCTTTAAACTCGCCCTCACCGCCACCTGCACCACCTGCATTGATGGTCAGTCGTCCGCTTATTGAAATGCCTTCCGGCGCGGTTGCCACGACCCCGAAACACTGCAAGTCCTGCAGGATACCGTTGGTCAATGAGAAGTTCAAACGGTGTGCACCATGCCGCGAGAAGGACCGCGCCAGGAGAAAGAAGGCACATACTCGCAAAATGCAAGGAAGCTTCCACGAGTTCATGGCCACGTTCAAGAATGTATATCAAGCGAAGCAGTATGGGAACACTGCTCCCACGTCAGACAGCTCGAAGCGGAAGGCCGACTTGACCAAGCACTCGGGCGGGTGGACCCATGGGACGGAGTACCAGACTGCGGATGATTTATTCGCTGCAATTAAGAGCGCCTGGATCGAGCATGGAGACATGTCCGAGGAATCATTTGACTTCTCTGGAGGCTATGCGGCCGTCTGTCGCCCGAACCCCGCGAGAAGCAAAAGACTCGATGCCATCGGTTCGCAGATGCAATTGTTAGGACTGCCGTGAGTGCCGCATCGTAGCCTATCAAGGTTATCTGTTCGATTCCAGTGTATGCTTACCTGCCTGACAGTCTCTCGGGAAGCACACCAGATCTTTCGGTGGACCATGGCCCCACTCCTAACGCGAAGGGCTATTACATCTTCAGCCGCATCGAGGGTCGGTATAACTGCACCTGCAGCGGTCCACCCAAGAAGGACCCACCTTCACGTCGTTCGGCTTGTGGAGGCTCGGTATATGTAGTGATCCAGGTGGCAGATGAGAAGGAGGAATTGGGGATCACCGGGGAGAATGTTACGGTGAAGTGGATTCACAGATCCTAAATACTGATATAACACTCCTTCTAATGTTGCTGTACATCTAATGCCTCATTGAGTGAGTTCTCGATCTTTGATAGAGCTCTTCTAATGTTTTCTTGCTTTCTTGTTCTTGCTCAGTCTACCTGACAGTACATACTGTAGTATGTCATTTGCGTTATAATACTGACAATGCCTACCTACGCACATCTGTATATTGGATAAGCTACCCTGATTCTCTGCTCGCTGGCGAGAGCTATCCAGTCAAATGTTCTTACAATTACTGTACTTGCTATTTGACCTGCGTGTAGGTTGACTCTTGACAGTTGAAAGTGGAGGTCAAGGTCGAGCCGTGCTTTAAATAACATCACGTGAGACGACACGTAGAAACACGTCCTTGAGACGCGGGTCGCGCTTTGCCACAGGCCCACAGTGGTCTCTACTATCCCAGCACCCTCCAGCGATCTCAATTCCATTCAGAGCTGTGGCTACCCGAAGACTTTAACCTTCCATAACCTTCGGTGTCAAGGCGGCTTGCGACTAGATTGGATCGGTGGTTCGTCGCACTAAGGGCACTATTGGAGCAGACAAGCCTGCCCAATAGGAACATTGTCAAAACCGGTGCTTCTAGATATTATCCTGCTATCTAATGTCACAATGGCCCAACCGCTTCGTGCAAGACCACTGCCTCGAATCCTACTTTTCTCTCTGGTCCCAGTAGCTGCATGGTTGCTCCTTCGTCCTCTCCTGGATCCTACCCCTCCTCTCCCCGCTCTGCATGCATCCCTAGGATTCTCAATACTCGCACTGCTCGGCACACTATACCTCGTGCCTGCTCTCGGCAATACATTTGTGCATGCAAATCTCAAAGGTCGAGACTTGCTGAAAACATACGACGATCCTATGTCAGTCAAGTATCTATTACTCGCGGATTCTTGCTCACGGATACCTCGGACAGTCCAGAAAGCCTCGGGCTTGTCTGCGCATCCATGTACATTCTCCTTCTAATATTATTTATTCCCTTTGCTTTCTCGGACTTTTTCAATAATAATCAAGAATCTACACGCAAACCTCGCGAGGGTCTCGTCATAAGTGAATTTCCACACCACCAGGTTAGTGATTGATGCGCTCGGACAATGTCAGTAAATTCTCATTACCTCCATACGACTCGTCAGCTTTCAGTATATTTGTCGTCTCTACTATCCCTCCTGATGGCGACAATGCTGGGCTTTTTGGATGATGTATTTGACATACGGTGGCGGCACAAACTGCCTATACCAGTCATTGCATCGATTCCCCTCCTGATTGTCTATTACTCAGAACATGGTAAGACTGATGTCGTCGTGCCAATACCGCTTCGGTGGCTCTTAGGATCACTGTTGAACCTTGGTACATGATCACATCTGTTCATATTGGTACTTTTCTCAACATGACTTTCAGGCCCCCTCTACTATGTCTACATGTCCCTCCTCTCTACGTTCTGCACCAACAGCATCAACATCCTCGCAGGAATAAATGGTTCAGAAGTCAGCCAGGCGCTGATCATCGCACTCTCCGTCATTCTCAACGATCTACTCTATCTTCCATGGCCGATTGGCTTCCGCATCCCACTACATCTGCTCGGGCGTCCCACCGAGCTCGAGATTGGCGGTGTATGGAGCGCCGGTATGGCATATGGTAGTCGATTGCTCGTCGAGCGCCACCTATTCAGCTTGTACTTCATGCTGCCGCTCGTGGGCGTATGTACTGGCTTCTTATATCACAATTGGTCCGTGTTATCATTTGTCGTCGTGACACAAAACTCATCTCAAATCCACACATCTGCAGGTACCCGGCGCGTGTCTTCCCAGGTGATACGCTGTGCTACGTAACAGGGATGGCGTTCGCTGTTGTCGGAATCCAGGCGCATTTCTCCAAGACACTACTGCTCTTCTTCCTGCCGCAGATCTTCAATTTTGTCCTCTCATGCCCACAGCTCTTCGGGCTGGTCCCATGCCCGAGGCATCGCGTGCCCAGGTATGTCGTGCTCGCGGGCTCCATTCCCCGCGACCCTCGATTGCAATGTGCGTATTGAACTTCCGGTTGTCCCCGCAGATTTGACGCAGAGACGGGGATGCTGTACCCTTCAAGGGCTGAATTCAAAGATCACGCACCTAGCCGTCTCGCTGTACCTGTCCTGCGTGTCCTCTCCATGCTTGGACTTGTCCAACTGACGGAGGACCCAACGACGCACGAGATCACCCAGACGACGAATCTGACTATTCTGAACGTGTTTCTGCTCCGATTCGGGCCGATGAGGGAAGACAGTCTGGTGAAGGTGTTGATCTCCTCTCAGGTGCGTCAATGGTTCCGCCCGCCTTTCGTTTTGCCCGGTCTGCTTCCGTCATAGTCTCACGTGCCCGATGACGTTTCACAGGTCGCTGGAAGCGTGTTTGCCTTCGTTGTGCGGTATGGGCTCGCAGGATTGGTATACGATGGCAACAGGCGATAGGTCATCTCGTAGTGTGCTCCCTAAAGCTGACTCGTTGGGTCAGGTTTGCAGTAGTGTATCAAAAATCTAGGTTCTCCTTAGATCTGCTCTTCTAGACCGCACTAAAAATACAGCTATTTGTATATTGTTCGGACATCGGCTATGTTCGGACATCGGTGTTGGAGAAAGACGGTAGTGCAAGAGAAGGGAACTCCGTTCAGAAGCGATGAGTTTGTCAGAAGACATGCAGGTCGAAAGTGGCGCCCCATTGTGCGGGGCGTTAGAGCGTATAAGCGGCGGGGTCGTCCCGTCAAACCGCGCAACTGAGCTTCGCATCCGCCTCGCTACATTCGGGTACCAGATTGAGCACGTCTCGGCCGAGTAAAGGCGAGGGATTGGGCGCAATGCTGTACCCGCGGGGGCAAGAACGGGATCAATGGGCGCCAAGTTTGTGTTTACCCCGCACTCGGCAAAGGGAATTTCCTATTTTGGAAGGTCTACTGGAATCACATGGCGCCGGTGCTCTGGAGATGATCGGCTCTAGGCGTAGCAGAGCGACATGAAAGGGCTGCAGAATGGACTGCCGTGCCTTTGTAACCCTCCTACACCCCACCCACTTCCACCCAGACCTATACCACCATGTCCCGCAATGAACAGGCCACTTTCCAAGCCGAGGTCGCTCGCGTAGAGCAGTGGTGGAAGGTGAGCATGCTCCATGACCATGAAGACTTGCCTCCTTAACACATATCATTATAGGACCCTCGGTTCTCGCGGGTAAAGCGACCCTATACTGCTGCGCAGGTTGTCTCAAAGCGTGGAACGCTGCCCATTTCTTACCCCTCAGATGTGTTGGCGAAAAAGCTCTGGGCTTGTCTTTCGGAGCACTTCAAGAGGGGCACACCGTCGCATACCTATGGAGCGTGAGTACCCTAAACGAATGTCCAAGATATCTGCTCACTTTGTTCCTCAGCCTCGACCCTGTGCAAGTAACACAGATGGCGAAATACCTGGATACAGTCTATGTGTCCGGCTGGCAATCGTCTAGCACGGCTTCTAGCACGAACGAGCCTGGCCCCGATCTCGCAGGTCCGTCTCTGTTATTCCGCTTATATGTCAGCGACGTGACTAGAGATATGTGCAGATTACCCTTCAAACACCGTCCCCAACAAGGTCGAACATCTTTTCATGGCCCAGCTCTTCCATGACCGCAAGCAGCAAGAGGCGCGATCGAACATGTCCGAGTCAGAGCTGGCGTCGACCCCTGTCATCGATTACCTTCGTCCAATTGTTGCCGATGCCGATACAGGCCACGGTGGTCTGACGGCCACAATGAAGCTGGCGAAGATGTTCGTAGAGAAGGGCGCAGCAGGTATACACATCGAGGACCAGGCACCGGGAACGAAGAAGTGCGGACACATGGCGGGCAAGGTGCTTGTCTCCGTGTCGGAGCACATCAACCGACTTGTCGCTATCCGTCTGCAATTCGACATCATGGGCGTGAACAACCTCGTCATCGCGCGCACAGACTCGGAGGCTGCGACGCTCATCACGACTAACGTCGACGAGCGTGACCATCCATTCATTCTTGGCTCGACCAACCCTGACCTTCGGCCACTCGTCTCTCTACTCACCGAGGCGGAGAAGGCGGGCAAGACCGGCGACGCGCTCGAGGCTGTCGAGGAGGCATGGATGAACGCTGCGAACTGCCAGCTTTTCTCCACAACACTCGCGAATGCGCTCCGGGCACAGACGAACGCATCTTCCATCACCCTTGAGCGCTTCGCACACCGTATCGCGCACCTGTCATACCCCGATGCGGTCGCCGTCGCTAAGAAAGAGTTCGGCCTCAAGAGTGTGCCATACTGGGACTGGGACGCACCGCGGACACGCGAGGGGTACTACCGCTACCAGGGCGGCACACAGTGCGCGGTGAGCAGGGCCATCGCTTTCGCGCCGTATGCGGACCTGCTGTGGATGGAGACGAAGAAGCCAATCCTGTCGCAGGCGAAGGAGTTTGCGGACGGTGTGCATGCTGTGTACCCCCAACAGTGGCTGGCGTACAACCTGAGTCCGTCCTTCAACTGGGAAGCAGCTGGACTGAACGCGAACGACATGAAGGCGTTTGTTTGGGAGCTTGCCAAGCTCGGCTTTTGCTGGCAGTTCATTACTGTAAGCATGTCTGCCCATGGAATACAGCTCTGGTACTGAATTCTAGCAGCTCGCCGGTCTGCACTCGAACGGCTACATCAACGACTTGTTCGCGAAAGCGTTCGCGCAGGAGGGTATGAAGGCGTACGTCGAGCTTATTCAGCGACGCGAGCGGGAAATTGGTTGCGACGTACTCACCCATCAGAAAGTACGTGCTCTCATTGCCGAAGTGTAGAGCACTCAGCTTACATGTGCTTCAAGTGGAGTGGAGCGGACTATATGGATAACCTCATGAAGACCGTAACGGGCGGTGTTTCGTCCACCGCGGCAATGGGGAAGGGTGTGACCGAGTCCCAGTTCGCCAGTCCGAAGGCGAAGCTGTGAGTGGTCTTGATATTACATCTTATCTCTGCAGTGCAGTATCTAGGAGGCGTTTCAAAAGCTGTAGTATATGTGTATGATGTAGAGGATCTCGCGCACCTTCTCGCGCAATGCATATCACGTCGAATGACACTGTACCCAGAGCTGTGAAGTCAAGAACCCGACATAGCCGTCTAAGATCACTTGTTAAAAACCACGGCGATAATGTGAATGTGGCCCGAAAGAGGCCGACGGTTAACATTGAAATGATAAAGCCATCCGCCCTCGAGCTCACGTCGGTGAACGCTGAAGCGCTAGGGATTTGCCTTTCTTGGAAATCCTACTTGACACCATCACTTTGCCAGAGCAACTTCATATCCGCCAGTGGCAAACCCTTGCGTCGACTTAAGAAATGGACCCAGCAGAACGCCTCCAGGCGGCATCTAAATTCATTCTCCAATCACCGCCAGGAGAGATTAATGATGTGCTCAACGGCAAGTCGTGGCTCTCACTACTCTTGACCGCGTCGCGAGCCTACCCGGTCGATTGAGACAGATGTGCGCAACATCATCTCCGACGATGACTCGCTGCAAGCTGGAGTGCTCCCCGCGTTGCGAGAGTATAACCTCGCGCAGTTTATGACTGCAGATGTCCCGGGACAGAATCACCAGGTCAGTCGCTTCTTTAATCATTGTAGGGCCCATAGCTGACCGGTCCTTGGTAGTCGATTGTCAGTGCTGCTGCGAAGGTCAGCAAACTGACTGAAGGCGGAGATGAGAGTGAGGACACAGACCGCTTTTGGGATCCCCGGTCGAGAACGAGTTTCCGATTTGATCATTTGAGTCTCGTGCGTTTTCTTACTCGTATACAGATTCATCCTGAGATGATTACCTGACTGGATATACGAATCCACAGGAGACATCTGAACCCGAACCTGTTGAACCTGATGCCGGATCCGAACCCTTTCGGTACGCAATACAGACGCATTTCCAGCGACGTTCGTCTGACCCCGTCTTGCAGAGCAGCATTGGAGACATCCGCACTCACATACCTCGCTGCTCACTTCCACGACGGTGTCGCGTCCGTCTTTCCCACACCAGGCTCTACCATGCGTTTTCACATCCAGATTGTTGCCAATAAATATAACCCTTCGAATTACTGGTACGCTCAAAATCTTGCAACAAAGAATACAGAAGCTAAGGCAGGCTTAGGTCCGGGCGGTGGCGTTCAGAGCACATCATCGACCTTGAGGAGAAGCATATCAAGGGCAAGATCCTTGTGAACGTACATTACTATGAGCAGGGAAATGTTCGTTTCTCGAGTATCTGTGTTGTCTCCACGTGTCTGACAAAACAGGGTTTGGTGGATACGTAGGTACAACTGTCAACTACCCATACCGTAGACCTGCCTCTTCCTCCGTCAATTTCGTCGTCTTCCGCAGCTGCCTCTGCATCGAAGATCCTCGCACTGATCGAGTCTGAGGAGGGCAAGTATCAGGCGTCCTTGAACGAAGCATACGCAGAGATGGGCGAGAAGACCTTCAAGGGCTTGCGAAGAGCGCTGCCCATGACGCGTTCGAAGTTGGACTGGGACAAGGTAAGCGTCAGGATAGCACAAGTCCTAGGCGTCCACGATGTTGACAGTGTTTTCGTTATGCAGGTATTGGGATACAAGTTGGGTGCGGAATTGACATCAGGCAGGGGCGGATTTGGCTCATCGTAGTCGGTCGTTACGACGTACGACCGTCGGCGTGCATACAAGGGAAATGGTGTAAAATTCTACTGTGGCAGTATTGTAGCATGAACTCGACAGCAATATATGATATGTGCTTATATTTGCCGCCGGGCAGTGAATGTCTATTTAGAGAGAAACATGTCATATCTCGATGTATAGTATCAGTTTGTGGAAGGGATCCAGAAATGCAGTTCAACCTGCGGTATGTGTGATTTCAAAGGATTCAAAATGTCTACTTCTCACAGCCCAGAGCATCGCACTTTAGTACGTCTTGCCATACCTCGGCGACACCGTCTTCTTCACATCCAACCTGCATGCCATTGTCTCGCAAGATGTAGTATTCCCTATGAGGCGTTTGGACAACCGCCAGTGCCGCGTGCAGCGGTTTCCCTTTGGACGTTGTAAAGTGCACGCTCTCGATATGATGGTGTCTGTATGCAAGGAAGGTACCCTCTTAAATACACTGGAGTTTCCACAACCAAACCAATTGACGGTACTCACTCCGGAAGGTACAAGTTGACCGAAGGCGATTTGGATCGCCCGTCCACTGGGTTCATCCGGGCAGGAAGGCCGGCGAAGTCCTGAGCCATCTGTGCTGCTGTCTTCCACTCCCCACTCACGCTGCATAGCAGGAGGTTAGTATGTCGGCAGGGAGTAATAGGGAAGTTACTTACCTGTTTGCCACGATGCAAGCTAGAACATAGCGCTCCGCCACAACACGTTTGGTGATACCCAGCGGACCCTCCCCTGCGATTCGTTTGAGCCAGAGCCGGCTAATCCCACGCTCGTATTCCTCATGGTTTGTCCATTTCAACAAATGCAAGAGGGGTAGGCGGGACGAAGCATCGTTTGAAGAAAGTTGATGCTGGGAGATATACGCTGACCAGTCGGCACGCACGAGAACTCTGCTCAAATGTTCATCGTCACCAGTGGCGGACTGGGTCACCGGCATGGGCGAACTTCCTACGACCTCGCATGTGGCTTCCAGGACATAGAATGTTTCCTCATTCCGCGGCTGGACACGAGGCATTGAGGAAGCTTGTGTGACAACAGTGATACTCCAGATCTCGTCCTTGATGACTTCCTGCGCGTCGACAACGAGCCAGGGGGCAACTTCTGAATCACCTTGACCTGTTCCGATAGACAGCGCAGACCACAGCCTCGACAGGACAAACCTGCAATACGATAGTCAGACAGAGCATTACACTCAAAAAGCAGGTGATGTCAGGCAAATTACAAACCTGAGGACGACGACGATTTGCCGCTCGTTGTCTGGGCTGCTCCATAGATGTTCCGCGATCGGAGTAAGAAGTCGCTTGCTATTGAAAAAATTGGCAAGGAAAGAACTTTCATATGCATGCCGTCGTGTAGCCACCTCCATTTGTCGAAAGCGCAAGTATGGCCACATATTTGTCATCGCTTGCGGGTATCGCTGGAGTACATCCAGTGTGAGACGCCTCCCGCTATAATTCCGTGCGAGATCTTGCGATGCAGACAGGTATACTAGAGCACAACGAGAGCATTAGCCCACGGAGCGAGACTCAAGGCTGCTTGTCATATGGAAATTTGTTGAAATGGGAAGATATACCTGCATAGCGGAACATACGCGACACAAGTGCGCATTGGGCCCGTTGTTCGTCTGAGACTCCACTTAGAATAATTGCCCAATTATTCACGCGCTTGCGTTGGGAAAGGGATGGCGGAAGAGTGATTGGGACGAGCCCTGGAGGCGGGATAGCAAGGGGAAATTCCAGATGATACATGACCGGGTTCTGTTGGGCCTCTTGCTGTTGAGTTGCCGTAGTGGAAACGTTCGAACTAGCCCTATCCACAGATGGTAGAATAGAAGTCCCGGAGAGATGCGCAGGACTGCGTTTGGGAGGTTTAGTGACCAAGAGCTTCTTGAAACGCCTCCCAGAGACATTAACATCGGTCGGACGAGGTTGCTCAGTAGCCAGGGTCCGACCCTTAGAAACCTGTAGGTTTGAAGTTATTGTAGACACTGGACGAGAGACTGGGTGAGCTCGATTTTTGGATATTTGCTTGTATGCGGACACCTTTGAAAGTGCGGGTGACTTAGAAGACAAATCTGTTTGCTGGATCTTTCGCTTCTTCGATGTAGCAGCTGTATCTTCGTGTGCTCGCTTTATCCCTACCGCAGTTGTCGGCTTGATGTTCAATGGATTTACTGCGGTCGGAATGCCAGGGAAAGCGATGTTTAACTCTGCAATACCCGGCGGGTTTTTGGTAGCCAAAGCGCCAGGCAAAGTGTCCGTTATTGTTACCACACGGGGGCGCATACATTCACTGGACGATTGTTTTCTAGATGAAGTCGTAGAACCGGATTGCAGGATTGTGTGATCTACAGGCGGCGGTATGAGCGCGTGGTCAATGTGGGTTGTCAGGGTTGACGATATCCCGTCTCCTGAGACTGCGGTAAGAGGTACACTGTTAGCAGGGAATGCGGATAAGACGGCCTTCTTGGATTTTTGGGGCCGTAACTTTGTGTTCTTATCTGTTGTTTGAGGTGCCTTACTAATAGAAGCCTTAGAGACGACATTGCGCGACTGGGTCTGAGTCGTCGAGACACCGCCAAGGATTGTGCTATCCGCACTTCGCCCGGGGGTCCCAGATTCCAGAGCTGCACGGTCATCACAACTTGCAAGGCTTTCCACAGGTGAAAGTTTATCAATGAGAGCAGTTTTACCAAGTTTGGAGTATCCCGTAATTTTACGCTCCTTGCACAGAGCCTTTAGCTGAGACACAGTTAGCTTAGAGAGGTCCGCAGGGGAGAATGATGCAGTCGTAGAGTTTTCAGCCATGGAAGTGGAGTGTTTGGACTACCTGAGGCGAAGCTCGAGAGTGATAGACGATGAAGCGACGAGAAGGAAGTCAGGGGCAAAGCTCTAAGGCTCGCGTCGCGACGCGTCTTGCACGTGATTGACCAGCCAAATTTGAATTCAGAATAGGTGAACTGCGCACGCAGGTCTTGACAGAAAATATCCACTAAGACAGTACTGGTCGTCTTCCCAAATGAAATACAGGCAATATGTGAGAGGCCTCATTTTTATCAAGTTTTATCTCCGGGAAATCACAGGGACAATATTAATTTGAAGCTGGGCCACCCAAGTTGTTATATACTCCTCCGAATCCTTCTCCCGGTCTTCAAAAATTCTCATTGAAGACCCGTCAACAGCAATTGCAATCCCGCTCCAACGTAACGCCAAACGCATCCTTATCAAGCCACTGGACTTTGTAGTCCATGAGGATTGATATTTTACGTAGCATTAATTGGCAGGACCGTACAACGGTAAAAGAACAATACTGAAATATACACACATTGTGCGTAATGTATTGTGGTGATCACCAAAAGTTATATGAGTAACCTTCAAAGTCCTCGTCACTTTCTTCCTCTGAGCATTCCTCCTCCTCAGGTTCATCAACAATAACCTTTCCATCCCACCATACGCTCCCCACAATCTCCTTCAGCCGCTCAACACCGTCTTTATCTAGATGAATGCATTGCACCAATTGCAGCTCGTGGATTTCTGCGCCATACTCATAGCGTTCGATCAGGCAGTCTACCAGAGCCTCCAGAAACGCGCTGTGTTCCCGGTCGGCGAAGAAGTTGTCGCGGTCAGTAAAGCGCACATTGCGTAGCCTGACGTTACGCAGATTTGGAAGGAAGTAGCGATACTTCGATGGTCGACCTGTCGTCTTCTCTTTGATGCATCTGCGGTTCCGAAGTGCATATGGAAGCGCGAGGATCGACTCGGTCTCCGAGGCACCGTATACATCGAGTACTCTCAGGTTCTTGAGGTTGCCAAAAGCCTCAAGCCAAGCCTGCTTTGATGCAAAGCGCACGCCCATCGCTTGCACGGAGCGCACGCCTGACAGCGGAAGGTGGTTGCAAATAGTGGCTAGTGGCAATGGGGGCCGCCACACGGCGCGGACCGTGATATCGACTCTAGGAGTAAAAACTTCAGATCCGTGCTTCACGGTACCGAACGGTAATGATGCGCTGTCGTACCCGCATATGCGGGTCAAACCGTCTACGACTTCGTCTAGATAGAGACCACGGACTTCCGCCATCGTCGACATCTTGTCCGCAAGACACAGAGCAAGATCTACTGCTACTCCGTCCTTATTGCCAGAGCAATCCAAGTTGACGGACGAGAGCACTGGGAGAGACAAGTGGCAAAGGATATTTAGACAATCTTTGGTAGTCGCAACGATGCGTACTGAGCGCAAGCGAGGTAAGGTGAACATCCTGACAGGCAGGTGATCCACTCTCATATGCGCAGGCACTGGCGAGACAACACCTTCAAGATCGATGGTTTCTAAAATCGGGAGCCCCTCCAATACATTGAGGAGATCCGTCAGATCTACCCGCGCTTGATGTGAGCCACTCGAGACCTTCAGATGTTTCAGTGTCGCAGAAGTCAGAACATTCCAGTGGATCGACAGCTGGGTTATCTCGAGGCGACGCAGGCGCGGCGTGAAATTAGACTGGATGAGGGTTGATAATGCGCAATCCGAGGCTTCTACCTGAGGACCATGCAAATCCGTATTGATCACCGTCAACGTCTCGAGAAGGGGGATTGGTCCCTCCATTTGCTGCAACAATTTCTCTAGAGGCAATGCAGGGACTCGAATGCGAAGGCTTTGGATACGGTGAGACTCTTTGAGTACCATCTCACAAGTCCGCTCCATGTCGGTAGCTCGCCCGGGGGCCCAGTTGATGTTGACTCGAAGGGGGGCTTGCTTCGAGCGCTGCAGCATCAGGGCAATCCATTCTACACGTGGTGTGACATTGAGTCCACTCCAGAGCGCTGGACATGCCAAAGCCACTTCACGCCAATGTCTGCATATGTGCGAGACCTTGCGCAAATGGTAGTGGCTAAGCCCGCTTGGATAGGGTACGGCGTCGTCTTGCGCAGAGTAGATAAAGATCTCTGCAAGGACCTCCGGGGGAAGGACAGAGATGGCGGTGAGTGTGTTCAGTTGAGATTTTTGCTGTGCTATTAGCTGGTAGAGCTCAGCAATCCTATTTTCGATGCGTTGTCGCTGTCGCGCTATGAGCATGGCACTGGAGAGAGCACTTTCCGGAAGATTTTGTCTGCGATAATGTGAATAACACACCAATGAGCTGAGAGGACAGCGCGAACGTTATTACGACGAGACATACACCAATGTTGACAGTCGGACTTCCTGTGACCACAGCTTGCAATGCCGGGGCCGGTTGTTGTTCGCTATCCGGACAGACGCGCAAGGACCGGGTCGCGCGTCTAACGTGTTAGCTCACAGTGATAGCCTGTGAAGACTAGTACTTTCATGATCACAAAAAGTTATAGACCACGACTCGGGAATACCTTCGGATCAGTCATGAAGACACAGGTTTGAACCACTGAAAAGTTTGAGATGAGTGCTCTATGATTCTTTTGAACATGTGTAGTCGTAAGTCGAGTCCCTAGGCCTTTTCGACGAGTTTGAGGTGAGCGATAAGCAACTTGCACTTGTGATTCTTGATTTCATTAACAGTCACTTCTTTTCCCTGAAGCGGCCTGTTCTCTCGATACGCTTTATGCACTATAGGGAATGGGAGACACGTTTCCCATTGACTCGGGCATGTGTGCATGAATCATCGCACGTCCGAGTCGTCGTCAAGCTTCCATCAACACAGCAGCAGGCTATATGACCAAAGTAAATCTCCGCATTGACAGCGTGGACGTGTAGTTGGCATAGCCCGCAGAGATGATCAGCTTATCCGAATCCTCAGGCTGCGGACTTGAATGGACGAGACCTTCGTTCAGTCGACATTTTGACGGGGAACACTGAGCATATGCTGTGCTTGATGATGAGAAGGTCTTGTGTCCCATCCCATGTCGAAGCAAAGCTTTCATATATAACTTGACCGCAGGATACCTTTATTTTGAGACTCGCTCTGTGTGAACCATCACTGCTGAGGATAGTCTCGTCTCCGTTGGAAGATGTCGAGTCTTTTTCAAACCTCGTTCTATGTGGGAAACGTATTCAACGCAATTTTGTACGGTGAGGTGATCTCTTTGCACTTGGGCTTGCGGGGCTGACCACATGATTCTGCGTATCAGGTATTGAGATAATGTTCTACTATTCGACAATGCGCGTGTTACTACAGCCTAAGCGTAGGCGAACTCGTTCCGATATATTCTTCATGTTCTTCAGCAGCGCATTACTATGCCTTTCCGCAATTAACCTCGCCGTAGACACGGCTTTCGGTGAAGAGATATGGATCAAGAACCCCAACTATCCCGGAGGTGCGACTGCATACATCGGCGATTATTCTTCGGTGTGGTATGAAACGATGGGAACCACTGCCAGCTATTCACTTAATCTACTGGCCGACGGACTCATGGTGAGATCGAACCGCTGCCGGCCTCATCGGCGACTTCTCACCCCTTGTAGATTTATCGCTGCTTTGTGGTATAGAATAAGTTATATATCGCATTCTTTCCTTGTATCCTCTGGGTTGCCTCGCTAGGTATAAGTCAGGACCTTTTGCGTACTGCGATGATACTGACGTGATTAATAGCCCTCGCCATCACCTCTCTTTATCTATCTGGTGTGCCGAACGGAAACTACTTCGCAGGCCTGGCCTCAACGATGGTCCTGGCGTACAACACTACATCAGTCAGTATCAATGTCATTGCCACTTGCCTCATTTGTGCTCGGCTTCTCTTCTACGCCAAGCGTATTGGAGGACAGCTTGGAGATGAGGCGCCGCATGTTTACACCAATGCAGTCACCATTATCATTGAATCGGCCCTCCCATACACCATCTCAAGTTTGGTTTTCTTGATCACGTATGGCCTCCAGTACGATTTAGATGCTCTCTTTCTCGCATTCTTTGCGATGTTCACGGTATGCGTCACCATGCTATGTCCGCTTTCTGACCTAGAAAGGCTGAATTGTTTCAATGACAGGTGATCTCTCCTCAAATGATCATCATGCGTGTCGTTACAGGTCGCGCATGGGTAAGGGACACTGGCACTGTGAACTCTACTGTTCAGTTCGCCGCTGCGCGCAACTCTTCTGGCATCTCCGATCCGACGGGCGACGGTATCATTCAAGACGATGTCGTTGGCGTGGCCTTCCCCGACGCGTCCGAGTCGAAAGCAGAGCACTCCGTCAACGATGCAGCCATGGTCTCGAAACACGTTCTCATAGTGTAACGCCTCTTGGTCGCTGCCCGTAGCTCTTCTCGCTCCCCACTTGTTGCGCTATGTTTCTCGGTCCTCTGGCTGCCATTATCTACAGGGCACTGTTTTATTGCAGGATAATTCGACCGATGCTTCAGTACGTACTGCGTACTTGATGCGTTACACCTCGCCTGCTTGGCTACATAGGAAATAGGACAGTCCTTACCTGATAGTCACTTTCAGATCCACATAGTAATCTCGGCATTTCTGATCTACATGCTTCATCTGTCATTCAAATAACGTTGTTTAGTCCTACACAGTCAGCGCCAGCTTGACTTCATCAATCTTCGGCATATGAAAAGCTGTCGTTCTTACTGGCTAGTGATTACATATATATGCCTTACTTTTCCAAGTTTCAGGCGACCATATTCTACTAGCCCGGGCTGTACGACACGCTATCACTCAGTGAAATTTCAGTCTAGTATCGATGCCATTCCTATCGACGCAATGGAGAGAGGATTAGGGCATCCATACGCAAGTGTCTAACGCAGTCGGCTTTCTATATATGTGCTCGCGGTCCAAAGTCCTAAGCCTTGTCACTTGCATTTGTCGCCCTTCACATGCTGGTCATACTTGGACGTCGTCAAAGGCCCGCCGAAGGATAGCATAAAGCGCTAGTCTTCAGTGGTATCGAGATCTTAGATCTATGTGCCACATTTTGAATCTCCGATACAATTGTCGCCGCCACGTCCCACTCCCGACAGACGCTCAACGCGAACCTTACAACTCTTGGTAAGCGCACAGGAAGCGCTTCTTTACCAGCGACCACGATGAGCTTCCCTCCTGGAATGCCCTTTTTTCCTCCTGGCATGCCCCCGCCGCCTCCTGGCATGCCCGGAATGCCACCACAACCTCCCGGAATGCCTCCGCCAGGCTTGAGCGATCCCCAGGGCTCCAGAATGCCTCCCGAATTCCTCGCGCAGAAGTCCCAAAAGTGGATTCAGATGCAGAAGAAGCGCTATGGAGAGAAGCGTAAAGGGGGTTTCGTTGACATGGGCAAGCAAGTACGTGTGTTTCTGTATCATATATCGACGCGTTCTCATTTTTGCTAGGATCTTCCTCCTGAGCATGTCCGTAAAATTATCAAGGACCACGGTGACATGAGCAATCGCAAATTCAGGAACGACAAGCGTGTCCATCTCGGAGCTCTGAAGTATGTACCGCACGCTGTTATGAAGCTGCTCGAAAACATCCCTTATCCCTGGGAGCAAGTCCGCGAAGTGCCCGTGCTATACCACATCACTGGTGCGATTACTTTCGTCAACGAAATACCTCGGGTGATCGAGCCCGTCTACCACGCACAATGGAGTAGCATGTGGCTTGCTATGCGCAGGGAGAAGCGTGATCGTCGGCATTTCAAGCGCATGCGGTTCCCACCATTTGACGATGAGGAGCCACCGCTCGACTATGGAGACAACGTTTTGGACGTTGAGCCGCTTGAAGCCATTCAATTAGAGCTGGACGAAGTGGAAGACGCTGCCATTCATGAGTGGTTCTATGATCCCAAGCCACTCATGGACACACCTCACGTCAACGGGCCGTCGTACAGGTATTGGTCGCTTACCTTGCCCGTGATGGCAAACCTCTACCGGCTGGGACGGACACTCCTCTCAGATCACACGGACACGAACTCGAGCTATCTGTTCGACAAGAAGTCATTCTTCACCGCAAAGGCGCTGAATATGGCGATTCCGGGCGGTCCCAAGTTTGAGCCGTTATACAGAGACATGGACACGTTCGACGAAGACTGGAATGAGTTTAACGACATCAACAAGGTCATCATTCGCCAGCAGATACGGACTGAGTACAAGGTCGCGTTCCCCCATTTATACAACTCTCTACCACGGTCGGTCCGCATATCTCCTTATCACACGCCCAAAAGTGTGTACATCCGCACAGACGATCCTGACCTCCCAGCCTTCTACTTCGACCCACTCATTAACCCAATCTCACTGCGTGGGTTCACCCCAAAGAACGCCCCTCTGGTTACCCATGAAGACGTTATTTTTGGTCCCAACGATGCGGACGACGATGATTTTGAGCTACCGGATGAGGTGGAGCCGTTCTTGGAAGACAAACCTCTCGAGAACGATATGACGGCTGACGCTATCGCGCTCTGGTGGGCGCCAGAGCCCTACAGTCGCCGGTCAGGACGCATGCGTCGCGCTCAAGATATTCCTTTGGTGAAGAACTGGTATCTCGAACATTGTCCACCGAACCAACCGGTGAAGGTCCGCGTGTCCTATCAGAAGCTGCTCAAATGCTTCGTCCTCAACGAGTTGAAGACACGACCAGAGAAGGCTATGACGAAGAAGAACCTATTCCGTCAGCTGAAGGCGACGAAGTTTTTCCAGACAACGCGACTTGACTGGGTCGAAGCGGGGCTGCAGGTCTGCAGACAGGGATACAACATGCTTAACCTGCTTATCCATCGAAAGGTAAGTTCAAATACTTTAGTCCAAATGTCGAAACGTCCCATACGCCCGACCGTGCCTGACCTATCTTACATCACAGAACCTTAACTATCTGCACCTGGACTATAACATGAACCTCAAGCCCGTCAAGACGCTGACCACAAAGGAGCGTAAGAAGTCTCGGTTCGGAAACGCGTTCCATTTGTGTCGTGAGATTTTGCGTTTGACGAAGCTCGTTGTCGATGCCCACGTACAATTTCGGCTTGGTAATGTGGACGCGTTCCAGCTCGCCGACGCGCTCCAATACATATTTGCCCATATCGGGGCGCTCACGGGTATGTACAGGTACAAGTACAAGGTTAGTTCGAGCCCGTCACTGCAGGCTTGCTTTTGCTGATATGCCAACTTTAGTTGATGCGGCAAGTTCGCATGACGAAGGACCTGAAGCACTTGATCTATTATCGCTTCAACACAGGCCCTGTCGGCAAAGGTCCTGGATGTGGTTTCTGGGCGCCGGGTTGGCGTGTATGGCTTTTCTTCATGCGGGGAATTGTTCCTCTCCTTGAGCGGTGGTAAGTCAAGCTGCTTTACATCGTCCACTTGTTCTGTATTGAGTTTCTCTTTTAGGTTGGGCAATCTTCTCGCTCGTCAGTTCGAAGGACGTAACAGCAAGGGAATCGCAAAGACGGTGACTAAGCAGCGTGTTGAATCTCACTACGACCTCGAGTTGCGCGCAGCTGTCATGCACGATATCTTGGACATGATGCCCGAGTCTATCAAGCAAAACAAGTCCAAGACAATTCTGCAGCACCTGTCTGAGGCGTGGCGCTGCTGGAAAGCCAACAGTAAGTACCACCTTGTCTGGTTTAGTCGCATTCATTGACTCGTGCCCCAGTCCCTTGGAAGGTTCCTGGTATGCCCACGGCCATCGAGAACATCATTTTACGCTACATCAAGAGCAAGGCTGACTGGTGGTGTTCGGTTGCGCATTACAACCGTGAACGTATCCGACGTGGTGCAACTGTTGATAAGGCTGTCGTCAAGAAGAACCTGGGTCGTCTCACTCGCCTTTATCTCAAGGCCGAGCAGGAGAGGCAGCACGGATATTTGAAGGATGGCCCATACATCAGTGCGGAGGAAGCCGTCGCGATTTACACCGCCACTGTACATTGGCTCGAGAGCAGGAAGTTCTCGCCCATTCCGTTCCCGCCGCTGAATTACAAACACGACACGAAGCTGCTCGTACTGGCTCTCGAGAAGTTGAAGGAGGCCTATTCCGTCAAGGGTCGACTGAACCAGTCACAGCGTGAGGAGTTGGCTCTCATTGAGCAGGCGTACGACAATCCGCATGAATGTCTTTCTCGGATCAAGCGGCTTCTGCTTACACAGCGGGCGTTCAAGGAGTCAGGGATTGAATTCTTCGACACCTACGACAAACTCATTCCTTGCTACGACATTGAACCGGTTGAAAAGATCACGGATGCTTATCTTGATCAATTCCTGTTCTTCGAGGCCGACAAGCGTGGTCTATTCCCTGCGTGGATTAAGCCCGCGGACACAGAGCCACCACCTCTTCTGGTGTACAAGTGGTGCCAGGGGATCAACAACTTGACAGATATCTGGGAGACGAGCGAAGGCGAATGCAATGTGATGATGGAGACCGTTTTGTCGAAGGTCTACGAGAAGATCGACTTGACCTTACTCAATCGTCTTCTGCGATTGATTTTGGATCACAATCTCGCAGATTATATCACAGCGAAGAACAATACTGTGTTGACATATAAGGGTGAGTAAATTCTACTTCGGATGCGCAGGCGGATGCTCATATCATGCCTCGCAGATATGGCGCATACTAACGCATACGGCTTAATTCGGGGTCTGCAATTCTCCGCATTCGTCTTCCAGTACTATGGTCTTGTCCTTGACCTCTTGATTTTGGGCTTACAGCGAGCGAGTGAAATGGCTGGTCCTCCTCAGATGCCCAACAACTTCTTGCAGTATCGTGACTCAGCAACAGAAACACGTCATCCGATTCGCCTATATTCGCGTTATGTCGATAGGCTGCATATTCTCTTCCGCTTTACTGCTGAGGAATCGCGAGACCTAATTCAACGCTACCTAAGTGCGAATCCCGACCCGACCAACAACAACGTCATCGGCTACAACAACAAGCGTTGCTGGCCGCGAGATTGTCGCATGCGCCTTATCAAGCACGACGTTAACCTTGGCCGTGCGGTCTTCTGGAATGTCAAGCAAAGTCTGCCACGATCGCTGACAACCATTGAGTGGGAAGATACTTTCGTCAGTGTCTATTCCAAAGACAATCCTCAGCTACTGTTCTCCATGTGTGGCTTCGAGGTTCGCATTCTCCCGAAGATCAGGACGATGGGTGGGGAGCAGTTCTCGTTGAAGGATGCTGTATGGAACTTGACCAACGAGCAGACGAAGGAGCGTACCGCGCAGGCATTCCTGCGTGTTTCGGATGATGGTACGATCACCAACAGCAGTATCGTTAAGCCTATTAACACAAATTTCACCAGGTGTCCAGCAGTTCAACAATCGAATTCGGCAAGTACTCATGAGTTCGGGTTCAACAACCTTCTCCAAGATCGTGAACAAGTGGAACACTGCCCTCATAGGCTTGATGACCTACTATCGGGAGGCGGTGATCCATACGAATGAGTTGTTGGACGCTCTCGTTAAAGCGGAGAACAAGATTCAAACCCGGGTCAAGATTGGCTTGAACAGTAAGATGCCCTCGCGATTCCCCCCGGTGGTCTTCTACACTCCTAAGGTTCGTGAATTAAGCTGTTCCTGTCATATTAGATACGGTGCTAACAGTATTTGCAGGAGCTCGGTGGTCTAGGCATGCTTTCAATGGGACATGTACTGATTCCGCAAAGCGACCTTCGGTGGTCGAAGCAGACAGATGTTGGAGGTCAGTTACTATGCATCGACTATTACTCTCTTTTACTCACTCCGGTCTTAGTTACCCACTTCAGAGCGGGGATGTCGCACGAGGAAGACCAGCTTATTCCTAATTTGTATCGATACCTCCAACCCTGGGAAGCCGAGTTCTTGGATTCCGCTCGTGTCTGGTCTGAGTACTCCATGAAGCGGAAAGAGGCAAATGCACAGAATCGTCGTCTGACGCTAGAAGACTTGGAGGATAGTTGGGATCGTGGAATTCCCAGAATCAATACTCTCTTCCAGAAAGACCGTCACACGTGAGTGCTACCGTCATCCATTTGAGTGCTCTTTCTGAGAAATGTGTAGGCTTGCATATGATCGTGGCTGGCGTGTCAGGACCGACTGGAAGCAGTACCAATTGCTCAAGCAGTATGTGTTTCTTATTCGTTTCGGAGTATTGTATCACCTATTGACTATTCATGCAGCAACCCTTTCTGGTGGACATCGCAGCGGCACGACGGCAAACTTTGGCAGCTTAATAACTATCGCGTGGATGTCATTGCGGCGTTGGGCGGTGTCGAAGGGATCCTCGAACACACTCTGTTCAAGGGAACATACTTCCCAACCTGGGAGGGTAAGTCGTATCTTTTAGACTTCAGTCGCGGTCTTACATAGTTGTGCAGGTCTTTTCTGGGAGAAGGCTTCTGGATTTGAGGAGTCCATGCGATACAAAAAGCTGACCAATGCTCAGCGGTCGGGTCTGAATCAGATTCCGAATCGTCGTTTCACCCTGTGGTGGAGTCCTACGATCAACCGAGCGAATGTCTATGTTGGTTTCCAGGTCCAGTTGGATTTGACCGGTATCTTCATGTCAGTAAACGCATTCAACCGGATCATCCTGTTTTCTTATCTCTTTCCTGTATAGGCACGGCAAAATCCCAACGTTGAAGATCAGTTTGATTCAGATCTTCCGTGCGCACTTGTGGCAGAAAAGTGAGTATCTTGATCCGTTAAATTTGCCAGCAGCTTACGGTCCATCAACAGTCCACGAGAGTGTTGTAATGGATCTTGTAAGTCCCTCGATTGGAGAATTTATGATCTATCATTTACCATTTCTCGAATGATACCAGTGTCAAGTCTTCGATCAGGAATTGGAACCACTGCAGATTGAAACAGTGCAAAAGGAGACTATCCATCCGCGAAAAAGCTACAAGATGAACTCGTCTTGTGCTGATATCCTACTGTTCTCTGCATACAAGGTAAGATTACATCAGGTCTGGAGTCTACCTTTTCTGATGACAAACCGTTCCTAGTGGAATATATCGAGACCGTCGCTTGTTACTGATGTGAGTTTATCCTTTGTTTTGTTTGCCGCAACGATCTGATCGGCGTCGAATTGCAGAGCAAGGACGTGCTTGATGGAACGACAAGCAACAAGTACTGGATCGACGTGCAGTTGAGATGGGGGGATTTCGACACACACGACATTGAACGATACACTCGTGCCAAGTTCTTGGACTACGTGCGTCAACAGGTTGACTATTCTACTGTTACGAAGCTGACTTTATCGTAGATTTCGGATTCCATGAGTATATATCCTTCGCCGACCGGTGTGATGATTGGCATGGATTTGGCCTACAATCTCTGGTCTGCATACGGCAATTGGTTCCCTGGAATGAAGCCATTGATTCAGCAAGCGATGGCCAAGATCATGAAGGCCAATCCTGCTTGCCACGTATTGCGAGAACGTATCCGGAAGGGTCTACAGCTTTATTCGTCTGAGCCAACGGAACCGTACCTGAACAGTCAGGTGAGCATTCATCTACCGTGACATGTGCAAGCATCTTTCTTATGTTGTGTTCATAGAATTACTCCGAGTTGTTCTCCAACCAGATCATCTGTGAGTGAATATTGTATTGTATTGTGGACCATTGCTCATCACAATGTACAGGGTTTGTCGATGATACGAACGTGTATCGTGTGACAATGTAAGCAGAAGGTTATAACTGACCACGTTTATCCGGTACTTACTCTACTCTAGTCACAAAACTTTCGAGGGGAACTTGACCACCAAGCCGATCAGTGAGTTCATCTATTACTGATTATATTTTCCATCTGACTTGTCGCTTAGATGGCGCTATCTTCATCTTCAACCCTCGTTCTGGTCAGCTTTTCCTGAAAATCATTCACACGAGCGTATGGGCAGGCCAAAAGCGTCTCGGTCAGCTCGCGAAGTGGAAGACCGCCGAAGAAGTCGCCGCATTGGTCCGTTCGTTGCCTGTGGAGGAGCAGCCCAAGCAGGTTATTGTCACCCGGAAGGGCATGTTGGGTACGAGTGCTCCGTGATTTTAAATTTGGACCCTTTCTTATCGAGTATTACAGATCCTCTCGAGGTCCACTTACTCGACTTCCCCAACATCGTTATCAAGGGAAGTGAGCTGCAACTGCCATTCCAAGCATGCATGAAGATGGAGAAGTTCGGTGATCTAATTTTGGTAAGTCTTCGATTTTCTTGGTAGTTAACGATGCACTGATTGTTGGCATTTTAGCGCGCGACACAGCCGCAAATGGTGTTGTTCAACTTGTACGGTAAGGAGTTTCCACAGAATCTATCGAGTTCCATTGACTGAGTGATCTGCGAAGATGATTGGCTGAAGTCAATCTCAAGTTATACTGCGTTCTCGCGTTTGATCCTTCTGCTGAGAGGCCTCCACGTCAACAACGAGAAGGCCAAAATCATCCTCAGGCCCGACAAGAATACCATCACCGAACCTCACTTCGTATGGCCTTCGCTCACTGACGAGGACTGGATTAAGGTGGAAGTTGCGCTGAAAGATCTCATTCTAGCTGTAAGCACCGTGCACCCCCTACACCATGCAAATTCTTATGACCCCTGTATAGGATTTCGGCAAACGGAATGAGTGTCAACATCGCGTCGCTCACAGCAAGCGAGATTCGAGACATTATTTTGGGACAGGAGATTGCTGCCCCCTCCGTGCAGCGTCAGCAGATGGCCGAGCTGGAGAAGAGTTCAGAGGCACAGAGTCAAGTGACCGCGATTCAAACGTGAGTTGTTAGCTCCCTCATGTGTAGATCGCATTCTCATTCTCCATTTCCTTAGACAAACCACTAACATCCATGGTGATGCAATTCAAACTGTGACGAGTAAGTTCTACTTCTTGAGGACGCACTATCTAAAAAGGCTCATTCATAATATCTAGCTACGAACTATGAGCAGCAAGTCTTCAGCAGTAAATCTGATTGGCGGGTCCGTGCAATCTCAGCAACACATCTACCTCTTCGCCTGCAGCACATATATGTCTCGAACGACGATGTGCGGGATGACGCCGGCTCTTACACTTATGTCCTTCCGAAGAACATACTGCGCGCGTTCATCACTGCGGCGGATCTGCGCACCCAAGTCGCAGCGTTCTTATACGGTGTCTCTCCTCCGGACAACAAGCAAGTCAAAGAGATCAAGGTTTGTAGACTGCTTTGATGACTACGATGTATACTGATAGATTTCGATAGGCGGTTGCGTGGGTCCCGCAACGAGGTAACAACAACAGCGTTGAGCTGCCATCCCAGTTGCCCAAAGACGACTTCTTGTTGAAGGATCTGGAGCCTCTCCGGGTGGATCAAGACACAAGCTCTTGAACTGCCACATCTGTCGCCCACAGATGTCACGACTCAGGCGAAGCTGATGGCTGAGCATCCGGAGTGGGAGCTCTTCGTCTATCTGTCTGTCGTGCGCGTTCACACCTGGATCGGTCTCGCTATCTGCACATTCACTCTCTGTCGCTGGATTCGAGTGGGGTCGGAAGAACGCAGACACTTCTCCCAATCCACCTGTAAGCATTGGCATTCGAATGCGTCTGAGACGTAAACTGAGTCTTCTCCGCAGGGTTTCAATCCGAACATGTCTGAGCGTGTACAGCTGCTGCTTTCGGATCGTATTCTTGGAATGACCACTTGTCCCTGAAGGGGTTTGGAACTACGGTATTGGTCTGACGCAGCTGTGGTCACCATCGATCAACTATTCTATGACGCTCGATACCCCACTACTGTTCTGGGCGGAAGAGCATCGTCCCGCAGCGTTCCTATCGGTGAGTTCGCCACTCCAGAATTGTTCCTGGACTTATCGCTAACCGCGACGTCTTGCAGTTTGCTAATCTCGAGGCCGGAGATGATAGTGCTGATGTAGAAAATAGCTTTGCCTAATCTTGGACTGTAGTTGTTTCGTCGCATTGCTCTGATGTATTGGTATGAATAATGATGATTGTAATATCAGTGGAATGATGGTACAGTACACTTGCATATATATGCCTGAAAAGAAATAGAATGCAGACGACAAGAAACCCAAGCATAAATGTATATATCCGACAAATGAAAGCAATCACAC